>OZ020274.1:10089569-10189063 GCA_963971205.1 Aethes cnicana | reverse complement strand
CCCCCCGCTAAAAGTGGCGAAAAAATTTGTTCGGCGAGTTGACGTTATGGCATCTCCAGTGGCTATATACTCAAAGGGATAGGAATAACCTTCCGTACCAAGAGTAAAAAATCTCAGAATTTTCCGTGCCGTAGATTTCGCGTAAAAAAAGAAATTGATTTATCCATCCTTTAAAAAAAATAATCGAGCACATTGTCATTTTTGACAAGTTTTTGACCCATAGCCAATTGAGTCGATGAAAAGTAAATTGAGTGCATTACTTATACACTTTAAGAAAAATATGAAATCAGAATTTATGTCAATAATTTTATACGTTATTTGGCCTCGTTGAATTTACATTCGCCGATACCATTAAAACCTTATTTAGTAGTATATACCTAAATAGTACAAATTTCGAACTTTAACCGACGCCTCTGGCTGCGTTCCGAATCGCGCTTAGTGCGCTCACAGTACCTTGCATCCCTTTTCCTCTTAGGCGTCAACTTTCGTGACATTAGATAGATTGGGAATGAGCAGAATCTTATCATAGTCAAACAATACACGACTACCGCCCATCTGCCTTAAACTGACATAGGCATAGGCATCTCTGCTGCCATTTTTTAAACGCGATTGTTTTTTTTTTAATCAGGATATATTTATAGAGGCTTAAGTCTTTGAGTATATAGCCACTGGAGATGCCATAACGTCAACTCGCCGAACAAATTTTTTCGCCACTTTTAGCGGGGGGCGAGGTAAACACGTACAGCACACCACCAAACGACGCAGAACTCAACAGACACAAATTTTGGTGTCGAGATAAACGCACACTACAAAAAAATCAACACATCAAAAAATACACGTAAACAGATAGAGTTTTCACGTAACTATGCCGCATACATATGCACAAGACTAGTGATGGGACACATCTGAAGAATGAGTCAAATGAGATAAGTAGATGAATGAACTGAATTATTTTATAGTATTTTATTTTATAATAAAATTGCTAAAGTGGAAATTCTGTACGTTGAAGATACCCAAAAACATATTAGTTTGTATGTATGTATGTCTGTAAGTATCTGTATTTGTGTCCTTAGGCCACACACAGTTTTTTAACTGTGGAATGAACTGTTGTCAGCAGCTTCCGGGCGGATACATATGTAAAAAAATTAAAGTAGATTGGTATTTGTAAGAGCCTACGTACATGAAATCTATATATCTATATATATAAAACAAGAAACTGACTTACTGACTGACTGATCGATCAACGCAGAGCCGAATCTACTGGTCGTAGAAAGCTGAAATTTGGCATGCAGATTCCATAGGGAATATAAGGGAACAATCTAAGAAAGGATTTCCCGAAATTTCCATAGGAACAGAAAAATCGGGATTTTATATTTTAATATTTCTGCGCATATGAAGTTGCGGGGAAAAGCTACTTATGTTATAACTACCCTTTTACCCGCGACTTCGTCCGTATGTACGAACGAGTTCTCCAATATATACACACTTTTACACCTTGCTCTCTTGTAATAAGGTCCAAAAGTGATCATATATTTATGAACTTGACTGTACTAAGAATTCAGGCAGCTAATGGTTCTATACATAGCGATAGTTATAGGAAACCAAAAACAAAACAATGGATTTTCCCATGGGAATAAGATGTTTTCCCGTGGTAAAAAGTAGCCTATGTCACTCTCCAGCCTCCCAACTAACCCTAAACAAATCACGACATAAAACCTCTCCGTTGCGACGTGAAAGAAGGACAAACAAATGAACTTTCCCATTTATATAATACCAGCTTCTGTCCGCGACTTCGCCCGCGTGGAATTCGGTTATCGCGTTTGTTTTATTAGAATAATAGCTCTTTAGGAGTTGAAATGTACTTTTAATTATTTAATATAAATCAATACAATCTTAGTATCCGAGCTCGGTGCATCGACAAAAGCAGAGGGGCGTAGACAATTTTATAAACTAAAAATAGGCAATGACTGTAGGCACAAAGTGCCACACAAATATACAACACGTCCCTTTCTTTATTAGGATTAAAGGCCAACCAATATTATAGCATGTGTTGAACAACTAGATCTAACATCACATAAACACCAACTAAAACATATTACTATAATTACTTATCACAAACATAATCCTTGAGATAAGATGGTTTTCTAACTTCCCTCTTAGGTCTGTTAGATACATACTCATCCACAGTAAAGGGCTTAGAAGTTGTCGAGACTGATTGTTTATCATTTATGCCTTTGGGTGTTAATGATACTGAACCATGGTCTGCATTCTGTGAATCAGTTGATACACAATCATTCTCAACAAGAGAACCAGAAACAGATAAAGCAGAATCCTTATCTTCTAGCAAGTGATTCTTGGAATTTACATTACTTGCATTATTATAATCATAAGGCTCATTTCGATTTACAGGAACAAGTTGGGAATGGCTAAGATTCTGTGAGGCAGAAGGGCGAATATGAGACAAATCTCTTCTGTACAAAGTGTCATTGACATCTACCACATATGCCCTATCTGTCAGAACATCAGCAACAGTGCCTGGCGTCCAATGTTTACTCACCGCTGGTTGCAACTGAACTGATACAGGTTGTCCTATCTCCAGTCTAGATGGTTTTTTCGTCCTTTTGTCATGGGAATATTTAATCTTTTCTCTATTCTTTTGTATACGATCTGGAACATTTTCAATCACTTGTGGCTTTAACAACTCTGGTATCATAGGAATAGAGCCTCGCGTTCGTCTTGAAAATATTCTTTGGACTGGACTACTGTCTATTTTATTTGGAGTGTTCCGAAGGCACAACATGCTCAGCCAGAAATCCTCATTATTTTCCGCTGACTTGAGGAGCGCCCTCTTTGCTATTTTGACAGTTGACTCAGCTTTCCCATTCCCCTGTGGGTGGTTGGGCGACGATGTTGCATGTGTGAAATCCCACTTCTTAGCAAATTGTTCAAATTCTTGATTAACGAAATTAGTGCCACCATCAGTTATGACAACCTCTGGGATTCCATGACGCGCAAAGTTTCTCTTGCATATCTCTATTACAGTTTTGGCTGACAAGTCTTTTAATAAATCTAATTCGAAAAAATCAGAATAATGATCTACTGTTATAAGATACTTAAGTTGCTTACCATTATGCATAAAAAAGAAAGCATCCATGGAAACCCTTTGGAAAGGATAATCTGGAATAGCATGGCTCTGCATTGTCATCTTCCGTTGACTCGGAGCAAATTTTGTGCACGTAGAACAGTTATTTATCATTTGTTTGATATCTAAGGACATAGAAGGCCAAAATACTGCTCCTCGAGCCAACTTCAATGTGTTTTCTATTCCAGAGTGAGCCTTGTGTAATTTGGTAAGAATTTTCTGTCTATAATTTTCAGGAACTAAAATAGCCTGATTCTTAAGAATAAAATCATCATACACAGTCAACTCTTCTTTGAAGCTGAATAATGGTTTTAGTGCGTCAGGAACATCTCTAATAAATTCAGGCCAACAACTTTGTATATACTGTCTTAACCTTCTATAGTTCTCATCAGTTTTAGATATATTTGAGATTTCCTGTAGGCAACCATCAGATATAGGTAAGTCTTCGATTGGGTTGATATTCTCAAAGATTTTGAAAATTTTATAATTTACTTCTTTATCTATATCCTCATAGTTAACGTAAAACCTTGACAACGCATCTGCCATTATGTTTTCTTTTCCTGACACAAACTCTAGCTCAATTCGGTACCGTTGCAATATAAGAAGCATAGATTGTAATCGCTTTGGTGCACTTAATAAAGGTTTCTTGAATATGTTAAGTAACGGCTTGTGGTCGGTTTTAATAACTGTTTTTACATTACCCACAACCAGCTGGTCGAACCTCTTGCATGCAAAAACGATAGACAGCAGCTCCTTTTCAATTTGTGCATATTTTCGCTCTGTTTTTGTTAGGGTTCTCGATGCATAAGCCACTGGTTGGTGATCTTGGAACACAGCTACTCCCAACGCCGCCTCACTGGAATCACATTCAATTAAAATCGGTTTATTTTTGTCAAAATATTTTAAAGTTTCTACATTACTTATTAAAGCTTTTAATTGTTGAAATTCTTTTTCAGCTTTGTTGTTCCAAATCCACTCTGATTTGTCCTGAGTTAAATATCTTAGATGAGTAGATTCCGAACTTAAATTTGGAATAAAACGGCTTAAATAAGTTACTACACCTAGAAATCTTTGTACCTCTTTCTTATTCGTAGGGGTCGGTATATTAAGGATGGCTTCCACTTTTGATGGGTCAGGCTGAAGGCCCCTATCAGTAAAAATATGACCAAAATACTTTATTGAAGTCTGTAACAGTTTTACTTTATTTTTATTCAGTTTACAGTTATTTTTTACTAATCTCTGCATAAGATTTTCTAGATTAATATTGTGATCTTTAATAGCATCTTCCATGGTGTCACCAACACCATATACCAATAGATCATCTACTAGAACCTCTACCCCTAGCAAACCCTGCACAGTTTCCGACATTTTCATCTGGAAGTAATCTGGAGACGAAGATATGCCAAAGGGCAAAACTTTCCACCTATATTTCCCAAATGGGGTCCAGAAAGTAGTGAGCTTACTACTTTCTTCTGTTAATTTCTGGTGCCAGAACCCCTTCTTTACGTCAAAGGTGGAAAATATCTTGGCTTTGCCTAGTTCTGGAAGGATCTCATCCATTGTCGTAAATTGGTAACGTGGTCTCTTAATAGCTTTATTAAGGGGTATTGGATCTAAACATATTCTAAAGTCTTTGTCATTTTTTTTAACGATTAAAATATTGCTTACCCAATCTGTGTGTTTCTCTTCTTTAACGATGATGCCTTCCTTCTCCAGCCTGTTTAACTCTTCTTTCAAAGGACTACGGAGAGCCACCGGAACTCGACGAGCTTTCTGGATGACTGGAGCTACGGAATTGTCAATCTCGAGATCAATTGACCCTTCAAAACTGCCTAGTCCATGGAATACAGAATCGTATTTCTCTATGATGCCCTGTGCTTCCGTGCTATTCAACCTTACTACCTTACAAAACCTTACCAATCCCATCCTAGTACATGCATCGCAGGATAACAATGGAATGTGTGGAGTGGTTACCACTTGGAAAGTCACTTTATACCTGGTATTTACATTGTTAACATACACCTTCACAGTCATGTCTATTTCCCCACGGATAATAATATTGTGTCCACCAAACGCATACAAACACTTCTTTGACGGGCGCATTCTTTTTTTTACATATTCTTCACCAAGCAATTCCTGTAGATTCTTCAGACCGATTAAACAGTCATCTGCTGCTGTGTCCAGTAGGCAAATTGTGTTCTTCCACTGCCCTCCTACTTTGAAATCTAGCGTACATTCTGCCATGTTCTTGGTGTGATCGTTAGTGATCTTTTTGATTATTGCCCCAAACTCAGAATCTTCGGAGTCCGATGATATATAGGATGTTGATGCTTGGGCAGTCTCTTGGGTGTTCTTGACTGCTTTCACCTTCTGCTTCTTCTTTTTGCAAACCTTTTCCGTGTGATTTCTTCCTTTGCATGCCTTGCATACCTGACCCCAAGCTGGGCAAAGTTCTTTTTTAAATTCATGCCAATTCCCACAGAACTTGCAAACTCGTGGAGGTTTTGTGCTCGGCTTTGTTTGTTTTGACTCAATTTTTCTGACCACCTCAGTAGTTTGAAACGCGCTCATTTGTTTATCTGTTACCTCCGCGGCGCGGCATAAATTGACAGCCTCAATAAGGGTGAGCTTGTTTTTCTTCAGGAGCTCCTTTTTGAGACCAAAGTCCTTAATGCCTGACACAATTTTGTTTCTCAGAATCTCGTCCCTGAAATCCTTATAGTCGCATTCATCTACGAGTTTACTTAGTTCTGTGTAATAAGCTTCAAATGTCTCGTTTTCTTGATTTTGGTTTCTTTGGTGAAAAATGTATCTATTGTATATTACGTTTTTTTCTGGCACCATTTTTATACGGATGGCTTCTAAAACTGTCTCACATTTGGTTGCAGGCGAAACCACAATACCAAAATTATTATGTTTTTTTAGGGCCTCCTCTCCTATGGCGCTGATTAAGATGCTGACTTTTTTTGTTCTTTTGCCGCTGGCCATGATGACATTTCAGTAGCCCGACAATAGTTCGTCCATGACGCCAGAAATATTTTGTAGGCCTCTTCGGGATCCTTTATTATGCTTAAAGGGGCCGGCCATGGCACATTTATATTGTGGCTAGAAGACTCTGGACGCGGCGCTTGAGTCGCTTGACTTAACAGCAACAGTTGCTCTTGCATGTTTTGCAGCATTTGCGCCTGCTGGCGCACTAAATCTTCAAGGCTTCCCATTGTTAGTTAGCTGCCACCATGTTTTATTAGAATAATAGCTCTTTAGGAGTTGAAATGTACTTTTAATTATTTAATATAAATCAATACAATCTTAGTATCCGAGCTCGGTGCATCGACAAAAGCAGAGGGGCGTAGACAATTTTATAAACTAAAAATAGTCAATGACTGTAGGCACAAAGTGCCACACAAATATACAACAGCGTTCCCGCGGGAACTATGCGTTTTTTCGAGATGAAAAGTAGCCTATGTCCTTTCCCGGGACCCCAACTATCTCCATGCCAGATTTCATCTCAATCGGTCCAGCGGTTGAAGCGTGAAGAGGTAAGTAACAGACAGACAGACAGAGTTACTTTCGCATTTATAATATTAATATGGATAGTACTCGTATGGTAGTATGGGCCCGTGTGGGGACTATAGCCCAAACCCTCTCATGATGAGGGGAGGCCTGTGCCCAGCAGTGGGACGCAAATAGGCTGTAGTAGTAGTAAGTATGGATAAGGGTCGTCAGCAAAATGCTCCGAACAGATAACACGTGTCAGTTTCCAAGAATTCTCCTTTATGGATCTTTTGGAAATTTAAAAGGATTATATGAAATAATTCAAAGAATTACCACTTTGAATTTACCACTGAGCTTTTCGGTGAAGGAAAACATCGCGAGGAAACCTGCACGCATCTGCGAAGTAATTTAAAGATGTGTGTGAAGTCCCCAATCCGCACTGGGCCCGCGTGGGGACTATAGCTCAAACTCTCTCGTGATGAGAGGAGGCCTGTGCCCAGCAGTGGGACGCAAATAGGCTGTAGTAGTATATGAAATAATGATTATAAATAATAGTATTACACATCACTCGTAGTCCCGAACTAAATATTGTATTCCTTTTACCTAGATCTACTCGTATATATTTGCCAACATTTCTTTTCAAGATCAGAATAAAATTCAACATCGATGTCAAGAGAAAAGTAATATTCACCTTCCAGGATTTAAATGTAACAAACATCTATACTTATCTACTAATTAATGGAATATGCAATAAAAAACTTACTATTAAATAAACCTCATTGATTGAATGAATGAATGATTCACTCAAAAGTTGAGTAGCTTTTTTGACTTTAGTCACATCCCTAGACCGATTCGCTCCCATTCATGTTTTAATTTTTCTGACGTTTACGTATCGCAAAAGCTTTTCTTTAAATAGAGATTTTACTTCAATAAAAGTTAGTAAAAATACTTATCTATGATAGGAAATGCGATTTTGTTGCGAATTTGAGCGATCAGATCGCCTTTTACACGAGAATACCGCACAAGACACCATTTTTCAGGAGAAACGTCTCGCGTCACGGAACGATGCAAAATGGCGGTGAAGTGACCTTCAAGTGGGTTTATATAAAGAGTTTGAACAGTTGAACCATGTACTTTGCCGGAGGGGATCGCCCATGCATGGCATCTCCAGTGGCTATATACTCAAAGGCTTAAGTACACTTAAGTGACTATGCCAGCCTCATTGGAGGACACAAGAAAACGAAAAAAAAAGGTTTATGGAGAATTCCCGCTAGAGGGAGATCCTCGGATAAGGAAGGCATGCTTAACAAATCTATAAATTTGCAACCGCGATTGATTGATTGATAGATTGGGAATATAATAATATCCCAATATAAAATTATTCAATGTTTACAAACATGAATTAAAATATTACTACTTATATTGCACAAAATATTTTGCAAATACGGAATAACTCCGCCATTAGTAAGAAATGTACTTCGGCGTCATCGCTTTCCGAAACCGCGTAAAACACATTTTACAGTAAGTATTATTGAAATTAATCACTAATCGTCCATACGTTCTAAGGGTTCATAATAATAATACGGTTCGGAGCATAATAATACGACGCACTTGTACTTTAAAGTAATTGTGATTATTTTCGACTTCCATTTTGGACAATACTACATTTTATACTACAATTTTATTCACTTAATTTATCTATTATTGTTTCCAGAGTGATAAAGCATGGGCTTCCGCTGTATATTGTTGGACAGATCGGGAATTCTAAGCTAGATAATATAATACCAATAACATGTTAAAAAGATAAACCTATTTTGAGATTTCTTCTTTCATCGATATCTTAAAAGGTTGATTAAGGCCGTTCCTATACCCAGCTCAGCCGTCACTGTTACTCGTGCAACAAGTGAAAGAGAAAACGCTACGCACAGAACGCCCGATTTAATTAGTATTTAACGCGTTTTAATTTCTATAAAAATACCGTCTAAAAACATGGCATTTATAAAACTGTCAATATATGCATTTTCGGGAAACGTTTGTGGGGTTGTAATTGTTTGAGGGGTTCCCGAAATTTATTACCCTCAGCATTGAAAATAATTGAGTGAAAATATTTCATACCTTTGATTTAATCCTATGAGCAGTCCGGCACTGCAAGCACCATGCACACCCAGATATTCGGCACTTTGTCTATTTACACCATCTGTAGAGAAAATTAGAATATGACTCCAAATGCTCGGAGCCCTAAGTCCAACCTGACCCTGATACTTGTCAGGGTCTTTATAGCCACGGCCTACATAGATATAGATATTATCACAGACGTTTTGTAGGATGAATCCGATAACCATGATTTATTAAGGATCAATAAGTGTTCGGAACCGAATACTGAGCGCGATTCGGAACGCAGCCCTTGATAGATACTAGCGAAGCTGTGGCTTTTTGAGGTACTATTTTGACAGACGTCATATTGTCTTTGTAAAAACTTGTAAGAATAACTTTTTGAGACGCTGCGTGGTTTATTGAGATACTTGAACTATAAATTGTAATCTACAACGCGTACGAGCGTTTTGAGTGTAGAAAGCTTGAATTGTGATCAGTTACTTGACATTTTGTGTAATCCATTGGGAGCGCGGTTTTTTGCGTGCGAAAACTTGGAACGGCCCGGCGGAACGAGCAGACCGGTGAAGGGAATTCAGACCTACACTTTACACACTACAGATACACACCCTTCACGGCCCTTGGGCGCTTGCCAACAGAGGCCTGTATTGCTGTCACGGCTGTAAGTACGGAATTATCATTGTTACAAAATAAATCTTAGACTCCTTCGCAGACACAAAATCTTGTAGGCGTTGCTGTGTGACTGCAGTTTATCGCCACCTATACCCTCAGCTACAGCAGTCTTAGTAAACGGGCCCAGCTATTGAGACGTCTGTTTTGGAAGCCGTAGGTGTAGGCATCATAATTTTGGTAGCAGAGCGTGGTTTTTGAGATCCACACGAGTCGTAGAACAGGGCATTTAATTAGTAATTTTTGGTTTTGCCTGTTACACGACGGTGTCTAGAAGTCTTGTTTAGAGTCAAGTCCACTGTGTTTGATGGGTATAAACCCACACAGTTGGAATCAGTTCATTAAATTTACCTTTTGTTGGATAAATCTATTTTTTGATGTTCGGGTTGCTACGGGCAAAGATAGAAAATTGGTAAATCATTGTTGAAAATTGATTGATATTTCTATGTTAAGTAACTAGTTTGCACTAAAGATTGTTGAGGAGATATAATCTCACCTATTTTTGTGAATTTTAATGTAAATTGATAAAAGTCAAATTTGGTAGGTAGTTGATACATATGAAAAAACAGGGTAGTTTCGTGCATATGGAAGTAGTTGCTCTAGTTGATTGAATTGGTTTGGCCTTTGCTATTAATAGACACCTTTGTATTGTAAATATATTTTAGTTGTTGAATTTGGGGATTCCTAGTTAATTTTATATTAAAATAGGGTTCTGTACTAATTAATATAATTTGAATTATAGTTTAAATCAATTATAGTTTTGAACTAATATGGTTAATTGTTGTAGGTTCTCACTGTAATAGCAATTGATTTAGGGATCTGCAGGCAACTTTGCAGGGTTCCGTTGCTGTCAAAATAATTTAAATTTAATTCTCTTTTTGTGGTTTAGATTGTTGAACAATAGAGTTTAAATTTAATTATATACCTTTTGCTTTGTTTGTTGTTTTGGACAAGTATGTCAAAATTAGTTGCCCGAATCAAAGCGGAGTTGAGATGGGCGGCTTCAGCTGCTGCGTTGATAGATCGACCAGATCGTTTTGATGCTTTGCTCCGAAGATCGGCAGAGTTGACGGAGCGGAGCAAAATTGTACAAAGTTGCTATACGGAGCTTCTGGACACCGAGGATCCAAAGCTGGATGACTGTGTGGAGGCCGACATCACACAGTTTTATGATTTGACGGACAGTATTGCCCAAGCCGCCAGCAGGGTAGAGCGGGGTGCATTGACTGAGGAAACCAGAACACCTCCACCCATGGCTCTATTGGGGCGTTTACCTACTCTTGACTTGCCACATTTTGATGGGGATTTGAAAGGTTGGACCGCCTACCATGACTTATTCACCAGTCTGGTAGATGCTAGGACGGACTTGGCACCGAGTCAGAAGTTGGCCTACTTGTTCTCCACATTAAAGGGAGAGGCCCTCGGTCTTGTCTCACATTTGGCGGTCACCGACCAAAACTACCCCACTGCCAAGGAACTATTGGTGAAGCGGTATGCCAACATTAGGCGGTTGGCAGATACCCATGTTGCACAGCTGTTGTCGTTGCCCTACGTCCATAGGGTTGCCACTTTGAGAGTGAACTTGGTCAACCCCATGGTGGTGGCATTGAATGCTTTGCGGCGGCTCGGTCTGCCTATCGATGAATGGTCCTTTATGTTGTTGCACATTGTTTTGTCGCGTTTGCCTACGGACTTGAAAGTCCGTTTTGAGCAAAAACATGGTGGTGACAGTGCCACGCAGTTGCCGCCATTTGCAGATTTGTTGGCGTTTTTGGAAGAGGAGTGCCGCTTGTTGGACAACGCTGGCGTTGAAGGCCCGTCCCCGGCCCCAGCGCGGCCTCCTCCAGAACAGCGTCGTGTTGTCGCTCGCCCCCCCCCTCGAGGGGTGGTTGAGCCACGCCGCCCAACCCTCAGATACGCAACGGCCCAGGGCCCTCGTTGCGTATATTGTAATGCTGACGGCCATTTTGTTTCTGCGTGTCCTCAATTCCTCAATAGGAAGGTGAAAGATCGACGAGGCATTGCGAATGATCGCCGGTGGTGCTACTCCTGCTTGGGGCAGCATCTGCAGCGGGACTGTTCACGGCCAGAGCCGTGCCCGAACTGCCAGGGGAAGCACCACCCGGTTTTGTGTGCCAATAGGAATGGTGGTGTTCGGGTTGATGATGCGGGGTGGAATTCCCCCACGGGCGGGGGCCCGCATCCCCACCATCCCCAAAGGGAGTCTCGTCGGGGCTTGCCGCCCACGGGCGGGGGAACCCCTCCCCCCTCTCCTCAACAGCAGGAGAGGTTTGCAGCGGTTCAGCGCCGCACCACGCCTCCGCGGTTCTCCCCACCGCTGTGCGAGAGACCGCGTTTGGAACGCCGCCCGCCCCAGTTCGGTCGCAGTAGCGCCTACTACGCGCCGAGCCGAGGATTGCCGAGCAGACGCCATGAGGTACCAGTGGAGCACTACCTCCACTCGTATCGGACATCGCCATCACGCGATGCCCCCCAATAGGTAGTTGCCGCCCTCTCTCCCACCACCGCCGCCCAACCTGAGACAGTTCTTCTGCCGACTGTTTGTGTCAGGGTCTGGGGCCCGAAGGGCGACTCCCTGTTTGTACGTGCCCTTTTGGATTCGGGTGCCCAGGGTTGTCTTGCGTCCTCTTATTTGGTGGAGAGATTGGGCCTCCCATGTAGACCTCACCCTGTAGTGATCCACGGCATTGGTGGCCTTCAGGTGGAAGGACCAAAGGGTGAAGTCAAGGTTTGTTTTTCGCCTGTAAATTGTGGGCCGTCCATTGTGGCCAAGGCGGTCATTCTGAATGATATTTTGGGCAGAAACCCGCAGGTGACTATCTCCCCTGCTGTGGTAAATTTGACGTCGGATTTGACTCCCGCTGACCCTCAGTGGTTTGTACCTGGACCCGTAGACCTACTTCTGGGAGTAGACGTGTTGGGTTTGATTTTGTCCGGGGAAAAGCGGGTTTTGCAACCGTACGGGTTAATTGCGTTACGCACTATTTTTGGATATAGTTTTTGTGGTCCCGTGTTGAGGGGTACTGTCCCACGGGTTGAAGACCAAACTGTTGCAATAGGGCTCTCACTCTCTGACGCAGTCCAGCGTTTCTGGGAGGTTGAAGAGCCCCCCAAGGCTCCCAGAGTCGACCCGGCGGAAGAAGAGTGTGAATTGTCGTACCAGAATAATACTGGTCGCCGCGCTGATGGTCGTTTTGTCACTCGGTTGCCTTTCAGGGCTGCACGCCCCCCTCTCGGTCAGTCTCATGCCTTGGCAGAAAAAAGGTTGTTGTCTATGGAACGCCGAATGAAGAGGGATCCGGACTTTCGTACTAAGTACATTGACTTTATGCGCGAGTATGAGGATTTGGGACATATGTCCCCTTCCGACATTGATTGGCGCTCGCTCGAGCACTACTTCTTGCCTCACCACGCGGTTTTGAAGACTCCCGGTGGGAAGATAAGAGTAGTTTTTGACGGCTCGGCCCCTACTTCGAATGGGGTCTCTTTGAACCAGTGTTTGCATTCCGGTCCCAAACTGCATAGGGACATCTCGGATATTCTCACCAACTTCCGCCGTCATCAAATTGTCTTTGTGGCTGACATCCGAATGATGTTCAGACAATCGGTGGTGCACCGAGATGACCGGCGGTACCAATTGATCTTGTGGCGTGAGCGATCTTGTGATCCGATGCAAGTGTACGAGTTGAACACTACCACGTACGGACTTAAGTCTAGTCCCTACATTGCTATTCGAACGTTGTTGGAATTGGCTCATCGTGAGCGATTGAACTATCCCCGGGCGGCGGCCATCTTGGGAGATTCGGTGTACGTCGATGACGTCTGCACTGGGGCCTCTACCGTCGCGGAGGCTTTGATTTTGCGGGACGAGTTGATTGCAATCCTAAAGTCGGGAGGTTACGAATTGCGTAAGTGGTTGTCAAATTGCCCCGACTTATTGTGTGATCTTCCAGTGGAACATCAACAGGACCCTCTCCTGTTTGAAGATGCTGACAACCCTAACTTGATTGCGGTCCTTGGTATACAGTACCAGCCCGTCCAGGATGTCTTCACTTATCAGGTGGAGTTGGACTTCCCGAAGAACTGGACGAAACGCTCGGTCTTGTCGACTACTGCTCGGACCTTCGATCCCAATGGATGGATCACACCAGTCATTTTTCTGGCTAAGTGCTTTTTGCAGAAGCTTTGGATTGCGGAAGTGCCTTGGGACGAACCTCTCCAGGGAGAGTTGTTGAGAGAATGGTGTTCGTTTGTGTCCTCACTTCCGGACGTGAACCGGATTCTCTTGCCTAGATTATTTTTGCCGGCTGGCAAGTGTCGAGTCAGTCTCCACGGTTTCTGTGACGCATCCGAACGAGGATATGCGGCCGTGGTATTTTTGCGGACTGTTAGTTCATCCGGTCACGTGGGAGTTCATTTGGTGATGGCCAAAAGTAAGGTGGCCCCTATTCGGACTAGGTTGACGATTCCTAAGTTGGAACTGTCGGGAGCAGCCCTCCTTACTAGGCTTCTCAATCATGTTTGTGGTACTTTGGGTTGTACCGTTGAGATCTCGGAAGTATTTGCGTGGACTGATAGTGAGATCGTTCTTTGTTGGCTTCGCACCTCGCTACATAACTTGGAGGTTTTTGTTGCGAATCGAGTCTCACAGATCCAGAGCTCTGAGACCCCGCTGATCTGGAGACATGTGCCAGGAGAATTGAATCCCGCGGACTGCGCTTCGCGAGGCTGCGAGGCTCCTGCGCTTGTGAACCATTCTCTTTGGTGGGGACCAGATTGGTTGACGCACCCTGAGGCGTCCTGGCCCCAGAATCGGTTCTCCTCTCCAGAGGAATTACCAGGCTTGCGTGTTGGCGTTGTGGAGACGCAACCTGCGTACAATTTGAATCTGTTGTTGGACAGATATAGCTCTCTGTCAAAATTGATTGGGGTTACCGGTTGGATCCGGCGTTTCATACGCAACGGACGGAACCCACTGAATAAGGACTTGACGTCAGTTTTGTCGCCCTTGGAACGCCAAGAGGTCTTGATGTTTTGGGTTCGTGTAGTGCAAACAGAGCACTTTGAACCGACTATTGAATCTCTGAAAAGAGGAACGCCTGTGAAGGGTCCCCTTGCTCGTTTGAATCCATTCCTGGACGAGTCGGGTCTGCTTCGAGTCGGTGGACGACTTCGAAACTCGAATTTGCCGTATGGGGCTCGCCACCCCTTGTTGCTCCCTAAAGGAGGAGCCTTTGTGAATTTGTTGGTGTCAGATCGACACATTGCTAACGCTCACGCAGGCTGCCATACCCTTCTAGCCATTTTGCAGCGTGAATTTTGGATCTTGTCGGCCAGACGCACTATTCGTGGCGTCATTTTTAAGTGCATGCCGTGCTATCGGTTGAAGGCCGCACCCACACAGCCGATGATGGGTGATTTGCCGTCCGACAGAGTCTCGGAGAGTCGGCCATTTGCGTGCGTGGGTACCGATTTTGCTGGCCCCTTTTTGGTGAAGACCTCTCAGCTTCGCAACGCTCGGTCTGTCAAGGCATATTTGTGTGTGTTTGTCTGCCTGGCCACCAAAGCAGTTCACTTGGAACTGGTAAGTGCCCTCAGCACGGAAGCATTTCTTGCGACGCTAGGTAGATTTGTATCTCGCCGGGGACTACCGTCCTTGATCCGCTCTGATAACGGCACTAATTATAAGGGCACTGATCGTTATTTGAACGAAGTTTGTAACTATTTGAATAGTCATAAGGATATTTTGAGGATTGCAATGTCCCGAATGGGCATTAGGTGGCAATTTGACCCCCCAGTTTGCCCCCATTGGGGTGGAATTTTTGAGGCCGTTGTAAAGGTTACAAAGACGCATCTCCGACGAGTTATTGGCGAAACGATATTAACGTTCGAGGAACTTGCAACGGTATTTTGCAAAATTGAGGCCGTCCTCAACTCGCGACCTCTCTGCCCAATCTCGTCAGACCCAAATGACCTGGAAGCATTGACTCCTGGTCACTTTTTGATTGGTCGGCCCCTTAACGCCCTGCCTGAATATCCCATCAGGGAAGTAAAATCATCACGTTTGAGCCGTTTTGAATTGCTCCAGCAGATGACTCAGAGTTTCTGGCATCGTTGGTCGCTGGAATATTTGCATATTCTGCAGCAGCGCGTTAAGTGGACCGACAAAACTGATCCTCCCAAAGTTGGAGATCTTGTTCTGGTTAAGGAATCAAATTTGTTGCCCTTGTACTGGCGTCGTGGACGCATTGTAGAGTTGTTCTATGGGCCTGACGGGATTCCCAGAGTTGCTGAGGTCCTGGTCGGAGATTCGGTTTTGAAACGAGCGGTGGCGAGCCTAGCCCGCCTCCCCATTTATTAGCAGTCAGAGTGGATCTGACTGGAGCGGGGGATTGTTCGGAACCGAATACTGAGCGCGATTCGGAACGCAGCCCTTGATAGATACTAGCGAAGCTGTGGCTTTTTGAGGTACTATTTTGACAGACGTCATATTGTCTTTGTAAAAACTTGTAAGAATAACTTTTTGAGACGCTGCGTGGTTTATTGAGATACTTGAACTATAAATTGTAATCTACAACGCGTACGAGCGTTTTGAGTGTAGAAAGCTTGAATTGTGATCAGTTACTTGACATTTTGTGTAATCCATTGGGAGCGCGGTTTTTTGCGTGCGAAAACTTGGAACGGCCCGGCGGAACGAGCAGACCGGTGAAGGGAATTCAGACCTACACTTTACACACTACAGATACACACCCTTCACGGCCCTTGGGCGCTTGCCAACAGAGGCCTGTATTGCTGTCACGGCTGTAAGTACGGAATTATCATTGTTACAAAATAAATCTTAGACTCCTTCGCAGACACAAAATCTTGTAGGCGTTGCTGTGTGACTGCAGTTTATCGCCACCTATACCCTCAGCTACAGCAGTCTTAGTAAACGGGCCCAGCTATTGAGACGTCTGTTTTGGAAGCCGTAGGTGTAGGCATCAATAAGTATGTGGGTACCGGCCCTCCACTTGTTACAACTTATTTTCTAGCCACATCCTGGGCGGAGCAAACTGGCCTTCACCAGAAATTATGTATTGAACTGTCCCACCTCTACCTGGGCTTGGAGCCTATTTTTTACTATAATAATTGATTTAGTAGTCACAATCTGGACCAAGAGTTTGATCTTCACTAGAAGTTAACAATTTCATTGCCCAACCTCAGCCAGGGTTGGGAAACCTGATCTTCTTCAGATTATTTGATTAACTAGTCACATCCTGGACTTGAGAGACTGGTGGAGGGCCTTTAATTAACAGTATCAAGTATATTGGAAGATTACTTAGTGGCTTAGACACATCTCCAAATATACTTAGCAGTTTATAAGTACTTAGTTAGTTTCTCTAATTATATTTAGATATACTTAGCTTTGGGAGCAAGGAGTTCAGGACAAAATAAACTCAGCACTTCACATTTATACTGCAACTAATACTACTGAACTGAGTGAAATTAAAATCAGTGACATCCCACCATATATATTACTCGCCAGTTGGCGGGAACTTAAAATGTTGCCACAGATGAATTTTCGTGACGTCTGTCACGACATGCATAAAATATGGATATTTTTTCTGTTATATACTCATAGTTTTACACTGTTTGATATAATAAACTGGAGTAAAGTTGGATTAAAGGTCCGAATTAGAGGTTACTTTGGAATTAAATTCTATCGAGCGAAGTTTCGTGAAACGTGTAACGAAAGCTGTCAATGGAAGGGTGCTATAATCTAATATAACATATGTTTCTTTCAATTTTTTATCTTTTAACATTTCTTAGAAAATTATGATCTTACATGAGCAATTTGACGATGCTGGGTCAGGGAACGGCCTTAAGCAAGTCCGCTGCGCCGGGAGATATGGGATTACTAAAATGTAAAATAACGGACCAGAAAAAGATGGGGTATGTCACCTTACTTATCAGCATTACAGATACTTTACTGCCGGAAAAACGTATAGTTTCGATCTGAATACATAAACCTACTGGCGGGCGTAGGCCTCCTGCCATCATGATATGGTGTGGGCTGTTGACAGGGCCTCAGAATAGTTGTGAAATCTTTATACCTACTTATATAAATAAATTTACCTTCCAATTTTACAAATTTTCAGTTGCTCAATTAACTTCAAAATTTGCATAATTATTAGATTAAAATAACTTATATGATAAAAAATGTTAAAGGATTGCAATACTTTGAAGTATTGCAATCCTTTAACATTTTTTATCATATATGATTATTTTACATGAAATAGCTCAAACTAACTTTTCTAATTGGAGAGAGAAAACAGCCTTGATTTTATAATTTTATTTTATTGCATCAAATAAAAAAGTTTTAAGAAAGTCTTCAATTAAAAACGTTAGTTTTGCAACTGATTTCTTTAAATGGATCTCCCGCCCCCCCATTGTTTTAGTTCATATGGGTTACGAGTGTGGCGCTGTAGTGCAACGTACAAGCAAAGGCGACAGCCTTTGCTTGTACGTCAGTTGGACTTCTTCTCTCGTTAGAGAGGAGTAGTATATATTCCTTGGTGTCAATGTCACTCACTGTGACATTTGAAGTTTCGGAGACCTCGGTGTTGCTAATTTTGCGTGTAACATGGCACATAATGTGCTTAATTGCCAACATTAAGTACACCTCGTAGGACTTCAAGCGTCTCTAGCGGCGAATTCACTCGCAGTGACCCTCTTATCGATACAAAAAAATTGAGCTCAATTCACAAATGTTCCCGAATTTTCTCTTGAAGCTTTTTTTCTTTTTATCTCTTTTTAAGGTCACATAAAGTGAGATACCAGCTTTTTACACCTACAACCCAGCGCATCTGGTCTAAAATTTGGTCAAAGTTCCAGTTATTAGTTACCTTACCTAACTACTTTCCTTCCATGCTATAGAAACATGTCAAGCCACAGACCAATCAGAGAGCTAATAAGGTATACTTTTATTAGCTAGGTACTTAAGTGAACTGAGCACCATCTTTACAGGATTTACGGGGCTTTAAAAGTGACAGACGAACGGCAATCGTTAGGCTTGAAAGAACGTCATTTGTCATCGGCAGATTACGGAAACGGATTGCACAAAAGACTTCTCAGATCCACTTCCTCTTTCCTAATGCTACGGAAAAAAAGACAAAGCAGTTTGTAGGGAACGCGCTTAACAATAGATTGGTGCAAGGGAAACAAATGACCTTCGCTTATTTCGGTTAGAAATATTACTTATGTATATTTCACAAATCCACTGTCCTGTTAGAAATACCTACTGACACTACTTATTGTGAAATTATTCTAATGATAATTTTTGAAAACAGTTTTCTGCTGCGTTTGTTTGGGTGTCTTGTAGGTACTCAGCAATGTGCTAGCAAGCTCTGCTTAAGATTCATTTAATTTTCTGAGTGCTTGTATGGTGTGTATGTGGACAATTTTTTTCAATGTAAAAAAATTACACGGTCAGATGGTTCACCTGTGGCAAGTGATCACCGCCGCCATTTGTAACACCAGAGGCATTACTTATGCGTAGCCGATCTCGAAAGGGAAGGAGGATAGGGCGTATGGATAAGGGAGCATATATAGGGGTCATGGGATTAGAGAAGATGGGATAGAAGGATAGGAAAGAGGAGAGGCCACCGGTCCTCTCACTCACCGTACGAAACGCAATAAGTAGCGAATTATTACTTCACGCCGATATTCTGTGTTCCCCGGACGAGCCGGCCCGATTCGAGCAATAATTTAATATTATTGCAAGGATCTACAACAGTACCTCTACTTTAATTTGCTATATAAGATCAAAGTACATCTTTGTTTGGCGTGGTAGATACGTACGGCAGTGCATTTTAGCTGTTTTAGCATTCAAGAAAGGGGAATGGTAATTTACATGAAAGCGTTGGGATATGTATGAAGATTATACACGTTAGGTAGGTATAAATAGTGAACGAATAAGGATAACAAAGTTGTGTAGAAAGTTAATAGAACTTATTCGAAGGGGTAGATCGAAGGGAGTCCCAGAAGACGCAAGTTGAAACAATCTCGACTATCCCCGTACAAACTAGGCCCTATTGAGGTGGGTAGCACCTAACTTTCGAGCAAGATACGTATCGCGATGTGTCTCCTTTATTTGATGTAACGCCTCTGTGGTAATCTTCTACTTAAGTATTCTGATTTTTAAATCGTAAGATCAATACCTTATACTTTAAACGAGCTAATCGTCTGTATTTATTTATGCATAAATATCAGTCAGAACGAAATTTATAATTGAGTGTTTTCGGGGGAGACAAGTCCATGTAAGTAGTAGGTTTCATATCTGGGAAACTCAGTTTAGCCTTTTTCGTACCACTAATGTGTTCCAAAATTTCCTCTACCTAGGTATTCCTCTTCTTTCACTTCAAAGGTCTTTTCTCATTTTAATTATATTTTCCTTCTAACTGTATCCAAATGATTTTATAGCATACTTTATCTTTTCTCCGCCATATACATACATATACTACGACTACAGCCTATTTGCGTCCCACTACTAGGCACAGGCCTCCTCTCGTCACGAGAGGGCTTGGGCTATAGTCACCACGCGGGCCCAGTGCGGATTGCCGACTTCACACACATCTTTAAAATACTTCCCAGATGCGTGCAGGTTTCCTCACGATGTTTTCGTTCGCCGAAAAGCTCAGTGGTTAATTCAAATTATATTTCGCACATAAGTAAACTTAGAGGTGCGAGCCGGAATCGGAACCCCGACCCTCTGCATGAGAGGCGGTAGGTTGAATGAACCACTAGGCCACAACGGCTTCATTGAATACATATAATATACATAATTATAGGGTCAAGCAAAACATTGTGACCATAATTTTAGCCACAGAATCAGCTTTCGATTCTAAGACGTACCTAAAAACGTAGATACTTCATTAAGTATACTCCTCAGTGTGAACTCATCATACAATTAACTGGATGACAACGTACATAGTTGCGGTTTAGTAAGCACGTAGTTATGTTCCGCGTTCCATTGTCCGCAAAGTAACAAGCCAAATTGTCCACTGTTTACATGATTCTGTTGCGCATTATTAAGCGGCGGTCATTCCGAATACGTTCCTTGTTTTAATTAAATCGTTAGTTGGAAAGTTGCCCTAACATGTCACTGTCAGCCGCAGCGCCATGACGTGATACATGCAACTATTAGGGACGCCCATTTCATGGGGGTGACGGGAATCCGGAATAATATTACGTGTCCTACTTTACGGTATCCACTAGCTACAGAATTAATATTGAAATTTAGGAGGGCCCTTTGCCATTTCCCAACAGCTATAATAAATGCAATATACTGGGTAGGTATAGTGTGCCTAGTTGGTTCAGGTAATTAATTATTACGAAACAGATCCGCAAACGCATAGACTATAGGTACTTCAATTCAAGCGAGCAATTCCAGATTTCCTAAAAAATATGACAAATTTCATAAAATGTAGTACCATAGTAGTATAGTACCATACCTACTTTTGTATGTCAGGGACTCCAACTTATTGTTGTTTAGAGGTATCTATTTGCTTAAGATATGTCCAAACGACGGAGGTACACACAACCACATGACCACACGACATCATTTACAAACATTAGCGAGCCCTGGCATAACATAACAATAACAAAATATTAATTTTACCTTTGAATATTTATTGTTACGGCAATTTTGTTTTCACCTCAGCAGCTCGAACAAGTAGACTTTGCTGTCAGAAATTAGTGAGCAAAATCGTGTTTGTTTCACTCAGTGAGACAAAGTATTTTTCACCTCAGCAGCTCGAACAAGTAGACTTTGCTGTCAGAAATTAGTGAGCAAAATCGTGTTTGTTTCACTCAGTGAGACAAAGTATTTTTTTAATTTGTTTTTTTTAAATCCTTTTATCCCATCAGACAATCCCATCAGGCAAAGGCAAAGGCTTAAGCCTTGCAGCCACAGTTAAATCGTTCCCGCGCTTTTTCTTTGTTTTTAATTTGAGTACTGCGAATGGTCATTTCATATTGCGGCATCTAACTAGTAACTACTTCTTATACCAATAATTCAAACTATCTCGATTTTATCCGCTCTCTTCTTTTCATTTCTTTTAGAAAAGAGGTTGAATTATACTAGGCAAGTCTTACTGCGAATCTATTTTCGTAGAAAAAAAAACTGAATGAGAAACGTTCGGATACGCGCAACGCATCAGTAGGCCGTATTTTAAGACATTAAAATTATACGTTGATTTAACTTCTGAAGTTCTTACAATTTTCAAATGACTATATTTCATATAATTATGTTATTTGTAATCATTTTAAACTAAAGTTTTAATTTAAAGTAAACTAAAAGTTGTCAAATATTACCGAATAAATTCGAAATTTATCATTGTACTAGTTTCCGAACATACTTTTGGAAAATTGCCGCCATTGTCTCATGTCAAATCATGTCTTTCTTCTTAATTTTCGATACCTAACTTTAAAGTAATTCTTTTAAAACATGAAATTCAAGTAATAATTTGAGTGAAAGGAGTGAAGAAGAAATGTTATTTCATATTTTTCGTGTTGTAAGTATTCTTTGCAAGTACCTTTTATGTGTTCTCGCTACTGAGGTGAAAAATTGTATGTGCTACTCGAGAGCAATTTATTTTACTTCTCGTGCCTTTGAGTCCTTCGCTAGCTCAAGATTCTAAACTAGAATCACTCGCTGAACGCTCGTGATTCAACTATAGAATCTTTCGCTAGCTCAGGACTCAAACATGGCACTCGAAGCAAAAAACAATTTTGCTCTCTTGTTGCACAAATAACTATTTCACCTCACTGGCTCGAAAGTGGTCGTTTTGCAGCTTGATATCCGAGCGCAAAAGTTGTTTTTATCCGCTAGCGTGGAAAGTGTTTTTGAAATTCGAACGACGCATGACGCCTGTCACAATAAAAAAAACAACGATACGTTCTGAAACGCAATTCGTCGTGAGAGTTTTATTAAAATAAAGGTTCAATTTACTTAATATCATCATTAATAAAATTATATTAATAATACACCGTTTCAGATGTATTTCATTATTTCACTATGTTTTATCACAAAAATACTTAAATATGTGTATATTTTAACTGTATTCAATGAATAATTGAATCTTGAAGTACGAGTAGGAGTGATTTGGAACGCAACCTCCGGAAAAAAAAACATTAAAAAATAATATAAAAAAAAAGTTTTAGATTGCTGGTTTTGTAATTTAGAATACCTATACGAAGTAATAAAGAAAATATGAGCGATTCTAGCGATGAAGATACGAGTTTAACTCCTCCAGAGTTAGCACAAACTGTACGTGACGCCGAACTAAGTCTTCTTTCCGAAAAATCGCGCGTGAGGTGAAAAATTGTGTGTTGCGCTCAGCAGCAAAGTCGTTTGCTGTCTCGTGCCTTGAAACCCTCGTTACACTCAGGATTCTATATTTGAACCACTCGCTTCGCTCATGGTTCAACCCTAGAATCCTTCGTTCACTCGGGTCTCAATCACGCACTCACAGCAAACAACAACTTTGCAGCCTTGCATAACAAATAACTATTTCACCTCACTGGCTCGAAAGTGGTCGTTTTGCAGCTTGATATCCGAGCGCAAAAGTTGTTTTTATCCGCTAGCGTGGAAAGTGTTTTTGAAATTCGAACGACGCATGACGCCACTGTCACAATAAAAAAACAACGATACGTTCTGAAACGCAATTCGTCGTGAGAGTTTTATTAAAATACTTAATATCATCATTAATAAAATTATATTAATAATACACCGTTTCAGATGTCTTTCATTATTTTACTATGTTTTATCACAAAAATACTTAAATATGTGTATATTTTAACTGTATTCAATGAATAATTGAATCTTGAAGTACGAGTAGGAGTGATTTGGAACGCAACCTCCGGAAAAAAAAAAACATTAAAAAAGTTTTAGATTGCTGGTTTTGTAATTTAGAATACCTATACGAAGTAATAAAGAAAATATGAGCGATTCTAGCGATGAAGATACGAATTTAACTATAATTTATTAACTATAATAACCCTAGAATCCTTCGTTCACTCGGGTCTCAATCACGCACTCACAGCAAACAACCGTTTGGTCCGTTTTCGTAGTTGCGGTTTCGTAATTGGCTACGAAAGAGGAATTATTTTTCGCTGTTTCGTAATTAGTTATCAAAAAAGAATTTATTTTCCGTTTCCGTAATCAAACATTTTTTCTTCGTTCGTAGTTAATTACTAAACACATTCGTTTTTCTGTTTTCGTAATTAATTATTAAACAAGAATTTATTTACTAGTGAGCCCGACAGACTTTACCCTGCTCGAAAAACCAGCACTTACTTCCGAGGTCCATTTTTAGGATTCCGTAGTCATTAAGGAACCCTTATAGCTTCGCCAATATGTCTGTCCGTCCCGTTTGGTCCGTTTTCGTAGTTGCGGTTTCGTAATTGGCTACGAAAGAGGAATTATTTTTCGCTGTTTCGTAATTAATTATCGAACAAGAATTTATTTGCTGTTTTCGTAATCAAGTTTCGTAATTAACTACGAAATAAGATTTTTTTTCTGTATTCGTAGTGAATTGGCTACGAAAGAGGAATTATTTTTCTCTGCTTCGTAATTAATTATCAAAGAAGAATTTTATTGCTGTTTTAGTAACCGATTTCGTAATTAACTGCGATATAAGATTTTTTTCCCATGTTCGAAGTGAATTGGCTGGGTGAGAGGAATTATTTGCAAATTTTTCGGTGCTCATAACATAGTTTTTAGGGTTCCGTAGCCAAATGGCAAAAAAACGGAACAATTATAATTTTTTCATGTCCGTCTGTCCGTCTATCTGTCTGTCCGTCCGTCACAGCTATTTTCTCGGAGACTAGTTTGGGAATATAGAATTCAATAAATCTTTAATCTCGTGATGAGAGGAGGCCAGTGCCCAGCAGTGGGCCGTAAATAGGCTGTTGTAGTAGTAGTAGTAGTAATAAATCTTTAAATGGAAACATATCCACAGCAGTAGAAGTCTACCGGTTGAGATAAAGTTAAACCTATGTCATCTAAATTGGTCCAGCGGGTTAAGCGCGAATAGGTAACATACAGTCAGACAGATTTTGTACGAGTGTTTGTTGCCCCTACACAGCTAAACCAATTTTGATGAAATTTTGTGAGCATACATATTTGAGTGGTTCCACTTCCATGGATGAGTAGAAATTATTAACCAACCAAG
Organism: Aethes cnicana; assembly: GCA_963971205.1. Classification (NCBI taxonomy): domain Eukaryota; kingdom Metazoa; phylum Arthropoda; class Insecta; order Lepidoptera; family Tortricidae; genus Aethes; species Aethes cnicana. Next base: position 10,164,409 of record OZ020274.1, on the reverse strand, counting down.
TGCGTGTCGAGCCACTCGCAATGTAGGGTTCACTAGCTAGGCAACTATTGAATGTATTTTTTTTTTACTTCACTGAGTACATTTGTTTAAGTTGGTCCGTTATTTATTACTCGTTAATTTGGGCACTATTCGAAACGTTACATAGGGAAAACGAGATTCCATATCCCTGCGCTCACGCGTCATGGCGCTGAAATTGAACTTTAAATGTAACTGTTTAAAGTTCGGTTTAAATTCAACGCCGCCGCGCGCGCGCTGGATAGGGAATCTCCCTTTAACGTAACGTGTCGAATAGAGCCTCTTGTACAGCCTCCTTAGCTCTGGTAGTTTTTATTTTAATTCCGTTACGTTATATATACTACTACCATGGGTATTTGCAGCTCTCCAAAAACAATGATTTAGCTGGCAGGGGGTCGGGAAACTTGTTTCTAAGAAAAATTAGCACTTTAAAACTTTCTAATATTTCACAAACCATTCCCTAAATAGAAAAACGTTTCAGGCCATCCCACAATACTTCATGACCTATTTAATGGCACCCGACATTATGGTATACGTAAGAAAAAAAAATATAAACATCCCAATTTTAGGTGGGAAATACTTTTTTTTTTCGAAATTTTATTTTACTAAGTACTTTGTCGGTCTCAGTAAGTCGACATATTCATGCCAAATCACAGCTTTATAGAATTAAGCATCTCCGAGATATGCTGAGGGCGGACGGACAGACATATTGGCGAAGCTATAAGGGTTCCTTAATGACTACGGAATCCTAAAAATGGACCTCGGAAGTAAGTGCTGGTTTTTCGAGCAGGGTAAAGTCTGTCGGGCTCACTAGTAAATAAATTCTTGTTTAATAATTAATTACGAAAACAGAAAAACGAATGTGTTTAGTAATTAACTACGAACGAAGAAAAAATGTTTGATTACGGAAACGGAAAATAACTACGTAAACGGACCAAACGGTCGTTTGGTCCGTTTTCGTAGCTGCGGTTTCGTAATTGGCTACGAAACAGGAATTATTTTTCGCTGTTTCGTAATTAGTTATAAAAAAAGAATTCTTTTTCCGTTTCCGTAATCGAGTATTTTTTCTTCGTTCGTAGTTAATTACTAAACACATTCGTTTTTCTGTTTTCGTAATTAACTATTAAACAAGAATTTATTGCTTTACTAGTGAGCCTGACAGACTTCATCCTGCCCGAAAAACCAGCACTTACTTTCGGGGTCAATTTTTAGGATTCCGTAGTCATTAAGGAACCCTTACAGTTTCGCCAATATGTCTGTCCGTCCGCCCTCAGCATATCTCGGAGATGCTTAGTGATAGTGATTTGGTATATGAATATGTCGACTTACTCAGACCGACAAAGTAGTAAAATAAAATTTTGAAAGAAAAATTAGTATCTCCCACCTAAAATTGGGATGTTATACATATATATATATATCTATATATATATATATATATATTCTCGCGTACACCATAATGTAGAGTGCCATTAAATAGGTCTTAAAATATTGTGGGTTGGCCTGCACCGTTTTTCGATATAGGGATCGGTTTGTGAAATATTAGAAAGCTTTAAAGTGCTAATTTTTGTTAAAAACAAGTTTCTCCACCCCCAGCCGGCTAAATCATTGTTTTTGGAGAGCTGCAAAGATCCATGATAGTAGTATATATAACGGAATTAAAATTAGGCTGTACAAGGGGCTCTATTCGACACGTTACGTCAAAGGGAGATTTCCTATCCCTGCGCTCGCGCGGCGGCGTTGAAAATGAACTTTCAATAGTTACATTTAAAGCTCAATAATTTGAGCGCCGTGACGCGTGAGCGCAGGGATATGGAAACTCGCTTTCCCTATGTAACGTTTCGAATAAAGCCCAAATTAACGAGTAATAAATAACTGACCAATTTAAACAAAATTACTCGGTGAAGTAAAAAAAAAAAAAAAAAAGTTGCCTAGCGAGTGAACCCAGCTACATTGCGAGTGGCTCGATACGCACTTGGCCGGTTAATGATTTCTTATCATCCATGGAAGTGGAACCACTCAAATATGCTCACGAAATTTCATCAAAATTGGTTTAGCTGTGTAGGAGGGCAACAAACACTCGTACAAAATCCGTCTGACTGTCTGTTACCTCTTCACGCTTAACCCGCTGGACCAATTTAGATGACATATGATCAACTTTATCTCAACCGGTAGACGGCTACTGCTGTGCATATGTTTCCCTATAAAGATTTATTGAATTCTATATTCCCAAATTTTTAACAATTTTTAACTGCATGGTTAAAAAAATAATAAAAGGATAAAAACCTACTTCAAACTCCGACAGCCTACAAAGTCTTTTTCACTTTATCGGATAATTTATTTCATACATTTTCCGTCCGATACTGATATCGTATAGGATAACGTGAAACCGCTCTAAGATCGTCATCAGCTTTGGGTAGGTGCACTTGACACCGACTTTGTTAGGCTGTTGGAGTTAGAAGTCGATTTTTATCTTTTTATAAAAAAAACATGGGTACAATGGGACCTAAGTCTAACGTAGTCTTTCAAATTGATGCCAAAATCATACACATGCTAAAAAATTTCGAGGAGTTCTCTCATTTTCTCATGGATCCCATCATCAGAACTGAACCAAATTAAAATGAGATCAAACCCATTCGATTAAAAAAAAAAACAACATCGAAATCAGTTCACAATTGACGCAATTATCGCGAAACATACTAACAAAAAAAAATGAAATCCCATCCCAAATTTTAACCAAACTAGTCTGCGAGAAAAATAGCTGTGATATACGGACGGACGGACAGATAGACGGACAGACGGACATGGCAAAATTATAAGGGTTCCGTTTTTTTTTGCCATTTGGCTACGGAACCCTAAAAAGTATGTTATGAACACCGAAAAATTTACAAATAATTCCTCTCTCGCAGCAGCCAATCCACTTCGAACATGGAAAAAAAATCTCATATCGGAGTTAATTACGAAAATCGGTTACTAAAACAGCAATCCATATCTAGTTTGCGTTTGGTCCGTTTTCGTAGTTGCGGTTTCGTAATTGGCTACGAAAGAGGAATTATTTTTCGCTGTTTCGTAATTAGTTATCAAAAAAGAATTTATTTTCCGTTTCCGTAATCAAACATTTTTTCTTCGTTCGTAGTTAATTACTAAACACATTCGTTTTTCTGTTTTCGTAATTAATTATTAAACAAGAATTAATTTACTAGTGAGCCCGACAGACTTTACCCTGCTCGAAAAACCAGCACTTACTTCCGAAGTCCATTTTTAGGATTCCGTAGTCATTAAGGAACCCTTATAGCTTCGCCAATATGTCTGTCCGTCCGCCCTCAGCATATCTCGGAGATGCTTAATTCTATAAAGCTGTGATTTGGCATGAATATGTCGACTTACTCAGACCGACAAAGTACTTAGTAAAATAAAATTTCGGAAAAAAAAAGTATTTCCCACCTAAAATTGGGATGTTTATATATTTTTTTCTTACCTACCATAATGTCGGGTGCCATTAAATAGGTCATGAAGTATTGTGGGATGGCCTGAAACGTTTTTCTATTTAGGGAATGGTTTGTGAAATATTAGAAAGTTTTAAAGTGCAAATTTTTCTTAGAAACAAGTTTCCCGACCCCCTGCCAGCTAAATCATTGTTTTTGGAGAGCTGCAAAGACCCATGGTAGTAGTATATATAACGTAACGGAATTAAAATAAAAACTACCAGAGCTAAGGAGGCTGTACAAGAGGCTCTATTCGACACGTTACGTTAAAGGGAGATTCCCTATCCAGCGCGCGCGCGGCGGCGTTGAATTTAAACCGGACTTTAAACAGTTACATTTAAAGTTCAATTTCAGCGCCGTGACGCGTGAGCGCAGGGATATGGAATCTCGTTTTCCCTATGTAACGTTTCGAATAGTGCCCAAATTAACGAGTAATAAATAACGGACCAACTTAAACAAATGTACTCGGTGAAGTAAAAAAAAAAATACATTCAATAGTTGCCTAGCTAGTGAACCCTACATTGCGAGTGGCTCGACACGCACTTGGTTGGTTAATAATTTCTACTCATCCATGGAAGTGGAACCACTCAAATATGTATGCTCACAAAATTTCATCAAAATTGGTTTAGCTGTGTAGGGGCAACAAACACTCGTACAAAATCTGTCTGACTGTCTGTTACCTATTCGCGCTTAACCCGCTAGACCAATTTAGATGACATAGGTTTAACTTTATCTCAACCGGTAGACTTCTACTGCTGTGGATATGTTTCCATTTAAAGATTTATTGAATTCTATATTCCCAAACTAGTCTCCGAGAAAATAGCTGTGACGGACGGACAGACAGATAGACGGACAGACGGACATGAAAAAATTATAATTGTTCCGTTTTTTACCATTTGGCTACGGAACCCTAAAAACTATGTTATGAGCACCGAAAAATTTGCAAATAATTCCTCTCACCCAGCCAATTCACTTCGAACATGGGAAAAAAATCTTATATCGCAGTTAATTACGAAATCGGTTACTAAAACAGCAATAAAATTCTTCTTTGATAATTAATTACGAAGCAGAGAAAAATAATTCCTCTTTCGTAGCCAATTCACTACGAATACAGAAAAAAAATCTTATTTCGTAGTTAATTACGAAACTTGATTACGAAAACAGCAAATAAATTCTTGTTCGATAATTAATTACGAAACAGCGAAAAATAATTCCTCTTTCGTAGCCAATTACGAAACCGCAACTACGAAAACGGACCAAACGCTAGTTTGATTATTAATTACGAAGCAGAGAAAAATAATTCCTCTTTCGTAGCCAATTCACTACGAACAGTGAAAAAAAATCTTATTTCGTAGTTAATTACGAAACTTGATTATGAAAACAGCAAATAAATTCCTGTTTGATAATTAATTACGAAACAGCGAAAAATAATTCCTCTTTCGTAGCCAATTACGAAACCGCAGCTACGAAAACGGACCAAACGCAAACGGTCCGTCCGCCCTCAGCATATCTCGGAGATGCTTAATTCTATAAAGCTGTGATTTGGCATGAATATGTCGACTTACTCAGACCGACAAAGTACTTAGTAAAATAAAATTTCGAAAAAAAAAAGTATTTCCCACCTAAAATTGGGATGTTTATATTTTTTTTTCTTACGTATACCATAATGTCGGGTGCCATTAAATAGGTCATGAAGTATTGTGGGATGGCCTGAAACGTTTTTCTATTTAGGGAATGGTTTGTGAAATATTAGAAAGTTTTAAAGTGCAAATTTTTCTTAGAAACTAGTTTCCCGACCCCCTGCCAGCTAAATCATTGTTTTTGGAGAGCTGCAAATACCCATGGTAGTAGTATATATAACGTAACGGAATTAAAATAAAAACTACCAGAGCTAAGGAGGCTGTACAAGAGGCTCTATTCGACACGTTACGTTAAAGGGAGATTCCCTATCCAGCGCGCGCGCGGCGGCGTTAAATTTAAACCGAACTTTAAACAGTTACATTTAAAGTTCAATTTCAGCGCCATGACGCGTGAGCGCAGGGATATGGAATCTCGTTTTCCCTATGTAACGTTTCGAATAGTGCCCAAATTAACGAGTAATAAATAACGGACCAACTTAAACAAATGTACTCGGTGAAGTAAAAAAAAAATACATTCAATAGTTGCCTAGCTAGTGAACCCTACATTGCGAGTGGCTCGACACGCACTTGGTTGGTTAATAATTTCTACTCATCCATGGAAGTGGAACCACTCAAATATGTATGCTCACAAAATTTCATCAAAATTGGTTTAGCTGTGTAGGGGCAACAAACACTCGTACAAAATCTGTCTGACTGTCTGTTACCTATTCGCGCTTAACCCGCTGGACCAATTTAGATGACATAGGTTTAACTTTATCTCAACCGGTAGACTTCTACTGCTGTGGATATGTTTCCATTTAAAGATTTATTGAATTCTATATTCCCAAACTAGTCTCCGAGAAAATAGCTGTGACGGACGGACAGACAGATAGACGGACATGAAAAAATTATAATTGTTCCGTTTTTTTGCCATTTGGCTACGGAACCCTAAAAACTATGTTATGAGCACCGAAAAATTTACAAATAATTCCTCTCACCCAGCCAATTCACTTCGAACATGGGAAAAAAATCTTATATCGCAGTTAATTACGAAATCGGTTACTAAAACAGCAATAAAACTCTTCTTTGATAATTAATTACGAAGCAGAGAAAAATAATTCCTCTTTCGTAGCCAATTCACTACGAATACAGAAAAAAAATCTTATTTCGTAGTTAATTACGAAACTTGATTACGAAAACAGCAAATAAATTCTTGTTCGATAATTAATTACGAAACAGCGAAAAATAATTCCTCTTTCGTAGCCAATTACGAAACCGCAACTACGAAAACGGACCAAACGCAAACAACAACTTTGCAGCCTTGCATAACAAATAACTATTTTTTAATTTGTTTTTTTTTAATCCTTTTATCCCATCAGGCAAAGGCCTAAGCCTTGCAGCCACAGTTAAATCGTTCCCGCGCTTTTTTTTTTGATTATGCGAATGGTCATTTCATACTGCGGCATCTAACTAGTAACTACTTCTTATACCAATAATTCAAACTATCTCGATTTTATCAGCTCTCTTCTTTTCATTTCTTTAAGAAAAGAGGTAGAATTATATAGCCGTATTTTTAGACATTAAAATTATACGTTGATTTTACTTCTGAAAATCTTACAATTTTTAAATGACTTATATTTCATATAATTATGTTATTTGTAATCATTTTAAACTAAAGTTTTAATTTAAAGTAAATTAAAAGTTTTCAAATATTACCGAATAAATTCGAAATTTATCATTGTAGTAGTTTCCGAACATAGATACGTTTAGAAAATTGCCGCCATTCTTTCATTTCAAATCATGTCTTTCTTCTTAATTTTCGACAACTAACTTAAAGTAATTCTTTGAAAACATGAAATTCAAGTAATAATTTGAGTGAAAGGAGTGAAGAAGAAATGTTATTTCATATTTTTCGTGATGTAAGTAGGTATTCTTTGCAAGTACCTTTTATGTGTTCTCGCTACTGAGGTGAAAAATTGTATGTGCTACTCGAGAACAATTTCTTTTACTTCTCGTGCCTTTGAGTCCTTCGCTAAGCTCAAGATTCTAAATTAGAATCACTCGCTAGACGCTCGTGATTCAAGTATAGAATCTTTCGCCAGCTCAGGACTCAAACATGGCACTCGAAGCAAAAAACAATTTTGCTCTCTTGTTGCACAAATAACTATTATTTACAAACATGTAGGAGAGTGGTTGGTTGCCCGCGATGTCACACCACACCACACTTGAATGTTTTAATACTTATATACCTACCCTGAAATTTTTATTCAAGCCGTGTAACCTACATATGTTTGTTTATTGCATTAATAACTACTATTACTAGGCACACTGGTCTAGTACCACTTGTGCATGTATATTTTGCAGTATAGATGTTTTATAGTGGTACCTGTACATATAGCATAGCGACTACTTCATTGTAGGAATATGTTCGGTCAAGCTCACTTTCGCCCATCTTATGGGGATCGTTAAACGTTTTATTTCTCAGGGATCATAAACTAACGTCTGCTAAGCAGGCTCCATGTTAGCCTCCGGTCCGGTCATTAATGTTTAATACACACATTTGCTGTGCTGTGGCCGCGAAACTGAAATTTTATTTTAACGATGTTATAGATGGAATCCAATAGTACATTACAGACCTAGGGTGGTGAATTCGTAAATGTCCCAGATCGCAGGTTTCTGTGGCCCGAACCGAAGGTGAGGGCCATAAATATGCGATCTGGGGCTTTACGAATTACCGCCCGAGGTTTGTCAAAAGTTTTACGTCTTGCCTTGGCCAAGAAGTGAGATTTTCTCTCCGCGTAGCGGGCAGAAAATGCCAGTTTATGGCCAAGGGTGATGTAAATATCTTTGTTTATTGTAGACATTAGACATTAAAAAATATGTCTATGGCCCCCGCATAGACAGCTTTGGAAAATGACTGTGATACCGGTAATATCGAATTACATGTAAGTAGTAGAAGCTTCAAATTCAAATTGAATTTCGCACATAAGTAAACTTAGAGATGCGAGCCGGAATCGAACCCCCGATCCTCTGCATGAGAGGAAGTAGGTCGAACCACTAGACCACCACGGCTAACGACAATCAATTCAATCAACAATTCAATTCAATGGTCAATTTGAATTTACCACTGAACTTTTCGATGAAGGAAAACATCGTGAGGAAACCTGCACCTGCCTGCTTCAAAGATGTGTGTGAAGTCCCCAATCCGCACTGGGCCCTCGTGGGGACTAGCCCAAACCCTCTCGTGATGAGAGGAGCAGTGGCGGACTAAGCCTGTCGGGGGCCCGGGGCGGAAAATCTAAATGGGGCCCCCCTCCTTGCCTGTGTTGATGGTGTATATTTGGCTCCCGTGCACTGACTACTTAACACATTTAGTTGAAATTTGTTCGCTTACCATCAGGTGGCCTTTGTGCTCGTTTGCATTTATATACATCCATACTTAATATTATAAATGCGAAGCGAAAGCAACTTTGAATCTCTGTTGCGTCTTCACGCTCAAATCGCTTCACCAATTTAGATGAAATTTGGTATGGATGGAGATAATTCTAGTCCCGATGAAGGACATAGCCATAGCCTAATTTTTATCCCGAAAAACGTATCTAGTTTCCGCGGCATTGCGAGCGCTACAACCAAATCCTACGCGGACAAAGTCGTGGACAGAAACTAGTCCATTTTCTAATATTATAAATGCGAAAGTAACTCTGTCTATTACCTCTTCACACTTCAACCGCTGGACCGATTTAGATGAATAAATTCGGTATGGAGATAGTTCTAGTCTCGAAGAATGATCCAGTAACCTTGTCGTTTGAAAGTATGAGTTGTAAGCGCCAAATCAGGTAGTTAGGATTTTTTGCAGGCTTTTTGTGACCTCAAGCGCCGAACACAACTTTGACAAAAATGAAAAAGATGAGAGAGAATAAAGAAGATTTTGGCGATTTTGATTACAAAGGACTAGTTTTTGATACCACCTTCTCAGGATGTTTTTAAAGGAGACTAAATATGCTATGATATAAGACTAGAATCGTCTCTGTGTACTCAATAGTTCCTGAGATAAAGCTTTTCAGAATTCATAATTTTTCAGAACTTCGCAATATTTTAGAAGTCACTCGAACAGTTGTAGCATCATGGTCGGAGTATGCTAGTGTTGCTCGTGTGGGGTCACAAATTGGAGTCACCTGTAGCATTTTTATATCCTACTAGCTTTTGAAGGCGATTTCGCATGCGCATAATCATCAACATTTAAACTCCCGTTTTTCCGCTCCCCGTAGAAATTTTGGAAAATGCTTTCTGCACCTCTACATCTCTTAAAGAACCTACATGCCTTCCTACGATCAGCAGTTTCAGCTGTGCGTCACACACACCAAAAGAACTTCGGGGTAAGCAGACAACGCTCAGACAAAATTGATGGTCGTAGGAAGCTGAACTTATCATGTAGGTTCCTTAAAAGGTGTAGAGGCGCACTAAGAAATAATTTTCTAAAATTCTTACGGGAACGGGAAAAACGGGAGTTTAAATTTTGATGTTTCTGTGCATTACGAAATCGCCTTCAAAAGCTAGTAGCATATAAAATTGCTACAGATGGCTCCCATTCGTGACTCTACTACACGAGCAACACTAGTACAACCCGTCGAATGTAATTGGAAAAACATCTCGATAGAGTTGTTCGATGACTTCTACAATATTGTAAAGTTCTGAAAAATGATGAATTCTGAAAAGCTTTATCTCAGAAACTATTGGGGTACACAGAGACGGTTCTAGTCTCATATTATAGCAAATTTATTTAAAAACTTCCTGCGAAGGTAGTATCAAAAACTAGTCCTTTAGGGTCAAAATCGCCAAAATCTGAAAAGTATCCGAAATTTTCTCGGTTTTTTTTATTTTTGTCAAAATTTCGTTCGGCGCTCGAGGTCAAACTTGGATGATAGGTACATTAGGCCAACATCATAAACAAGCCTGCAAAAAATCAGAACTACCGGATTTCGCGCACACGCTGATGTATAAAGTTACAGGATTAGAAGGACATAGCATAGGCCACTTTTTAACCCGGAAAACACATAGTTCCCGCAGGAGCGCGATAACCGAGTTCCACGCGGGCGAAGTAATGGGCTGAAGTCTAACTAAAAGTCTTCTTTAAAAACGTCCTGAAAAGGTAGTATCAAAATCGCCAAAATCTTTTTTTTATTTTTGACAAAGTTGCGTTCGGCGCTCGAGGTCAGAAACTTGGATTATACATTAGGCCAACATCATAAACAAGTCTGCAAAAAAATCAGAACTACCGGATTTGACGCACATGCTGATGTTCTGTTACTGGATTAATTTACGTATTATCATTATATTCCCGCGCAGTCCATATTATGCGCTTAACACGGTACCGCGATCGTTGGACTTATTACTAATAGGCTTAGATTATGACGATTTGTTTCCTTTGTTTCCGAAAAAATCTAGTGTTTTACCAATAACTAAGTATCTATGGAATGGACTGTGGGGGCCCTCACGTCAACTAGGTCGAAAACAGAACATTGGCGTAACAAATAGGGTGGCAGTGGCGCGTGACAGAACGGGCAAAATTCCCTAACTCACTACCTGGGCTGAGGGGGCCCGGCCCAAGAAGCCGCGAGGAGAGAAACGAAAATCTATTTCGAAAATTAGTCCGCCACTGGAGAGGAGGACTGTGCCCAGCAGTGGGACGCAAATAAGCTGTAGTAGTAGTAGTAGAAGCTTACAATGTTTTAGTAAGTAGCGCACATTATTTGATAGCTTACTTTCCTCATATTCGAAACGAAAAATAGAGTGTTTACTTCTCGGGTAAAAATGGGTGGCTTTCATCCCGAGCAATCTATTATATTAATTATTTTAGATTATGAATTAGGGATATGGGATTATTTATAAACTCGAATAAGGTCCCAGAATACGAGGGAATCCTGAACAAAAAGTCGGGAAATGAAAAACATTTCATTCAGTTCTGGTTTGGATAATACAGAGGTGTTGCCCGCGTAATACAGAGGTGTTGCCAGCGAATCAATGTTACGAGGTTATAATATAATATTTTCTCACAAACATTATTTACTTTGGAGAAACGTTAAACATTGTGAAATATTTGGTTTTAGCTATTTGGTTACATACTAATAAAATGAGACCAGTTTCACGGATTAAATCAGGTAGGTATACTATATCGAATGTCTCCTTTCCGAACATCCCAGTCCTATACCTACTCGTGACCCTACAAAAGGGGCTCGGAACAATACCTTTCATTCTCGGTAAGACACGTTATGTAATATTTAAAAAAAGTGATACCAACATTTCCATTACCGATTTGGAAAAGCTCACAGGCAAACCAGAAAGGAAAAGATCCAGCGGGTCCGATCAGATGCAAAATATGGGTTGACTAGGTCGCCAACCAGCTTGCAGCAACCGGCATGCAAGTAAAGTACCTAAATGTGTCGCCACACACAAGGCTGAAAGTCGTTGCACACATTGGCGTATCTACCGTTATTTTTCAAGGGCCTATAGCTGAAGTTAGGGTACATAGAAGAAAAACACGAGCCGATGATAGGATCCTCAGCAGCAAAGCGAACGTTTGTGGAGGAGGAACCTTTCAATTTCGTATAAAAGTTAGTAACTGAGCGACAGAGCTTTTATCGGCAGAAAAAAAGGTTCAAAATGAGTTTTCTCCAGGTAATGAGACCTGGGACTATATTCGAAGTCTTAAATAGGGACAGGGAGATTCCCTATAGGATCGCTAACGCGTCGCGGCGTTGCAACCGAACTTTAAGCAGCTAGATTTAAAAGTTCAACTTGAGCGCGATTGGCGCGTGAGGGATGCTATAGATAGGGAATCTCCCTGACCGTATTTAAGACTTCGAATATAGCCCCTGATTTGTTGGGTAGGATATTAGGATATTATATTAGGATCGATTTGTCGCACCCCAAAACCCATATCATAATCGTTACCGCCGTTTCTGACATAGTTTGTATAAAAATATAGCCTGATATTAATACCTCGTTTAAAAGTATAAGATTTTCAAAATTTTCCATGTCATCATCACGCGTGACGTGGGTTTAGTCAAGTCATCATGTTCGTAATCGGCGTCGATTCCGTTTCCCTTCAAGCCTTCCACGGGACACGTAGGTAGGCAGAGCATCTGCTCATTGATATTTGCCGCGATGGGGGAAATCGTGCATCGTCATTGCATTTTGGTTATCACCATTCAACGATCCGACCAGGCGTCAAGGGAAGCTTGGGGTTGATAGATTCTCGTGTATCTTCCTAGGTATATTGATAATCCTACTAATGTTAAAAACATTACCTCTCAATAAACATTACTAATATAACTGGTATATTAAACAGATGCAGCTTTTATGGGATTAAAGTTTCTTGAAATCATTTTACGTCAATCCACCCATGGATGTTTCCGCTACGAAGTTTCCTCGATATCCTCACTCACAAATCACAATGGAGTGGCCTACGATGTTACGATTAGAGGTACCTTTATATTCACTAAACTAAAGTTTGACCTACGTCAAATATATCGATATTTTATTTTTACTTTCTTTTTCTTCTTTTTATTTTTACTCCTCCACTAGACTTGTATGAGAGTCGATTTTGTGAGCGACTAAATATCTTTCTTATTGGTATACCTACGTACGTGACATACAAAATGGTAAATTAGCAGGAAGGCATTGATTCTAAAACCACTACTTATCCGAAGTGATTTCGTCAGAATTTAAAACAGACTCCCGCAGCTTTCTTCTTAGACGAAGCCCAAACGTTTAATTAAACAAGTTGGCAACTTTATTAAAGTCAGTGGAGTGATCGGAAAATTATGATTACGCCGACCGACCCAACGCTGAACTGTAAATAATTCCAGGGCTTTTTTTTGGCTACTGTTTAATAAACTCGAAACTAATTAAGGTCGAAAATTTGTGTTGTCAGCGATCAATTCTGCTTTTGTGGCATTAAATTAATTGGTACATCATTAGGACGGTGTCCGATATTGATCAATGTGCGTCCGTTAAAGGATCATTAAGGCTACGTGTTCATTGTCGCCTGAACGGTTACAAAATAAAGCAAATGGGACGGATTAACGATAAAACCACATGGCCATTATCTTTTTTTATATGGCCAGCAGCGCAACGAGCATGAGTCTTTTGATAGATAATATAAATTCTCCCTATTTAGTTGAGGTTCTTTTGGAATATTCATATAAACATATATATATATTAAAATTGAAATTAATTTCACTGAATAGCTCATTAAATGATATATTACTAGCTTCTGACCGCGACTTCGTCCGCGTGGAATTCGGTTATAGCGTTCCCACGGGAAGTGAGCTTTAAACTATAACAAACTATGTACGAAAACCTTCCTCTTGAATCACTCTATCTATTAAAAAACACCGTATCAAAATCCGTTGCGTAATTTTAAAGATCTAAGCATATGTAGGGATAGACAGACAGCGAAGCGACTTTGTTTTATACTATGTAGTGATTTTGCTAAATAGGGAGTTAGTGAATCGTTATTTACGAACTTGAATGAGGCCCCTGCATGTACAGTCTCCAGATAAAAGACTAGCATTTTTATACGATTACTTAAGAATTTCTTTGTTGTTGTTAGGTATAATAGATTCCCTTGAAGCACAAAACCTTCAATGCTTTTGAAGATCTCTAATATCTTATCTAGTCAGAAATCGTAAATAGATCTAAGGTTTTTGCGTTATGTTACATTCTGAGATTATATAGTTTATCATCACAACTAAATAGGAAAGGAATATTTACTCGAAGCGGTGAGGAATTAGCTTGCAAAAGATGACAACACATACAACCTCACATCCCCAAATGAGTTCAATGAAACAATTACTTTTATTTGTGTATAATTGGTGACCTGATTGCCAAGTTTGTTGGGCGAGCCCGATTGAATCAACAAGACTCTTTACCAGTTACCTACCACTTAACGCAGGGAAATCACGCGACCGCTCACCTCGTTACCGCGTAAGCGAGCACGTCACCCATTAATCACTGCTTGGCAACTTAAATAAACTTGTTAGACCAGGTAAGTAAATTCATTAGGCCACGGCATCGTTGTCATGGCGAGCTTCCGGACAACGTCAATATTTTACTTCGACCCCCGATAATCAACTTCTAAAGTAAACAACTTTAAATCCACTTGCAAACTGCCTATCCTTCTGATTCCGAACTTGCCTACCCTCAACTGATAACACAACAGTGTACCTATCAGCCTACCTATTCATGTGTTATTTACGCGAGATTCGTAAAGACTCAAAGCAACTCGCAAATGCTTATTGATTTTAATATTGACGTACAAAATAATTGAAAAAGTTTCAGTTTACAGTTCCATGCGAGGGTTCGTGTGCTTTTAGGTACCGACTTTTAGCCGTTGTCGGAAATTAAGGATTGGAAACAATACATTTAACTTTACGGAACCCATCCTGCCCGAAGTAGGTATTTTAATAAAAAGTTCGATTAGTTCGACGCAATTTAGAGTTTTGTGGCAAATCATAGTCTAATGTGAGTTTGGGGGGCGTAAATATACAATACAATACAGAACAGTACAGACATAATGTAATTACACAAAAAGTATGAAATACAGCAGGCGGTCTTATACGCTTAAATATACCTACATATACCTACTTATTTCATTTGTTTAGTCGCGATGGTTTTCAGACGTGTTAAGCTATGGAAACAAAAACAGTTCCGCAAAAAGTGCGTCTGTTCCGGGGCGGCAAAGAACCGCTAAGATTTGTGCGGCGGGATGAAATACGGACGGGATAAGCATTTTAATTGCCCGCCTCATCCGGATTAACTCAGGGCTGCGTAATAAGTACCGCCTCTTTGACGCTAAATCTGTCTTCGTCTTCCGCAGGCCACAAACAGGCACAAACCTAGCAATAAAATAACGTCAAAAACAGGTATGATGGGGTGTAAAAAAGAAGCGTGTACACAACGTGGTATTTTATTAGCCTTAACTTATCTAAAACTTAACAGAACACTGATAAAATCTTCTCAATTGGCTCCACACATCAGCCTGAAATCCATAGTAAGCCTGGGTTTGAGCTGTTATTCGTTACTGAAAGTAATTTTCTCCGTAAAAATCTCACGTTAAATTGAACGCTCGTTAACTTCTTGATGCAATGCAAATGCAACCCAGGCTTAGGAAAACAAAACTCAATGAAGAAACTCAATCCTATTATTATTCAAAATGCACGTAGGTATTCAAAAAATGGCCAAGTACGAGTCGGACTCGCGCATGAAGGGTTCCGTTTTTTTTTGCCATTTTTATAGATAACTAGCTGACCCAGCGGACTTCGTACCGCCATAGATTTTTTTTGAAATGGGTATGAAAAAATAGCTTAGGTACGTCCTATTCTCAACCCTACTGAACATACATACCAAATTTCATAAGAATCGGTCGAGCCATTTCGGAGGAGTTTGGTTACAAACACTGTGACACGAGAATTTTATTATAGATAATAATCTATAACAAACAGTGCCAAAAAATCGTGTCTATGCGGAGCCTCCTTAAATATTTATTAAAAAAAAAACAACTGTCTAACTATCACGGTTCATGAGATATAACTACATATACAGCCTAGTGACAGACGGACAGGGGAGTCTTAGTAATAGGGTCCCGTTTTACCCTTTGGGTACCGAACCCTAAAAATAAAACTTAAAAACGCACCTACGTAAAACCATGTAAGACGTATAATTTACGGTAAGCCTAATGTGATATATTTTTGTGGCTTCCTGCACGCGACGGCTATTTGTCAATCCACGCGGGATGACGAACGGCGGCGATTTACTGCGGCCAGCCTTACATTACTCCTCCCATTTGAAAGATTTACATTTCTACTTGCGCTTTCAACTGCTGGAACTAAGGTTAGAATTCCTCAATCAAATCATTACCAATGAGAGAAAAACTTCAATTCTTTAATAAAGTACTGTAGAACTAGCACATGAAGGACAGTATGTAACTGTTGTAATCCGGCTGGCTTTTTAGAACAGTGCCTTATTATAAGCAATAGGCGACATTTCTCCTTGTGCGTGGGGATTTCGGTGACTTCACTCTTCTTTTCTTTTATTAGTTTTCGGCAATTCATTGGTTCTCATTGTTTTATACTAACAAAAGCAGGTAATAAGCGAGTCTCAGGTACTAAGTACGACTACCTGTCTGAAGTATTATTATCTGCGGCTTTAAGATTCACGTGGTATTAACATTTTTACCTGTATACCTGTAGGAGGTACAGGTAGGTATGGCGGATGGTGGAGGGATGAATTTGAAATAAGTATAAATTTGTAGGTACACTAATTTGTTTTTAGTTAGTGTCTGCTCGGCGAACAACCAGTGGATCCCAGTGTTTTGTGTTACGTTTCGCTGCTTTATTTTTTTCAACAGTAGAGATTTATTAGGTCTAGTAAGTCGTCTCTTTACTTCAGAGAAAGATTTCTGTGCCTAATGTTTTCCTCTTGATAAAAATAACAGTCCATAATATTATTTTGATAAGGACTTACTCCACGGTTCTAAATTAGGCAAATTCTTCTGGCTCTATATGTTAAATAATGCCGTATGATAGATATTTAGGCAGAATTTCAATTAAAGTGTTTTCTTTTTATTTTAATTACTTGGTTGTAGTAAATCATTAGTTAATAGTGTTCGAATTATCATAAACACTTAAAATTATAACTATTAAATATTTTTGTTCATTAAGTGACGTGTTAATGAGGCTCATTTAGACCACGTGAATAATATTTAAAAACCCCGTTTTGATTAGCGAGTATCAGTGAGTGGTGGAAGCTCGAGGTGTGACACCGTTGAAGATGGTGAAGTTACCGAGTCCCGAGGAGCAGGCAGCGAGGCCAGTGGGGGAGAGGGGCAGTCATCGCGCTCAAGTAGGTTTAGAGACAAATTAAAGTGTTATTTCTTCGATTATTCATAGCAGCTGCTGAGTGCTGTGTAGGTAGGTACTGTACTTCAGCAACCAAAGATTAGTGGATGTTTAGTTCTAATACAATACCATCGTTAATGATCATCACTCTAAATACCTAGAAGAAATAAACTATGGGGCCTCATTCAGATAGCAGAGGGATTTCTTTGTGATTCTATAGGAAAAGTCAAAACTTTATGGCGCTGAGAACTGAGACTGATCTTTAAGAGGCTAGATTTATCTAAAGTTAAATGTAGGCGCCATTTCATTTTGACGTTTGTTCAAAAGAGTATGTTCTTATTTATTACACCTTCCCTATTCATTTCTTTATTAATTTACTTAAGATTTTTTTATTTATCTTTTGATCATTATGTTCTCCGTCAGTATCGAAGCCACCACCTGTGGGGCGCGCGCTACGGGCGGCGGCGCGAAGAAATGCGCCAGCGCTTCGAGCCCAGCAGTCTGCTGGAGTTGGAGCAACGCGCGCACCAGTCAGTGGCTCTCATGGAGAAGTACACCCACTCCGACAACCACTTCACCGTGGCCATGGAGCTGCTGCGATTGCAGCACAACCTCGTAAGTGTCACTAGACACTAGACGCTTTACGATATTTAGGCGGAACTCATTGGTTTTGGGTGGTACCAAGTTGCTAGGTCCGAGTTGGTACCACCATCTAACGCGCTAACCAGCCGCCAAATAGCAGTGCTCATACTGTTGTGTTCCGGTAAGGGGTTAAGGCAGCCGGCGAAATTATTGGAGTCATTCCATCTTCGGCCTCAGGGTAGGCAACGCATTCGAGTATACTTATGATCATACGATTTCTTAGTAATAAGAAATCATAAGATTTCGGTGTCTATGGGTCGCAGTGACCGCTTACCATTAGGTGGCCTGTATGTTTGTTTGCCTACCATTTATATTAAAAAAAACATCCCATTACATCTGCACCACCTGACCCGCCAGGCCCTAGCTCTGAAAATATAGAAGAGCCTAATCACGTGTTCGTTCAGCTGCGTTAATAATGGAAATAGCTATGATAATAATCAACATAGGTACTTACCTACTTGATCATATATAAATAGTTACAGTTTTTCAACGAAAAATATATGTACGCAGTAGAGCTTTTTTATCACCTACTGTTATTTTTTGTAATAATAAAATAATTTATTTTTATAGAATTTCGCGATGATCTGCGAGAAATGTCACGGGTCTCACAACTACGACGAACTGTCAGCTCCAGAGCGATAACCAGGTTTTATTAAGAATGGATAAAGCAAAAGTGCGACGATGCCGACTGACTAACCTTAGCCAAGACCAACGCTTTGAGTCAGTTGGGTCGTCCTCATTTTGATCACGTCATCATAGAGACTACACTGCTGAACGAAGTTTGTCATCGCATGTACCCGAGGCAGCCTCTCTCGGATTCCATCGACGTTCACGAGGACGTCGCTCTATCTTGTTGGAAGCGGATCAATTGTGGAGTGACGAGCATGTAACAAACAAAAGACGGCTTCGTTGCAAATAGCAGATTTTTTGATAACGGTTTAATTAATGCTGATTAATCTATCAATGCAGATGTTACGTAACTGTTTTAAAGGTTACGTCAAATAATTTTTCATAAAGTATTACAATTTTTTTACGAATTCGACAGCTTTGTACCAACTTACTTAATGGCGACACTGATTACAATCAAAACATAATGCTCACCGCGTTAATGCATTAAATGGGGAATCAATAAAACACGTTGTACACCAATTATAAAAACATTTTATTCTGTAAGTACCTACCCGTCCCGTATTCCCAATATTATGGTTGCATCCTTGCGCAAGTAACTCTGTCTGTCTGTCTGCCGGACGGTTACGTCTTCACGCTTAAGGGCCTTATCACGATTCGCGAGCGAGTTTTGTATGGAGGCGAACACGCCGCGAGTTCGCCGCGTACGAGTTTTGTATTGAAAATCGCTTTCAACTCGCTCGCAAATCGCAAGTGTGATAAGGCCCTAAGCCGTTGTACCGATTTAGATTAAACTTAGTACTTCTACCCACGATTTTGTCCGCGTGGAATTCAAATAGGTATAGCATTCCCGTGCAACTATAGTCGATACCCACTATAGTTTTTCCGGTTTCCAAAATAATCATCTTCTTACAATTTAGCGCACAATATTGAGACATTTTGGAGAAAGTAGGTACGCGAACTATTCAAACCTGACACTGACATAAATGTATATGCGTTTTGTTAGTTCCTATTTCAAAGCATTTATGGTATTACTCAACTGGCGTAAAAGCTCTCTATTTCTCCAAACTTATAGCGAGAGATAAAGACAAAGAAACCTCCGATAAAATTACAAGTTTTTGAATTATGAACAAAATGACCTTGCGGCTTACATCTTCTTAAATTATCACTACTCGGTCCTGATGTCTTTCAACTTCTAAAAATGCTGAAACACGTGTTGTATTATTTGTAATCGGATATCTAAATCATAATATTTCGGTCGTGTCACTTCAAAGTTATTATTTATCCATACAAACGTTCATCCCCTATTTCACCCCCGTAAAGGTGAAATTTCAAAAAAATCTGAAACACGTAATTTAAATTATATTGTAATCGATTATCTAAATAAATAAAAAAAACATTCCGGGCGGTTAACTTCAAAAATGACGCTTCATCCATACAATCTTAAATGCGAAATTTCTAAATATGCCGAAGCACGTGTTTATTTACTTCTAATTAGGCACCTAAATCATGATGCTTTTTTATTATTTCTAACTTAAAAGACCACGGACTTGCATACAACGTATGGATCCCTATCTTTGACCCTTACTGTACGAATTTCGAAAAATCCTTTCTCAAACGACGTCTACAATATAAAATCAATGTTGTCCCCTTTCAAACTTGTATCATCAGCGGTTTGGGCTGAGCGTTGATCAGTTAGTCAGTCGCGACGTTGCATTTTACCTATATATACAGAAAGATGGGATTTTAAATACCCGTGTGAAATAAGGTACAGTTCTCACATTTCTACAATTCTCTCATGAAATAACCTACCAGTCCACCGCTTTAGTCGTCTGTGGCCTCTTAATATTGAGTGTCGATTGAATTTGATCTCTTAATCCTTGTATTAATTGGAGCTGACGCCGGGGTGTTAATCAGAACTTAATTAAATCGAATGCAACTGCGTTATCGGAGCAAACGTACGTGGACATAAATGTCGACATGTTGGCTTGATTATCAGAACTTGCAGTAAATAAAGCATGGGTATTTTCATTTTCACTATGAAATCGAATTCGCCGTTAACAAGTTTATCGTGTTTTCATTTCTCTCGCTAGTAAAGTTGTACTTTAGTCTGACAGAAGGCTGCATTAAATTGAATTTTAGGCTCTATAAGAGAATAGAGTAAAATGTTCGTCTAAGACTAAGGAGATGAGGGCACACAGCCACATACACTTTTAAGCTTGATATTAATATCTAATATCTATATCTATGATGTATCTAATATCTATGATCTTATACATGAAACATGCTATTTCATGTGATTTATTCTTTACATTGTCGAATTTTAAAGCTATCACATTAATAATAATTTTCAATTGATCAAGGTGAAAATGTGTGATATTCCTGGAATTTTTGATGTCACTTTGCTGAAAAATTAAAAAAAAAGAAAAAGGAGAAAAATTATATGGCGGGAATTTATTCCTTATTCTGAATTGGTAAAACTAGGTTCATTGAGATATTTTAATTTTAATTTCTTTCAATTTTCTTTCGTTGATTCTAATTTCAAAGATGTCATTATAAAGTTGATGATTAAAAAAGTGCTTTCGCTGAATACTACGATGGAGAGAAGCGCTAAAAACTTAGTTGAAAACACGTTGAAAAAATATCAAAATCTAAGAAAATTTACTTGACGTCATATGAAAACGTCATTTGCGGAATGTGTCTTTTTACCCGACTGCGCACCGCAAAGGAGGGTTATGTGTTTACCTGTCTATGTATGTATGTATGTATGTATGTATGTATGTATGTATGTATGTATGTATGTTTGTTCCTTTGTGGCACACTAGAGATCAAACGCGTGGGTCGATTTTAATGAATCATACGTCAATCGATTCGTCTGAATTGCGCGAGTGTCACTGAAGATATGAAATTTATCAAAATTCAAAATGGCGGCTACCAGACGCCATATTGTACAAAATAAAAAAATAAAAGTCAACCAACTATGGCATGTGAGGTATCGTTGAATAGATATTTAAAAATCATTATTAGGTTTCTTTGACCATTTTTCAGACAAAAGAACCGTTTATGATTTATAACGATTCAAAGTTCCTTTACTAACCACGTAAAGTAGGTACCTACCTATCCACCCAGTAGTACATCCGTTCGAATTAGCAACACAGGAAATAATCTAGACCAACGAGTCTTCAAGCAGGTCACGACGACTATAAAATACTTAATAATAATGTTTTTCATAAATCTCAAACTTCAATCAAGTACGTACGCATGTGCAATGTAGTGTACCAGTAGCGTCATCTATCCGTTGACTTGAAGACTTTTAGTTTCGTTATTACATTTAAAGTGTCAATAGTGTGTGTGATACAGTGAAATATAACCTAATTGATTATAGGTACCAATTTGGTACACTAGTCAGTACTCAGCGCTCGTAAATAAATAAAATAGCTACCTAATACTCTTATGTAGTACCAGTAGCGCCATCTATCGGTTGACTTGAAGAATTTTAATAGGTTAGGCTTATGTAGCGTTTTGAGCCGGGTTAGGTCTCTAGAGGGATTAATAATCAGTAATTTAGATCATCGCAAGCTACTTAATAATCCCCACGATAGCAACTCTCTCCATGAAATGACAAGATTGCGGAATTTACGGTCTTTTAATCCCTAACTAAAAATAATAAAATAAAAAAGTTAATTAAAAAAAACAAAAAACCCGACTGCGTAAAAACTAAAAAGAAAAAAACAAGACTACTTAGTTCAGTAGTAGCTAGGATTATGTTAAGTAATTGATTGCTATTGAGGAATCTAAAGATGCCTACAGTCGGGACCCATTTAAAATCTAGGTTAAAATGTTACAAATAATGGGTCCCGATAGTAGGCATCTTTAGATTCCTCAATAGCAATCAATTACTTAACATAATCCTAGCTACTACTGAACTAAGTAGTCTTGTTTAACCATTTTTCGATGAATTGCCTAACAAATTACAGCCGCCAACACTGGATGCTAAAGTCGACCCGTGCAACTGAAGAATGATCAGTATCAATGGTCAATGATAAGTATAATAATAAAACCATACACTAAACTTTACATATTTTGTACACTGAAATCCTTTGTCGTAAGGTGGCTAGGTGGCCTTTATATTTAGTATCAGCAGCGCATGCCGGGGCCTGGAACTTGCAAACATTACAATACAATATACATTATTGAACACCACACATTCAAGAAACATACAGGCATAATCTAATTACACAGAAGGTATGGCATACAGCAGGCGGTCTTATCGTATAATATCTCTACCAGACAACCTTTGGATAGTTGCGATGAAGAAAAACAAACTAGGTTGGTAGGCGGTGGTCTGTAGGTACCATGTAGGTACTAAGATTTGCGGAAGAAACAAACAAAAAATATAATAAACATACTTAAATACGTATATACATAAACATACATAAACTTTCATATAGATAGATACTTATGAGGCGTCCAAAGAGTCTCACTGCCCAAAGACATAACTCGTTTTTTAGAAAAAGTAATGTTATGTCATGTGTCGAAAATTTTCTGCTTTTCATGTAAACAACGCATATCGTAATTATATTCTAATTAAAATAGCTTATTGAAGTTGTAAGAGTGTTTCACTACTTCTAGGCTGTTTCAAGCACGTGGCGCCTCGCTACAACTGGTGACCCCGATATACGAACATGTCTACAGACGAATTCAAAGATGCCACCGGATCAAGCCCAGAAGCGTTTAGGGTGGGAGTTCGCCCACCGCCCTTCTGGCCGGAGGAGCCCGCACTATGGTTCGCCCAGATGGAGGGCCAATTTATACTATCTAACATTACCGCAGACTCCACAAAGTTTTATTACATCATCGCACAGCTCGATCACCGTTATGCTGCCGAAGTTAAGGAAATCATCACTAATCCACCGGCAGATAACAAGTACGAAACTCTTAAAACCGAGCTCGTGAAGCGTCTCTCCGCATCTCGCCAGCGGAAATTACAACAGCTACTAAAGAACCAGGAACTGGGAGATCGCAAACCTTCACAGTTTTTGAGGCACCTTAAGGACCTTGCCGGAAGTGACGTCACAGATGAATTTCTCAAAACAATGTGGACAGACAGATTACCGAGTAACGTACAGACCGTCGTCATTTCACAATCTGAGTTACCGTTGAACAACTTAGCTGACATCGCAGACAAGGTGCACGAAATAGCTTCAATGAGCCTACCGCAAGTTGCTAGTACATCTGCTCTTAAACCGTCGACGTCAGTATCTTCAGAACAGTTTGAAGAGATAGCGAAACAAATAAGCGAGCTAAAATTAGAAGTGGCAAAGATCAATAAGGCACCATCGCACCAAGAGTATCGCCGTGAATTCAGACGTCCACGATCAGCTTCCAGGGGCCGGCGCAGCCTGTCCCGTCCCAGGATGCCGCAGCCGCCGCCCGACCATCCTCACTGCTGGTACCACTACACGTTCGGCGCACGTGCCAACAAATGCCAAGCGCCGTGCACCTGGGAGTCGGAAAACGCCCGGAGCAGCCGGAAGTAGCGGCCAACGACTGCTCAACACAAACGAGCCGCCTATTTGTCACTGACCAAACTACAAAAATGCTTTTCCTAATAGACACAGGCTCTGATTTATGCGTTTTCCCGCGATCAGCCGTTAGGACGCCATGCTTTCCATCTAAATACGATCTTGTTGCAGCTAATGGGTCAGTCATCAAAACTTACGGCCCCATCCAACTTCTACTAGATTTCGGTCTTAGGCGCAGTTTTTCGTGGAAGTTTACAATAGCGGATATTTCCAAACCGATTATTGGTATCGATTTTTTAAGTTTTTTTAATCTGCTTGTAGATTGCCGCAATCAGCGCCTTATAGATGGAACAACCTCATTGTCAGTGGCAGCGCAGCACCATAGGGCGCTGGAAGGCATCGCTTCAATCAAAACTGTTTCTGGTGAGACAGAATATCATGAATTACTTCGTAAATTTCCAGAAGTGACCCGTCCTGCAGGTACTGTTTTAGAACCTAAACATAATACAATGCATTTTATCCGGACTACTTCAGGCCCACCCGTCAGCTGTCGCCCACGACGCTTGGATGTCGAACGCTTAAGGATTGCTAAAAAAGAGTTCGAAGATATGATGCGAAATGGTACTGCCAGAAGATCAGAGAGTCCCTGGTCCTCCGCTCTTCACTTGGTTAGGAAAAAAGACGACGGGTGGAGACCCTGCGGAGATTATAGAGCCTTGAACGCACGTACTGTTCCTGATCGTTACCCTATACGGCATATACAGGATTTTTCACAACAACTTTCCGGAAGTAATATTTTCTCCAAAATAGATTTAGTAAAAGCATATAATCAAATCCCCGTAAACCCTGCTGACATACCCAAAACCGCGATAACAACACCTTTTGGCTTATTCGAGTTTCCTTATATGACTTTTGGACTTCGCAATGCAGCTCAAACTTTTCAAAGATTTATAGATGAAGTTCTTACTGGCTTGGATGACTTTTGCTTTGGGTATTTAGATGACATTTTGATATTTTCTCCGTCGGCAGATCTTCACAAGAAACATCTACATCGCCTGTTCGAGCGCCTAAGAGAGTACGGCGTTTTGATTAACTCCGGGAAATGCGCCTGGGGGCAGTCGGAAATATCCTTTCTCGGCTACAACGTGTCTGCCTTCGGAGTACAGCCCCTCGACTCTAAGGTTGAAGCCATCCAAAACTTTCCAGCACCAGCTACCGTAAAAGAACTCAGGAGATATTTGGGTATGCTGAATTTTTATAGACGTTTTATACCAAAAGCTGTAAAAATCCAGGGGCCCTTAAACGACTTATTAGCAGGGTCAAAACTTAAAGGATCTCATCCTGTCACTTTTACCCCAGAGCAATCGAAGGCTTTTCAACAGAGTAAAGCGGCACTTGCAAAAGCTACTCTTCTTGTTCATCCCGACCCAGCGGCCGAGTTATCGATACTAACAGATGCATCGGATGTTTCAATTGGAGCAGTTCTCCAGCAGCGTACCAAGACAGGTTGGGAGCCCCTTGGTTTCTTTTCAAAGAAGCTAAAGCCTTCTCAGAAAAAGTATAGCCCTTATGATAGGGAGCTGCTAGCCATATATGAAGCTATTAAATATTTCCGGCATATGGTAGAGGCTAGGAACTTTATAGTTTTTACCGATCATAGACCGCTGACTTATGCCTTCACCTCCCCAAGAGAAAACACTTCATCGCCCCGACAGTATAGATACTTTGACTATATTTCTCAATTCACTACCGATATCCGCTACTTACCCGGTTCCGACAACGTGGTAGCCGACGCTCTTTCTCGAATTGAAGAAATATCCTCTGCTATTGACTACCAAGTGCTTGCACGTTCCCAGGAAACCGATCCTGAGCTGCAAAACTTGCTTAATTCTGGATCTTCGCTCAGATTGCAGAGAATAGCCGTTCCAGGGTCAGATCAATCCGTTTATTGCGACTTGTCGAAGCAAACGCCCCGTCCATTCGTGACCACAAACTTGAGGAAGCAGGTTTTTGATTCACTCCATAATTTAAGTCACCCAGGAAACACAGCTACGGTACGACTAGTCACTGATAGGTTTGTCTGGCCAGGAGTTCGTAAAGATTGCAGGGAGTGGTCTAGGCTTTGCCAAAATTGTCAACGTTGTAAAGTTACTCGACACACAACTGCGCCGCTCTCCGCGTTCCCTGTTCCTTCTTCAAGATTTGCTTATATACACCTGGATTTGGTTGGACCGTTAACAGTTTCCCACGAGTACAGATATTGCCTCACAATCATCGATAGGTTCACTCGATGGCCCGAGGTAATACCGCTAAAGGATATAACAGCCGAAACCTGCGCAGTAGCTCTCGTCTCAAGTTGGATATCCCGCTTTGGGTGTCCGGAAAGAATCACAACTGACCGCGGAGCTCAGTTCGAATCCCACTTATTCAAAGCCATCTCCAATATAGTGGGTGCACACCACTTTCGCACCACTGCATATCATCCTATATCTAACGGTATCATAGAGCGCCTACATCGACAGTTGAAAGCTGCCATCATGTGCCATGACAATTCGCGATGGACCGAAGTATTACCCCTTGTTCTATTGGGTATACGTAGCTCTTGGAAGGAGGACATCCAATCTTCTTCAGCTGAGTTGGTTTATGGGGAACCCCTCCGCTTGCCTGGCCAGTTCTTAACGCCGTCAAATGATTACTCCGTCGAAGATCAGACGTCTTTTGCTACACGGTTAAAATCCCATATGGCCAAACTTACACCAAAGCCTGCGAAGTGGCATGGAAGTTCACCGTTCTTTGTTCCAAAAATGCTGTCCGACTGCTCACATGTGTTTTTGCGGTTAGACAGACTCCGAAAGCCTCTGGAGCCACCTTACGTTGGCCCTTATAAGATCTTGGAACGTCACGAGAAGTACTTCAAAATTGAATTGCAAAGCAAGCCAGTTAATGTTTCTATTGATCGTTTGAAGCCAGCTTTCATTCTTCCGGGACCTGCTGATTCTTTATTGGCTAAGCAGGAAAGTTCAGCTCGGCCCGCTACTGCTCTACCTCAGGACACCGGAATTACAACTACAAAACGAGGTAGAAGAGTTAATTTCCCAAACTACTATCGACCGTAGTATCGGTCTCGGTGAGGGAGTACTGAGGCGTCCAAAGAGTCTCACTGCCCAAAGACATAACTCGTTTTTTAGAAAAAGTAATGTTATGTCATGTGTCGAAAATTTTCTGCTTTTCATGTAAACAACGCATATCGTAATTATATTCTAATTAAAATAGCTTATTGAAGTTGTAAGAGTGTTTCACTACTTCTAGGCTGTTTCAAGCACGTGGCGCCTCGCTACACTTAACTGTAAATAAATTAAAGTATGTAATCCATTATCCAAGAAAAGAAAAGCAATGTATATCAGACAAGTGATAAATAATGCTCCTTAACCTTGTTCTTAAACTTAAACACTGAAAGAGATTAGTGTATGATGTTAGACGGATTCTCATTTGCAAGCCATTAAGTTTCCAAATACAAGAAACATAAAGAACGATTAACTGTTGTAAAAGGAACACTTAAAACATACTTACCTACTTAAATAAATACCAAGTCTTGCGTCCTCAAAATAAAAATACAAATATTTTTTATTATTCTATATTCTTGTTTTATTTTGAACGCATCATAGAGGATTTATGAAATGAGTGTAAAGGAACTACAGATTCGCCCACTGCGCGAACCCGCCGACGACGGAACCGCCACAGAGCAAGCACGTACAGTTGCTTCCGCTTAAATATAAAAAATAAAATTGGTTTTGCGTTATGACGATTGAAATAAAGGTGTTTCCTTGGTCCAAGTATGCAGTACTTCTTGAAAAAAAGTGTTGACACTCAATAGTGAGTAGTTGACATTATTGATTTTTTCAAGAAGTAGGCTGCATACTTGGACCAAGGAAACACCTTTATTTCAATCGTCATAACACAAAAACAATTTCTTTTTTTTACGCGAAATCTACGGCACGGAAAATTCTGAGATTTTTTTCTCTTGATACGGAAGGTTATTCCATTTGTCATTGCACATTGTCATTTTTCACCCATAGCCAATTAGTGGTCCGCTTTAAGGTCATAGGTATATGCTGAAGAACACTGAAAACGTTGGGCTCGGACACACCCGTTTATCTACAGATGTTTAATCTACGCAGGCAGGTATTGTTTTTAAAAATTATGATTAACTTTTTTTGTACTTAATTTAATTTGAATAAGCGCGTATCATCTCGAAAAGATTTGTATAGTGTAACACTGATAAAATCAGTAGCACTACCATGAGTTTACAGTAACCGTACTTCACCGTACTCGCTAGCGACTACGTAAACGATTTGTATGAAGAATAGTACAGCGCCCCTGGCGGTCACTCTCAACGAGACTAAAATTCTTCATACAAATCGTTTACGTAGTCGCTAGCGAGTACGGTCACTGTAAACTCATGGTAGTGCTACTGTACTACACGTATTGGCATATGTACCAATACGTGCAGTTCTTTTTTGTTTTGTTCGTATGCGTAAGCTGTGTGGAGAGCAACGGGGAGGCGCCGCTATAATCTTTATTGACAGGGAGTTAAGGTCGAGAGGTGTTAATCGGCTTAGGTCGCCTTGTGTACGTATGAATATTTAGGGGTATTAGGAAGTCGAGGCGGCATCTCGTTTATTTGCGTAAGTCTTGTGTATCCAGTAGACATAGGATCCGTCGTCATTAAGATGTCGTTAACAACTCTCCACGTCGCCTGCAGCAATGGCGGTCGTGCGTAGACTAACATTTAGTCAACAGCCGAATTTCCAAGCGTTATTCGGAGAATAAAGACAGCTTGAAACGTATGATGTAATTATGCCTGGATATGCCGCCACTTGAATAAATTAAACGGGGAAATTGCCAGCCAAGACAGTTCTGTAGTACAACGGGACGAAATTTTTCAAGGTAGCTACTTAACAGAAAATATTTTCAAGTTAATAACAATTATCAGATCTTTTCCTATGATACTCGTGCTACGAAAAGTAATCTCCAAGTTTTGATTTAACCGCTTTGGTAATATACAAGATGGTGCATAAATAAATGACAATGTTAATTTTAATTTGATACGCGACGCATGCCTGAGATAAAGCGTCTTCAAAGCCTTACACGAAAGTTAAGTTAAGACTTTTTCACATATTAATTGCAAACATTACAATACAATATACTTTATTGAACACCACACATTCAAGGAACAGTACAGACATAATCTAATTACACGAAAGGTATGTTGTACGGTATAAGTTGTGTTGCTTTATTAATAATGTAGTATAAGTTATGCCATTCCCTACTAGTCAGTTTACAAAAAAAAAAAAATCTTATTAATTTGAGGCATACAGAATAACCTGATCTGGTCATAGGTATGAAGTTCGCGGATTTCCTTAGTTGTTGGAAAAACAATGAAGTTCTCATATTGGAGCTTATCTAGTAGACTGTTTTAAATTTTATATCACAGCCTGTGGCCGATTAGCATAAACTCATTTGCCCGACCGGGATCGGATGAAACTGCGCCGCGGCAGCGGCCGTTTTGTTCACGCATGAATCGCATGATTGATACGATGGCTTTTCCCGGCGACAGGTGGTTACATTTTTCTGGGGCTTCAGAAAAGTGGACCGATGGCTTTTAAAAACGGGAGTAAAGTTTTGGATGGCTAATAGTTTGTCAGTCCAGTTAGGTAGGTCCAACTTCGAGAAAGAGGTCAATCGTCGAATCGGCTGGGCAGCGTTCGGGAAGCTTCGCAGTGTCTTTTCGTCCAAATTACCGCAGTGTCTCAAGTCGAAAGTCTTCGACCAGTGTGTGTTGCCAGTGATGACTTATGGTTCCGAGACGTGGGCGCTTAGTTACGATGGGCCTCATAAGAAGGCTCAAAATCACTCAGAGGGCAATGGAGAGGGCTATGCTCGGGGTTTCTCTGCGTGATAGAATCAGAAATGAGGATATCCGCAGTAGAATTAGGGTCACCGACATAGCCAGAAGAATTGCGAGCCTTAAGTGGCAGTGGGCGGGGCACATTGCTCGCAGGACTGATGGCCGTTGGGGCCGGAAAGTTCTCGAGTGGCGCCCGCGAACCGGGAGACGAGCTGTCGGTAGGCCTCCAACAAGATGGAGCGACGACCTCGTGAAGGTCGCGGGAAACCGGTGGAAGCAAGTAGCACAGGACCGGTCTGATTGGCGAGCCTTGGGGGAGGCCTATGTCCAGCAGGCAGTGGACGTATTTTGGCTGAAATGATGATGATGATGATGAATAGTTTGGCATGGATAATGAAATGAGTCCGTATAAGAAATCCGAGTAGGTACCTACCTACCTTGTGATTGTTTTTCATATGTTTTCTCCTCTTATCGAAGGTTAACTAGAAGAGATCGCTGTTTAGCTATAAGTCCATCTGTAATTTACCCGTCAACCTTGTATTAATTCTGCGTCTTGTTTATGGTGTTGAAAATTGGAATTATTTATTAAAAACGTCTCGTTTATACTTATTACGTTTTAGCGTTTCAACTTTAGGTAGTTACTTACTCCGATAATTACTCCGAAAACTGTTTCAACTGGCAGTAAATGTAAGAGTGAACTAAATTGCGGCAAGAGCAAATAAAATAGCAATATCGCGAGGCATTCGGCGCGAAGGCGCGGAAATCGACGAGAAGCTCGCTAATTCAGAGGAAGCAATAACGACGCTGATGTAGCCGCTTTTTAATTATCGCACCTCCCACTCCACGTTCAATTAAACTACTATTTCAGCTGAAATTATATTCAGTCAACAGTTCCGGAACACCGAACACGATGATCCGATACAATACTCTGGAAATGTAGGGGTGTATTGCTATTTCAATTCACCGGTGACTTAGCAGTGACAATAGTTATTTGTGCAACAAGAGAGCAAAATTGTTTTTTGCTTCGAGTGCCATGTTTGAGTCCTGAGCTAGCGAAAGATTCTATAGTTGAATCACGAGCGTTCAGCGAGTGATTCTAGTTTAGAATCTTGAGCTAGCGAAGGACTCAAAGGCACGAGAAGTAAAAGAAATTGCTCTCGAGTAGCACATATAATTTTTCACCTCAGTAGCGAGAACACATAAAAGGTACTTGCAAAGAACACTTACAACACGAAAAATATGAAATAACATTTCTTCTTCACTCCTTTCACTCAAATTATTACTTGAATTTCATGTTTTAAAAGAATTACTTTAAAGTTAATTATCGAAAATTAAGAAGAAAGACATGATTTGACATGAGACAATGGCGGCAATTTTCCAAACGTATGTTCGGAAACTAGTACTTACTTGATGATAAATTTCGAATTTATTCGGTAATATTTGAAAACTTTTAGTGTACTTTAAATTAAAACTTTAGTTTAAAATGATTACAAATAACATAATTATATGAAATATAAGTCATTTGAAAATTGTAAGATTTTCAGAAGTTAAATCAACGTATAATTGTAATGTCTAAAAATACGGCGTACCTACTGATGCGTTGCGCGTATCCGAACGTTTCTAATTCAGTTTTTTTTTCTACGACAACAGATTCGCAGTAAGACTTGCCTAGTATAATTCTACCTCTTTTCTTAAAGAAATGAAAAGAAGAGAGCGGATAAAATCAAGATAGTTTGAATTATTAGTATAAGAAGTAGTTACTAGTTAGATGCCGCAGTATGAAATGACCATTCGCAGTAATGAAATTTAAAAAAAGAAAAAGCGCGGAAACGATTTAAGTGTGGCTGCAAGGCTTAGGCCTTTGCCTTTGCCTGATGGGAGTGTCTGATGAGATAAAAGGATTTAAAAAAAACAAATTAAAAAAATACTTTGTCTCACTGAGTGAAACAAACACGATTTTGCTCACTAATTTCTGACAGCAAAGTCTACTTGTTCAAGCTGCTGAGGTGAAAAGTTACTTGTAAATCTCGGTCCTCCGAAGAAGGACTTTGATAGCAGTGCCTGTTTTGATTAAGATTAAAAATGTATTTAGATTAGTATAAATAAAGTAACGCAGTCACATTTTTATGGTGTTTAAGTATTTAAAACCATTTTTGAGATCATACAGTAAGAAAATTTCGGTTTGTAAAGGAAATATAGGTGGAGTAAGTACGGTAAATTTTGCACGTTTTCTATTTCGTGGTTAGGCTTACCTTTAGCCTTTGTGCATCGAAGAATACTTTATTTGGTATGCATCTGACTCGCCGGCGGCGGCATCAGGCGGTTTGGGCGCATGTTTCGAATCTGTAATGCCTGCAGCTAGCAACTAAACGAACGCCATATCTGAACTCTTTTATACATGATATATTTCATTATTTATTGACATTTTGAGACTGTCGACATCTATGGAATTTATATTTATTTGACTGTGGAGGCCATCTCCATAATATTTTTTTTCTGGACCCTTGGAGACTATAGGTACATCTCTAAGATCTTAGATTTAAGTTTAAGTTAGGGACTATACATCCCTTCAATGTAATTTTAGTACGTACCTATATGTATAATTTATACATGTAATGTAAATTTTGTAACTATGGAAATTTTGAAAAAAGGCCTTCTGCTTGAGTTTGTTGCGGCGCTTCTTCTCAAGCAATGGGTCTAGGAAGTGCTGGTAAATTATTTTTCTGACGTGTAAAAGTGCCCCTTTGTGGCCAATTTGCTGAATAAATGATTGAATTTTGAATTGAATATCTATTTCATCTCAACCACCTTAGAGCTAGCGCGCACGAGTAACTTTTGCTTCCGCAATTATTTTGTCTCTTACATACGGGATGGGTTAGTATGAAAGTGCGCGCATGTGACGAAGCGGGGCTTGGGAGACTTTTTTGTCCACGGGTTTGGAGACAAGCCCGCGACGCAACTGTCGCCTTCTCTATTGGTTTCAGTGCAAGTGCGCGCACGGCGACAAGAAACGTTTCCAGTCACCTGTTTTGTCGCGTCGCAACATGCGCGCACTTTCATACTAACCCGTAGACTTGATATGAGAGATGAAATAGTTGCGGGGATAAAAGTTGCTCGTGCGCGTTAAAAAAGGAGTTTGCTGTCGCCCCGTGTGCGCATCTTTCAAATTGTGCCGAGGAGACGGCGACAGTGACAAATAAATTGCCGTAAAACTAAGTTGCTCGTGCGCGCTAGCCCTTAGTATCCGACACGGTAGCGGTGTCACAGTTATCTAGAATGCTGGATTATATACCTAATCTAGTTTCGAAAAATATATTAGACTTTTTTTTTCATGAGGATAAGATCTGAGGCAAAAGCCACACAAGCTACACGGTTCGAAAAGCAAGTACCTAAATAAATATGAAATTTTATAGCTGACATTGTTTCATTTACAAGCAAGTTTTCCGTGTCAAAGGCCTATTTAATATTCGGTTTACGGCAACTCGTTAAACTCACACGCAACACTTTTCACCTTTACTTTGCATACTACGGGCACAAAATCAGATTCATTTCCACGAAAATATGGGCGTCACTTAAATAATAACAATAAAACATTTCTAATAATTGGCAGTTGTGTGTAAGTAAGTAGGTAAAGCAAACCATCTATATAACTAATAATAAGTCTGTAGAAGAAGACGCGTCTGTAACTTGAAAATTAAAAGAAACTATCAAGTCGAGGGGACTAATAAACGACACTGAACACAAAAAACGATATTATAAAAATTGTCTGTATATATATAGTAGTCCGGATTTAACTCGAAAACTACTGGTAGGATTGCAAATTTGGTATGAGGGTAGTTTATAGGCTACTTTTTATCCTGGAAAAGCGCATAGTCGCCGCGGGAATGCGATTACCGAATTCCACGCGGACGAAGTCGCGGGCACAAGCTAGTACAAAGACAATTTTTCACAAATAAAAACCGTTTCGTCTGATATTTTTTCGGAATGTCTTTCTTTTACTACGAATGAACGTTGCGGTGCGGTACAGTATTCTCCTATGAATGGAGGCCAACCATCTCATTTTAGTGAAAGTCTACTTCAGGCAGGTTCCTTCCTGCCTTTGCAAACAATGGCACTGGTATAAAAATCATCATTATAAAATACATAGGTATTCTTTATATTTTTATATGTATTTCACCTGCTGCGATGGTTTGGTTAGCTACATTTCATTGGTAGCACTGTCTACTATCGTGCGTATGTTACGTGTAACTGCCGTTCGATAAGAGAAAATTAAAAATGAAAATTAACGTGGCATTAATTCAAACACATTGCTGTAAAACATATTTATTTTCAGTCGACTGATACGCGCGGGGCTACGTGTAATATGCTGAGCCCGACCTTAATATTAACCTGTAAGTATCCAACAGTTAATTAAATTTGAAGTCGTTTTGAATTGCGTGTATACTTAATAAACGTTTTCTTGAAATTAGTGTTCATAGCAGCAGATACGGCAGTGAGTAGAGTCTATGCAACCATTGACATTGAGAGTATAGTAAGAACTCTACAACAGTTGCAACAGCAACAACAAAATGAGAAACTCGAGCAAGTTAAAGAGAGGAACCGTGATGTAAGTGATTCCGAAAATGAGATCCTGAACGCAATGACTTTTGGGTCTTTGAAACCTCAGGAAGTAGAAAATTTGATCCAATCAGCTCTTAAAGAAATAGCACCTGATAAAACTAAGTATATTAATAGTGTAAGACTCCCCGTTCCCCCGTCCCCATATAAAGAGCAAGGTACCTCCGGTGAGATTATTTTATATACCCTTCTACAAGCAATAAGTAATCGGCCGGATGACGATCACAATTCAGAAGAAAAAATATTCATTCCGAAAGAGTCTGAACGTAAAAATAAAATTAAACAGATAAATATAAATTCATACATGGATCAGATCAATAAATTGTTACCCGAATCTAAGAGTGCTCGTCCGAAATATTTATCTAAGAAGAAACGACTACAACCTAACGACTTGCTGGGTGATGTAGCTTATTCCGAACCTGTCAATAGAGCTGAACCTAGTGACCTAAATGATTATTCAAAAGTGTATGTTATTCTTAACGTGGATGCAATTCAACAAACGAAAATGCGAAATCGCTTGACTGATTTGTAAGTTTGATTGATAAACATTAGATAAATTAATTTATTAATTGAAATCTATCTGTGACTAAAATAACTTTTTGCTTAGAGTGTATTCGCTGCTACAATCCCCACCTAGACCGAGCGATTACCGAGAACAGAACAGACAACACCGCTACAAGGGTTTCCTTATAAACGACGATTATACGAGTAGAAGGTCTGGAAAACGACATTCTGGTGAAGGTAAGCGGTAGGTACCTACCCGTAAAATAGGTAGAAAAGGAATCGTTTGTAATGCGAACTATTCGACTATAAATTTGTGTATTGACGTAGGTAGGGAAATAGGTTCACTTGGGTATTATACAAACACAAAGAAGGATATCGAAAATATTACGATTGATCAATTATAATGCCAGACAGTTGTGTTCGGAAAGAAATTTTGATGACGATTCATTCATTCAATACTTATATTCAATATTTGATATCATGATATCATTATTGTAAAAAAAAGGGAAATAAAGAAGCTTTATTATTTATTATTATATTATGTTATTCAATATTTACACATATAATAATATGTATTAGAATCCAGATTCGATCCACGAAACCTATAAACTCAGTCTCGGCCTCGGCTCTCTTGAGAGAGATTTGTGATCAGCCGCGAAGTAAAGGGGACACCGAATGGGGACAGCCAACCAATGTCATAATGGAAAAAGCCTTATTGTGTTTTATATAATTTACCAACGATGGTTTCACACGGGTATACGTACTACCTTACCTACACTAAAATCTTCCTCGTTATTTATTAATCACTATATTTTTGAAAATCGTTTGAAATTACTTTAAGTAGTTTTTGGCTTCAAAACACCTTTGTGGTTTAGTTAGCTAGCGCGTAAAGACGCGCTGGGGGGCTTTGTTTTATTATATCACAGTGGAGCTAAAATCATAAAGATTTTGATATTTTTCAGTATACACTAAGAAGGAAATAAGCATGGATTACAAGCCAAAGACCAAGCGGCTGCGCAGCCGCGACTACGGCGGCGGCGGCGGCGGGCGCACGCCAATCCCCTACATCAGGAATCGGGGGGACATCTACGAAAAAGAAAAATAAAACACTAACAAATATAAATACTTTTTCGTACCTACTCCTCTACTGCTATTTCCTGTTTATACGTTCAGGGCACCTTTGTAAGAACTTACAAAATAAGGCAGGGGAAAAGTCTATAGTCTATTCCCTATAATAGCAGTGCTGTTATGGTCAAA
This sequence comes from Aethes cnicana, assembly GCA_963971205.1. NCBI lineage: Eukaryota > Metazoa > Arthropoda > Insecta > Lepidoptera > Tortricidae > Aethes > Aethes cnicana. The sequence goes on along the minus strand of OZ020274.1, from coordinate 10,128,313 downwards.
ACGATATTGTGTTCATGGAGGTAATAAGTACATCTGGAGCGAGTAGTGTCAATTACGAAACAATTAAAATTGAGCTTAATGACGTGAGCTCGAAGGTATTGTTCGTTCAAAATTCAAAAACGTGCCCAAATTTTGACGTCAATCTTCTTTTGTCTTTATGTCTCGTTATTTGATTAGATAAATTAAATTAAACTCCAGATATTGGTTACTACTTCCATGCTTGCGTTTAAACCACAGACCAAATCCTTTAGCACAGCATATACAATTAATACTTAGCGTTTAAACTTCCAAAATTCAAATTTCTATTTTTCATCTACTCATACGATGCAACGTCTGATTTAGCCAATCAGAACGATTTCAAGTCGAACGGGCGTTCCCATTGGTTGAAAACCAATGGGAACGCCCGGCCTCTCCGGAGCGCATGCGTTGTTCAAACCGACGTAGACGCCAGCGCCTCTGCTGGCGAAAGCGAGAACCCTCTTGACCGCGGTAGCGCACGCGACGTTTTCGTATTTCTTTTCCGAAAAATTAGTTAAACCATCCACATACCGTTTCAACTCCAAGTGTCCTAGGCGTAATCTAGAAAGCCGGCCGGCTCGTGTCTTATGGTGGAAGGATCGTTCGTCGAAGCCAGTACAGCAGCAGCTATTAGGTGAGTACTTCGCATGATATTCTTATTGGTGGAAGACCGTTTTTGTATCGTTTTACTCGATCTAGAGTAGCTGACAGCCGTTGCATAGTATATCTTTATCAAGTCAGCTACAGCTACCAACTTAACAAAACATTAATTCGCACAGGTGTTACAGGATTTATTCATCAAATGAATAAATATTCGCTAAGTAACAATAAACAATATTTACAAATATAAAACTACGAAAAAAGAAAATGAATTGACGAAAAAAACTAATTCTGCCATCATAACAAGCTAATTTGAAAAGTTAAGTATAGACATTTATTTTTTCGAAAAAATCTTTTCTTGATTTGACATTGCCGCCATTGTTTCTACAATTTACGTTATTTTATCAGTTTTTCAGTTTAAGAAATAAAATATTGCGTGTTTTGCGAAGTCGTACAAAAAGTACCTATTGCATGCAACGTTGTATAACCAAGTCAAAAATTTCTCGTGGCGCCTTACGATTTTCGGTACGCTCAAATCTTAAGGAATAGCCACTCGCTTTTTTGACCTCTTTTATACAACGTTGCATAAAATACTATAACATCGATCACTTAAAATTCTCATTGAAATTTTTGTCATAATACATACATAACATAATACTACTTAGTCTCGTAGCCGAAGGGGGATTTGTGGAGTAGTCAAATTAAGATATGGGAGCTTTCTGGGGCTCTATTCGAAAAGTTACATGGGGAAAGGGAAATTCCCTATCTCTGAGGTCACGCGACACGGCACTCAAATATAACTTTAAATCTAGCTGCTTAAAGTTCGGCAAGGATAGAGAATTTCCTTTTCCCTATGTAACATTTCGACTGTTAAGTACTTTTACGAAATCTCAGCTTACAATCGTAAGCCGCGCATGTAAGACGTGAAATAACCTTGCTGCCGAGTGAAACACAGACGGCTCGGCCACGACTTTTGTGTTTTACTGACACATTGCGCGCGACGGTTGCTTTATATTTATGTACCCAATCATGAAAAGGTGACCCTTGTGCGTAACGAATGATTTGAAAGAAGAAAACAACGGTAAGAAAATTACACCTTTGCAACCTTTAAAGTAACAACCGGGAACCCGGTGGAAGCAAGTAGCACAGGACCCGTCTGACTGGCGAGCCTTGGAGGAGGCCTATGTCCAGCAGTGGACGTCTTTCGGCTAAAATGATGATGATGATGATGAACCTTTAAAGTTGGACTAAATTATGCATTACACTAGTTGTTCTGATCTTGGTCATATCGAACAAGTTGTTATGTACGGTACGAACGAATATATGTTATTTGGTAGCAGAATTCGGCAACCGGCCGTCTGAACCGGTGTTGCCACGTCGCTGAATATTTAATCTGCGTCAAGCGGTGGACTAATTTAATTTCCATGTAACAAGCCGGCTCATGTTGACATGACCCTAAAAATTGACGTAAAATTAGAACGTTTTTGATAGTAATGCTGATATTATTTAACCATATTTATTTGTTGGTATTTAAATAATACTTAAAAGTTTAGCAATCACCTAATTTAAAAAGCTGAAATTTTCAGCTTCTTAAAAATTAAAAAAAAATCTTAAAAATTAGAAAGCTGAAATTTTCAGCTTCTTAAGCCTACATTGCGCGTGGCCCGACACGCACTTGACCGATTTTTAACTAAGTTCTCATGTGCCTATTATCATTCAAATTCGTTTTAACAAAATTAGTGTGATTAGATTGCAAATAGTACCTATATGTACTGGATTGCTACCCAAACCACCAAACATCTAAACACCCAAGCTTTCACATTTACACTTACTACTTTTTTATACCACTGAGAGTGGCAAACAAGCATGCGGCCCTCCTGATGGTAAGACGTCACCGTCGCCTATAGACGCTTGCAACACTAGAGGCATCACTCGCGCGATGTACTTATACGTATACTTAGACACCAGAGATTTAAAAAATGATACAAAAATAATACTTAAGTATTACAATTATTTACTTATTAGGCTCGAAACCTGAATGAAATTGGATAGAATTGTGTAATTATTTGTAAAATGCACACTTACTGTAGTTTCTAAAGAAGATCCAGTAAGTTCTATTATACTTTATAACGTTATACCTACGAAATAAATAAATAAATAAAAAACAAGTTCTATTAGTACAACCAGGTATAACGTTTCAGAAACAGTAAAGAGACGTTGTGGTGAAAAATAAAGAAAATACGTTTGATTTATATTTTAATGCATGTTCTCTTTTATAATTTTATGTTATGAGTATATCACAGTCATCATTTTAGTAAATGCATACAGTATAGAATGTGTCAGAAATCAGGTTAACTACATTTAATCATAGGGGAACTAAATTGATACCGATACAGTTAGAAGATATACGCCGTAAAAAATATGCATTTTCTACTTAAGCATAATAAAACAACTTTTTCGGTATATGGTTTGGACTAGTAGATTGTTTCTAACATTCGATACTAAAGATAACATATTTTCTATTTGAGTACCTAATGGTGCATCATGCTATCTTCAGTTTCTAAGTAAGTACATATACGCTCTACATCGGTGATTTTATTTGTGTATTGTATGTATAGATATATCTCGCAGTATACTGTGTAAATCATATTTAAACTAATGTTATTCTTACAATATCTTTGATATCGATTTATTTCTTAATGAAGTGCCTAAGTAAGTCATTATTTATATAATTCTTTAAATGTAGAGAAGTCTAGATGACAACGATGCAATGTTTAATAAATAATTGCTATTTAATTACATTTTGAATTAACAGTAGGTAAGTATTGCACAAAGCAATGTGTAAGTAGGTGTCTAATTTAATTAATATAGTAATAATCAATTTTCTTCTAATCTATCTCTTACGTACCTAATTACAGAGAGAGATATTTTATTACTAGTTTTACACAGGTATATGTGTCATTTGTGTTAATAATTCTAACGATATATAAATATAAATATTTCATTTTCAGGTAAAATTATATTACACTCAAATATATAATAATTGACTAGAATACTTAAGGTAACTTTATCTTTTGTGACTAGCTAGGCCATACTTTAGGAACCCGGCGCTGGCGCAGCGGATTTTTGGCTCGTCGCAAGATACGAGTGGCCATCGTATAAAAAGTAATAAATGAGTATTTTTTACTGAAATGAAACCAACTAGAACTAATTGTGAGATCGCGTTACCATAGAAAAGTAAAACTATGCTTACTGGAAGACAAGATAATGAAGCAGTAATATCATATTACATTGTAACAGTTCATCCTATTATGGAGTGATCTATCTAATGATGAAGTAAGTAAACTTTCGACAAAACATGAGCTTGTGTAATAAATACCTTAGTACCTTCTTGTCTTAAATAATTGGGTTTCTCTACCTACGGGAACGCTAAACGGTCAACTTATGGTTAAACTTTTGTCAATAAGCTGGCAAAATAATGAAGGCGAATTTCAGCAAACCATCACAGAGAATAAAGAGCGAAATCATATAAGGTACCCACTAGAACAGCTCATGCTGACCATACGGTGCTCTGACGTCCAAATTCAACGTTGAACACAAATACTCAAATTTAATATCAAATTATCAATGTTAAGTACATCTCTATGCATTGTGCAAAAAAGCATTAAATACTTTAAAATCTAATCTCTACTTAAACACAACTTTTGATCCCATTCCAGGCAATTCACAATAACCATTTAATCCAACTATTATTATACATTATTTATGTTACTTAGATGCGGTTAGTTAAAATTGAACTACGGTGTGCGACGACATCTACCTATGAAATGTGATTTACATAATTCACGAGTATCTCTATGCGCCGCATCTCGCTCCGCTACACTACCTAGTTATGAGACAATAATAATGGACCCCTTCATTGTCTAATCTGTACACATAACACACCGTAACGTTTCGCTAAGCACTTTGCGCTGTCACTAGCGCTGAACACTTGAGTATTAGTAACCTTGCACTTGCCACTTTGGTTTTGAGCTAGATCGGCGTCGCGGCGCAGTCGAGCCGCCGCGTGGGCGAGACCCGCCACCCTCAGAGGTAGTTCGGCCGCGACACGCAGCACAGCACCCCCATGCTCTTGTACAGCGAGCCTCTCCGCTTGTTTCGCCAGAGTCCGTTCGTCTCTTCGCCTTTCAGCGCGACGTTGGTCTCTGCAACAATCCGCGAAATTAATTTACTCTCACCGCGTAGGCTCTTCCGTAACAATAGCGACAAATGAGCGTGCAGCTTGATGAAGTGTGATTGCGCGGTCGTACGAAACTGAATGCCGGCTGGGCTTGTAAAAACATTTTTAAGATAAATAAACTGAGGTCATTCTGTAGGTATTTTTCAAGTAGTTTCATTATTTTCATAATGAAAAGAGTAGAACAAAATGTTGAAACGAAGATAGTTTTTATAAATAAAGATAAGTCTGTTTAGGCTGAAGGAGCAGAACAGAATAGGCATTCCGCACTCGGATGTTGAGTGTTCTTAATGTCGATGGAAAGAGGCAGCCGACTTTTGAGCGCACTGCACGCAAAAAGTTCTTTTATGTAAATGGGACATGGTTTTCCACTTTCGTTTTTAGCATGTTGTCAATTAGACGCCCGCCTAGGGTTTTCGCTTGAATCGAAATATTTTCCATGTCACGAGATATAGATAGCACGTACATATATGAACATGAAGCCGTGGTGCCCCGGCTGTGATTCGACCTCCGCCTCGCATGCAGAGGTTCGGGGGTTCGAATCCAGCCAGCACCTCTGAGTTTACTTATGTGCAAAATTCAATTTAAATTTACCACTGAGCTTTTTGGTGAAGGGAACATCGTGAGGAACCTGCACGCACCTGCGGAGTAATTCAAGAATGCGTGTGAAGTCCCCAATCCGCACAGGACCCGCATGGGGACTATAGCCCAAAACCCTCTCGTGATGAGAGGAGGCCTGTGCCCAGCAGTGGGACGTAAATAGGCTATTAGTGGTGGACGTATTTTAAGATGAAATAGTTTGGGTGCTGTACCTAGGTACCCACCTAAGTGGTTGAGGTTTTCGTGTTGCGGGAGGAGCTCTTGGATGTCGGTGACTATCCTGGTGATCTCCTGCGTGTCCTTGGCGATGCTGCAGAGCTCCTCCTGGTTGAAGTCCGGCGTGATCTGCTTGCACAGCAGGATCTGGCTGATCACGTTGCCGAAGTTGGACGGGCCGGCACGGTTCTCTGCGAACAAAGTAAGTTGGCACAGCAACTGTGTCAAAATTATGCTTATTTAAGAGGGTTTACTCCGAAAGTTGGCAACGTCGCAAATAGCTGTCAAATATTCAGCTGTTTTCATTAATTTCTGAATATTACTGAATGAAAACATAAATTATCGCTCTATGGTTGAATAAAACAAATCTCATAGGAACACAAAATTTTTAGGATTATGAAAGTAGTATATTTCGCAACCTTTCCATCGCATTTTCCATGCATTTTAATGTAATCTTATCATTTGAATGCCTACCCAAGTAACACTACAGCATTTATGTATCGTTTAAGCATTTTGAGCAAGTTCAATTATCTATAGGAGCATTACAAACGATTATATGGCTACAATAATGCTGATTTGGGCACAAATTATACGGCTTTAGATCCTAAATGGGTTCACAGGTGCATTACAGGCGCATTATATTAGCATTATTATGGTCAAAGGACTTGCCAATAGCATTAAAGAAGCATTAATTACGGTCAATAAATTTACCAATCGCATTACAAAAGCATTATTACGGCCAATGAAGTTGCCAATCGCATTATAAAAGCATTATTACGGCCAATAAAGTTGCCAATCGCATTATAAAAGCATTTATTACGGTCAATGACGTTGCCAATTATTTTAAAAAGCATTATAACGGTCAATAAAGTTGCCAATCGCATCACAAAAGCATTACGAGTAGACTAGCATTAGAATGTACTAAAAGAATGAATGAGCTATTGAAGTGTTCATTGTTAGAAGTAAAATAAACCGTACATCATTGCAAAAACATCTCTAATACCACAATACAAATGTTATAATACAAGACGTTGTAATTTAACTAGTTTATCTCCCAGCTAAACTGAGTGACACTATATTTGTTTTAATCGAAACAAAATTTACAATACAGTTTTTGTCTCGTTTGTTATTTCATGCCTTCAAATATCACTGCGCAATGCAGTTTATTGTAAATGTCTATATATGTTTCATTGAAAATTTTCACGCGCTTTCGATATTTTGTGTTTTTGATATAAAAAATTACATAAAAATATGTGTGAAATAACCAAAACAATTGTGTGTTACCAGTAAATAATGTATTTTGCATAATTAACATCATAGTATTGGTTGGGCAGTATTAAATCAAGTTATATTTACTGTTTTATAGGTTTATTGCTTTTATAAATAGGTCCGAATGATAATATTTTTAGGTTATAAAATATTTACAAAATGGTGTCGGTCTATGGCATCCCAGTGAGCATTTCAAAATGCTTATTGATGCCGCCAGCAGTAGAAGTGCTCACACATGAACAATTATTACCAGAAGTCATAGAGAAGACTTTTGATGAACCACTGTAAGTCTATGAAGTAGTTCTATATTTGTTCACCGGTATGCCAGTAGACTTGACATGGACTGAAATAGTGCCGATTTACAGCGCATTATAATGGTTCAAGTTTATAGCATTAAGCAGCATGAGGCATTATGGTATTACTTTAAAATGCTATTGTAGACCTTAAGGCACTAAAAACAGCTGAAAACTGTATAGTGGATTTACGTGGCATTATAATGGTTTATGTTAATGCTATTAAACAGCATTAAGCATTTATATACTTCTTAAAATGCTATTGTAGAACCTAAAGCACTTAAAACAGCTGGAAGCTGTATAGCGGATTTGCGCGGCATTATAATGGTTAATGTTTATGCTATTAAACAACTTTAACCATTTATTTAATACCTTAAAATGCTATTGTAGATCCAAATGCACTAAAAATTGCTGATAGCTGTACCGCTGCTACGTGGCTTGCTGCACTAAAACTAAAGGGTTTACAAAAGCATTTCGATATGCCAGTATCCAACCGTTATACAGTGTAAAGCATCGTAGTGGTATTCAAATGCCAATATAAAGCGTGAAGATGCTCGGTGAACTTATATAAGATTTTATACGGACCTTAAGTTCTACATGAGTTTACTATTGATTTGTCATAATGCTTACAATGTTACTTGGGTAGCCAATAAATATAAAACGAGACGCATCATTCAACCATAGAATGATAACTTCTTTTTTAATACAGTAATATTGAGAAATTAATAAAAACAGCGAAACATTTGACAGCTATATGCGACGTTGCCACTTTTCGGGATAAACCCTTTTAACAGCATCCTTGCAGGGTGTATCTTTCCAGAAACACAAAGTAAGTAGAATTATTGAAATTACAAATATTTTATCGCGATCAGACATACAGACAGACGCGAGGGACTTTGTTTTATAATATAATATGTAGTGATTAAATAAATATTTTAAATAGTCGGTACATAATATGTAGTTCGTGAAGTTTTTGTAAGATTGTGCAAGAATATACATACTACTTAATTTATTGGTTAAAAGTAGTGAAGTGTTTATGTACAAGAGTCAATGTTTCATGTCATTGGCGGTAGATACTAACAACACTACCTTTTAGTAAGAGTACGATTTCCTATCATAGGATAGGAAAAAGTTGTTGTTTATTTGTTCACTTGGTACTAAATCTTTCTTGTTGGAATGCAAGTTGAAAGTTAGTCTCCAGTTCTGCTTGAATTTTCATTGAGTTTTATTTCGTTAAAGCATTTCTTCGCGAAGGATGAAAGTAATAAGGCTGGATTGGGGAATAATGAAAAATTAATATTCTATATTCGTGCAGTGGCCAGCTGCAATGTGTAGATGGCCGCGCTCGCGGCGTCGCCGATTGAATTTTTTAACATTTTGACGAGGCAAGGGGCGACCTGCGTATTTTTCGAATAATAAAACTGTATTTTAATGCGCAGTGTGGTTGTAATATATATTATCGCTCCGTGTGTGACAGGATTAAATAGAGCCGACACTTGAATTAGAAATAAACTTTCGTTCTGTCTGACTAAAGAATATAGGCGGGCATTGCTATTCGAAGATGTTTGAATTTGAATGTTGTTAGACAATCGAATTCGATGGTCTTATACGAGGGGTGATCCAAAAGTAATGATAATCAGTATGAAAGACACATAAAATGTTTAATAAAATAATTTATTTTTCTACGTAATCTCCTTCCAAGTCTACACACTTAGACCATAGTTTCTCCAGACCACGAATTCCTTTTTAAAAAAAATCTTTTTCTTGACCCTCCAAAAATGCCTCCACAGCGGCCATTACCTCGCCATCATTTAAAAATTTGTTGCCTCTAAGATCTTCCTTCAGCCGTGGAAAGAGATAAAAGTCGCTGGAGGCTAGGTCTGGCGAATATGGGGGGTGTTTCAGCAATTCGAACCCTGAATCACGGATGGCAGCCATTGCAACGACGGCCTTGTGGGGCGGTGCGTTGTCCTGGTGAAACAGGATGCCAGCTCGAAGTTTACCCCGCCGCTTTTCTTTGATTGCCTCTCTCAATCGGCGTATTTGGTCAGCGTAGTAGGAGCCCGTAATAGTGGTTCCCTTTTCCAGGTATTCGATCATTATGACTCCCTCAGCATCCAAAACACTGAAGCCATGACCTTACCAGCGGAGCTTGCTACCTTGAATTTCTTCGGTGTAGGGGAAGACGCTCGCTTCCACGTCATGGATTGCTGTTTGGTCTCAGGATCGAAATGGTGGATCTAAGACTCGTCCATGGTTACAAACCGACGCAAAAATGTTTCGGGATCAGTTTGATATTTGTCAAGATTAGACTTCGAAATCTCACACCGTATTTTCCTTCCATCTGTTAAAACGAGATCATGAATTTTTTCGACGTTTTCTCCAGTAATGGCGTCAGATGAACGGTCTTCGCGATGTTCATCTTTAGTGGATGTTCTTCCCAAGTTAAACTCCTTTGACCACCGCGCCACTGTGGAATACGGCGGAGCGGACTCGCCCAGTGTTCCCATTAATTCAGCGTATATATCTTTACTACACATTTTTTTCAAACAGAAGTATTTAATAACCGCGCTCACCTCAGTTTTCTCCATTTTAGCGTTATTGTTCCGACTGCTCGTGAAAAAACAGCTGCAACTCTCTGACAGATACATATTTATTTATTTTTTATTTACTATGGAGTCTTTATGGCCAGTAACGGCATACCTATTTATTTCAATCCGATTCAATAAGTATTCAGTTATCATTACTTTTGGATCACTCCTCGTACAGCTATAAGAACATTTTCACAGAGATAAGAAATCTGTTGTAACTAAATAGTTTATCTTAATCCTGGTCATAATTTTCGGTTTTTGAGGGTTATGATTTGAGTGTGTAGATAAAAAAATAAAATTCATAATTGGTTAGTTTTATCAGACCTTTTGATAAACTGGATGTTCAGCTAATTTCAAAAAAGTTCAAGAATTCGACCAAGTTTCCGTTTGGTAGTTTCCAATGAAATATTCCCATGGATTTAATTTTCCCTTAATTAAAACTTAACATACTATTGTTTAGACAGACAATTAAAACAACTGATAATTGCTAACGTACGTATGTAACACATCCAAAGATTTCTTAACACGTTTTCAGTGTCGTATTTTTTTGACCATGGAGGCTATCTCCATTACGATTATTATTATCATTTATTTTTATTTTTATTTTGGGTTTAGGAAGCGCTGGTAAATACTTATTCTGAAGTGTAAAAGTGCCCCTCTGTGGCCAATTTGCTGAATAAATGATTGAATTTTGAATTATTTTTTTGATATTTGTAAAATATAAATATTGAGACTTAACCTTCCACAGAAGTTGAATTAAACATCTACACAGTGCATTACTACGATGAATACAGACAATTTTGGTACAAAAACTTATTCAAAATATCTGAATCTCTTGTAAGTGTGAGCAGGCTCGCGGGACTTTAGTATAAAACTTGTTTCATTTCAGTTCGTAAATATTCGGAAACTTCGAAATCACCAAGAGCGTTAAATTATATAAATAGCTACTTGAGCCTTAGATCTCTTTTTCCTCGACGGATAAGAAAAGAAAATCATGTATTTAATATGATTTTCTTTTCTTATCCGAATATGAAGCTAACGTTATTAGATTTTTTATCCCATTATATTATTGTTTATTGTTTTCTATAGTTATTTTTAGTTCTAGTTTTAAATTTTATTTTTAATTCAATTATTTTATTTTTAAGTCGCCGAATTTGTATGTGAATCAGTTTTAATAAACAATTATTTCCTTGTTTTAGATATTTAGTGAAAAATTATACCTTCTTATGTCACTAGAAATAATGAAGGTATCTTCGAAACTGTTGTATAGTTGTAATCAATCTGATAAAAAAAATTACACTACATAAGCTAACAGGTGGGCTGTCGAATATAATTCGCGGAGTACCCAGTTCATACTGTGTGTTTTATTTAATAAATAAAGTTCGATGTCTGCAAAAGTTGGTTTTATCCCTCTATCGTGGAAAAAGTGTTTTTTAAATTTAAACTGTGGAACAAATTTTTCTTTCAGTTTCAAAAACGGAACGTCCCGAAATCCGGTTCGGCATGACAGTTTTCTCGCTGGCAGTGAGGTGAAAATTTTCTTGTTGTGCTCGACAGAATCTTTTGGGTTGTAAGAGAGTGCGCCCACGGGTTTTTTTTTGTCGCCCGTGTCAGTTTCGTCACTAGGTCCAGTCCAAGGAGATGTATGGAGATGCGCCCACGGGTGACTTTTTCTTCAGTTCGCTATGGAGACGTGACCTTTGAGGTGTTAGAAACTTTTTTGTCACGGCGACAAAATTCACCCGTGGGCGTACCCTCTAATGCTTCGAGAGCTTCCCCACGCTCAGAATTCTATATTATGAACCACTCTCTGCGCTCGTCGTTCAACTTTACGATCCTCCGCTGCCTCGGCGTCCTTGTTGTATTGCTTCTAAGTTGTATTGTGCTGGTCCTTACCGTAGTAAGAGGTCATGTCCATGGGCACGAGCTGCACGAGCCGGTGGCACTTGGCGAGCTCCCGCAGCAGCAGCTGCGCCATGAAGTACAGCAGCACCAGGTGCGGCTGCTCCGCGCAGCCCTCGCTCGTCCTGCGCCACAAAACATTCGCCAATATTATGCCACTGCTACGCACGCTGCACACGGGTAATACTATTATTAGGTATAGGTTGAGTATTTTCGGTATGGCTCAGAAAATATTCAACAAACTACCTACAGTCATCTTAAAATTACAAGACATGATTTAGTTCAAAAAAGCCCTATTTAAATTCTTCGTAAATAAAGCTTTTTACTCCATACAAGAATATTTAACCAATTATGAAATGATGTAGGTATTATATAATTTCTAATTAGTATGTAAGTGAGCATGCTGCATCTTATAAATGTAGTAACTGTAGTTTTGTATGCAATAACATAGTGATTCTTAAAATAAGCTAAAACACCTATGTAGGGCACACACCTATGTTTTACAAAATAAAATTATTTTATTTGACTTTTGTACGAAGTCTGTACCCACGTGCGTAGCTCGACCGTTCGCGGAAGTTGGGGGTTCCAGCCTTGTTCTTTGGACAATAGGGACAAGATTTGATAGGTATTTCATTAACGCGCATTTCGTGATATCGTTATTTTATTGGAAATATGAATGGTTGGTTCACTTTACGATCGCACCTGCGCGCTGATTGTTCGTAAACACATTTAGGTAGGAATGATTATTTATAAGAAACGGTCATGTGGTGTTACAACGTTTCAAGCGTCTGTAGGCGTCGTGACCTCTTCTGTAGAAGGGCCTTTGACTTGTTTGTCACTTTCAGTTTGTACATGGCAGTAAATATTAAACAGTACCTACGAGAGTAAAGTTTCAAAATATTGGTAAAATTATTAATGCAATTTAGAATAACGCCGTGACGAATAGGTCCTAGTTTATTTGCGCACTTGCTCCTCGCCGGGCCGCCGACGGATTATCTTTACTATTTGCCTTTAGCAGCTGAATCCTCAGATATACGATATTAAGAACGGCCAAGCATATTGGAACAAACAGCAAATATCCTAAGTAAAGATAAGCTAAGGGGACAACTCGGAAGGCAGCACGCCCGTATTTAAAGTTGATCTATGATTCCATTAACTGCCCCAAATTTGGTATTCGCTATTAAACACTCTTATCAACAAAGTACGCCTAAAGAAATTTTATGTTGATGACATCTTCTTCTTTTAACGAGCGAAAATCAAAATGCGCTCTATTCGTGTCTCGCGACATTACCATCACTTTACCGGCCACAGTGGGTTCTAAAGGTAGAAGTTGTTGTAATTAGTTCTCGTACGGGCTTGAATTCTCAGATAACGACAGGTTCGGCTTTTGAAATGCAAATAATTCGGTAGAGTTTGCATAAAATCGGGCGAATCAAATTTACCCAATTTGTCTGTTTTGGCTTTATTGTGGATGGTAAAATATTGACATAGCTCGCTCGCGTCGGAGCCTCGCTGCTTGCTGAGAGATACCCCTCCTACACGATTTTGTATTTCAAATCAACTAAATAATTCCTTTTGCGGGCGACCATTAGCAATGAACAGATCTCTTGATATTATACGGTGGAGTCAGTTTAGAGTGACCACGTACAGCGGTAGGCGGGCTGACTGAATTATGCACGTTTCGTTTTCTATTAGGCGGGTTACCATTTGTCTAGTTCTAAAGGAACATTAATCTACCCGTAGACAGATCTGTTGCCCCGAGGGCCAACTTGGTTTGGACTAGCGCCCCGTTTGTTGAATCTGATACAATAGACCTATTGTTCCCAATCACCCTTAAAATTTATAGCTTATGTTACCTTGCGAAACATATAGAATTTGCTCTCTGAGTTTAAATTACTCAGGCCGCGGTATTAAATTGCCTGAAGAAGGAAAATTAATTTACATTCGGCTCTTAGACGCTAGAAGGTAAATGAGAACTGCCAACAAATATTTATAAACCATTATTGCAGAATGGTGCGTTGAATGAGCAAAATCATGAGTCAGTCAACAAGTGAAATTACATTTTGTTTTGTTACATTTGGAGATTTTTTTGATGATTTAGTCAAGAAGAGAAGCCAGGTACTTCTACCTCGCACAAGTACAAGCTTCGAACAAGCACAGTTTGTATCTAATGGGAGTTAGCACTTTTCTAACTAACATTTTACCGCCCGTGGATTACCGCCCGTGGTTTGTCAAATATTTCACAACTTGCCTTGGCCAAGAAGTGAGATTTTCTCTCCGCGTAGCGGGCAGAAAATTCCACTTTACGGCCAAGGGTGATGTAAAATATTTTTTGGCATTAGAACGGTGATCGTAGCTCTAAAGAAAGTGATTCAAAAAACATTTTTACATTTATTCACATCGTGTGAATAACTGTAAAAATGTAAACATTTTGGCAGCTGATGGCAGCTTTTGGTTTTCAGACGTAGCGGGATTAGAAGCTATTCGCACTGCTTACTTTTTGCAATTAGGCAGCACTAGCTGGCTGGTCTGCTTGGTGGCTTCGACGCAGGCGCGGCGCAGGCGGCGCACGCGCTCGCGCAGCTCCGGGCTGTCGTGCGGCTGCCCGAAGTGGATCAGCAGGTCGCGGAACAGCGCCAGTTGCACATTAATCTCCGTTATGAGCTGGGAAAAAAACGCCTGTATTAGTAAATAGTATAAGTACATATTCGTAAAATCGCCGTAAATTAGCATAAGGACTTAAAACCGCCGCGTCATTGCCACAGTATTTGCTACAAAGATGATCAGAGCCGTTCAGGCAGGCCCAGGTAAAGATGATGGGACGTATTTTATAACGACTAGCCAAAAAGAGCAATGAGAAATTCAAATAGGTATGTTACTCGTATACGAGTAGTACAGAATGCTCAGCGTTCAGCTAACAATCATTCCATAGAGAAAATAATTAAATGGTGTGCTCCGCGACCTTCACGTGGGTGCTAAAGTGAAATCTTTTAGCAATGTGCTGAAAAATGACTTAAATAGTCCGGTCTTACAACTCATTTTCCACTTAAATTTAGAATGGATAAAGAAATAATTAAACGTCGTCCACATTCACAAGCTAACATGAATGATCGAATCTTCAATTTGGATTGGATGCAATCATTTATTTCATGTTAATATTTTGTTCCAGGCATTCAATTATTGTAACCTAATATTAAAAGCAATATTATGATGAAATCATTGAATTGAAGAAAAATGACGAATTATTAAGTTCTATTTTGATGTTTTAGCTTTTTTTTTTTTCGTATTGTGAAATAAGTTCACTGCTATAGAGTCTATAGTATAGACATAGGCATCCCCCAAGGCTCGACACTCAGACCGGTGCTGAGCTACTCGCTTCCACCGGTGGAAAGCCTGTGTATTGCAGAATGTTAGGATCATTTCCGTCATGCATTTTGAAATTTTCAGACGTAAACAGTCAGTTATTTTCTTCAAAATTTGAGGTTATATTTGAAAATTGATTCTTGTGAGCTAGTCGTTCCAATTAGTACAGTATAATTGATTTATATTTGTGTAGTTTGTCTCGCACACAAATAGGTATTGGAAGTGACAGGTGGCTGGGGAGGCTGTGGCCTCTTCGCAATGATTGATCACTGATCAGCATCAGATATACAAATAAATCGATACGAAACTACACTATTATAGCGCGAAATGGTGTCTGTGACATGCTGGCATTTTAGTGATCAATGAATTTAAGAGAATTGATTGATAGGTATAGGCGCCGTAAGATATATGTGAACATTTTTTGATTCCACATATCTAATTGCGACTGTACTTGTTGTCTTCAAGTTAATTCAGATGACTAGAATATTTGTAATTTCTGTTTACAAAAGTGTGTTGTTACTGGTAGATAGGTACATGATAAGTATAACTTGAAAATATAATAAAAACGATATACCACACCGAATACTAAGGAGAAGAACCGATAAATTTCATACCACTGAACAGTTTTTAAACGACTTCGAAAAAAGAAGGAGTTTCTCAATTCACCGGAAACTTTTCTTTTATGTATGTTCACCAAAAATAGTAAACGTGAACCGATTTCGATGATTCTTATTTTGTTAAGTGATACTTCCAAGTTGTTCATATTAATTTGGTTCAGTTCTGGTGATGGGATCTATGAGAAAATGAGGGAACTCCTCAAAATTTGCTAGCACGTAGATGATTCTGGTGTCAATTGCGAAGACTTCAGAGTTACTTATGTATTTTTATAGTAATGTTTGGGAACAGTAGCCGAAAAATAATTAAAAATCGCCTTCAAACTCCAACAAACTGCGAAGTCGGTGTCAAGTGAACTGACCCAAAGAAATGACAATCATACAGTGAACTTGACATTGACATCGCAGTTAGTCGCAGTAAGTAAGTAAGTAAATAACACTTTATTGTACACCACAAAATTAGTACACATACAAAAAATTCAAATAATAACAATGTACAAAGGCGAATTTATCCCTCTAAGGAATTTCTTCCAGTCAACCTTTGAGCAGTGAGCAGTTGCGGAGTTTGAAGGCGGTTTTTATTTTTCTTTCTTTTTATTCAAATAAGTACTTATATTGTACCTATTCAAGTTAGAACACTCTCGATTGACTTAAGTACGTATCAAACTCAAAATCGGTTCAATCAACTTACGGGTCACATTGTGTGTCTTATAGGTATTTACAGTCAAGGGCAAAGATATGTACGGGAAGACAAACTACACATACACGCACAAACACACATGCAAATACACACTTGAAGCTTATAACACCTTTATAACAAGCTGTTTTGTGTCGGGGGCAAAAATGATGTCAGATGTTTCTGCTATTCATAGCACATAGCACCTAATCACTTGATTAGCCGGAGATTGCGGCAAAGGCGACGAATAGATGTGTGGTGGCAAATTGGAAGGGGGGGGGACGTTACAAATAAAACGGCCCATTCATTACCCGACCGGCCAGCTTCCCGACCGACTTGACTCTGTTTGAATTACAAATACCTACTTCGGATCATTTGCAAAGGTCAAATCGAAGGTCATTCGGGAAACAATAAAGTTTCAGTTATTTTAAAATCCTTAGACTTTGAAAGCGAGTTTTATATAAGTATTTAAATACAGGGTTTTCACGGATGGCAAGCTTCGGCAAGCCTTGCAGGACGCAGTAAAGTTGTGTGAGCTCGTGAACGAGTGTTGCCATCCCGCTTCAACCCATAAATGCGTCTTGTTGACTTGCCTAGGCTTGCCAAACGTGTAATGTATTCATGTAAATACATTCAAGGGCTATATATCCGGCCAAAGCGTCAAAAGACTTATTTAACGACTCTAATGGCATAGTACCTAATACCTGTTTACGTATTTTAATGCTTTGGCGCGTACATATCATTGCCCTTGACTGTTTCTATAAATGATACTTTAAGTTATGAAGTCCTAAGTACACACATTATAATATTACATCTTCTCATGTGTGTACAGTAAGTAACTTAGTTTGAACAATAAGCTTCGTAATGGCTCTTGGGATAGTTTTGATATGAATATACCTACCTATCTACAGATTAACAGGCCCATACGTCCAGAGTAGGTATCCTGGAGAAAGTGCTTCAAATATGTTCGCATAGGTATTTCTTACATGTTAGTTGAACAGGTAGATACAGGTTAAGGCCGTACCTATACCCAGTTGCACGAGTGACAGTGACGGCTGGTCACTTGTCTGTCACTCGTGCAACGAGTGAAAGAGAAAGCGCTAACGCCCGATTTAGATAGTATTTAAACGCGTTTTAATTTCTATAAAAATACCGTCTAAAACTGATGATGATGATGATGATGATGATGATGATGATGATGAAACATGGCATTTATAAAGCTGTCAATGTATGCAAATATGGATGTTTTTTCGGTTATATTTAGTTTTACACTGTTTGATATAATAAACTGGATTAAAGGTTAGAGGTTACTTTGGAATTAAATTGTATTGAGCGAAGTTTCGTGAAACCTGTAACGAAAGCTGTCAATGTAAGGTGATATATTTATTTATTTATTTAAACTTCATTGCACATACAAATTGTATACAATTGGCGGACTTAATGCCTAAAGGCATTCTCTACCAGTCAACCATAAGGCCAAACGGAAAGAAAAGTGAGTAGGTGCATCAATATCAGAAAGAAACTACAGAAATACAAGGAAGATATAATCAAATATAACATATGTTTCTTTCATATTTTTAACATTTAACATTTCTTAGAAAAGTATGACATTACAAGCAGTAGAGTAGCTACTAAGCTAAGGGCACACGGCGGACACGGCCTATAAAAACACGATTTCGAACACAATTCGAATAAAGGTGTCAATGTTTGCGTAAGAGGACGTCTTTGTGCCCGCGAGGACGTCTGTACACTTGCAAATGTGTGTGTACCACTACGCGGGCCATTATTCACTATCCATCTCCGGATGAAACAAAATGACAGTAAGGGCTAGTTGGGCGCAAGTTGCGCGCCGGTTAGATTCAGGCGGGCGATTCCGTGGCTATTCTGTATGTAGTACCTACTAGGTATTAAGATTAAGTGCTAAGGGGTAAGGTGTGGCAGCGGAGTTCAGATGCACCGTTTTTAACTTTTCATTTAACAAAAAAAAAATACCTTCGTTAAAAAAACTTTGAAAGGGCCCCCATTTTTATTTTGTGTCAGATACCTAGGTCGCCACTGATTACAAGTTTAGATTATGATGACATTTGTTTTAACACCCGACACAATACAAGAGGGGTGTTTTACGTGAGGGGTGGGGTATTGTTTTTGTGTATCTATTTGTCTGTCTGTGGCCTCGTATACAGGATGACCCAAAAGTAACACGTCACAGTGACACCGGAGGTAGGTCAGCCTAAGTGGTACCGAACCAACCTAACATGACCTCAGTAAAAGTGGCTTGGTTTTCGAGATATCGCCAATTTTCAACTTTTTCAGAATTTTCCCGTTTTTTAACATGTTATGTGGCAACATTTGCTCAGACAGTCCTTGTGCTTGGGTTTTTTTATTTGTACTTTATCAGGAATAGTCCAGTAAGATGATACAAGTGTTATTTGGTCGATAATAAATGTAAAACGCGAAAAATTCCTGAATAAAACTTGAATTTAACTGTCGGAAAAATATTAATTGCGTCTTTGACACACTACCGTGAAAAAAAGTACTAGAAACTAAATGAGCAAGTGACTTTAGGAACATGCTTATGTTATGCTGATTCTAAAATGGTATCACACATGAATCTTATTGCAGTAATCTTTAATTTCCAATAACCCATGAAAGGCCATGCGGTCACAAACAGTAGCTGCTAGGTAAAAACTAACTTATCGCCTTTGATACCTGACCTTTTTGTTATTTGACTAATGTGTGATACCATTTTAGAATCAGCATAACATACGCATGTTCCTAAAGTCATTTGCTCATTTAGTTTCTAGTACTTTTTTTTCACGGTAGTGTGTCAAAGACGCAATTAATGTTTTTCCGACAGTTAAATTCAAGTTTTATTCAGGATTTTTTCGCGTTTTACATTTATTATCGACCAAATAACACTTGTATCATCTTACTGGACTATTCCTGATAAAGTACAAATAAAAAAACCCAAGCACAAGGGCTATCTGAGCAAATGTTGCCACATAACATGTTAAAAAATGGGAAAATTCTAAAAAAGTTGAAAATTGGCGATATCTCGAAAACCAAGCCACTTTTACTGAGGTCATGTTAGGTTGGTTCGGTACCACTTAGGCTGACCTACCTCCGGTGTCGCTGTGACGTGTTACTTTTGGGACACCCTGTATATTAGTAGATAGGTAATTATATCGAGAGTGATCTTAGCTAGGTATATTTGAAGAAAATCGGTCCAGCGGTTTGAAAATTATCGGCTCTTTTCCGCGATGTCGTGTGATTTTTATAATTTTGAATTATTTATTACATAGAAATGCATAGACATTATTCAACTGCATGTTGCAAGTCTCTGTTTTCCCGGAATTCATGCGCAGGAGCTAATTGTGAAATAGAATCAGGCGGGTAATGAGTGGCGGCAGGTTGCTAATTACTCGACCGCCGCGACTCACGAACACTGGCCCAGGGAACTGATTAATGGACAAAATTTAACCTACATCCTAGTTTCATTTACGAGTCACCAAACTCCATTCTTGCCAGTTTAAAGTGAGTATTTAATGTCTTTTACATCACCCTTGGCCATAAAGTGGGATTGTCTGCCCGCTACGCAGAGAGAAAATCTCACTTCTTGGCAAAGGCAAGACGTAAAACTTTTGACAAACCACGGGCGGTAATTCGTAAAGCCCCAGATCGCATATTTATGGCCCTCACCTTCGATTCGGGCCACAGAAACCTGCGATCTGGGACATTTACGAATTCACCACCCTAGGTCTGTAATGTACTATTACTCGTACCTACTCTTACGGATATTAACATCGCGGTGCAATAAACTATCGATGTGATTCGTTGCGTACATACCTGCCTACCTATGTCGAGCGTAACCTTATTTTTGTAAAATAATTATCTACCTACCAATACTCGCCGCAAAACAAAGTGGCGACTGGCACCATAGAAGTATGTATAGGTATACTTTATTCTGCGGTGGCCATAATGCGGCCTTAGACGAGTGCATATAAGTACATTTTATCGTTAACTATTTTATTATATTGTCCTTTACTTACCTAATGTTAGATATTACTTGCCTTGCCTTTGATTTACGGACAAAAGGTTCATTTGTTCTCTATTTTTAACAGATTTTCCGTGAACATCACTGCTAAATTAAGACCGAACGTGAAAATGTTACACCTCGTATTGTAACAGATATAAAGCAACAATAGATCACCTTAACAGGCAGCGGCTTTAGAGAGCGGTAACATTTTCCCAAAAATCTGGACGATGGGAAGTAAAGCGCAGGGGAATTTGTGTTGTCACGATTTAGTAATTAGTGACAGCGTTAAGATTTTGACGAGATATTAATTAGGAATATCGTTTTAATTAGCGTCAAACTTGGCAACTCTGCCAGGCCAAGACGGATTTTTTCAGAATACTTGCTGCTTAATTCTGTTCTTGTTAACAACGCCGTGACGTTTTGACGTTCCCTTTGCTTCCCAAATTAGGCCCCAGCAGGAAGCACTTGAAGCCAGGATGACCACGGCAAACGGAAGGTTTGTAACAAACGTCCATCCACTTATCATGAATCCAGTCGATTCATCATGGCGCCTCCACGAGTTCTGCAGAAATAGCCACTTTTTGTAACATAACGGATCAGTCAATTTCAATCGACAAGTCCACTCGTTTTTTATGCCCCGTAACGAAAACTCCCTGCGACCATGATGTATGAGCAACATTTATACGCGTCGGCACAACAGAATAGGATTTGTTGTACCTATTGTTCTGCGGACTTGCAATTAAAATATGTGTGTATTCGCTGCACATTGAATGGCCTTTTTTAAATCGCTTTCCAAAGTCTCGATCGGTTCGGTTGTAAAAGTTAGGATTTTGATCAATAGTACATTATTGCCGTGGCCGGGAAAGTAGGTCTTTGCAGGCTGAGTACTGGTTTAAAGGGCCGAGGCTTCGCCGAGGCCCTTTAATATGTACGAAGCCTGCAAAGCCTTTCACGTGCCGAGGCTTATATAGTGCTTTTCTCAAAAATGAAAAAAAAACCTTGATATTAGGTATTCATAATACAGCATTGACACGCACGCAAAGGTAGTCAAGTACTTACAACAAATCCAATGGAACGCCAGTCTTATTTCGTATTCACCGATATTTGACTTTAACAGACACACTAACACGGCAAGTTAAAAACTAGCATGTAGATTTCTCGTTTTTTATAAAAATTAAGACCTTTTATTAATTTTTAAACCAAACTAATAAACTATTTTTATGAAATTTAGCTAAATAAATCTGATACAAGACAAGAACTCCCGCTCTTTATGGATCGTTCTTTTTTTAAATTCCGTTCTGAAATACATTGCGCTGTTTCGGACACGAATAAAAACGTTTGGTTTCGCGTCAATTGACAGATACAGAACATGCAGACTTGGCTGTTTGGGAATTCCTTCGCGTATTTATCAGTTTAAAAAAAAAAAAACCTGTACGACAATGAAATTTCATACAACATTCCCTGCGCTTATACATGCCGCGGAAGTAAATTCATACAAATTTCCGGGGCATGCAAATGAGTTTTTTTTTTTAATTTTTGACTGATCGTCAATGACGCACTTTGCGGTCTGATAGAAAGCAGACAATGACGAGTTTCCCCGCCATTTTTGAGAAAAATATAAATATTCATTACTAGTAGTGATAGATGAAATCATAAAATACGTTTTACGCGTACTAGCTTTTATGTGACTGGCAGCCTGAGACTCGTGCAAGTGCACTGCAATATAGCGTAAAACATGACGGGATACCCGCACTTCGGGAATGAGAAACTGAAGTTTACGAGATATTAGAGCGGCACAGAAAACGTCGGTGGGGTTGGTATAAACTCACTTAGGTATTGCACTACATCAACCAAAGGTCCCTACCATGATAGAATTTTCCACGTGTGCTCTGCTCCTTCTCACATAATGTAATAAGATGGTTTTCTTCCTGAGTAAACTTGTTTATTTATTTTGTTGGGTATATTAGAAGTGATACATTTCAGTAATGATACGTAAATATTTCACGACTGATTTCCGAACGAACAAAACGGCGGTTTCAACGTAGATATGTCGGTCTGTTAAAAAATATGGCAACGACTTTTGATGTTACATTACAGGTTGTTATCTGTAATGTAACTTTTTCTTCTTCGGGAAAAAAATGCAGATACTTCTTTCTTCTTCTACGTATGCAATACATTAGTATTCGAGTAAAACGATGGAAGTTATACAACCGTTAAGGTAAATTAAGTTACTGAACCTATTAGAGGTAGGTATGGGTATAATTTTATTACCTAGACGTCCTGAGATTGTTTGTGGGGGATATAAATATCTTGGGACATTTCAATCAAATTGACCTAGCCCTAACAGTGCAAAGCTTGTATTATGGATGCTACGTCGATCCGGTGGTCGTTTCTGTAAAAATAATATTCGTCTACCTAATTTTACTTTACAAAAATGTTTTGCCGCCACCTGTGAATACGTATATAGGAGGAAGTAATGTATTTATGTACTTTTAGTGTAGATTGTATGTTGGTTTTTATTTAAATATTTACAGTTGCGGTTAATTTATGGAAAATATACCTTTGTCATAAACATGAATCAATGTATATCTAATTTAATAATACACTTCTAACAAAATGACTGTTTAGAAGGAAAACGCAACAGAAATTGCGTGATGCCTGTTTCCTAAGGTACTCATTATATTTGCGTGTATTTCGTTAACCTACTTTGTACTGGCTACATTTAATTATTTCGGTAGGACCTGCCAAGAGCCGGCAGTGAGAAAAAAAGTTTGAAAAGCGCTTTCAGTCTCAAAATGATTTAGCGATTCGTTTTTTGGTTGCGTACGATGGATGTCTTATTTTTGTTTAGACGGCAAAGTTTCCTTTTCACTATGTAAACTGATTCTCTGGTAACCAGTCACGGATAAATAGCCAAAGTTAACTTACTGATTGTTATGAACTGAATTTACTTATCTTTACAAGTCTAAGATCAACATAAACTTATTGGTATTTAATGCATTTTGGACGCTAGTAAGTATCCAAAGACTGTCTAGTAAAATCACTATTTAGCCATAAGACCGCTGTTGTATGTCATAAACCATAGAGCAGGAGCTGAAGGGATGCTCGTCTGTAAAAATCCCGGACAGCGAAAATGTTATGTGATTTGTGTACCCGAGACCGTCGACTTTATAAAAAGCCATTTTGATGTTGCCGCGCGCGCGCACAGTTTTTGTCATTCTGTCCAGATAATAAAGGGACCTCGTTCACTTATCGCTTGAATTTTCAGAAACTGTACGCCTTTCGACAACACAACATATTGTTAGGTAAACCAAATTGTAATAGTTACTTTAAGTCCCGGTTCCTTTATCCACAAAAGGCCTCGTTTTGGCTACGGTACGGACCATTGATCTATAATAACATATGGACGAACAGTGCCTAACAGAATATGTCAAAATATATGGAGCAAACTGACATTGGAAAATACGTTTCAATATGCTAAAAACGGATCTGTCAAGATAAATATTTTATACAAAAGTAAACCTAACAGTAAAAGACTTAAGTGTTCAATTTACTGAGCCCCGTCGGCTGATTGTGAATCCTTACTTTAATAGATCAATGGTACGGACAGTTAAAATCCCACCAAAAACATTCTGCCAAAAAAACTAGCCAAGTCTCGATGGAGCTGCTTGTTTATCTCTAAAAAGTAATGAAATCTAGACAATGTCGTGCCAAGTCTAAGGTTCCTTACTACGGTTTCTATATTATTATAGTTAACGTTAGTGGGTACAAACGGCCAAGTCACACAAATTTCTGCGTTCTACTCTTATCCAGAGGTTCTCAAATATGGGCCTGAAAATGCGGCGAAATGGTTCCAGTAAAGGATGGTACGGCAGTGTATGCTTCGCGCTCGACTTGGCGGGGGCACTGCCGTGCCCCCGATTTGATAGACTCTACACTCAACAGCAATGAATTCTGGTCACTTTGTATAGCCATTTCCATACAAAGTGATCCGAATTCATTGCTGTTGAGTGTATATGGGTCAAATGTTGGCGTTTTGTGGATGTAGCAACCGGGACTAACATATCTGGGTGTTTCTTTCGCCTGTCACCTAGGCGCCTACCGCCTAGGCATTCCTTGTTTATTGTCATTGTATTGAGTGACTCTAGAAAATCATTTACATTTATAACATAGCTTATGGACATAAGTAAAATTCGAAGGGAAATTCTATTATCTCTATGTAATGCTGAGTAGAATTATTAAGAGGGTTTACTCCGAAAGTTGGCATCATCGCAAATAGCTGTCAAATATTTTGCTGTCAAATAATTTCTAAATATTACATATTACCTACTGAATGAAAACATGAATTATCGCTCTATGGTTGAATAAAACATCAAGTATGGATTGCAACAATTATCATAGGAACACGATTTTTTTAGTATTTCGGAAGTAACATCTTTTGAAAACTTTCCATCGCAGTTTCCATGCATTTTAATGTAATCTTATCATTTGAATGCCTAACCAACAAATATAAGACGAGGCGCGTCATGCAACCATAGAATGATATCTTCCTTTTTAATTCAGCAATATTGAGAAATTAATAAAACAACGAAACATTTGACAGCTATATGCGACGTTGCCAACTTTCGGGATAAACCCTCTTAAAATTAACTTAAAACTTAAGGTCCAACATGGCTGTCGAGCCGTGTACCGCTATTAACCAGACCATAAGACGAAGGCCTATCGAGTTGACAGATGAAACGCTAACTGACGTGTGTGCAGGTACGAGTAGGTACATTACTTAGCCAAATTAACCAGTTCGTTAAATATTAAATTGACGTTTGCCTTTTGGTTAATTGATTATGCATAAATGATTACTGTATTCCCGGGCCGTCATTTTCATTAGGTACAAGGCTGTTATTATCCGGACGTGATTGGAATGGAAATTTGTCCTGAGGTAGCCCCGTTAGATTTTTAAATAAATGTAATAACATGATTACTTGAAAGTAGAGTTGCAATAACGAAAATATCCGCTTTTACTAACACTACATAAGAAGCTCTTTCATTTTAACGAAACATTAAATGCTTTAGCATATTATAGTTTTTCTTGAATAAACTCAATGAACATTCCTTGAACTGACCATCGTACAACTATGTATACATGGTGGGTCAGAAAATATGGCAAATAATTAACCCACAGTATCGGCTATCGATTCTAAGTATATTGTATAGGTCTTTAATTTTTTTTTCTCAACCATGCTCGGAAATGTTCGTGTTACTTTCAAAAAAAGAAGACGCGAGGCTGTCCATTGCCGGCCTTGGCCAGCAAAAACATTATTGTCGTGTGTGTTTTTTTTAATTCGCTTGCTATTTGAGACACCTCTGTAGAGAAACAGACAAATCCATGGAGTAATAAGTACAACTTCCAAGGCCAAATCATCCACGATCATGGAAGTAGTAAATACTGATGTGGGGTAAGTGCGCCTAAATTTATTTCGCCCCTATGCCTTGTAAACAGCCAACTACTAGTTGAGTTATATTTATAGCTGTTTCGATATATTTATGTTAGGCGCACTTACCCCATCCTGGCGCACTTGCCCCGAAACGGACAAATCCATGGAGGTAATAAGTACAACTTCCATGGCCAAATCATCCACGATCATGGAAGTAGTAAATACTGATGTGGGGTAAGTGCGCCTAAATTTATTTCGCCCCTATGCCTTGTAAACAGCCAACTACTAGTTGAGTAATATTTATAGGTTTCGATATATTTATGTTAGGCACACTTACCCCATCCTGGCGCACTTGCCCCGACTGACCTTACGGATTTCCTCGCTGTTTGAGAAAAGCATTATATATACCTCGGCCGCAATTGCGATTGCCGGACTCGTACTAATAGAAGGCTTCGCTTCGCTCAACCTTCTAACTGACTCGTCCGGCAATGCGCTACTTGGCGGCCTCTGCAATAATGTACTATTAAATTGGTAAAAAAATATATTTTGTATAGGATTCATCAGTCGCTCACACAACCAATCCCATATACAATATTTTTTTTTACTAACTCGAAAAAAATTAAAGACCTATACAATATACTTAGAATCGATAGCCGATACTGTGGGTTAATTATTTGCCATATTTTCTGACCCACCGTGTATATTAATGAAAAAATATTAAGTCAAACTTTTTTACATTTCTAACATAATACCTAATTACTAACTTAATATTTATATATCTAATAATACCTATGTATATTAACGAAATATTTACAAAAAAAAACTATAAGAATATCACTCCTTCTAAAAGATCGTTTTGCGGTAGATATGGTGCCCATAACGCTGGCGGCGTTACCTCTCTGGATTGTTAAGGTGATAACTCACGGTTTTATGTAGCCTCTACGATAATAGATGGCGCGGGTGGTAGATATTGTAATTTTCAGGATTTACGCAAAATTCCAAGCCCAAAGGTACACTGATGGACTATGCGATTGAAGGGATATATTATACATCTCAATTTCACATAATTATCCGTACATCACCTTTCATTTAGGAAAAAAGGCGACAAGTCTGCCGAGAATGAACTCACGCACACATACTGAGGTAGTGAAACGTAGTGGAAACCAAGGCTTAATTTCGCCGAGAATCACAGAGCTTCTGTGGCGCTGTGGTTTTTGTGATTTCTTTTTATGAAGTATAAATCGTGGAAGTCGTGGGTTCGATCCTCACTTTTTCAACTTTTTGTATTTTTTTTTTCGTTTTTCTATAATAAATATTTGTAAAGGGGAAAAATAAAACTAGTGAAACTTTTGATATATTTTACTTGACATTATAGAAATATTTTTAATCTAGATATGATTATTTATTTCTACTACTATTTTTAATCAAAGGATAAAAATCCGTGTGGATTTCGTTACATTATCCTCCTCCTCCGGCACATACTTCTTGTGGCGGTCTTCCATGTGCAGCGATCTTCGCCCTGGTGCATCGCCGCATTTACCGGCGGCACCTGTTCGGCCTCCTCTCTCTGGGTCTTTTCCCTTCAGCATTTAGTCTCTCCAACTTGTCGGATTTCCACGAGTTATGTGACTGAAGGTAAGCCTAGTGGTTCGACCCACCGCCTTTCATGCAGAGGGTCGGGGGTTCGATTTCGGCTCGCACCTGTAAGTTTACTTATGTGCGAAATTCAATTTGAATTTACCACTGAGCTATTCGGTCAAGGAAAACATCGTGAGGAAACCTGCACACATCTGCGAAGTAATTCAAAGATGTGTGTGAAGTCCCCAATCCGCACTGGGCCCGCATGGGGACTTCAGCCCAAACCCTCTCGTAATGAGAGGCCTGTGCCCAGCAGTGGGCCGTGAAAAGGCTGTGTAGTAGTAGTAGTAGATGTGACCGAAGTATTTGACGATTCGGCTTAGACGAACCATGGACGGATATTGTTGGTCGAGTTTGAGTTCTTTGAGCACCGAGATGTTGGTGCGATGAGCTGTCCAAGGTATAGTATATAATATTATCAACTAAATAGTTGTTACTTTACAAATTCCTAATATTTTGTTATTTTATCAAAATATCTAAACACCTACACGACTGACAGAGTACCTACCTACCTATGATGAGAATGAACATTTGTACTCATGTCATGGATCTTTATTTGCATATGTATTTACACATTTCTCTTTATAAGTATTTATATCGTTGTCTAGTACCCCTAGATCAATAGTGTTGAATTCCAAATATTATTCATTTTATCTTCATCTTTTTATCTTATCTCAGTAAGTATATTGCCACACAGCCACACGAAAATAAAATTGCTACACATTTCTGACAAGTTTATTAAAATAGGTATAACAAAATATATCACAATTTTACACATGATAAGGTTGGTTCTGATTAGCAGTGATTGGTTTCACAATGTCTCTTCGTTGTTGCTCACAGGCCGCAGGTAAATGTAATCTTTCTCTTCGAGAAAGCTTACTTTGTCCCTCCTAGGAAGACAGATCCAAGGCATTCCAGAAGATGTTTGATCTGAAATAGAGACAAAAGTTTACTCGATCACACTCTACGGATAATAATAATAAATCTGGCTATTCAGTTTTTTTAGAGTATCTGTCTGAGATGATATGACAGCGGGTTGTATTGCCGCATTCAATCCTAATGATTAAAAAAATAGCGGTTATCTATATATATATAAAACAAGAAACTGACTGACTGACTGACTGATTGATCAACGCAGAGCCGAAACTACTGGTTGTAGAGAGCTGAAATTTGGAGTGCAAGTTCCTTAGGGAACGTAGGGCAGCACTAAGAGAGGATTTCCGGGATTAAAAGTGACCTATAATCTTCCCCGGGGCTCAACCATTTCCAAACCAAATTTCATCAATATCGGTTCAGCGGCTGAAACATGAAGTGGTAACAGACAGACGGAGTTACTTTCGCATTTATAATATCAGAAGGTATTTGGCATGAAGGGCAGGGACATGGCTACTACCGAGTCGAACGGACGCACTTCACTACCGAAACACAACCGAGACTAGATAGAGATGTTCTACTATCTAAAGTCCCGCGCCTTCACATTTCAAAACTGCATTTTTTCATTATTATTTAAAAAGTACCACCAACACTCTCAACGCACAGTTGATGGCTGTCTCAGCACGCACACATGTGTTGAGAGTGTTGGTGGTGCTTTTTAAATAAATTGCAGCGTTTTGAAATGTGAAGGCGCGGGACTTTAGATACTAGAAGATCTCTACTATAAAAGCTTTGATCACTTTTATTTTTTCACTGATAACACGTTGTGCGTTCGCAAAGTAATTATGGGAATTGGTCTCGCCTGGGTTGACGCGGGCGTCTGGGCAGTCGGCGCGGGCGAAGACTGCGGCGCCGCAGCCGCCGCGGGCGCGCAGGGCGCCTTGCTACCGCACGGCGCGCTCAAGCGCCCTTCAAAGGCTCGGTTTCCTCTCCTTCTCAAAGTCTTCCCTCCGTACTCTTTTCCTTATCTTATTAGATTAGAAAGGAGGGCGTAAGTCATGTCCAATTGCGCTCTTTCTGAGATATCATTCTCCGGGAGTCTCACTATAAACATGTCAGTGTTTTGACTGTCTTGCGGCGTCGAAAATATAATATACCTATACGATGTGACGGGCGGCGACCTCCGTAAGCACTAATAAGGTTTCTACCGACTCCTGTGGCTTTGCAGCCGGAAAGAGTGCCCTGGCCCTCGGCCATGCATGTTACCGGCGTCGAAATATTTCTTTCAGTGCTTCAGTCTGCGACCGTTGAAGCGATTCTATTAGCGCGAACACTCGCTGGAATACAACAACAAAGTTGTCACGCACGGTGGAGTCTTGGTGTAAAATGAGAACACGGTGTGCGGCGAAGCCCTAATCACAAGTGATCGTGAATTCTTCTCAAAAATGTAGCGTGTGCGTTGTGATGGCTCAAAGTTGGCGACTGACTGGCGGCTGGAGTGGCTGGCGCGCGCGGCGCGGGGGCATAGGGTCGGCCGGTAGGAGCGAGGGGGACAGGGCTATTGAGACGCGCGTCTATTCCGCGAATCGGAATGGCAACCGCGCAATGATTTTTATACTTACGAAGTATTATATATGTCTATGCAACCGCGTAATAGTCCGTTTTCTATTGGGAAACAGGTCGAAATTTTGAGTACAGCAATGCCATTTGGTAGGAATGTTATACACGTTGACCTAAGTCCAAAACGCCCGGTAGCCACTTTGAACTCCGCGGCTGGTGGGGGGAGGGGGGGTTAAAGTACAGAGCTCCCGGCGCTCAGAAAAAAAATCCTGGCGGATTAGTTTGGGTTGTTTAGTCAAGTTTGGTGTCGTTTTCAGATAACTAGATGATGCCCGATTCATTCCTCATACCAATTTTTTAGGGTTCCGTAGCAAAATATGACGCAATACTTAAAATAATAAACTTTTAGTAGTAGCGAAATGCAAACAAACCCTCATATTTTCATATTTTTGTATGAAATTTGATTTGTAAAAAATACAGTCTGAAAGCCCATTTAATGCAGAATCTAAAAACATTAACAGTAAGTATATCTTTTATAATTTTCAATGTAAAATAAAATATTGAATGTACTGCGACGGTCGTCAGCGCAGCGTAGGGGAGGGTAACAAGACCTGAAAAACTGTCAATTTCAACGCAAAAAGCTTTCATAATATCAAGAAATTAAAGTGCTTACAATAATATCATACATGTAATAGATATTCTCTTAATTATTATTAATTAAAACAAATGTATTTTTCTCTCTTTACCTGATTTTCTTCTTTTTAATATTATACTAGCGGCGCCCTGCGGTATTACCCGCTATTAAGAAGTAGCCTATGTATTAATCCAGGGCTTCAGTTGCCTCCATACCGAATTTCACCTCGCTTCACGTCACTCCTGCGCACGCGGGATTTTTAAACCTGTGGCTAACTAGTCAAGTGGCATTCAATGTTGCTATTTATATGATAAAAAAATGAATTGGTGGGTTTTCTGGCCCCGTTTTGGCGGTCACAAACCTGACATGTCAGGTGGCAACAGTTTTCGGTACCACTATATAAATTTAGTTTTTAATATGAAATATTATTAATTTTATTACGATATTCATTCCTGTGACGAGCAAACTAATGTAGATTATGGACGCCATCAATTGACTTCATGTTTCCCAATACTTTTTTAATTATTCAACTTTAAAAAAGTCGACATTGGGGTGGGACACGTCAAAAAGTGCTACCCGAGCGGCTTTAAAAAATCATAATAATTACATTTAGCATAATTCACTTGAATTTAGGGATGAAATCTATAATTTAAGGAATATAGTTTATATAGATGCCATTCGAATATTCACAAACAAATATATTTGGCAGTAATAAAATATTGAAGTAGTGGGACACTGTCAAAACCAGGGGGTACAAGTTTGAGTGAAAATGCCCATATAGTAACAAAACTGACAGGAATTGACTACCATGTCAGCTAAGTTCCTTGTTTATTTAAAAACTAAGGATATTTCAGGGGGACCGTGTTAAATTTCATAAATTTTAAGGTATACTCTTTATTCTGGCTAAAAAAATTAAGAAATTAAATATTAGGTCCTTACATATGAAATTGGCGTTTCATATGGCAGAAATGAAAACGATTTTTTTTTATGAAACTATTTTTTTATTTAGTCAAAGTATGTACCATGGCTATCTATGCACTTTTGCCATCTCGAAGGTAGTTCATTGATTCCTTTACTAAAAAAAGTGTGTGAGCGAGAATCAATAAAATCTTTGAAGGCCGTTTGGACAGCCTCGTGAGAATTGAATTTTTTTCCTTGCATGAAGTTTGTGGTATGAGTATGTGGTCGAGCGTTGTCCTGAAGCAGCAGTGGGCTAGATCGATTGACCAGTCTGGGTTGTTTAATGGCTAGCTTTTCCATCATCGTTTGCAATTGTTGACAATACACATCAGCCGTGATTGTTTGCCCAGATCTTAAGAAACTGTAATGGATGACACCGGCACTAGTCCACCAGACACTTACCAGTACCTTTTTCTGAGTCAACTTTCGTTTCGGGCAGAATTTGGCTGGTTCACCTGGGTTCAACCATTGTGAAGAACGTTTCCGGTTGTCGTACAAGATCCATTTTTCATCACAAGTAACGATACGATTCAAAATGCCTTCATTATTGTGCCGGTTGAGAAGTGAAACGCAACACTCGACGCGTGTTTCTTTGTTTGCGTCGCTCAATTCATGCGGTACCCATTTTTCAAGTTTTTTCACTTTTCCAATTTGTTTCAAGTGAATCAAAATGGTTTTATCACTCACACCGAAGCCTGCCGCTAACTCTGACGTGGTTTGCGATGGATCTGCTTCCACAATTGCTTTTAATTCTTCGTTATCAACTTGTGTCTCCGGCCGTCCACGAGGCTTGTTCTGTAGGTCAAAATTTCCAGAACGGAAACGTTGGAACCAATAACGTACCGTATTTTCTTTTGCAGTAGCTTCCCCATACGCATTGTTAATCCTACGAGCCGTTTCTGCAGCACTAGTGCCGAGGTGAAACTCATATTCGTAAATATAGCGATATTTTAAGTTCTCCATATTGTGAACAGAACGATGTGAAAGAAAAACAAATGACGCGATAACAAATAAATTTCGTAATTCGAACACAGAAATACATGGTCTTAAATTTGAAATAAATTTGAATTTGGAATTCCTAGCCGAACGCCACATATTTTGAATCAAAGTTGCCAGTTCGCCAAACGCCAATTTCATATGTAAGGACCTAATACTTTAAAAATAAAACCTGAATTTTCATCGTGGTACACTTTTGAGTGAAAATGCTCACCTAGTCGGGGAGAGTCGTAATTTCTTATAAGAATCGCGATGCAAGTAAGTACCTGAATCAGGTGTATCATCGTTGTTGAAATTCATATTGTTTGATTGATTTATCAATATAGTCCGTTTTCTATTGGGAAACAGGTCGAAATTTTGAGTACAGCAATGCCATTTGGTAGGAATGGTGTACAAGTTGACTTAAGTCCAAAACACCCGGTAGCCACTTTGAACTCCGCGACTGGAGGGGAGGAGGGGGGGTTAAAGTACAGAGCTCCCGGCGCTCGGAAAAAAAATCCTGGCGGATTAGTTTGGACTTTTGAGTCAAGTTTGGTGTCGTTTTCAGGTAACTAGATGATGCCCAATTCATTCCTTATACCAGTTTTTTAGGCTTCCGTAGCAAAATATGACGCAATATATAAAATAATAAACTTTTAGTAGTAGTGAAATGCAAACAAACCCTCATATTTTCATATTTTTGTATTAAATTTGGCTTATAAAAAAATACTGTCTGAAAGCCCATTTAATGCAGAATCTAAGAACATAAACAGTAAGTATAAATTTTACAATTTTCAATGTAAAATAAAACATTGAATGTACTGCGACGGTCATCAGCGCAGCGTAGTGGACGGTAACAAGACCCGAAAAACTGACAAAGTCAACGCAAAAAGCTTTCATAATATCAATAAATTAAAGTGCTTACAATAATATCACACTTGTAATTAATATTCTCTTAATTATTATGAATTAAAACAAATGTGTTTTTCTCTCTTTACCTGATTTTCTTCTTTTTAATATTATACTAGCGGCGCCCTGCGGTATTACCCGCTGTTAAGAAGTAGCCTATGTATTACTCAAGGGTTTCAGCTGCCTCCATACCGAATTTTATCAAAATTGGTCCAGCCTCTTGAGCGTGAAGAAGTAAAAAAAAAACACACGAACTTTCGCCTTTATTAAATTATCAATTTCTTGACCAGATTTATAATAACAAAATAGCTTCTGCCCGCGACTTCGCGAATTTGGTTATCGCTTTCCCGCGGGAACTACGCGTTTTTCCGGGATGAAAAGTAGCCTATGTCCTTTGGGGACCCGAACTATCTCCATGCCAAATTAATATGGATATGGATTTTATATTACAAAAAAAGTGCCTAAAGAAGACGCGATGCAAAATATTTCTTGCCGATATGAATGGGTTTGGCAGAAAGAAGAAGAAACTTGGGTGCCACTGTGGACCCAAAGCCCTCCGGCTGCTCAAGAATGCCTAGAATTAAAAAGATGTCGGTGCGTGAAATCTTGATGTTCCATGTTTCAAACGCCAGCTCAAATGTACTGAGTTATGTAATTGTGGAGGTGGTTGTAAGTAAAACTAATTCACAAAACGTTCTATTATTATTTTTCTTTACTTTTAATAATGTTGCCTGACTACGAAGTCAGGCAACATTATCTGAATTCGTTTATAAATTGAAGATGATTAAAAATGACACTAAAGTAATAAAGGCGAAAGTTCGTGTGTTTTTTTAAAAAAACACATTTGTTTTAATTCATAATAATTAAGAGAATATTTATAACAAGTGTGATATTATTGTAAGCACTTTAATTTATTGATATTATAAAAGCTTTTTGCGTTGACATTGACAGTTTTTCGGGTCTTGTTACCGCCCACTACGCTGCGCTGACGACCGTCGCAGTACATTCAATATTTTATTTTTCATTGAAAATTGTAAAGTATATACTTACTGTTTATGTTTTTAGATTCTGCATTAAATGGGCTTTCAGACAGTATTTTTTTATAAACCAAATTTCATGCAAAAATATGAAAATATGAGGGTTTGTTTGCATTTCGCTACTAATAAAAGTTTATTATTTTAAGTATTGCGTCATATTTTGCTAGGGAACCCTAAAAACTGGTATGAGGAATGAATTGGGCATCATCTAGTTACCTGAAAACGACACCAAACTTGACTCAAAAGTCCAAACGAATCCGACAGGATTTTTTTTCCGAACGCCGGGAGCT
The DNA here is from genome assembly GCA_963971205.1 of Aethes cnicana. Classification (NCBI taxonomy): domain Eukaryota; kingdom Metazoa; phylum Arthropoda; class Insecta; order Lepidoptera; family Tortricidae; genus Aethes; species Aethes cnicana. The sequence goes on along the minus strand of OZ020274.1, from coordinate 10,093,590 downwards.
CTGTACTTTAACCCCCCCTCCCCCCCCACCAGTCGAGGAGTTCAAAGTGGCTACCGGGCGTTTTGGACTAAGGTCAATGTGTATAACATTCCTACCAAATGGCATTGCTGTACTCAAAATTTCGACCTCTCCATACAAGCATTCCCAATAGAAAACGGACTAATAGTAATACCCTATAGGTACGCGCAAAGTATAGAGTTCCGTTTACCTACCACCTACATAAAAAATATTCATTCTCTCAATTCTAGTAAAATAGGTATGTACTAATTAGGGATACCTATCCAGGAAAATAACAAACACCTCTAAAATATTCCGAATTCATATTCCACTTGTATCATTGTTTGTACCTACTACCAATCTCCAACAACGAGAATACGAATGTCGATCACCCGCTCCTATACTTACCGTTCGGCCAACTCGACGGCTGTACGCGACGCGGGCTATCGGACGTCTCGACGGCGGCGGCAGTAGGTACAGCGCAGGTACAGCTACTGCGAAAGCAAGTCACAGGCGACCGAGCGTCTTTTTGTCACAATTTTATTACAGCCAAAAGAGACTGTGATATCCATCCATACTATATTATAAACATTTATAAATAATGAACTTCGTATCACCCGAAGGTGATTCCCATACAAAGTTATATTTCTTTTTTTTAGCTGTTCCTGTAGACGTTTCCCGGTAAAAAGTACAAATAGTACATTATTGCAGACGCCGCTAAGGAGCGCATTGCCGGACGCCTTCTTAGTAGGTACGAGTCCGGCAATGCTGTTGCGGCCGAGGTCTATAGGTACAATGCTTTTCTCAAACTGTGAGGAAATACTACTCGTCGTCGTCACCATCATCATCACATCACCATCTCCATCATCATCACATCACTATCTCCATCATCATCACATCACCATCTCCATCATCATCACATCACTATCTCCATCATCATCATCACCACCACCATCAATACCATCACCATCATCACGGTATAGCAAAACACAACTTAGAAGGCGCGCGGATTCAGGCCAAAGAACACCAAAGAATATACAACTGAGGCATTGATGAAAATAGCACGTAGCATTTGCGGGCAAATGCGGGACATTACATTACATTACGTAGGTACATATGATTATAACCACAACAAAATGTCAATGTCTCTTTTTGTTTTTTTTTTTAATTCCTAATTGAGTTCCGTTTTGCACGCCGGTCGAAACATCAATGTGTAAATCTAAATGTAGTAGGTAAATAATAATAAATCATTAGTTTATTTCGCTTGTACCTACTCGTACCTACGATTTATATGTATAACTGACATTGTAGCTAGTATCTAAAGTTTAGATACTAGCTACGTACCGTAGATTCTAAACATTATTCAGGACACAAAACAATTTAATTTTGTAAAATGCCACTTTTCAAATCACAATTTGTATAATCTGGATACCTACTATTATTATTACGCATACGCATATGATCGGTAATTTCATGGTAATTTCACAGCTTATATGTTCTAAAAGCCGTGGTGTGGCCTAGTGGTTCGAGCCACCGCCTCTCATGCCGAGGGTCGGGGGTTCGATTCCGGCTCGCACCTCTAAGTTTACTTACGTGCGAAATTCAATTTGAATTTACTATGAGCTTTTCGGCGACGGAAAACATCATGAGGAAACCTGCACGCATCTGCGAAGTAATGCAAAGATGTGTGTGAAGTCCCCAATCCGCACTGGGCCCGCGTGGGGACTATTATAGCCCAAACCCTCTCATAATGAGGGGAGGCCTGTGCCCAGCAGTGGGACGCAAATAGACTGTAGTAGTAGATTATATGTACTCGTCACCATAACTGTTACAGCGAGCGTGTAGACAGTGCGGGTTTTCTACGCTCGAGTGGTCTACTATCTGGTCAATTTATTTTTGTTTTTTGTTTTTTACCTACAGCAAAAATCAATTTTTATAGACTAACTAGCTGACCCAGCGGACTTCGTACCGCCATAGTTTTCTTTTTGGGTGGGTATGAAAAATAGCTTACGTCCTATTCTCAGCCCTACTGAACATACACACCAAATTTCATAAGAATCGGTCGAGCCCTTTCGGAGGAGTTTGGTTACAAACACTGTGCACGAGAATTTTATATATAGGTACTATCTATAGGTACTATATAAGAGATAAAATGTCCTAAGCAGAGCTCGATCGCCCAGGCCAGGTAGAGATCTTCACTATCTAAAGTCCCGCGCCATCACGTTTCAAAACGCTTCAATATACCACCAACACTCTCAACACATGTGCTGAGACAGCCATCAACTATGCGTTGAGAGTGTTGGTGGTGCTTTTTAAATAATAATAAAAAAATTGAAGCGTTTTGAGATGTGAAGGCGTGGGACTTTAGATAGTAGAAGATCTCTACCTACTTCTTATTATAAGTAGCTATTTTTATTTCTTACATAAATGAATAAAATACTTATAAGAGATAGGTATGATTTATTTCTTCTAGCAGTCTTCTGACATGTCACCGCTCATTACATTTTTTATATCTGATCATTATAAACAACAAAATACTTGTATAGGTACTTACTTACCTATTTCGTTCAATGATTTTCCAACTCATAAAAAGCGATTTACGCGATCAACTATGTAACGGCGGGTTAACGCCATCTTGTGAGCATTCTGGAAATTAATAGGAATCGGACGGACACTAGCACTAGCAGATCAGCTGTTCATAGACCACGACGCCATATTGGCCTGATGCTTACAGTGTAAACGTTCTCTCACACAAGCTTGGTTCGACCGAAATTTTATTGGTTTTGAAATGCTTATAATTATTTTATTCTTTGATTTTTTGCGGTGTTTTTGATCTATGCGCGCTCGGGAAATAATGTAATATTTTATTAGAACGATAAAAGAAACTAAAAGCAGTCGTAGTCGAAGATTACGTGAGCAGTTTTTTGTATGGGGTTCAGCCGTGACGATTCACCTTAAGGAAATCCTTTGCGAGAGGTAAGCGCATCTTTTATTTCCAGTGCCGAGAAATATATCCTTTTTTAACTTTTCAAATTACACCAGGCCCGAAAAACGATCCCCTATCTATCTCCAGCGATCTTAAGCAAGCGTTCCCAATAGACGGCGCGAGGAGTGCCTCTATCGCCGCGCCCCGTGAGAAATCTTGCTTGTTGCAGGTACATACATAAATAATTGTTTGTACAATCGCACAAGACATTGCCTGAAAAAATATAAATTCACCTGAAAAATATGTAATTGTACATGCACAATCTGTATATATAAAAGGCAAAGGTGACTGACTGATGTATAAACGCCCAGGCCAAACTCGTAAAGCTAGAAACTTGAAATTTCGCACACGTATTTCTCTTATGACGTAGGCATCCACTAAGAAAGGATTTTTCAAAATTCTACCGCCAAGGGGGTGAATTAGGGGGTGAAAGTTTTAGATAAACGCAAAGGCCACACCCCTAGGGCTACAAACTCGAAATTTCGCACACGTATTCCTCTTACGACGTTGGCATCCACGAAGGAAGGAATTTTCAAAATTCAACCCCGAAGGGTGTGAATTAAGGGATGAAAGTTTTAGATATACGCAAAGGCCAGACCCTTAGGGCTAGAAACTTGAAATTTCGCACACGTATTCCTCTTATGACGTTGGCATCCACCAAGAAAGGAATTTTCAAAATTCAACCCCCATGGGGGTGAAATAAGGGATGAAAGTTTTCATAAAACTTTTTATTCCTTGGACATATTTACATGAAATTTCATAAGAATTGAGTGCGGCAAAAATAATGAGTAACATAATTCAGAGTTTTCTAAAATTCAACCCTTAAGAGGGTAAAATAGGGGATGAAAGATTTAAATAAACGCACAGGCCAAACCCTTCGGGCTACAAACTTAAAATTTAGTACACGTATTCCTCTTATGACGTAAGCATCCACTAAGGAAGAATTCTTCAAAATTCAACCCCCAAGGGGGTGAAATAGGGGGTGAAAATTTTAGATAAACGCAAAGGCCACACCCCTAGAGCTACAAACTCGAAATT
>OZ020274.1:9982406-10089369 GCA_963971205.1 Aethes cnicana | reverse complement strand
AACATAAACCACAACTAGGAATAGAACTCATTGGCTTAACGTAAATTTAAAAACATAAGACGCATTGCGGACGGCCCGCGCGGGAGACCAAGGTCACCCGCTAAACGGTTGGCACCAAAATGCATTCGCTTTTCTTTCTTTTAAATTTCTGTATTTAAATATCAAATTCAACAAGGAACGGTTCGAGTCTTGGCAAGCTCTAGATAATTTGTTTTATAAGTACAAGAGAAATGTACGATTATTATAAGGTCATAAGGTGCCTTGTGGCATGCTAATATACCATCACAATTTTTGCGCGATGAAAGAAGTTATAATGATGAGGAGCTGATAGTGATTAATATGAAGTCTATATTTTATAACATTTTATTTGTACAGCCGCTATTTCCGCAGTTTCCCCAGGAAATTGTAGGTGGCTTACCTAAACACATCCGTTAGAATTAACAAAGCACGAACTCTTTGTTCAGTCGCCGGAGGCGGTAAATCAGCGGGGCCGTGGCTACTGCGGACTCGTGTGTGATCCAATTTGGCTTATAAATTCGACTGCATTGCCTTTTGATACTAAAGTACCTGTACGTGGTTCAAATTTCAATTTTGCAAGAAGAAATTAAATTATGTAGGTACATTTACCTAGTTTCCTTACTTCTTCGCAAAGAGTCGCATTGCGATAAAAACAGGAAAACTAACCAGCATTGTTGGTTGTTAAACAAGGATAAATTTACCCAAGAACATCGTCATCATTATTTAAGTCCTGTAGTGGCCGTGGTGTCATAGCATGGCACACGATAGGGAGCCGGAGTAAAAAAACATATCTACACACGTTAGGTAACCTCGTTAAATTTTTCATCTTGTTCCGACAGTAAGTAAGTACGTAGGTACTTTGTATAGTTACATTATTTCAAAACAAGAAAAAATTATCATTAAACATTCTAGGACGTAAATTGAATAGAATTGGATGGAGCACCACTGCTCGTAACCCGGTGAATCTATGTTATCCTGACGGTGAAAAGTAATAAAAGCCCCCGCGACGCTTAGGGCCCATCCATCTAGGGGCTCGCAACACCCGAATTATCCCACATCTGCCGAGAGGTCAATAATATGATTAGTAATAAAATAGTAGTTTATGCAACTGATATATACTTAATCATCTATAGTCACCACTCGGGTGATCCTAATATGAAACTCGCTGACGCTCGTTTCATAAAACCCCACTCGTGTTTTAAGGTCTAATTATGTACACTACTTTATCTAAACACAAATCATAAGTACTCTAAGTTGGGTTCAGAAGCCGTAGGGAAATCTCGTATTTGGCTCTCGATTTTTCTGGCAACAAGTTATTTGTTGCAACCCTGACTGCATTTACGATATCCGGCGGAGTGTTCATATCGTTCTCGGACTCACTACTACTCACATTTTCAACTAATTACTTAACAAACAACTTCTCACAATTCTACTTTCGTAACAGTAGAAAACCAACAACGAATGACAACATTGACAACAGTAATGGCGTCAATTCAATCCTCCGTCAAGACGAATGTTTTTTTAATATTATAGACAAACGAACGAAGCCCCTATTCTCATGTCACCCGAGATCAAATGTCGAGTGGGTTATATTAAAAAAACATACTGAATTGACGTTTCGTATCGATTAATGTTTTAATATCTATGGATACTAAAATAGAGACCCACTTGACTTTTGACAGCTATTCCAAATTTAAACTCATAACTTACAAAAATCTGTACTGTAGGTGATAACAATACAGTACAGATTTTACCCAAGTAAAGTTCTCATAGAAAAATTGGTTCTAATAATGGTGGTCATTTCCTACGGTTTCTGAACGCATTTTAGAGCACTAATGATATGTATTGAAAAACGCTTTCAACTCGCTCGCAAATCGCAAGTGTGATAAGGCCCTAAGCGTTAATCGACTCCCATTTACATAGGTATACAGATTTTGTTAATGAAGATAGTTTAGCTTCACAGGCACACAGTTTCTGCGTAGGAGAGACGAGAACAGGTAGCCTTGTTTGGTTTGGGATTCGTTAATTATTCGCATCAACATTCAAGCAAAGATAACTATATAATAGTTTTGGTTTCAAAACAGTGTTCATACACTCAACCGCAATGAAATTGGGTCACTTTGTTTGGGATTTTCCATACAAAGTGACCCGATTTCTTTGTGGTTGAATGTATTTAAAAAATATATTTTCATCATGAATTTTAACAACAGTCCTTATTGGCAAGCATAAATTAATCCTAAACTTAATATGTCTAAAAATAATTAATAAGATATTTTTTTGGTGGCTATTTCACCAAGATAACTTACAATAAACTGATTTTATTCAGAGTTAAAAATAAAGAAAGTGGAGTTTTATCGGTTAGTATGTTATTTGCAAATACCGAATGTAGGTACCTACACAATGGATACCCAGCACTCTCCACTCCACTCCCACATCAATATTTCAAGCAAATTTTCAAAGGAATACCTGTCTCCCTTTCCTATTTATGCTACAGGAGAGAGGTTTATGAAAAAGAAAATATTTCCGTGCACAGGAAGTTTGATTAACTACGGCACATCGGATATTTTCATCATTGGATGAGCACAAAAGCAAAACTCATAACGTATATAAAATAAAATGTCGTGATGTGATTTTTGAATGTTTTACTAAGGGCAGCCTCTAATGGAAGGTTTGTGGAAAGGTCGTCGCGTGTGTGAGGGCACTTAAGAACCCAAATAAACACCTGGAACTATTTATTTTTAGAGTAATGCACGCGCGGTGCCTCCAGTAGGCACGTTCAATGGGGACTATCGTTTCTTCACTCACCAGTTGGCGCCACTGTTGACTAAGGTCCAGAGGTATAGCTGTCAAAGACGACTCGATAAGATCGGCGCCGAAACTATAAGTTTTAAATCTTGAATCTCACTAAGTTTATTAATTAGGTATAAATAACTATCATTATATCGAGTAGCTATGTCGCATTGTTGTGCAGTTCCGTTTTGTTCGGATTTTTTATTTTTGTTTCAAAGCGTTCACATTCATCGCCAAATAATCCATATTTGCGATAATTTCACGAAGGAGATCACTTTTCAACAGGTAAATTAAAGAAATTAATAATTTATATCACGAAGCACGCCAAAATCAGTGAAAAGTGAATGTTATTGGACCTCACGCGACACTAGCGCCTCTAGTGGCAAATTCACACGCGATAGCCCCCATTCATATGAATTGCTTCATACTTAAACGTTTATTGGCAGTTCGTAATAGTAGTTTATGTAACCGCTACATAATAAAGGTCCTCATACGAGTGGGGTTTTATTAATATAGCACGAGTTTCTTAAGGCCTAATTATACAATATACATTACAACAATACATGCATACACAACTTTTATCTACACTCTTTTTATAAATCCTCTGATGCTTCAAAATCTGTCCACAATGGCGGCAATTTGAATACGTCAGTGTCTCACATTCGATTTTCAAAAAGCATAGACTAAATAGAGCCAACATTTGAATTTGGAACAAACTTTCGCTCTGTTTGACTGAAGAATTATAGGCGGGCATTGCTATTCGAAGATGTTCGAAATTTGAATGCTATTAGACCATCGAATTTGATGGTCTAATACAGCCATTTGAACATTTTCACAGATAAAAAATCTGTTCTTTTACTAAACAGTTTATCTTGATGCTGGTCATAATTTGCGGTTTTTGAACGCATCATAGAGGGTTTATGATATGAGTGTACATAAATAGCGTTTATTACATTAGCCTAGATCACAATAAGTAAGTTTATATTATGCTTCTCATGGTTACCATTTCTCATCTATACTAATAATAAGTGTTGAAGAAGTCGCGTCTGTAACTTGAAAATTAAAAGAAACTATCAAGTCGAGGGGACTACATAAACGACACTGAACACAAAATAACGATTTTTAGAAAAATTGTCTGCATGTATCTATGTATGTCCGGATTTAACTCGAAAACTACTGGACGGATTGCAACAAATGGGGTAGTTTATAACACTGGTCAACATATAGGCTACTTTTTATACCGGAAAAACGCATAGTTCCCGCGGGAATGCGCCATTACCGAATTCCACGAGGACGAAGTCGCGGGCAGAAGCTAGTTTAAGCATAAAGTTCGTACGCTACCACATTGTAGTACCTAAAGCTCCAAGTTATGGTGATGGTCATAATGTTCAGTTCATAAGAAGACAATATCACTACTTGAGATTTACGAGTACCTACTACCTATTCAATCGCAAAGCTGCAGTGTTATACACTCAACAGCAATGAAAACGGGTCACTTTGTATGGGGAAACCTATACAAAGTGACCCGTTTTCATTGCTATTGTGTGTACTATCTTATCAGTGATACACCAACTCCCTATTTTGCGAGATAGTATATTACTGATATACCCATCACTGAATAGGTAGAAAACTTTCTCTTATTTGGGGAAAGGGATGCTCACTATCCCTATGTACCGTTTCGAATAGAGCCGCCCCTGATAGATTTACTACGTGTGCCTAATTGAACTTGAAATTTAGATTATAATATGTTTTACCATCGGTCCTGAATATAGGCCAGCGAATTCAATTCGCAGAAATGTTTTCGCTTCAGCGTTGCACAAAACTATGTTGAATTGTCGGAGTATTGACATTTATTAGTTCAAATCAGAGTTTCGGCTTGCATTTCCATTCGAACTCGTTCAGCTGAGTGATTTCTGTTAAATCTACATTTTACTTGCTGCTTTTACTTATAGATTTTATTCAGGCACTGTTCATACCCCCGAGGCGACGTGAATGTTTAATAGGTACCCCCGAAACTTTATAAAGTATACTTTGCAGAATAGCGAAACCCGCATCAAAATAAGCGTCAGTCTCCCTCCAGGGAGTTAAATTGGATTTAAATCAGGAATGCGAGATCATTGATAATTAAATGTGGGATTGAAAACAAATCAAATCTAGGAGTGGTTGAAGCTTTCAATACAATCCCAAATTACGCTAATATTCTGCTCTCCTTCTTTCTCAATCGTATTTACCAATCAATACTTCCATGCTAATATTATAAATGCGAAATTAACTCTGATTATCTGTCTGTCTGTTACCTCTCCACAAATCGCTGGACTGATCACGATGGACATAGTTCAAGTCCCGGGGGAAGGACTTACATGCATTTTTTTAAAGAATAATATTGGCTGTCTGCAAAGTCAGTTTACGGACGATAACTGTACGTGATAACGTCACGCTTAGGCCGATCGTGCCTCTTTCTCGTTTGTTCCACGTTTCCATTTATTCTTTCTTGCTTGCGTACCTACTCGGCTCTGGCGGAACGTTACTATTACGTCATTTTTTCGTGCGCGCAGCTGGCGTTCATCGATTTATAAGACGTTATCACGTCGTCCACTGTAAACGTAACGATGTAAAGAGGTTAAAACCTGTTTTTAGATCACGTTTCAGGAGATTCTTTCGGATACATACCATGTTAGCGAGTCGAACGCGCGTCCCCGTAACATTTACACGACGGCTGTCGCCTGATAAGTTTCGCCCCGCTGCTGCGAACGCTCGAACAATGTAACGGGCGAAATCTTTCATGCACCTTGGATCCATACCATACTAGTAATACCTATTATGAATGGGAAAGTAACTCTGTCGGTCTGTTACCTCTTAACGGTTAAGCCGCTGGATTGTGTTAGATGAAAATTTGTAGGGATATTGTTGGAGTCATGTGAAAGGGCAGAGGCTAATTTTTATCCTGGTCGAAGGCGCAAGCAGAACCTAGTAATGAATATTGTGACGAAGAAATTATCAGTAATCGTAACTTTTATTTACAGTCTAAAGATGTCAATCAACGTGTGTGTTCATCCGAAATTCTCGTGCTGTAAGCAACTTAAATTAAACAACCTCCACAAGCAACCCTGAAAAGTTCCACGTGGAAACTTTTAATGAACAATTAAAACTCTTCCTCGTTAACGCTTAGACACTTGGAATAATATTACATAACATCGGTATAAATTTCTAACAAAAATAAATACAGTATAAAATAAGCATAAATCCGTGTTATACCGAGCGAGTGATTGCTTCCTGGTATCGTATTTGCAGAGAGAGGGGACTATGTATTGTGTACCCGGGTCTATATTGACTGACATAACATCGAAGTTCCGATTTTCACAAGTCATTATGTTTTGGGTAATAATTATTGTAAGTCATAATGCCGTTAGTAATAATATAAAAAGCCATAAAAACGAATTACCTAATTTCGTAAGGCATAATAGTCTTGGGTCAGAACTATCATTAGTCATACCAATCAGTACCCAGAACTATCATTGGTCATAATGTAATTGATCCTAAAATTTTCTGACATAACGTTTGATGTGAATTTTTACATTAGTCATAAAATTTATTAGCGATAATTATTCATAGCGTCAGTTCGTTTCTGTAAATATTCATACTCTAACCTAACCTAACCTAAATGATTCGTCAGTCGCAGCATTTCGTTTCTGTAAATATTCATACTCCAACCTAACCTAACCTAAATGTTTCGTCTGTCGCAGTATTTCATTCTAATGATTTTTTTTTTAATTTAATAAAGTCGTTATGACTACCAATAAAAAGCCCAGTGCGTATAAGGCTATAAAACAATATGATCTAAAATAATTAGGACTTAAAAGCTTATGATTTATTAAGTTTCTGATAATAAACAAGTATGTCTTCAGATATTATGGATATCAATATTATAACTAACGATGTGTATTACACTTGATATTATGACTCCTGAACGTTAGGAGTATCTCAAGTTATGTTTATGATTATTATGACTAATGGTACTTATTTCCATAAATTTTATGACTAATATTTTCTGACTAACGAAATTAGGCCCTACAATTTTATGGGAAACAAGGGGATCCCTGTGTACCCACATGGTACTAGCCTCATTCACTTCCTTATACATTAGACCCTGTTTACACTATTCCAGTGCTGGAATGCCAGGACACATACATTGCTTATTCACCGAGGATACGACTATTTTAAGTTCTCTCGAAACCAGCAATGTTCGTGAACTTGTATTCCAGCACTGGATTAGTGTAAACAGGGTCTTACAAAATACCTAACGAATTATTGTCCACGGAACACTTGTTCCTTGTGCTTGAATGCTGGGATTGTGAGCATTACGAATAGATTTATACCGGCACGTACCCGAATTATGAAAATTATACAAAGTTAAATTTAAGCGATAAGCATACAAATACTGTGTATTAAATATTATTCGTAAAGATTGTCATTAAATTCAAGAGTCAATGGTTGCTATTTACAATAGTAACGTACCAACCTGTCAACCACCGACTGCCAAACGTGAAACTATATTTGGAAAGCCAGCTATTTATTCGTTCGAAGTGCCTACTTTTATTGACGTCACGTTCAGATGTGTCAAACTTTCGTGACTTTATATGGAGGGTTGAAGTAAAGGAGCGCAATCTTTATAATTCCAAAAGTGGACACCAAATCGGCTAGGTTGGGGGCGCTGCGGTCGCCACTTCAGTCAAGCCACCTAGGCGGATAGTCTGCAGTAGCGCCTTCAGATGGCGCTGCTGAGGCGAAAATGCAGCGAAAACGGTTGTGAGGCGAGTGTGTTTTGTTTTGTTGCTTATCAATTCCGCTGGATACGTTTTCAACTGTTTCGCCATATAAGATGGCGCTCCTCACCAAGACACATTCCACACTCCATAGTGACTTATCTATCTTTCTACTATAAAAAAATAAGTCGGGTTTTCCTTCCTGACGCTATAACTCCAGAACGCACGAACCGATTTCCACGGTTTTGCATTCGTTGGAAAGGTCTCGGGCTCCGTGAGGTTTATAAAAAAAACTAAGGCGGTACGAAGTCCGCGGGGTCAGCTAGTTATACTATATTACTTAATCTGTGGTTCGTGTATGTACCGTGCCATGGAGTGCTCGTAGACCGTGATGTCAGCCGGTCCGCCTGCAGGCAACAAAGTAAGACAGCGGCTACCTGTTGAGGCTGCCGTTTACGTCCCCCTCGCGTAAACACAGGACACAGGGGCCGGGTCACTGTGCGCGCACACAGCGTTTTTACAGTGACCTGTTAAATTTTTCAGATAAGGTAAAGGACGCACATTAGAATTGTTTTAGTTGTACTAGTTTTTTGTCAGTATTTTTTATACAAGCTTTTTTGCTGCGGTAAAGGATTGTCTGTTTAATTTGCATGTTGTGCCGACCCCAAAGTACCTATAGTATAGAAAATGATCCTAAGAAGTAAGGGTCTTTATTTTTGTTTTTTAATTATGATGAGTGAAATGGTAGTTATTGCCCGCCATTCCGTCGTCGGTTAATTTCAAAATAAACTTCCACCCCACTTTTCACCCCCTTATGTGATGATTTTCAGGATAAAAGCAATTCCATTTCCGTTCCCGTAATAAAAATGATCTTCACCCTGAATTTCATCTTAATCGGTTCAGTGGTTTCAGCAGCCTGCCCCCAGGCTCGCCACTCCGACCGGTCCTGTGCTACTTGCTTCCACCGGTTTCCCGCGACCTTCACGAGGTCGTCGCTCCATCTTGTTGGAGGCCTACCGACAGTTCGTCTCCCGGTTCGCGGGCGCCACTCGAGAACTTTCCGGCCCCATCGGCCATCAGTCCTGCGAGCAATGTGCCCCGCCCACTGCCACTTAAGGAGGTAGTTGAGTGTATGTATAATATAATAAACCATAAATAAAAGAGAACTTTGTTGTCTTACATACATTTACTTAATAAAATGGCACCGGTTCGGCGCTAGAAACAGACGCGAGTATCTCCCCTCGGAGCCCTCTAAACAAACGCCCACCTATCGCAATCTCATCGGCAACACGCAGTTTATTAACTCATCGCTCTGCAATAACACGTAAACCGATCGCTTCGTTGAGCTACACCGTCAGCACTGCACTCGATTTACACTTCTATTTCAAAATAAAATTTATACATTGGTGTTTACAGTAATTATGCTCACACGATGTAGGTGTTGGATAGTGTATGTATACTAAGTTGACTATGGTACGATTATCATTTTAAGAAAAAGCTAGCGCTTGTCTATGCGCTCTCTTCTTTTTGCAACCTCACCATGACAGGACGATGAGGACGATAATGTGAGTACCGAAGTGATTAAAATCCAATAATGGATTTCTTGACCTGATTGCTGTGTATCATTTGGTTGATCCTCCCCTACAGCCTAAACTCCACTGCAACAACATGATTATAATATTATAGATATTGTATGGTGTACCTCTGACACCAACCCAATAGTAGGTACCTACATCAAATTGAAACTTAATCACGTTACACGTCGAAACGCTTTCATGAATAGTGCTTCATTTAAATCAACAGAAGCTGTGTACAAGTGGTACAAGTTTAACTATAAAACTAACTGTAACTAAATGTATCCTTTGACTCATTTGAAAATGTACACGATTTTTTTGTAAATTAATTTACTACTAATTTATTAGAAATTCAATAGACCAAAGTGGCCTTAGATTTCGAATAAGAAAATTCGTTGTTCTGTAGTTTGAAATCAAAATTGGCGGGGACACTCCTTTGCCCCAAGATGCATGATTTATTTGATCTTCTTACTAAGGCAGCAACTATGTGATTCTAAAGAATAAGAGAAACAGAGAAGAATATGAGTAAATAACTATTACAATAGGGATGACGACAGGGTGAAGAAGTCGAAATTCTAATTAGTCCGTCAGTCTGGTAATTTCTGTTGTTGTTTTATCAAATTAACAAAGAATGACTAAGTTAAAGCGCATTAAAGTTGGACAGTGGGGACTAACTACGTCGCCGTTAGGTATAAATCGTACCTAACCGTGACGTCACGCGACATTTCAACTCAATATATCTCCGTATAAGTTTGATTACGTGAAAAAAGAAAAAATACGTGTCCAATACTCTTCAATAATCTTCCTGATAGACTAAGGAAAAAAAAGTTGTCGTCATTCCTATTAAAGAGGCCAAAATTAATGTTTCACCGTGCACTTTTCACTCAACCTGTTTATTCTCCTGCGATATAACCCGGGTGAAACAAAATCCTCCAGTCTTCGAAAGCAAAGTCGGTGTCAAGTGGACCGACCCAAGGCATTAACGATATTCTACTGTAGGCACGTATTATAAATTCATGTTTTTAAATAATGTTAAACTAATTTCTCAATGCTCAATCATTTATTTCTTAGCATATACCTACTACTTCAGCCTATTTGCGTCCCACTGCTGGGCACAGGCCTCCTCTCATCACGAGAGGGGCTTAGCATATACCTATTCACTCGGAATTATATTTCAAATCAATTAGCTGTACAAGACTGTCAATTTCCTTACTTTACGGCGTTCATCGGAAATAGCCAGGGAGCTTCAAATTTTCATACTTCGCCTGTACAGCGCCTTCTAACTATATGTAGCTCATGGAGTTCATATTTGTATGCAGGCTACCTAGGCAGCGACATCTATTATCGCATGTAACACTTATTGCGGGCGTACGCTGAATTGTTTAAAGGTTGTCATTCTAAGTTTGTCTTACTTCTTCTATGGCTGTACGCATCCGTATAGTAGTGTGTTACCCGTGTAACACAGTCCTGTGTAATACAGTGTGTATTGCCCCGGTATATGGAGCAAGGCAAAGGTATTGTTGGCGGACTGAGAACGAGCGCATCGGATTACATCATATTATTGCTAAGGCAAGAGCTTCACAATAAGCTTAAGCTCCGTTGATAAATTAAATAAGGGAAACTCGGGGCCACGTTGAAATGAGTATAGAATGAGTAAGCAATTTGTCATTTACATTAAATGAAACCGAAGTGTAGTTTTCCTTAACTGCAGCAGTCTATTTGGATTTCTAGCAGTTTAGTGAATATATCTTTATAATTTTAATAAGGGATTTATTATTCAAATCGAAGTGTTCTTTTTGAATACATCGTTCAATTTTGATAAATGTATAGCGATGCATTTTAACAAACTTATTCTTCTTCTTAATTTTGAGTATCTAATTGTTTCGGCCCGGTTTCAACTGGACGTAGTATTTTTTATACCAATGGTATAGGCAAACGAGCGTACAGCCCACCTGATGGTAAGTGGTCACTGCGGCCCATGGACACCGAAATCCTATGATCCCCCATTAAGAAACCATAAGATCTCGAATGCGTTGCCTACCCTGAGGCCTAAGATGGAATGCCTCTGTGCCAGAAATTTTAGGGGAAAAGATCCAAACCTATCCGATGAAACATTTGATGAAGTAAAAATCTTAGAACATTTTGCCATACGATTCTTTATTCTAAATTTTGATGTTTTGGGTTGGGTCCCTTTCCCTAAACTACGTCCAACTTATACGCAGTGCACCTTATTTGCACTATAAAGTTTGTAGGCCTCGCAGAAACTGCACCAAAGCGCAGTCCACTACAACGAGCCAAGCCTAAGGCATACAGAGTACGGAGTGGACAGAGTGCTGTGTTAGTGAAAGCGAGATGGTGAGTTTCAAAGTAAATAAATTAACTTCATCGTGCAGAAAGGATTAAAGTTTAAATGCCACACAGTTGACGAACATTAATTTTCAAAGTTTCATGTGAATGCGCCTGAATAACTCAGTTGGAATGAAGTTTACTTCTTCAACTTCCAGAAGAAACAGAGAGAGAGAGAGCGGTGCAGTATAGCCCTAACTGCTAAACTATGAATAATGATGGACGAACACGCTCAAATGCATTTGATACGATTCTGTTGTCATAAACATGACATCGTGTCACATTTTGTACATATTTGTCCACATTTTTTGCAGGTTACCTACTGTTAAATATTTAATAGAAGGGTGAAAGCCAAAATATTGACGCATTTGCCCAATCCAAAATTTCCCAACGATTTTTCTCAAAAACCATGTCAGATAGAATTTTACAAAAATTGTCACTAAATTAAATGGTTATTTGCCCAGCATGCGCCATTCTAAATATATCGAATACTACTTGATTGCAGACTAGAAAAAATAATTTCTCCGCAAAACGGGAATAAATGACGTGAAATACGGCATAATATTTGTATAGGGTAAACTTTGAGGGTAATCCAATCAAACTTCTACGTAATTTATGGACTGAGTATCAAATTATACAACAATAGAGTATATTCGGCAACTATTTTCGTGTTCGCGGTGTAAGGAAATAACACAATAATGCATATTTTTACTGTATTTGATTATTTAATGTGATTACAAACAATTGTGCTACTAAGTTTGTGCAACCGTTTTCATCGACAGTAGAAACTTCAAACATGGTATAATTTCGGTTTCGTGAACTGGCAACACTGTACGCATATTGGCTATGGACACTCAGAACATAGCCGCCATATTGAATCAGTCAAATGTCAAATTCGAAGCGACTTCAACGTGGTCAGAGCATTTTCGACAGGTTTTTCGACGATTTCTAAGGTAAATTTTGTGTTTTGACTCGGATTTAAAGTGCGTTAGGTACAAAAAAGCATAAGCTTTTGTGTAGTGTTTATATAAATGCGCTTATACGTGTAATTTTGGAGTAATCAATTTTTAGTTACTGTGCTACCGAACAATTGTGACACGTTTGTGTTACTTTTGTATCACTAGTTGCATAATTTTTGTGTCACCACAATTGTGCTACCATATAAGGTCGGGATTACACTAAGGGCTGATTTTTCAATCCCCTGATAAAACTTACTGTCAGATAAATGTTAGCACTTATCTGACGGACAGTTAGATTTAGATTTAGATTTATTTATTTCATGAAAAGAATTACAATATACATTTGCATTAGATGTCAAAAATACATGAATTCATGATCATGGTCATCAAATATTATAGAATCGTATATCATTTAAATAACAGTATAAGAATAACAAATAACTTATTGCAATAAACAGATCGTAGTGTTCACCCAATATCCTAAGCAGGTTATTTAGCATTAAAGGAAATTAATACCTCCAGATATTTGGATAGTTTTTATTAATGAATATTTTGTTTGTTGTTAGCAACAAGCCCACTTAACGTGTCTCACTCAACGCGCACAACGCTACCAGCACGCTGCGTTTTGTGTCCAGGCTTGCAATGCAATTCGAAAATTCGGCTGAAATTGCTCTTCGAATAATAAAAATATTCGAATATTTTTAATTTTTGAGGTGGATACTTCTTTGTTTGCAGCTTGTGATAGGGGTACAGTTCAAAATGTACCACGTCACTTCCGAAATAACTTTTTGTAGAGAAGACTAATCTAATTTCAAATAATTGTTTGTTACATATTTTAATCGTTCTTTATTTGCCATTAGTCGTTAATCACAAATGTTATTTAATGTGGTGGACATGAAAATAATTTAAAAATGATCGCCATCATCAATACATCGCCGAGTCAGTACAGCTGCACTATGCGTTATGTCAGTACTGTGATGTCACTTTTGCAATAATAATAATGTACACTTTATTGCGTACCAAATTTACACAGAATACATTAATATAATATTATTGTTGCAATATTATTGTTATCGACGAAATCTTTCACGATTTTTAATTTAAGACTTAATTTAATCAAAATGAGAGTGTAATATTCGGTGCAAAAGGAGCTTGAGCTTTTTGCAAATTCAAATCGTTAATGTGTGTGATAAAATTAGGTAGTGTTTGACTTGCAATATGTTTAGTCTTGTACGTATTCTATTCCTGTTTGAATGCTGTTGATTTTAAATAGTCCAAGTCTAAATGACTGCTCCTGCTCCTGTAGATTTAATGATCTTATTGGCTCTCTTGGCTAACTGGCGGCGACTATAGGTATGCAACGTAAGAAGTATCTACTTACACTCAATTCGGTTGTATCTCCGACACAATTCGCTCCTTTTCTGACTTCGTTTCATTCAGGCAAGTAAATCTAACGGGTAACTTTTGTTCGCAATGCCGCATTCCTTAACGTTTGATTCGAATATCCTTAGTTAAAATAGCGAAGCGGGCCACAAATGAACTAAAAGTGCTTGTTTCTTTGTGCGCCTTGAGAAATACTGACTAGATCTCACCTTGAGGACTTTCATGTTGGTTGTGTAGGTATACTTAATAGCGAATAATGGCATGAGATAAAATGACACATAGAATAAATTATATATTTTTTTAATTTTAGATGCCACTAACGTCAGCAGAAAAGTCCAAACGATATAGAGAAAGGTTAAAGCAAGATAATCCTGAAAAATTTAAAGAGATACAAAAGAAAAATTTAGAAAGGACTAAAAAATTGTACAAAGCCAAGACAGCTGTTTTAACAGAAGAACAGAAAGAAGAGCGAAGAAAAAAGTGGAGGCAATTTAACGAACATAGGGATGTACCAAAACAAACAAACACAGATGGAGCACCCCAAAATACGGCCTGGAATGAATCCACTGCACGGAATATCCAAAGAAGAGTTGAACGCAATTTGCGGAAAGAAAATACATTGCTTCGTAAAAGTGTACTTACTCTACAAAAGGGTTATAACAGACTTCTTAGAGATTTAAAAGTACAACAGCTACGTTTAACTAAAATGGAAGAAGATTATGAAGTCCTGTCCAAAAAGCTCCAGACAGCACCTAACAGTGCACATGGTGACTTAACTTCTAATATACGCCTCGAAGAAATAACGCCTACTTCTTATATACATCTAGAAGAGATCACGCCGCAAAAAAGAACTGATAACTTCGTAAATGAAAATATGATCGGTGTTGAAACTCCTAAAAAAGACAGCGTAAAAAAGGTTGTACTTGCCCATAATGTCCTGACGGACGCACTGAAAAAACAATACTCAACTCTAGCCAATAACGATAAAAATAAACTTAAACATATAGTGAGCAGTGATTTAGTAAAAAAATACAAATTGAAGACTGCGTTGTCAAGCGTTTTGGGATTAAAGACTGGTATCAAGAAATGTAAGATACGACCTAAAAGTAATGTTCTTCGAAACAAAATAACTGCATTTTACCATCAAGATGACGTGAGCCGTGCTAGCGCTGGAAAAAAAGAATGCGTAACATTCAAAAAATGCAAGAAACAAAAACGCTATTTGCTCGATACATTAAGCAAATTGCACGAAAAATATACAAGCGAAATTGGTCCAGTTAGTTTGACCACTTTTAAAAGGTTCAGACCCTTTTACATAGTTCCACCTCGGATAAAAGACTTGGAAACTTGCGTTTGCTTAAAGCACGCCAATATGCAATTTATGGCTAGTGCGCTTAAATCTTGTGGCGTTATAAACACAAAAGATCTCAATGATATCATCTCAAAATACGTATGTGATACACAGTTCAAAGATTGTATGTATGGCACGTGTGACACTTGCTCAGATAAATCTATAGATCAGACTGACAGTGATGGACCAACTTCTTGGAAGATGTACATACTTAAAGACCACGAGTATACTGATAATAAAGGAATTACAAAGAAAACAAAAAAGATGGTGAAAGAAGATAAGAAAGGTACAGTGAAAGAATTGATACAATTATTTAATTCAGAGATGAAAAAATTCACGACACATACATTTAACCTTGTCCACCAATACCAGCAATACAAAAAATGCATAAAAAACCTGGAATCAAATGAAATTGCCATACACATAGACTTTTCCGAAAACTGGATTTGCAAACTCAATGAAGAAGTGCAGGCCATGCATTTTGGATCCTCCAAAACTCAAATAACTTTGCACACAGGAGTTTTTTATCTCAAAGATACGGAAAAACCAGTCTCATTCTGCTCAATTTCACCCAATAATTCACATAATCCTGAGGCGATCTGGGCTCACCTCGACCCTGTTTTAAAGTACATAAAGCTTCATTATCCAGAAGTAGATACCATCCATTTCTTCTCCGATGGCCCAACATCACAATATCGTCAAAAAAAAAACTTTTTTTTGTTAAGTACTAACATCTTTGAATATGGATTTGCCAATGCTACCTGGTCATTCTTTGAGGCTTCTCATGGTAAGGGGGCCGCCGATGGTATAGGAGGGGCAGTGAAAAATAAGTTGGACTTCAAAGTTGCACATGGAACTGACATTCCTGATGCAGAGACAGCATACGATGTCCTAAAAGAAACAGAAACAGCAGTCAAAATGTTTTATGTTGGTGCTGAAAACATCATACCCCTGGACTCCAACATCGTAACTATGCTTACTCCACTGCACGAAACTATGAAGTTACATCAAGTGGTAGTAATTGATAAACATATATTAAAACATAGAGTACTATCTTGCTTTTGCCAAAACTTAAAAGGAAAATGCGAATGCTTCAGCCCAAAATCACACAAATTTGAAATCATTGCAAGATCGGAAATACAAAGTGAAGATACAGACTATGAGTTCCAACTGGATGAGAATACTGGACTTCTAAGGAAAGAAAAAAAACAGATTGACGAAAATGGAGAAAGCGAGCAAGTAGAAGGCGAAGATTTACTAGATTTTGTCGAAAAAGAAGAAGTAAACAACAGTGTGGAACTTAATGACTCACTAGTGGAATTCACGGAAAAAGAGGTGCAAAAACTTTGTAATACAAATGACGAAAAATATCTGAAAAGAAAGCATACCGGAGATGAATTATCACACACTGAATTAAAAAGACCCAAAAAGAACCAATACTACAACCACGATAGCTCTGAGGAGTCCAGTGATGGCTATTCCATTCATGATAGTTCAACTGAAGACATAGAGTACCTTGAAGACGAGAGAATGGGAACGGAGTGTCCAAACCCCGACATTGAAATGTGTTCTAAACAAGACAGCAATACCAAAATAGAAATCACCAAAGATTCACACATACTTGTTAGATTCAAATTGGAAAAGAGAAGTAAATATTTCCTTGGACAAGTCCTTCGATACGGGAAATCCTCTTGCGAGGTGAAATTTTTAAGACACAAAAGCAATGGGAAATTTGCTTGGCCAGTAAATGATGACGTGTCAATTGTAGACAATACAGATATTGTGCAAGTTTTACCAAATCCGATCTCAGAACGACGCGGTATTAAAACATTTGATCTTACAATGGTGAAATATAAAATAGATTAATTAATTAAAACTTAAAAAAATAAGAATCCTGATCCTGACTGAGTCTACCTATTCAATAGGGCACGTACTAAATAATGTTTTGAAGTCAGTGTCCTTTGGTGATTTGTGTGCTATAGCAGCGACACTAAAACATATTACCTATTTAGCACCTGTCCTGTTGCATTAACTTTTTTATATTTACGAAATCCCATTCAAAGGTAGTTTCTTTTCAATTTGACATTAATACGTCAAGTAAGCGTTACGTTATAACCAAACTTCACCAAACTAAATTAGATTTTGTAAAAAGCTAACCAAGCGTAAAAAAATATTAACCAGGAACATGCAAGTTTTAGCTGGCTGTAAGTGCAACGTATTTTGCATAAAAAAAAATTAAATAAAAAATATAAACCGCCTTCAAACTCCGACAGCAAGCGAAGTCGATGTCAAGTTCACTTTAAAATTGTTGTCGCTTGGTCGGTTCACTTGCCACCGACTTCGCTGGCTGTCGGAGTTTGAAGGCGGTTTGTATTTTTTATTTAAAAATTTTTTTTTCGCCTACAGTTTTTAAACATTACTATGAATTCCTTTATTATTATTTTTTTGTTGGCTACAGTTTCCAAACATTTCTATTTTTGGACGTAAGTACTTCTGTAGTCTTCAAAATTGGTGCCAAAATCATCCACGTACTATCAAATTTTGAGGAGTTCCCTCATTTTCTCATAGATCCCATCATCAGATCTTGATGAAATTAAAATGGGACTACCTCGAAGGTACCACCTTTCGATTAAAAAAAGAATCATCGAAATCGGTTCACAATTGACGGAATAATCGCGGAATGAGAACCTCCTCCTTTTTTTGAAGTCGGTTGAAAATGACAAATTAAATTCGCTTTTATTAGTTCCTGGTTAATATTTTCTTACAAAATCTAGTCCACATGATAAATTGGATTGTGTAAAATGCTTAGTGATTAAGACGTCACGTTAAATATAATGTGGCGCCCCCTAGAGGAGATTAAGAGATTAACGAAAAATAAAATTCGTTTTAAACACACCGTGTTGGGTCTTAATGAGCATATTTCAAATTGTTAGCCTTATTAAATAAAAAAGTTATAAAAAAATATAAATCGACTTTTTATCACGAAATTATAACCCAAAATAGTTTAAATAAAAAATTAGTTCAAAAACTAAAACGTAAAAAGTTGAATATTTGAATAGTTTATAAAGTATAAATAACAATTTCGGATAAGAATATTTTCTTGTTTCATACTTTTTTAGAGCGTGATGTTTCGTCGGGTCTTAGTTTTGAACTTATTTTTCAAGATTAAATATTGTGTTTTATTTTAGCTCCCAATGTAACCTTAACTTAATAGCTATATACTACCATTTTGTGACACTATTGTGTGACTGTAGTACAAATTGTTGTGCAACTTTTGTGTCACTGCAGCACAACATTTTGTGTCACTATTGTGTCATTTGCGTCATTATTTTGGCTTTCACCCAGAAGCGTTTTTTTTCAGTAAATCTGTTAGTAATTGGTTAGCTACAACCAAAGTGTGGTTGAGAAATAGCCTCTTTCAGTTAGATACTCACTGAAATCCATCTCAGTTGCCAAATGGGAGTATAACCGTACAAAAGCACTGCCACAATGTGACTTACTATTTTTTTCCATCTCGAAAAAAAAAACAATATCTAAAAAAACATGCTTAGCATCGATACCTGATTTCGTGGGTAAAATATCGTCACAACGTTTTGCTTGATCCCGTATATTACAAAAATGGTTCATTCATAAACGTGATGCGCAGTTTGGACAAGAGGGTGGAATTAAGGGGTGGTTGCGCGGCCAGACTGAAAACGCTCTCCAATGTTTGTTCACTAAACTCCACTTGATGGCTTTACAGCAGCGACGCTAAAATACTAGAGCCATGAATAATGAACCAAACGGCTTCAATGTAACTTGAACTACACAAGACAAGTTGACAATACAAACTTAAACTACATATACGTATATCAACAATGATTACGATGTAAGCTAAGTATGTAATTGAATGATCGTTCTTATAAGATTAAAAGAGTTCATTAGTGACGTCTGTAAACATACGCTATAAAAGTAGGATTTAATTACGACGCAACATATCACACCATGCTACTTTTATGTCAGTAAAATTATTCAATAATCTGTAGTGAAATTTCAGCCCCAATTAACTTATAAGCGGGTCAGCCCACACATCCCACAGAAGACAATAGCGTGGTTGGATCCAACTCCGTACCTGTTTAATAAACAATTCACAAGTGAATGAGCATACAGTATACAGCCTAGCAACGCAGACAAATGAGCAGGAGCAGAGAGGCAACGATGTGGAACGTGCTGCAAGCAGGTCGGGGAATCAAACAACGAAGGCCAACCATTGTGCATGCACCACCGCCCCGGGTCACCTGATCCGAACAGCTGCATGCTGCCGTAGTTCAACTCTACCGGCCAGTCGACTTGATTGCGCCGCGAATTTTCATGCATGCATGAATTGGCGACAGATGAGCACAATCAGCAATGTGTGTTACGAAAACTATCATCAGAGTTAACTAACTACCTATATCAGAGATTTGTCAGGAAATTTAATCGCTACATAGTATCAAACAAAGTCGTTTCGCTGTCTGGCTGTCGCTATGTATGCTTAGATCTTTAAAACTACGCAACGGATTTTGATGCAGTTTTTTTAATAGATAGAGTGATTCAAGAGGAAGGTTTTCGCATATAATATAATGTGTTATAGTTTGGCGCTCAGTTCCCGCGGGAACGCTATATCCGAATTCCACGCGGACGAACACATGGGCAGAAGCTAGTACCTGATAAATTCTCTGAATAACAAAAATTACAAATGTCTAACTATCCGAGTTAGCAAACTGCATTTCCTGTGCGCCTACGGTTTTTAAAATAAATGCAAAGACGGAAACTTCGCTTGAAGTGTTTATTGAGATGTCTTGAAGTCGCTGGTTATCTACTTATTCTACTCGAAGGTTTACTTAACTTTCTCTTGAAATAAATAAACATCGAGCTCAATTTAAAATCTTCACCGAACGATGTTGGACGGTGTCACAATGCTCAGGTAGGTAGGTACATCTTTTAATAGCGAATATAATTTAAAATTTCGTTAATTTGGTATGAAACACGATGCGGCTGCTCTTTGCTCTTTGGCGAGGAAAATATTAAATTTTATTCGTTTTAATTTTACCTTGAAATTAAACTCATATTGCCCACCGATACGACTTCTGACAAAATTAAAATCCTTATTTGATGCACAGTGTTTCTCAATATTAAAAATGGAAATTACAACACAGCGAACTTTCATGAAGTACTGTGTATTGTAATGTATACTTAATTAAAATTAAAATTTTATTAAGTTGGTACCTCGTATTTAGTTTCGTAGTTGCTAATATACTTGATTTTTTTAAACTTAATTAAACATACAGTATACATTTTTGAAATAGAGAGAGTACTCGTATGTACATATAGATAGGTAAACATTTGGGGCCTTTAGAAACATGGGGATTTTTTATATTGAAAAGGCTTCAAGTAAATATCTACTCTAATTATTAGTGGGTCCAATAGGGCTTTAAGAAGAAACCTTTCAAGTTAAAATATCAGTGAGTAGGTAAAGAAAAGTGGCAACGTGCCCCTTTTTCAGAAGGTGAGATAAAACAAGCACCAAAAAAGGGAAAGGTACCTACCTTCTCAAACTAATTAAAAAAATTTAGAAACCTATTCTCAAAAGGGAACTCATGTTTAAACGAAAGCTTAAGAAATGTATTAAGTAATTTATACTCGATACTCGTACTTTAGCGAACTGCCCCATTTTCGCTCGATTATTAGAGCTACAAATTTTACACAAAAACCTCCTTCATGGACCCCTCTATCTATTAGCGAAAACTACATGAAATTCCGTTCTGTACTTTTTGAGTTTATCGTAGACAGACAGATAGACGCCGCTTTACTTTTATAACTATGAAGCTAGTTATTTAAAATGGCGGAATTTTCCTTTGTTCAGACTACTGTATAACGTCAGTAGAACAGATATACCTAACACGACACTGCAGAGGTCCAATCCTGTTTTAAGCTTTGTGAAACCGCTGCGGGGGGCGACTTAAAAATAATTAAAATGTGGGGATTATAGGATCCAGTCCGAATACCGCGGCTAAAGCCGAGTTGTGAAGTGTAAGGACACGAGTAGGTATTCCAAAAACTCTTAGCTGAATTGACTTCATTAATGGAATTACAGCAACTTATACAATGCAATATCATGAATATAAATAGAACTTCAGTTACCAACTCACGGACTGATGACAACGCACAGACCGAAACCACTGGTCGTAGGAAGCTGAAATTTGGCATGTACTTATGTTCCTTGGGGTAGGGTGGACTAACATAGGATTTCCCGAAAAAGTACTTCTACGAGTATATCACCCCCTTAAAGGTCGAATTCCAATGCGTGCGGTCGTATAGCGGCCGTAAAGTAGGCAGTGTGTAGATAAGTCGATCGCTGTCCACGGAATTGGACCTTTCGGGATAAATACTAAACTAAAAAACCTAATTAGATTCCAACATACGTCAAAAAAGTGTTGCCATTAAAATGACATATTAGGTGGATCGGTAAATTCTCACTAAGGCTACATTTAATTTTCCTTCTTAAATAAAAAATCTTTATTTAAATACTCGTCGCAAAAAAATAATAGTAATTAATATTTTTTATAGGAGAAAAGTTTAAATTACAATGACAATAATCAGAGTTTAATAACATTTGGTACCAATTATTATTCTCATAATGTGCGATTACATTTTTAGGAAAAAAACAAACATATTTTTACTTACGTCTTCAAAACTTGACAACTGATCATGTGTGGTAACCTTTATGGTGGATATGGTGGCCAGCGTGAGGATTATAGCCCAATCTCTCTCTTATCTTGAGAGGAGGCCTGTGCCCAGCAGTGGGACGCATGTGGGCTGAATTAATATTATTTATTATTGCAGGTCCCCAGTCAGTTTTATAAAAATCTTACTAATATTATAAATGTGTAAGCTTGTATGTTTAATACTCAATCACACAAAAACTTTTTAACTGGTTAGGTTAACTAATGCACTGGCTAAATAACTTATCGTGTTTTATTTTAACATAATTATTGTAGGTACCAAAAGGTTGGTCTTTCCTGAAACGTCACAATGATGATGACACGTGTAACTGTGACATTCCGCCATCTTTGGTAGTTTTTTTGACGTATATTGGAATCTAATTAGGTTTTTAAGTTTAGTCTATTACTTATTATATCCAGAGATTCAAACTATCTACACAGCTGTCTGTTTTCATTTAGGCCAAGTCCTATGAGTGATCGAGTCATATTTGCCCTATGGGTGAAAGCCAAAATATTGACGCATTTGCCCAATCCAAAATTTCCCAACGATTTTTCTCAAAAACCATGTCAGATAGAATTTTACAAAAATTGTCACTAAATTAAATGGTTATTTGCCCAGCATGCGCCATTCTAAATATATCGAATACTACTTGATTGCAGACTAGAAAAAATAATTTCTCCGCAAAACGGGAATAAATGACGTGAAATACGGCATAATATTTGTATAGGGTAAACTTTGAGGGTAATCCAATCAAACTTCTACGTAATTTATGGACTGAGTATCAAATTATACAACAATAGAGTATATTCGGCAACTATTTTCGTGTTCGCGGTGTAAGGAAATAACACAATAATGCATATTTTTACTGTATTTGATTATTTAATGTGATTACAAACAATTGTGCTACTAAGTTTGTGCAACCGTTTTCATCGACAGTAGAAACTTCAAACATGGTATAATTTCGGTTTCGTGAACTGGCAACACTGTACGCATATTGGCTATGGACACTCAGAACATAGCCGCCATATTGAATCAGTCAAATGTCAAATTCGAAGCGACTTCAACGTGGTCAGAGCATTTTCGACAGGTTTTTCGACGATTTCTAAGGTAAATTTTGTGTTTTGACTCGGATTTAAAGTGCGTTAGGTACAAAAAAGCATAAGCTTTTGTGTAGTGTTTATATAAATGCGCTTATACGTGTAATTTTGGAGTAATCAATTTTTAGTTACTGTGCTACCGAACAATTGTGACACGTTTGTGTTACTTTTGTATCACTAGTTGCATAATTTTTGTGTCACCACAATTGTGCTACCATATAAGGTCGGGATTACACTAAGGGCTGATTTTTCAATCCCCTGATAAAACTTACTGTCAGATAAATGTTAGCACTTATCTGACGGACAGTTAGATTTAGATTTAGATTTATTTATTTCATGAAAAGAATTACAATATACATTTGCATTAGATGTCAAAAATACATGAATTCATGATCATGGTCATCAAATATTATAGAATCGTATATCATTTAAATAACAGTATAAGAATAACAAATAACTTATTGCAATAAACAGATCGTAGTGTTCACCCAATATCCTAAGCAGGTTATTTAGCATTAAAGGAAATTAATACCTCCAGATATTTGGATAGTTTTTATTAATGAATATTTTGTTTGTTGTTAGCAACAAGCCCACTTAACGTGTCTCACTCAACGCGCACAACGCTACCAGCACGCTGCGTTTTGTGTCCAGGCTTGCAATGCAATTCGAAAATTCGGCTGAAATTGCTCTTCGAATAATAAAAATATTCGAATATTTTTAATTTTTGAGGTGGATACTTCTTTGTTTGCAGCTTGTGATAGGGGTACAGTTCAAAATGTACCACGTCACTTCCGAAATAACTTTTTGTAGAGAAGACTAATCTAATTTCAAATAATTGTTTGTTACATATTTTAATCGTTCTTTATTTGCCATTAGTCGTTAATCACAAATGTTATTTAATGTGGTGGACATGAAAATAATTTAAAAATGATCGCCATCATCAATACATCGCCGAGTCAGTACAGCTGCACTATGCGTTATGTCAGTACTGTGATGTCACTTTTGCAATAATAATAATGTACACTTTATTGCGTACCAAATTTACACAGAATACATTAATATAATATTATTGTTGCAATATTATTGTTATCGACGAAATCTTTCACGATTTTTAATTTAAGACTTAATTTAATCAAAATGAGAGTGTAATATTCGGTGCAAAAGGAGCTTGAGCTTTTTGCAAATTCAAATCGTTAATGTGTGTGATAAAATTAGGTAGTGTTTGACTTGCAATATGTTTAGTCTTGTACGTATTCTATTCCTGTTTGAATGCTGTTGATTTTAAATAGTCCAAGTCTAAATGACTGCTCCTGCTCCTGTAGATTTAATGATCTTATTGGCTCTCTTGGCTAACTGGCGGCGACTATAGGTATGCAACGTAAGAAGTATCTACTTACACTCAATTCGGTTGTATCTCCGACACAATTCGCTCCTTTTCTGACTTCGTTTCATTCAGGCAAGTAAATCTAACGGGTAACTTTTGTTCGCAATGCCGCATTCCTTAACGTTTGATTTGAATATCCTTAGTTAAAATAGCGAAGCGGGCCACAAATGAACTAAAAGTGCTTGTTTCTTTGTGCGCCTTGAGAAATACTGACTAGATCTCACCTTGAGGACTTTCATGTTGGTTGTGTAGGTATACTTAATAGCGAATAATGGCATGAGATAAAATGACACATAGAATAAATTATATATTTTTTTAATTTTAGATGCCACTAACGTCAGCAGAAAAGTCCAAACGATATAGAGAAAGGTTAAAGCAAGATAATCCTGAAAAATTTAAAGAGATACAAAAGAAAAATTTAGAAAGGACTAAAAAATTGTACAAAGCCAAGACAGCTGTTTTAACAGAAGAACAGAAAGAAGAGCGAAGAAAAAAGTGGAGGCAATTTAACGAACATAGGGATGTACCAAAACAAACAAACACAGATGGAGCACCCCAAAATACGGCCTGGAATGAATCCACTGCACGGAATATCCAAAGAAGAGTTGAACGCAATTTGCGGAAAGAAAATACATTGCTTCGTAAAAGTGTACTTACTCTACAAAAGGGTTATAACAGACTTCTTAGAGATTTAAAAGTACAACAGCTACGTTTAACTAAAATGGAAGAAGATTATGAAGTCCTGTCCAAAAAGCTCCAGACAGCACCTAACAGTGCACATGGTGACTTAACTTCTAATATACGCCTCGAAGAAATAACGCCTACTTCTTATATACATCTAGAAGAGATCACGCCGCAAAAAAGAACTGATAACTTCGTAAATGAAAATATGATCGGTGTTGAAACTCCTAAAAAAGACAGCGTAAAAAAGGTTGTACTTGCCCATAATGTCCTGACGGACGCACTGAAAAAACAATACTCAACTCTAGCCAATAACGATAAAAATAAACTTAAACATATAGTGAGCAGTGATTTAGTAAAAAAATACAAATTGAAGACTGCGTTGTCAAGCGTTTTGGGATTAAAGACTGGTATCAAGAAATGTAAGATACGACCTAAAAGTAATGTTCTTCGAAACAAAATAACTGCATTTTACCATCAAGATGACGTGAGCCGTGCTAGCGCTGGAAAAAAAGAATGCGTAACATTCAAAAAATGCAAGAAACAAAAACGCTATTTGCTCGATACATTAAGCAAATTGCACGAAAAATATACAAGCGAAATTGGTCCAGTTAGTTTGACCACTTTTAAAAGGTTCAGACCCTTTTACATAGTTCCACCTCGGATAAAAGACTTGGAAACTTGCGTTTGCTTAAAGCACGCCAATATGCAATTTATGGCTAGTGCGCTTAAATCTTGTGGCGTTATAAACACAAAAGATCTCAATGATATCATCTCAAAATACGTATGTGATACACAGTTCAAAGATTGTATGTATGGCACGTGTGACACTTGCTCAGATAAATCTATAGATCAGACTGACAGTGATGGACCAACTTCTTGGAAGATGTACATACTTAAAGACCACGAGTATACTGATAATAAAGGAATTACAAAGAAAACAAAAAAGATGGTGAAAGAAGATAAGAAAGGTACAGTGAAAGAATTGATACAATTATTTAATTCAGAGATGAAAAAATTCACGACACATACATTTAACCTTGTCCACCAATACCAGCAATACAAAAAATGCATAAAAAACCTGGAATCAAATGAAATTGCCATACACATAGACTTTTCCGAAAACTGGATTTGCAAACTCAATGAAGAAGTGCAGGCCATGCATTTTGGATCCTCCAAAACTCAAATAACTTTGCACACAGGAGTTTTTTATCTCAAAGATACGGAAAAACCAGTCTCATTCTGCTCAATTTCACCCAATAATTCACATAATCCTGAGGCGATCTGGGCTCACCTCGACCCTGTTTTAAAGTACATAAAGCTTCATTATCCAGAAGTAGATACCATCCATTTCTTCTCCGATGGCCCAACATCACAATATCGTCAAAAAAAAAACTTTTTTTTGTTAAGTACTAACATCTTTGAATATGGATTTGCCAATGCTACCTGGTCATTCTTTGAGGCTTCTCATGGTAAGGGGGCCGCCGATGGTATAGGAGGGGCAGTGAAAAATAAGTTGGACTTCAAAGTTGCACATGGAACTGACATTCCTGATGCAGAGACAGCATACGATGTCCTAAAAGAAACAGAAACAGCAGTCAAAATGTTTTATGTTGGTGCTGAAAACATCATACCCCTGGACTCCAACATCGTAACTATGCTTACTCCACTGCACGAAACTATGAAGTTACATCAAGTGGTAGTAATTGATAAACATATATTAAAACATAGAGTACTATCTTGCTTTTGCCAAAACTTAAAAGGAAAATGCGAATGCTTCAGCCCAAAATCACACAAATTTGAAATCATTGCAAGATCGGAAATACAAAGTGAAGATACAGACTATGAGTTCCAACTGGATGAGAATACTGGACTTCTAAGGAAAGAAAAAAAACAGATTGACGAAAATGGAGAAAGCGAGCAAGTAGAAGGCGAAGATTTACTAGATTTTGTCGAAAAAGAAGAAGTAAACAACAGTGTGGAACTTAATGACTCACTAGTGGAATTCACGGAAAAAGAGGTGCAAAAACTTTGTAATACAAATGACGAAAAATATCTGAAAAGAAAGCATACCGGAGATGAATTATCACACACTGAATTAAAAAGACCCAAAAAGAACCAATACTACAACCACGATAGCTCTGAGGAGTCCAGTGATGGCTATTCCATTCATGATAGTTCAACTGAAGACATAGAGTACCTTGAAGACGAGAGAATGGGAACGGAGTGTCCAAACCCCGACATTGAAATGTGTTCTAAACAAGACAGCAATACCAAAATAGAAATCACCAAAGATTCACACATACTTGTTAGATTCAAATTGGAAAAGAGAAGTAAATATTTCCTTGGACAAGTCCTTCGATACGGGAAATCCTCTTGCGAGGTGAAATTTTTAAGACACAAAAGCAATGGGAAATTTGCTTGGCCAGTAAATGATGACGTGTCAATTGTAGACAATACAGATATTGTGCAAGTTTTACCAAATCCGATCTCAGAACGACGCGGTATTAAAACATTTGATCTTACAATGGTGAAATATAAAATAGATTAATTAATTAAAACTTAAAAAAATAAGAATCCTGATCCTGACTGAGTCTACCTATTCAATAGGGCACGTACTAAATAATGTTTTGAAGTCAGTGTCCTTTGGTGATTTGTGTGCTATAGCAGCGACACTAAAACATATTACCTATTTAGCACCTGTCCTGTTGCATTAACTTTTTTATATTTACGAAATCCCATTCAAAGGTAGTTTCTTTTCAATTTGACATTAATACGTCAAGTAAGCGTTACGTTATAACCAAACTTCACCAAACTAAATTAGATTTTGTAAAAAGCTAACCAAGCGTAAAAAAATATTAACCAGGAACATGCAAGTTTTAGCTGGCTGTAAGTGCAACGTATTTTGCATAAAAAAAAATTAAATAAAAAATATAAACCGCCTTCAAACTCCGACAGCAAGCGAAGTCGATGTCAAGTTCACTTTAAAATTGTTGTCGCTTGGTCGGTTCACTTGCCACCGACTTCGCTGGCTGTCGGAGTTTGAAGGCGGTTTGTATTTTTTATTTAAAAATTTTTTTTTCGCCTACAGTTTTTAAACATTACTATGAATTCCTTTATTATTATTTTTTTGTTGGCTACAGTTTCCAAACATTTCTATTTTTGGACGTAAGTACTTCTGTAGTCTTCAAAATTGGTGCCAAAATCATCCACGTACTATCAAATTTTGAGGAGTTCCCTCATTTTCTCATAGATCCCATCATCAGATCTTGATGAAATTAAAATGGGACTACCTCGAAGGTACCACCTTTCGATTAAAAAAAGAATCATCGAAATCGGTTCACAATTGACGGAATAATCGCGGAATGAGAACCTCCTCCTTTTTTTGAAGTCGGTTGAAAATGACAAATTAAATTCGCTTTTATTAGTTCCTGGTTAATATTTTCTTACAAAATCTAGTCCACATGATAAATTGGATTGTGTAAAATGCTTAGTGATTAAGACGTCACGTTAAATATAATGTGGCGCCCCCTAGAGGAGATTAAGAGATTAACGAAAAATAAAATTCGTTTTAAACACACCGTGTTGGGTCTTAATGAGCATATTTCAAATTGTTAGCCTTATTAAATAAAAAAGTTATAAAAAAATATAAATCGACTTTTTATCACGAAATTATAACCCAAAATAGTTTAAATAAAAAATTAGTTCAAAAACTAAAACGTAAAAAGTTGAATATTTGAATAGTTTATAAAGTATAAATAACAATTTCGGATAAGAATATTTTCTTGTTTCATACTTTTTTAGAGCGTGATGTTTCGTCGGGTCTTAGTTTTGAACTTATTTTTCAAGATTAAATATTGTGTTTTATTTTAGCTCCCAATGTAACCTTAACTTAATAGCTATATACTACCATTTTGTGACACTATTGTGTGACTGTAGTACAAATTGTTGTGCAACTTTTGTGTCACTGCAGCACAACATTTTGTGTCACTATTGTGTCATTTGCGTCATTATTTTGGCTTTCACCCCTATAACTCCCAACTTGAAGGGAAACTGTTTCGAGCAGTTCCTGATTCTTGTACACTTTGCCGGAGTTTAGATTCAAATCGAATAATGTTCAGCATACTCGATAATATACCTACCATAGGCAACTGTGCGTGAATGTTTTTTTTAAATAGGGTATTCAATTCATATCATTCTAATTGAGAGCTGTAGACCTCGCTAATTATTCGCAAGTTTTTGCAAGTAAAACACTATTTTTATATGAATCTGAGTCATAATCATAATGTTGGAACCGTACGAGAACCAAGATACGAAAGCATTTTTGGCTAAGGCACGCGAAGGTGAAAAGGAGGCGCGTCGCTCGCTCGGTCAGTAATGTTAAAAAATCCATTAGGAAACTTCTAATCGTTGAATAGTTCTATTTGTGTTGAGAAAAAATATCTTTATCAAAATGAACTTTAGTACAGGTGGTACTTACAGTATTACTAATACTCAGGTAGATTTTATGGATTTGATAAGCGTTCTGACGGCATTTGAAATAAACAGTATAATGGTTTTAACCCTAACCGAGCTGAGCCCCATTCGGCTAAAAGCCCCATGCTGCCTGACGTCGGCAATCCTGGGATTACCGTAACCCACGCTGGGCTGAAGTGCCTTCCTTTCACAATGATTTCATGACCTAAGTATAAACAGGCTACATTTTCGTATAAATGGATATACATTGTAAAGAAAGATAGACAGCAATCCTTTTCTATTTCCTGTTTCGTAATAGTACATTACAGACCTAGGGTGGTGAATTCGTAAATGTCCCAGATCAGATGTAAAATGTATTTACATCACCCTTGGCCAAAAAGTGGGATTTTCTGCCCGCTACGCGGAGAGAAAATCTCACTTCTTGGCCAAGGCAAGATGTAAAACTTTTGACAAACCACGGGCGGTAATTCGTAAAGCCCCAGATCGCATATTTATGGCCCTCACCTTCGGTTCGGGCCACAGAAACCTGCGATCTGGGACATTTACGAATTCACCACCCTAGGTCTGTAATGTACTATTATGGTACCTAGTTAAGTTATTGCTACGCCCGCGACTTCGTCTGTGTTGTTTGAATTTTGCTATTAAACTTCCGATTCATTTTTACTTTAAGTGAGGATTTCCGGGATCTATCCCTGAGTTCTGGGGTATAATATAAGATATCCTATATTATTCCCCAGGACTCAGGCTGTCTTTCTACCAAATCAAACATACTGAATGTCCGCTGCTAGGACATTTGATTCACAGTTTCACATATAAAAAACCTTAAGAGGGTTTATTCCGAAAGTTGACAGTTGGCAACGTCAAATATAGTTGTCAAATGTTTCGCTGTTTTTATTAATTTCTCAATATTACTGAATTAAAAAAGAAGTACTTAATCATTCTATGGTTGAATGACGCGTCTCGTTTTATATTTGTTGGTAAGCAATTCAAATGCTAAGGTTACATTAAAATGCATGGAAAATGCGATGGAAAGTTTTCAAACGATATTACTTCCATATTTACTAAAAAAATCGTGTTACTCTGATAATTTTTGCAATTCATACCTAATGTTTATTCAACCATAGAGCGATTAGGTATTCATGTTTTAATACAGAATTTTTCAGAAATTAATGAAAACAGCGAAATATTTGACAGCTATTTGCGACGTTGCCAACTTTCGGAATAAACTTAAACTAACTCACAATAAAACCTCAATCTCTTACCCGAGGCTGGAGGTAACTGCCGACACATTATTATTCACTTAAACAAATACGTGGGCCTACGAGGATCACACATGTCCATTAGGCAGTGGCGTGCTAAGCGCCGTCATTGCCACGAAGCGGGCTTAAGGCTCTGCCACGACACGAGTCGCGCGATAGCGGTAGCGATGAGCGTTAGACTGTACTCGTACATCGCGTACGATGCAGCGATGGACACAATGCAGCGAGCGACCGACCACGCAATGTATTACAAACACTCTAGCCTCGCTGCCGCTTGTCGCTCGTAATTGTGGCTGAGCAGTTAATCTATAACCGCTGGTGTTGGCGGCCTGCCAGCGCCACGTGATTGCTGGCCCGTGCACACTCCATAAAGGGGACTCAAATGGCAAATTGTTAATTTAGACGACATACAGTTTGAGAGGGTTGCATATGGTCCATTGAAAATTTACCAAGAGCAGAGTCAATCTATTACATAGGAAGACGTATGAGATAGATTACTACTACTACTACTACAGCCTATTACACTGCTGGACACAGGCCTCCTCTCATCACGAGAGGGTTTGGCCTATAGTCCCCACGCGGGCCCATTGCGGATTGGGAACTTCACACACATCTTTGAATTACTTCGCAGATGTGTGCAGGTTTCCTCACGATGTTTTCCTTCACCGAAAAGCTCAGTGGTAAATTCAAATTGAATAGATTGAATATAATATTGAGATAGATTAGAATGTGTGAAATTATGCTGATTGGGGGCCGAGCTTTGGCTAGCATATGGATGACAACTTTTTTTTTCTGAGTCTATCAGGAAGATTATAGAAAAGTATTGGACACGTATTTTTTCTTTTTTTACGTAATCAAACTTATTCGGAGATATATTGAGTTGAAATGTCGCGTGACGTCACGGTTAGGTACGATTTATACCTAACGGTGACGTTGTTAGCCCCCACTCTCCAACTTTAATGCGTTTTAACTTAGTCATTCTTTGTTAATTTGATAAAACAAAAAATATGTGTCTAATATTTTTTATTACCTGACTGACGGACTAATTAGAATTTCAATTTCTTCACCCTGTCGTCATCCCTATTATTACTGATCAGTGATCGAGGTTCTATCAGGCACGGAGCGTATTATCGTCATAATATTCTATACCCACAGTTTAGCTAAGTATGTGTAAGCGAGCTCAGTTGTTGTTTATGAAAAAGTTTTTAGTTTTGAGCTCAATGCAATTGACGAAGTTTGCGGAGATTGACACTTAAGACGTTATTTATTAGGATTCACTCTACAACCTAGTAATACTTTTTCTCTGAAAGATACAATCATTTTTGTAATAATTAATCACAGTGATAATCATTATCGTCCTCCATAAATCTTCTCACATTCACGCATTTCTTTTGCTAAAAACATTTTAGGGTTCCGACTAGAACTTGAAAGATGGTGTAATTGGGTTCGTCTTCTAACAGATAAGCCCTTTAGAGTCTTTTTATGTTGAGGCATAGAAAAAATGCGTTAGTTCAAGTGCTTAAATTGCAAAGTGATTAATAGTGCATTACACACCTAGGGCGGTCAAGAAAAGAAAGTCTCAGATCGCGGGTAATTGAGGCCCGAGGCGGAGGCGAGGGCTATAATCTAGCGGTCTGAGGATTTCTTTACGACCGCCCGTGGTTAGTATACGATTTTACGTCACCACCTGGCCGTGAAGAGGGATTTTTCGTAGCGCCCAAGGGCGGTAAATCCCGCTTTTCGGCCTGGTGTGACGTAATAGTACATTACAGACCTAGGGTGATGAATTCGTAAATGTCCCAGATCGCAAGTTTCAGATATGCGATCTGGGGCTTTACGAATTACCGCCCGTGGTTTGTCAAAAGTTTTACGTCTTGCCTTGGCCAAGAAGTGAGATTTTCTCTCCGCGTAGCGGGCAGAAAATCCCACTTTATGGCCAAGGGTGATGTAAATTTATTTTCTACAGAAAAGTTTTTGTTCTTGTCCCCAGAAAAGGATTGCTCTTGAATAGACATATAGTAGTTTTTTTTTCTGTAAACGATTTTTTTAAATATAATATATGTACAATACAATACAATATACTTTATTGAACACCACACAATCAAGGAACAGTAGACATAATGTAATTACACAAAAAGGTATGGCATACAGCAGGCGGTCTTATCGCTTAATAGCTCTCTACCAGACAACCTTTGGATAGTGGAGATGAAGAAAAACAAACTAGGTTGGTAGGCGGTGCTCTGTACTAAGATGTGCAGAAGAAACAAACACAAAAAGTAATAAACATACTTAAATACTTTTATATATAAACATACATAAACTTACATATAAATAGATAACAGCTAAATAAATTAAAATATGTAATCCATTATCCAAGAAAAGAAAAGCAGTACATATCAGACAAGTGACAAATAATGCTCCTTAACCTTGTTCTTAAACACTGAAAGAGATTTAGGTAGTCTAAGGTCAACAGGTAGAGAGTTCCAAAGCAGTATAGCTTGGAATGTAAAAGATTTACTAAAAAAATTAGAGGAGGAACAGTCAGAAGGAAGTTTTGGGAACATCTCATAGACGAGACGTAACCAAAACGTTCCTTAAGATAGCGGGGAGTAGAAGGAATGAAAAGTACGCTATACAGAACACTAAGAATGTGGGCCTTTCGGCGAAAACGGATCGGAAGCCACTTGAGTTGCGCACGAAAACTGGAAACGTGGTCATATTTGCGTAAACCAAATATGAACCGAATGCATACATTTTGAATCCATTCAAGCTTTTTCAATTGCTCCTCAGTCAGATCAACATAACACACATCAGCATAGTCTAAAATAGGTAGCAGGATAGACTGAGCCAGCGCAATTTTAGTGGAGGTTGGAAGAAAGTTGCGAAGTCGTCGCAGCGACCCAACCGCAGCAAACATCTTCCTACTGACCTCATATACCTATGTATAGTCCTTTCTAAATCAACCAGGTCATATTATTTACGATCGAATTAGTTCTTGATGTTCATTCAGCGGGTGTCTAAGATACTAACGTAAATTATCAAAGGCCCGGTTACTATATACACAAAACGCCTAGTAGCTATAGACGATTAGTATTTGACAGATTCTATATGGCGCAAGTACGCGTGGCGTATGGCGTGAGGCCTCTCATGCAGAGGGTCGGAGGTTCGATTCCGGCTCGCACCCCTAAGTTCACTTATGTGCGAAATTCAATTTTAATTTACCAATGAGCTTTTCGGTGAAGGAAAACATCGTGAGGAAATCTGCACGCATCTGCGAAGTAATTCAAAGATATGTGTGAAGTCCCCGATCCGCACTGGGCCCGCGTGGGGACTATATCCAAACCATCTCGTGATGAAAGGAGGTACATACCTCCTTTCATCACGAGATGGTTTGGATATAGTCCCCAAAAATCAATAATGTCAATAGTGTCAACACTTTTTTTTCAAGAAGTAGTGCTGCATACTTGGACCAAGGAAACACCTTTATTTCAATCGTCATAACGCAAAACCAATTTTATTTTTTACGCGAAATCTACGGCACGGAAAATTCTGAGATTTTTTTCTCTTGATACGGAAGGTTATTCCTATCCATAAAAAAATAACCGAGCACATTGTCATTTTTCACCCATAGCCAATTGTTACCTACTTGTAAAGGAGAAGAAACATCCGGACATAAGAATAAGGAAGCATTTTCGGTCAAGTAGAATCGAAGAAACTCGAAGACGCTCGCTAACTAAGTAAGTATTTAATAGTAGATTGTTAACCGAGGGTTGAAAGGCACCCATTTCTGACGAGTCAGTTTGGCGCTCGAACGCTAGTGAGAGCGCTAAATAGTACGAGTCAGAAATAAATGGGTTCCTTTCACCCGAGCGTAAACCCTCTACTTTTCGTTTCGAATATGAGGAAAGTAAAGAAAATTATGTGCGCTACTTACCTACTAAGAAAATACATATTCTAAATCTGCGGTATCACATTTTCCATAGCTGTACAGTTCATTTCATTTCTCGAACATTATAAATAGTCACATTTGCTCTAATATATGTAACTATACTTAGTTCACAACACACATTAGACTAATCACATATTGTGAAGTAAGTTTAGTTTGCCGCCATTTTTTCATTTGACAAAATCCGTCCGCGCATGTCAAGTCGGAGCGCCCGGGTATTAAGGGAGTGCAGTGTTCCGAATCGCGCTCAGTGCGCGCACTGCACCTTGTATTATGCAATTTGATCATTGACAAGATCGATAAGATAAATAGATGGATATATAAAACATTTATTTATAACAAATAGAAAAACACATTTGAATATAAATTATTTGTCAAATTAAGTAAGTTTTCATATTAAATATAACCATTTTCGTTATAAGAAATGAAAATAATATAGTAAGTACATAATGATTTCTTGGCTGTATTCGTTGTTCCATTGCCGAATTTTTTTGCCAACAAAAAAAATCTAATTCCCTAAGATTGTCTGTTTGAAACTGAGCGAGAGACAATATAATATGAATAAACCGACTTGATATTGATATTTAGGCATTTAGAATAGTCATAAAATATGAATTATTTGTCAAGTTAAGTTAGTTCTCATTTTATATACCTATTTTTTTTCATTAGAAATGCTTACTTAATGATTTCTTGGCTGTATTCGTTGTTCCTTTGCTCGTTTTTTTGCCAACTATATTGCCAAAAAAAATCTCAATTCCCCAAGATTGTCTGAATTGAAACTGAGCGAGAGACATGTATTCGTCCTGTTTTGACATATGACTTTGTATATGAGTTTAAAAGAGACGGAGATATGAATGTCAAATCCTCCAATTACTTTACGACCCTAGGGTCGCCATGCATCACTTTCAACCCGCTACGCAGATGAACAATGATAAACTTTCAGAGTATGAGAAATGAAAAGAATTACTTGCTTAACATTACAATAACGAAATGACTCATCAGTAAGTAATCAACAGGTTACAGTCAGTTGCTTTGTTTTTAGTAAATTTCGGGAAATACTCTCTTTGTACTCCTCTACACTTCCCAAAGAACCTACATGAAAAATTACAACTTCCCAAGATCACAGTAGTTTCGGCTGTGGGTTGTCAGTCAGTCATTTACTTAGGAACGCTAGAGTTTTATCTTATACATACTAACGTAAATATTGATATTTGTGCGCACGATTGTATCGTCCCAAGTAGCGGTCACGAAGGACGCAAGTCGCGTGTTCTGCCACAACTTTAACTTTTAATTTATAGGACCATGCAGAACGCGGTTCATTAAATGGCCAGTAATTATACTAAGTAGTTCATTAAATTTACCATGAAACCAGACTGTTCACTTTAATTTTAAAGTTAAATAAAGCCTTGGTCATGTTTCAATTTCATTTCGGAAGTATTATATTCTGAAATTTGAATTTTTAATTATTTTGAGATTTTTATAACCTTTTAAAAAGGGATCTTAAAATGTTGAAGACACCAAAAGTGAGTCGATCGACCATTTACCAAAGTTCAACTATGTAGGTTATATAACTCTGAACATTATTAACCCATCTTCTTAATCAGGACGAAATGAAATAGTAGATTGTTTACCAAGGGAATAAAACAAACCATTATGACACGAGATGTTTAGCCACCCGAGCAGAGTGAGGGTGGCTATAGTACGAGTGTCATTATGGTTGTTTAGTCACGCGTTAAACACTCTGCTTTTTACTGCTGCTTCGAATGCGAGGAAAAAAAAACGATGTTCCATACAAAATTACGATAGGTATTTATTATAACAAAGAAGATAACCGGCTATTTCCCGATGACCTAGAATCATGAAATTTGGCCAGAAGCAAGGTCTTACAGCATACGTACAGGAATAAATTTGATAACGATAACCGATTAAAAAAAACAATTTACTCTTACAAACTTATCATTTGCGGTTGGTGCAGTAGCTGTGTCTACTTCACCAACCGCAAATAATAAGTTTGAATTGTTAAATTTGCATCATCAAGTTTGTAGGTACGGAACCCTCGGTGCGCGAGTCCAACTCGCACTTGACCTGTTTTTTATCACGTGACGCTTTGAATGATATTTAGCCAACAGATTCAAACTTGAAAACTATTAATATATTTTATAACTAATTGGGTCATGCATTATTAAATGAATTCACTTTAAATAAAACAAGATTCATAGGTATTCGTAATCACGCATATTAGTTTTTTCACGCCCTAGGAATTCGTTCGTTCGTGTAGGTTCACTGGAAATGTGGATAATCCTCCTTTCACAAACT
Organism: Aethes cnicana; assembly: GCA_963971205.1. Lineage (NCBI taxonomy): Eukaryota > Metazoa > Arthropoda > Insecta > Lepidoptera > Tortricidae > Aethes > Aethes cnicana. The sequence continues at coordinate 10,052,282 of OZ020274.1, read as the reverse complement.
CTGTGGTTGGCTGATTAGGCGGGTTTCCAATGTAAATTAAAGAAAAAATACTTTAGTCCCTAGAGACTAAAAAAGAGCTTTAGTCCCGATGTGCAGAGACTAAAGTAACATTTTAAGAGCATGAGAAGTGAAAAACATATTACTACTACTACAACAGCCTATTTACGGCCCACTGCTGGGCGCAGGCCTCCTCTCACCACGAGAGGGGTTGGAGCTATAGTCCCCACGCGGACCCAGTGCGGATTGCTTCAGACACATCTTTGAATTACTTCGCAGATGCGTGCAGATTTCCTCACGAGGTTTTCCTTCACCGAAAAGCTCAGCGGTAAATTCAAATTGAATTTCGCACATAAGTAAACTTAGAAGTGCGAGTCGGAATCGAACCCTTGACCCTGAAAAACATATTGATTACTCCATATTTCTGTATTAAAATATATTCAGTATTTACGTGGATCATCAACTCATCTAAAGGAATAACGGTTTCAACGATAAAATGTTCAGACAATCGTGACCCTTAATCGTGAGATTGTTATCACCATTTTACAGCCCGAACTTTGAAAGAGTTCGAAACAAAGGATCAAGGCTAGATAAATCAAAACTTGTTATTAATAGACGGCAGGTGTTACAGAATACACTGAAATGGAAAATGATAAGAAAAGTTGTATTGATGTAACTGAAAAGACCAAGAAATGTTGAAAAGAAAGTAAGTTTATTTCACTTAAGACTTAAAAAAGCGATATGTTTGGCAGCTCGAAAGCTGGCAACGTCGTGATAAGCTGTCAAACATATCGCTATTTTGATATATTTCTGAATATTACTGAATGAAAACATGAATAATCGCTCTATCATTGAATAAAACATGCATTATGGATTGCAACAATTATCATCGCAACACGAAATTTTTGGTAGGTATGCCTAGTAAAATGCCTACCCAAAAAATAGAAAACAAACACGCCTCATTCAATAACACAGCGATTTTTTCCTTTCTTCATTCAGTAATTTTGAGACATTAATAAAAACAGATAAATATTTGACAGCTATATGCGACGTTGCCAACTTTCGGAATAAACCCTCTTAATTGTAGGTATTAAAAATGTACTGACAGAAAAATCTAGTAATTAGTCCATCAGATTATCAAAAAATATTATGACTCATACTTAAACCAAAATTGACAAACATGGTTCCTACTAGGACGCTTTTAAAATTCACCTACCTACGTCACATTTTCGCATAATTTGTACTCAATTCTGACGTGACGAGCCCTTTCTCCCTCGATTTGATGTATTTTGTCTTTGTCAAATTCATTGTCGATTCTTTGATTAAAAAAATACGCGTCCATTATTTGTCAATACGCTAACCGACGGACTAAATAGATTTGCAATTTATTGATGCTGTCATCATGCCTGCCTATTCAAGATACCACGATTCAATAAAATAATAGCACTGTTGAATAAAATAGTACCTTATGAATAGCACCATCTAGTGGAGAGTTTATGAAGCTTTCTACGTAGTTTAGTAGTAGAAAGGGACTGCTGAAAGCTGCCCTCTTGCAACCCCGTTTAGCTGGAAACATTGGAAAGAGCCGCTAGATGGCTCTCGCTGTCACGTCCGAATATTTTCCTTTGTACTTTAAGATAGTTTTATCATGTTTATATTAATATTTTTGCCTTTATCAGCTATTTATAATTACTACATTAATCATTTACAATAGGTGTGTAATTACTACAGAGGCCGGGAAGTAGGATGTTGCAGACCGAGTATTATACATGGTGGGTCAGAAAATATGGCAAATAATTAACCCACAGTATGGGCTATCGATTCTAAGTATATTGTATAGGTCTTTAATTTTTTTTGAGTTGGTAAAAAAAATACATTTTGTATAGGATTCAGGCGTCGCTCACACAACCAATCCCATATACATTTTTTTTTACCAACTCAAAAAAAATCAAATTCCTATACAATATACTTAGAATCGATAGCCGATACGGTGGGTTAATTATTTGCCATATTTTCTGACCCACCATGTATACGGCCGAACGAAGTGAGGCCGGATAGTTACGAGGCCGACAACTTCCGTTCCCCGCCGATGTATGTATAGTGCTTTTCTCAAACATGCAATGAAATAAATAAATATTATAACTTTTTTTTAAATGTCGGAATGCCAAGATATATCAAACGGAAATAAAAAAAAAACGAGTTGCCGGCCTTGGCCTGCAACGTTTGTATGAAATTTCATTATAGACCAACTGTCTGGCCGCGCCTGAAACGTGATACTTCCCAGGCTAATAAGAAGAACATAATATCAATATTTCATTGCATGTTTGAGAAAAAATTATAAATTTCATAGACATAAATGACACTGAAATTAAGAGAAAGAGAGAGAGAGACATGCTTACATATTTTTATAAATAGGTATTAGGTACGTGCGTGTGCGTGCAAAGACGTCTGTACAGTTGTAAATGTGTGTGTACCAGTACGCGGGCCAACGATTCACTCTTTATCTCCGGATGAAACAAATGACGTTAAGGCGAGTTGGGCGCGAGTTGCGCGCCGGCTAGATTCCGGCGGGTGATTCCGTGGCCATTCTGTACGTATTACCTGCTATTAAATATTCTGTGGCGAGCCCTAGAGTCGCAAGAAAACTTTAGCGTGTGGGAGACACGCGAGAGCGATGTGACAGGCCCTTACTTAATTAACTATGAACGACCTTGAGTATGATTTATGATGGATAACGCTTAATCTTTCGGACATATATGTTTTATAGAACGCAAGCGGTTTAACTCGTAGGGGTTTTGTATATGCCCCGAACTCCGAACCACATCTTTCAGCGAGGGCGTGAGGCATGGGCGGCGCGTCAAACAACGTCAATTAGCCTGGGTTGATTTAAGTACAGTTGACGGATTCCAGGTCGTTAAATATGGCCGCCAAGCTGTCAATCCATACAGAATCATTTTGTCCCATAGTAAAATATTTAACGTTAACGTTAACTTTAACAGACGGTTTGAATCAACCCGCCCAGTGAATTCGCTACATTAAGTAGCGAATTCACTACACTACGAATCAAATATCGAAACATATGTAATTTTTCATCACACTTGCTCGAAAACGGCGTCATTACAGGCAGGCAAAGCGGTCTCTAAGGCCCATATTAAGAACACGGGCTTTCGAGATTTCTTATGAGCCCACGGGCCGTAATTTGTTTTCAATTGTTTTTTTCGAAATGATTCAAATTAAAAAGTAAAACTACTCAAATGGCCGCACCATTGTTAGTGGCCAGTACGAATAGAATATTTAAAAAAAAAAAACAAAAAAAGGTTTGTTCGCGTTGCTGATTAAACTACAGGCACGAGTTCAAAGGTCGTCCTAGTGAATATTTCATTTATTCTCCTCGCAAGTGTGATGAAAAACATTGTGTGTATCACGGGCGGTATAGGAACTGCAGCGTCGAGTTTTTTTAAAGCCCTCAGCCTTCGGTTTCGGGAAATGCTCTCGACTACAATCCCTCGTTTACCGCCCTTAATACACAATGTACTATTGCCACTTGATGCACCGCCCTACGCATCGCACATTGCATCTTTAGTCCCTGAAAGAGGCCTTCATAAGCTACATAATAAACAAAATCTCCCTACAGGTGTGATGTTTATATGTCGTTAGCCGCGATTGGATAGCCGTAACCTGTTTGACAAATAAGACGGGAGCAGAGAGCCTCTCGATTTGATTACGGCCCGTGGGAGCTAGGGATTTCATCTAGGTCTAGGGTCTTGTTTTTCTCACTATTGAGGTGTGATAAGTACTTATACGCATTTTTCTCTCTCTTTACTAAATGATCCGAGGAGATTTGACATTTGACATATCACTATAAATTTTCAATAACCGCTCGTTGAAACTTTTTTTTAAATATGAATGGCGTATGTTTATAATAAACATGCACGTTTCTCTAAAGAGTTTTTAATCGATTCGTCTTAGCGGGTATAGAAAATTTATAGTGATGTGTTCAATAAAAAAAAGACATTGTTCTACCACAGATAAAATTAAATAAATACATTCATTTTGTAGCTCATTAAAGACTGCACGACACGATTCAGAGCTGTCCCTAAGTAAAGCATCGTAAATAAATTTCGAACCTATGTCATCTTAGCTCCTTTGAGATTTTGGATTTATTGGATAATTTAGATTGGGACGAGCAATTGACCTTCCTGTCTGCAATCTCATAGTTTGGAGGCAAGCCCTAAGGATTTTACCAATAATTATTGAGCTAAATAGTTTAATTCTCACCAAAGGTTTTTGACCTTACACTATTTTTCCCCAGAGGCCTTTTTAAGGCATTCACTGCCACTTCTGTTTTACGAACTTTCGCCAGGTGCCACATCTGTCATTAAGGGAACATTGCAACGCACATGTCCGTTCAAGGCACTGCGGGAAAGTCAGCAAAACGCACATATGCGTCGGTGGCAGTGAATGCGTTAAATAGTTTCGACAATTATTGACTGAACAATTTAATTTTCTCTAGACGTAGAGGACTCGATCATGTATTAAGACGCTGACAAGAGTTAATGACCTTGAGCAATCGAGGCACGCAACTGTCTCAGCGGACAATGTCTGTTTGCATTGGAGGGAGCGAGAAGCACGACCGCGGCATGTGGGCGATATACGAAAATTTATAGAACCGTTTAAATAAGATTAGAAGACGTAACTTCACGATTGTTTTTTCATCGAACCGATTTTATGAAATCCTTTTTACGAAATCTCTTCAAGTATATAGTGAATATTAACATATATTTTACTCGCCTTACAAAATCAAATAGCTTTCGTTTAAATGCTGTTTAAATAAAGTCAATTTAGGTCTTGTCAGCGCCTTAAGGGAAAGGGATGGTTTGAGGGACGACGGATTCCATTAAAGCATTTTGTATTCAGATTCAGGATGCGAATTATAAAAAAAAGCTAATTTTACAGTTTGGTGATGTGACCACTAAATTCCATCGGGGACGTTCGCCGGAATCGCTGAGCTCTCCATTGGGGTTCCGCGTCCAGGAAACAACACATCACTGCACGCTGAACCAAATAATTCACGGGAGATTTTTCATTTCACCTCGGTCATTGTAGTAAGTAGTTAAGTATACATTACTATTACTACTGAAACATTTTTGTAAAATTTGTATATAATGATAGAATTTTATAATATTAACTAGCTGACCCCGCGGACTTCGTACCGCCTTAGATTTTTTTTTTGGGCATGAAAAATAGCTTACGTCCTATTCTCAGACCTGCTGAAGAATCGGTCGAGCCGTTTCGGAGGAGTTTGGTCACAAACACTGTGACAAGAGAATTTTATATATTAGATTCTTTTTCTACTGGTAAGTATGAAGATCGCTTAAATCCTAATCCTTCGTAATTGGAACGCTCATTTAAATCGCGACCCGACGGAACTGCCATTAAGCTGCGTTCGTTTCGCGCTTGGCTGATTTTTTCCGGGACCAGCCAAGAAGCCCGTATATCAGTCAATGTCCGAACACCACTTTAATTGCCACCTAATTTATGGCCCCCTGTACTTAGCCTGGGCCCAGGTCTGTCGGCACGGAGTGCCCGGATCAAAATTGATCACGGTTTGCTCGGGTAAATTGGCCCTGTACTTAACTAGACGCTTTGCTATTTGAAAGAAAAATGTTTCTTTCATTAATATAAAATTTAACACTCCGTGTTTCAAGGGTTAATTAAAAATACACAGAGTTACTTGTAAAAAGGCACTGATGAGATTTTGCTTGTTTCACAAATAATATCTTGCTCTTGAAGTTATGCTGTTTTATTAATATTTAATAGTTATTTGTGCAACAAGAGAGCAAAATTGTTTTTTGCTTCGAGTGCCATGTTTGAGTCCTTCGCTAGCTCAAGATTCTAAACTAGAATCACTCGCTGAACGCTCGTGATTCAACTATAGAATCTTTCTATAGAGTCTTTGCAAGTACCTTTTATGTGTTCTCGCTACTGAGGTGAAAAATTGTATGTGCTACTCGAGAGCAATTTGAGTAGCACATACAATTTTTCACCTCAGTAGCGAGAACACATAAAAGGTACTTGCAAAGAATACAAGACTTACAACACGAAAAATATGAAATAACATTTCTTCTTCACTCCTTTCACTCAAATTATTACTTGAATTTCATGTATTAAAAGAATTACTTTAAAGTTAGTTATCGAAAATTAAGAAGAAAGACATGATTTGACATGAGACAATGGCGGCAATTTTCCAAACGTATGTTCGGAAACTAGTACAATGATAAATTTCGAATTTATTCGGTAATATTTGACAACTTTTAGTTTACTTTACATTAAAACTTTAGTTTAAAATGATTACAAATAACATAATTATATGAAATATAAGTCATTTGAAAATTGTAAGATTTTCAGAAGTTACATCAACGTATAATTTTAATGAAGTTTTAATGTCTAAAAATACGGCGGTACTGATTGCGTTGCGCGTATCCGAACGTTTCTAATTCACTTTTTTTTATATGAAAATAGATTCGCACTAAGACTTGCCTAGTATAATTCTACCTCTTTTCTAAAAGAAATGAAAAGAAGAGAGCGGATAAAATCGAGATAGTTTGAATTATTGGTATAAGAAGTAGTTACTAGTTAGATGCCGCACTATGAAATGACCATTCGCAGTAATCAAATAAAAAAAAGAAAAGAAAAAGCGCGGGAACGATTTAACTGTGGCTGCAAGGCTTAAGCCTTTGCCTTTGCCTGATGGGATTCTCTGATGGGATAAAAGGATTAAAAAAAAAACAAATTAAAAAAATACTTTGTCTCACTGAGTGAAACAAACACGATTTTGCTCACTAATTTCTGACAGCAAAGTCTACTTGTTCGAGCTGCTGAGGTGAAAACATTTTTACCGTGGGGTAAAAACACTTTGCATACGAAACACCGCGCGAACTTTGTTGGGATTTGGGAAGTTTTTATTCGTTGTTCTTTATGTAAAGCTCTGAAGATGCCTCAGTCGAGATCGCTCTGCGCCGATCGAGTTGAGGTAGAAGTGTAAAGAACCTTTTGCCCAACTATACGATGAAGCCAATCGGGAAAGTTATGACGTTTATAAGTTATCTTACTTTACCATCTGCTTTATAAATAAGAAGCTCAAGTCTTTGTTTTTGATCTGAATCGTGTTAACTTACTCACTAGTTGTACTGTGATGTTGTATTAAATCGGTTCAAAAACCGTTTACAGTTGCGAAATTTTAATGTGACCTATCGTCACATTAAAATTTTTAAAAATAAAATAATTGATGAACCCATATTCAAATTTTGCGGTTTGATAAGTTTATGAGTATGTACATTGAATACACAAGACGAACTATTGTCGTAATGTAAACTTATAGCCTGGACGGGAAGTGTGTAATCAATAATTATGATGAGAGTGATGGCTCGGAACAAACGTAAACAACGTTATGACTGGAATATTTCGATGTCAATAAACACACAAAACCTAGTAGGAATGATTAACCCTTCTGTTTGTGTTTACTCAATAAACATGGGTATTCCTTGACGCCTTAAATATAGGTAGGTAGGCACTAAAAGTAAGTACATTTGTGCAATAGGTATGTAGGTAAGTATTCAAGCGTTACATTGCAACTAATTCTATTAATTAGTTAATGCTTAGGTAAGTATACCTATCTGTTATTTGTGGAGAGGAGAAAGTCATTGGTCATAAATGTTAAAACTGTGCTCGTTAATATTTTTTGAAAACAGATGTATTGTCCAACGAAAATGTTGCTAAGCTAAAACAAATAAAAAGTCACACATAATCAAATTCCACATAATAATAGTACATTATAACATGTTTACTATATTGATCATAGGTACATTACATACATAGGTACATGGTTGTACCTATATGATTGATTGATTAAAACTTTATTCATGTCCACAATTTATATGGTACAGATATAATTAAAATGTAAAAAGCTGAAAAAAAAACATGCAATTAAAACTAGAATTAAAATTAAAATCTGAAGTAATTTTGACGAAAAGAAGACAACAAATAACAAAATTTCTGGTACCATGTGTCATGTAGATATATCGTAGAAGCCACTCACGGATAATGCTGTAGAAGGCCAAGTTTGCAATGATCAATACAAACGCGTTTCATACGACTTTTATCAACACACTTACGAGGAAAATCATACTTAATATAAAACATGCCTCTATCAAACATAAGTAGGTACTTAAAGCTAAATATTTCTTAAACGGATTCCTGAATCGAAAAAAAAACGAGGTTTTTATAAGACCTATCCAATAACACCCCACACCATGAGGTACGCGAAAAAAAGTTTACCTCCCCAGGTAAGTATCCCTTTATGACTTTTCGCATGAAATTGTTCAAAACGAGTGCGGTATATAACGATAAGCCATTATAAACCTAAAACCCGACGCAATAAGAGCCAGAATATTGTTCCATTCTACAGCTTATATGTTTCTCTTCTGTGTAATCTAAATTCTACCTATTTATAAATATGTAATCGCCCCCAATATTGAACACTGTGTACAGTAGGCATTATGCATAAATAATGTTCAACCATATTTTACTAAGCATCAACTGCAGAACGCTACGTTTCCAGTAAATTACAAAGTACGAAACAGGTCACGTCCGCACGTACGAGTATGTAACTAGAAATATTAAAGACGGTTCCCACCATCCGTCTTAATTACTGCGAAACAGCTAACAGCTAGCCATTAAAGGGCTACTTCATAACAGCTATTAAGTAGACCGAGGGCACACACGACCTTCACACGCAGGAAAATTGATCGACATTTGGAATTAAGAGAATACGGTCTAAAAAAAGATGTTACTCTAATTATTATCTTTATTTTCATCTATTAGAGACGATAATAAGGGAGACTGAAAAAACCGGCCACGCGCAATGTATAGGGTTCCGAAGTTGACGATACGCGCAGTACCTTTCTAGGACTTAGCGTAAAACTCTGCAATGCAATGCAAATCACAATATCAATTTCGCACATGAAACTCATCATACCCCTTCGCATGGGCATGGGTAGTAGAGCAACATAAGGACGTAAGCTTTTTTCCAGAAAACGCTACAGCCGAATGCCACGCGAATGAAGTTGCGAGCAAAAGCTAGTGATCAAATACCTAACCCAAGTCTTAAATCCGCGATCTTAACATGTGACTTTGAGGAATCGGATTTCGGATTTCATTCTTGAAAAATAAATCTGTTCGGGACATTTGGAAGCCAAAAAGGTTTGTGACTTAAGCAGGCAACAAATAACTGAGCTCTGGGCTAGATTGTTGCTACAACACTTAGCCGTGTGATTCAGGTTGCCACACAGTTCGCCTTGCCCCACCTACCGGCAAACCCTGCATGAGTCAACTACAAAACTGCATTATAATTACCACTATTCATTTAAATTGGGGTTTTCATGGCCGTCATTTTACAAGTCTGGATGGAGCGGCCAATAATTTAAAGGGAGCATGGAGTCAATTTTCAGTTAGAGTCTAATGGGTTAGAGTTAGTTTTCGGGGTTTGTGCGGAGTTAGTTTAGCATGTCCTTAAACTTGTCAGTGACCGCTTAGGCGCATCCTTACTCCCTAAAGTGTCCTCAAAATGGAGCGTCACTTAGCAAAGCGGGGCGGCGACCTTCAGTATTGACGCGTGCTGGGAAATTCAGGCCCCTAATGCTCAGAGATTTGTAGATCCAAGTACGTTCTCGCCTCAATAAAGACTGAAAAGCTTTGAGCGAGCTTCAGTGGCTTTGGGAACCAGATACGGTTAAATGAAATATCTATTGTTGACCGAGTTCAGAAAAAGAAGAAAATTCTCAATTCGTCGAAGAAAAAACGTTAATTTTTCATGTCTGTTTACAGTATTAAATAGTAAACATGAACCCAATTTCAGTGATTCTTTATTTATTCTAAAGGTGGTAGCTACAAGTTGGCCCCATATGAATTTGTTTCAGTTCTGTTGATGGGATACATGAGACGATGAGGCTACTCTTCAAAATCTGTTTGCATGTATGTATATCACATATTATGATTTGGCTATAAATTTCAAACAGTTACTTACTCGGCTAGGGAAGCTTCGCAGTGTCATTTCGTCCTAATTATCGCAGTGCCTCAAGTCAAAAGTGTTTAACCAATGTGTATTTAATTGCTAGTTGTGACTTAGGTATGGTTCCGAGACGTGGGGGCTTCCGATGGGCTTCATAAGAAGGTTCAAAGTCACCCGGAGAACAATTGAGAGGGCTATGCTCGGGGTTTCTCTGCGTGATAGAATCAGAAATGAGGATATTCGCAGTAGGTTAGGACCCGAAGAATTGCGAACCTTAAGTGGCAGTGGGCGGGGCACATTGCTCGCAGGACTGATGGCCGATGGGGCCAGAAAGTCCTGGAGTGGCGTCCGCGAACCGGTAGACGAGCTGTCGGTAGGCCTCCAACAAGATGGAGTGACGACCTTGTAAAGGTCGCGGGAACGCGGTGGATGCGAGTGGCACAGGACCGGTCTGAGTGGCGCGCCTTGGGGGAGGCCTATATCCAGCAGTGGACGTCTATCGGCTGAAATGATGATAATGAAGTGGTGCGAACTGATGGTCGATGGGGCCAGAAAGTTCTCGAGTGGCGTCCGCAAATCGGGAGACGAGCCATCGGTAGGCCTCCAACAAGATTGATGACCTTGTAAATATCGCGAAAACGCGGTGGATGCGTGTGGCACAAGACCAGCCTGAGTAGGCTTTTGTCCAGCAGTCGACGTCCTCCGGCTGAAATGATGATGATGACTCATATCCGCCTATAGTAATGTTGTGAAATGGTAACCAAAAATATATTTTTGATAAAATAATAAAAATTCAGGGGAATGATCTCTTATTATACAAAATATTTAAAACATACCTAAATACTTCTCGTTATTAATAAACGACCAAATTCCTCTTTTGAGAATGTTCATGAGTTCCGGAAGGTAAAAATACACGCTGTTCCACAATGTAATAATTAGGTCGGCCAGAATATATTGGTGTTTTTTTTTTTATCGAAGGTTATCCTTCAAGGTAAATTGCGTAAGTTTCTGTCCCAAATCTTTATAAGAAGGACAGTGTGGGGACGAGGCGGCGTGGTAACCGCACAAGTTTTGAATGCTTTCATTCAAACTTGCCGTTGTGTTCGAAATGGTTATGAATGGCGGATGGCACAGTTCGTTTCAGCAACTTCGTCGATTTAACTCTACTGACCGTGCCTGCTCTGAAAGTGACGCTCTAGTTTGAAAGAATCCTTATATCAATTTGCCTTAATCCAATCCTTTGAAGTTCGAAAGTATCACGAAATGTAAATCTTTGGCAACTTGCGGAATTCATATATAAAGAAATCTTGAGGAATTGGCTATTAGTGGGAGAGGTGTTCCCCCTCTTACGTCCTACATTCTTAATTGGTCGTCCTATTTGAGTGTAAGGCAAAGGGGTTCTTGTCAAAGAACTGAGGTGAATGAGTCTTTTTATTCAACGCTTTTATCTACCTCACGCATGTCTGATGCTAAACATTTCCCTAGTTTAGGTACGTTTTTCGTATAGCTACATTATATTGCGTTTTGTGTTGATTGATTTCAATACAACTTTGGGTATTCTATGTTAAGCTTTCTTAATTCCTATCCCTTACCTTCTTTTCTTTTTCATGCTTGTTTTTTTATTTATTATTTCCATAACAAAATGAATTTTACGTATTCATTAACCATTCCTACAATAAAGTAGTATCCAAATTCAGAGCACAAAATGTGCTCACCATACTCACGAATTGTCGAGTAGGTATGCGCAACTTTTTCAATAACGCTATAAACTGTTACTCTAGTAGGTACGTGTTAAAACCGAAAAAAATGCGCAGGTTTACTCGTATATAAAGCTCAAAACGCTCAACATAGTTTATTGTAAATTATTATTGTAAATAGAATGAAGTAGAAAACTTTTCCCATTTAATATTATTACGATTTACATTTGAGCGGAAAAACTACGGAGTCTATTGAAGGTTCATGAACGGGGAAAGGGTAATAGTATATTACAAACCTAGGGTGGTGAATTCGTTAATGTCCCAGATCGCAATAAATATGCGATCTGGGGCTTTACGAATTACCGACCGTAGTTTTTTTCTAAAGGTTAACGTCTTGCCTTGGCCAGGAAGTGAGATTTTAACGTAATAGTACATTATTGCAGAGGCCGCCAAGTAGCGCATTGCCGGACGAGTCAGTTAGTCGTCGCTTCTTCAAAATGGGATGGAACTCGAAGTGCCTATAGAAGAAAGACAATAGCAATGGCGGCAAAATGTAAATGCAAGTGAAGTGATTAAAATAAACATTGAATGTTTTATGCTCGTCGAAGGGTTAAATTGGTTCTGAATAATTATCTAGTATTGAGGAATCGAGTTTATTACATATTTGTGCTTTTTAGTGCAACGAACGTCAGTTAAGTGCACGCTGTTAACATGTTTTCGTGAGCAAGCAAAATACGTGAGTTTAATCTTTTATAATAAATACCACATCATACATGCATATGAATGTATTAATTTCACTATCATTACAATTTTATTCAGGCCACCTTTTAAATGTATGAAAGAGCACAGGTAAATAATAAAATCTCTAGTAACGTGAATTATTCTTATTAACTTTCTTGATTTTATAAATACGCATTTCGTGCTATATTCTTAATTAGCTTTTTTCATCATTTCCTCGCATTGTTTGAGAAAAGCACTATGTAGTCCTTGGTGGAAAGAGGTATTGCCTGCCTGGGTACCTGCCTTACTTTCCGGACCTCGGCAACAATGTACTATTTCGTAACTATCTGTAAAAAGATACGAACACAATATCTACAGTTCATTTCATACGATACATTGAATTAATATAGCTAACAATAGCAGGCTTACAATATTGAGGGACGAAAACATCAACGAATGGTACATAATAGAAGAGAAATGAGTCCCTTTGTGTCTTGGTAAATATGTTTGATTTCTGTACCTATCGATTACGTCACCAATTGTTTTGTGTGTTGTTTATGAGTAGGCACAGTATTTTTTGACGTGATAACGTCTTATAAATAGACTGGCTTCTGCGCGCGACTTCGCCCGCGCGGAATTCGGTTATCGCGCTCCCGCGGGAACTATGCGTTTTTCCGGGATAAAAAGTAGCCTATGTCCTTTCCCGGGACCCCAACTATCCCCATGCCAAATTTCATCTCAATCGGCCCAGCGGTTGAAGCGTGAAGAAGTAACAGACAGACAGACAGAGTTACTTTCGCATTTATAATATTAATATGGATGAACGCCGAGGCACGAAAAAACATGACGCAATAATAACGTTCCGTCTGAGCTGAGCGCGCAAGCGAGAGCGCGGAACAAGCGATAGAGAGGCACGATCGGCCTAAGCGAGACGTTATCACGTAAAATTATCGTCCGTAAACCGACTTTAAAGACAACTAATTTTATAATGATATTGAAGCCCAACGTCATTTTTTTTTGAAGCGTTAATACTATTGTGTTGTTTAAGTACCATACGTCGTGTACGTTGTTAGGTTAGATCGTTAATTAGCGAAGCCTGTGTCTACTAAAAAAACTGAATAAACTAAATTTTATAATAGGGATGACGATAACTTTTTTTTCCTTAGTCTATCAGGAAGATTATTGAAAAGTATTGGACACGTATTTTTCTTTTTTCACGTAATCAAACTTATACGGAGATATATTGAGTTGAAATGTCGCGTGACTTCACGGTTAGGCACGATTTATACCTAACGGTGACGTAGTTAGCCCCCACTCTCCAACTTTAATGCGTTTTAACTTAGTCATTCTTTGTTAATTTGATAAAACAAAAAAACACGAGTCTAATATTTTTTTATTACCTGACTGACGGACTAATTAGAATTTCGATTTCGTCACCCTGTCGTGATCCCTATTGTAAAGAGCGAACACAGCGGCAGATAAACGATTAAGTTTTTGCCCGCTGAAATGATTAAAAAATTGTAAAACTTTTATTCTTAACAAGTAAATAAATAAAAAAAAAAACTGTGAACATACATAAAAAAACCGACGAATCCTTTTTTTGAAGTCGGCTATAAAGTATCCTTTGTTATTTCTGGGGTCTCAAAATTATCTCTAAACCAAATTTCATCGAAAATGGCCCAGTCGTTTCAATGAAGGACAAACAAATAAAAAACCAAACACACTAATTTTTATAATATTTACGTCACACCAGGCCGAAAAGCGGGATTTACCGCCCTTGGGCGCTACGAAAAATCCCTCTTCACGGCCAGGTGGTGACGTAAAATCGTATACTAACCACGGACGGTCGTAAAGAAATCCTCAGACCGCTAGATTATAGCCCTCACCTCCGGCTCGGGCCTCAATTACCCGCGATCTGAGACTTTCTTTACTTGACCGCCCTAGGTGTGTAATGTACTATAGTATAGAAGTATGGAGAACTAAGTAAATGTTATGGCGGATTTTAACACAGGTCTTCATTTGCAGTTTATTTTTCATTTTAATGACATACGAGCCCATGTACACATTAAGAACATAGCTTTGTACTAGGTTGACGTCGCGGCACAATGTGCCGTCTGGCCCACATCGATAAGCAACGTACCTCGATACCAGATGGCTCAGACCAGTCCTAGAACCTCATTCAAGTAAATAAATCTATCTATACAGTCATATAATAAAGCTAAAGATCATAATAAAGCTAAAGAGGGTCGAAAGTCTGTACATGGGAGATGAATATTATTATTATTAGGAGCCTCTTTTGTCCCACTGCCGCGCAAAGGCCTCCCCCCATCCCTTCCACTGATCCCGATTCTCAGCAGCTCCCGGCCAGTTCGTCAAAAAGGAGTCCAACTCATCTCGCCATCGTCTTCGCGGTCTGTCTCGTCTCCGTCTGGAGTTGCGGGCTCCCACACTGTGGTCGCTTTGGTTTGGCCCACAAATCACATGGGAGATATTCGAAAAAAAGTTGGCTGGGGATACATGGAATGGATAACAGAACACATTCCAACAGTTTTTAGAATTTTTGTTTGTTTGTCTGTTTATCTGATTGTCTGTTTATTTGACCGCGCATCCCGTGAAAACTACTGGACCGATTTTAATGAAATTTGGTATGATGATAGTTGGAGTCCCGAGAAAGGACATAGGCTACTTTTTACAAAGTATAGTAGCAATAGACAAATTTATGTAGTTTATGGTTAGTAAGCATAATGACCTGATATAATGAATGATGAATAAGCCGTGGTGGCCTAGTGGTTCGACCTACCGCCTCTCGTGCAGAGGGTCGGGGGTTCGATTCCGACTCGCACCTCTAAGTTTACTTATGTGCGAAATTCAATTTGAACTAACCACTGTGCTTTTCGGTGAAGGAAAACATCGTGAGGAAACCTGCACGCATCTGCGAAGTAATTCAAAGATGTGTGTGAAGTCCCCAATCCGCACTGGGCCCGCGTGGGGACTATAGCCCAAACCCTCTCGTGATCAGAGGAGGCCTGTGCCCAGCAGTGGGCCGTAGATAGGCTGTTGTAGTAAGCATAATGACGAAATGTTACAGGTTTATTAGAGAGCATAAAATCCACAAGACTAGAGATCTTCTACTATCTAAAGTCCCGCGCCCTCACATTTCAAAACGCTTCAATTTGTTTTCATTATTATTTAAAAAGCACCACCAACACTCTCAACGCATAGTTGATGGCTGTCTCAGCACACATGTGTTGAGAGTGGTGATGGTGCTTTTTAAATACATTGAAGCGTTTTGAATTTTGGAGGGGCGGGACTTTAGATAGTAGAAGATCCCTAATAAAATAAGTAATACGGTATTAATGGATACTTTCACAATCAAACATCGCAAGCGCGAGCAATCGAGCATATATCTGCGTGTCTATCAATATGTTGTTACTACTACTACTACTACTACAGCCTATTTGCGTCCCACTGCTGGGCACAGGCCTCCCCTCACCATGAGAGGGTTTGGGCTATAGTCCCCACGCGGGCCCAGTGCGGATTGGGGACTTCACACACATCTTTGAATTACTTCGCAGATGCGTGCAGGTTCCCTCACGATGTTTTCCTTCACCGAAAAGCGCAGTGGTCAATTCAAATTGAATTTCGCACATAAGTAAACTTAGAGGTGCGAGCCGGAATCGAACCCCCGACCCTCTGCATGAGAGGCGGTAGGCCGAACCACTAGGCCACCACGGCTTATGTTGTTAGGACCCTCGATAATAGTTTATATCCGGCTTGCACCTTTGAAAACTTTGTGCTGCCGGTGGGGGCCCATCGTCATCGGAGTGAATTGACAACGCCAAGCGGTAATGTAAGACCTGTACCTTTAGAACTATCTTGTATCCACCATTACCACGACAGCCTATTTACGGCCCACTGCTGGGCACAAACCTCCTCTCATCATGAGAGGTTTGGGCTATAGTCCCCACGTGGGCCCAATGCGGACTTCACACACATCCTTGAATTACTTCGCAGATGAAGCGTGCAGGTTTCTTCACGATGTTTTCCTTCATCCAAAAACTCAGCGGTAAATTCAAATTGAATTTCGCCTATACATAATTTCAGAGGTGCGAGTCGGATTCGAACCCCCGACCCCCTGCATGAGAGGCGGTAGGTATATAGGTCAAACCACTAAGCTACCACGGCTTATCTTGTATTTAGATGTTAATAGCCTTTTAAGTGTCCCAACACAATATCTACTATTTATCATCATCATCATCATTTCAGCCAAAAGACGTCCACTGCTGGACATAGGCCTCCCCCAAGGCTCGCCACTCAGACCGGTCCTGCGCTACTTGCTTCCACCGGTTTCCCGCGACCTTCACGAGGTCGTCGTCTATATCTACTATTAGTTGATTGTTAATGACCAAATAAAGCGAACCGAAGTGTTTTAGTAAACGGGTGCCAAGAAAACAAGCTATTAAGCCACACGTGCCTGCTTATTGCGTTCGTGACTCCTTGACTTACATAGATATCCTATATGTATGTGTAAAGATATGTAGGAATGAGACAGCAAACACATCGTCGTCAGCAGTATACTGACAAATTGCTGTGTTTTACGTTAACAGTTTCTAATTAAACTACACTCATGTATGTAGTGTGATACGTTTTGTTGGAAGCGAATCATTGTAATAATATTCACTATATACTACAAACAGGACACACTTGTTAACTAGTTCTCTCGATCGTAGTATGGTAGTGGTAGGGCCTGGTGCTAGGTCCGTCCGGGGTGGTACCAACGTCTTTCCCCGCTAACCTGCCGCCAAATAGCAATGCGAGCACTGTTATGTTACGGTAGGGGGTTAAGGTTAAGGCTATAGTCCCCATGAAATGAAATTTCTGGCACAGAGGCATTCCATCTTAGACCTCAGGGTAGGTAACGCATTCGATATCTTATCTTATGGTTTCTTAATCATAGGATTTCGGTGTCCATCGGCCGCTGTGACCCTTACCATCAGGTGGGCTGTGCGCTTGTTTGCCTATACAAATGACATAAAAAAATCGTTTCAGCTCAATTCTATATGAAAGTCGTTATCCATATTAATATTATAAATGCGAAAGTAACTCTGTCTGTCTGTCTGTCTGTCTGTTACCTCTTCACGCTTCAACCGCTGGACCGATTGAGATGAAATTTGGCATGGAGATAGTTGGGGTCCTGGGAAAGGACATAGGCTACTCTGTATCCCGGAAAAGCACATTAGTTCCCGCGGGAGCGCGATAACCGAATTCCACGCGGGCGAAGTCGCGGGCAGAAGCTAGTAATGTATGAACCTTTCTTAAATTTCCAATTTTTACAAGAAAGGTTGGGCAATAATCAGTGAAATATGTTAATCATTCATGTCGATAACTTACTATAAAGGTTTAATTTAGACAACACATTCAAACGTGTCTTTTTATATTTTTTTCCTTAATAAAACAGATTAACTTTTTAAAAAAGTGTCAGGTGCAGTGGCTGTTTCATGTTCGTAAAACTTTCTAATTCATGTCTCCTTAACAGAGTGGAGCCAATCTGGGGGTTTAATTATGGACTAAGTAGGGGAAGTGTCAAGCGGCCGGGGACTTTGTGAAGTATTATGTATCTGTAATGAAGCCATCCCGTCGCTACTTTGTAATCTAGGAAATGCGTTACTTGGAGAATAAAGCTGTTAGGAAATTTTGTTACTCTGTTCTTACACTTTGCTAATACGACATCAAAGCACTTAACTACTTGCGAGTGAGTATTTTACTTACATGATGTTTTTAGATTTATTTGAAGTGTATACCTGAACAAGTGCACATAATACTAGGCTTTATCAATACGAAAAGCCTATTTATGAAATAAAGCCTATTACCGTGAATGATAGATTAATCCTATTAATGAAACTGTACCTAAATAATGAGGGAACAAAGTAGAAACAAATCCTATCGCTGTGTTTTACTACTACTACTACTACTACTACTACTACTACAGCCTATTTGCGTCCCACTGCTGGGTACAGGGAATTCACACACATCTTTAAATTATGTACTTCGCAGATGCGTTCAGGTTTCCTCACGATGTTTTCCTTCACCGAAAAGCTCAGTGGTAAACACGTAATTAAACATAGAGGTGCGAGCCGGAATCGAAGCCCCGACCCTCTGCATGAGAGGCGGTAGGTCGAAGTATTAGGCCACCACGGCTGTGTTTTACACGTATAGGTAAAACTAGCTTCTGCCAGCGACTTCGCCCACGTGGAATTCGGTTATCGCGTTCCTGCGGGAACTATGCTTTTTTTTCTGGATGAAAAGTAGCCTATGTCCTTTCTCGGGACCTCAACTATCTCCATACCAAATTCCATCCAAATCGGTCGAGCGGTTGAAGCGTGAAGAGGTAACAGACAGACAGAGTTACTTTCGCATTTATAATATTAATATGGATATGGATTATAATAATTTTGTAATCACTTAATGACCTCTCATATTTAAAGCGTGGTCTGAGAAAAATTCTATATACTTAGACTGTTGTAATTTTAATTTTACTTTGTTGTCTGTATAGCGGAGTCTCACAAAAAAAAACATTTCCGTTTTAGATAGATACGAGTGAAATGTCGAGCTTTACCATCACTGAAAGAAACACGTACATTTTAACTCTTACATTTGCATCGCACTTTGAGTTAACATTGCAGTTTTATAATCTTGACACTTGAACTCTTGACGATGCCGTATAGCGTGTTAAACAAGATATAAAAGCGGTAGTGTACGAAAATTCACAGTCAAGTAAGTTGCAGTACCTACTACCATGCATGGTTATAGAAGCGTATAAGTAATACAATATAATACACAGGTAATGATAATCATCATCATCATTTCAGCCAAGGCCAAGGCGCGCCACTCAGACCGGTCCTGTGCCACTCGCCTCCACCGCGTTCCCGCGACCTTTACAAGGTCGTCACTCCATCTTGTTAAAGGCCTACCGACAGCTCGTCCACCGGTTCGCGGACGCCACTCCAGGACTTTCTGGCCCCTTCGGCCATCAGTCCTGCGAGCAATGTGCCCCGTCCACTGCCACTTAAGGTTCGCAATTCTTCGGGCTATGTCGGTGACCCCAGTTCTACTGCGGATATCCTCATTTCTGATTCTATCACGCAGAGAAACCCCGAGCATAGCCCTCTCCATTGCCCTCTGGGTGACTTTGAGCCTTCTTATGAGGCTCATCGTAAGCGCCCACGTTTCGGAACCATAAAGTCATCACTGGCAACACACACTGGTCGAAGACTTTCGTAATAATGAACCTATACAATACATAGGCTGTTAAAGAAGAGTTTACCTGTAAGTCATAATAATAAGCTACATGTGTATGAAAAATACTGTCTACTAGAATGGTCTACTATCACAATAATCAAATAAATAAAATCATAATTTCCCTGCATTTGACATAGACTCTTTGATCACTGACGATAATCTATACTTATAATAAGTCTGTAGAAGAAGTCGCCAGTGAAACTTGAAAATTAAAAGAAACTTTCAAGTCGAATGGACTAAATGAACGATACTGAACACAAAATAGAACAGCCGCTGCAGTGTTATATAATAATAATAATACAGTCTAGAATAATACACTTAACTCTTCCTTCTGAGTAGCTAACTATGCAAATTTTGTGCAAGTCGCTTCTAACTTCAGCATCGCTGGTAGTTTGGTGTTTCCGAAACTGCTGACAGCGGAAAATATTAAATTCTTTTAATGCTTTCTTAACAAAACTCGTGTACGAAACTAGTTTATAATTATCTTAACGATTAAGGGCCTTATCCCACTTGCGATTTGTGAGCCTGTTTTGTATGGAGGCGAACACGCCGCGAGTTCGCCGCGTACGAGTTTTGTATTGTAAAACGCTTTCAACTCGCTCGCAAATCGCAAGTGGGATAAGGCCCTAAGATACAAATATTGCCACCAAATAAATTGAAAATGTAAAAGTCCCCAACATAACATCACAAGAGCTGAAATACTTCAAACCGCTGAAAGGATACTATTCAAACATAACGGTTAAAAATAAAAAATAAAAATTGCCTTCAAACTCCGACAGACTGCGATGTCAATGTCAAGTTCACTATAATGATTATCATTACTTTGGGTCGGTTCACTTGACACCGACTTCGCAGTTTATCGGAGTTTGAAGACGGTTTTTATTTTTTGTATAGTTACTATTTTTTATGTAGTCTTCGAAATTGACACCGAAATCATCTGTGTGCTAGCAAATTTCAATCAAAGCATCAGAACTGAACCCAATTATGTAATATGGAACCAACTTGGAAGTACCACCTTTCGAATAAAAAAGAATCATAAGAAATCGGTTCACGTTTACTATCTAATTTTGCTGAACATACATACCTACTAAAAAAAGTTAATTAAAAAAAACAAAAAACCCGACTGCGTAAAAAACTAAAAAGAAAAAAACAAGACTACTTAGTTCAGTAGTAGCCAGTGGCGGACTAAGCCTGTCGGGGGCCCGGGGCGGAAAATCGAAATGGGGCCCCCCTCCTTACCTGTGTAGATGTGTTGATGGTGTATGCTAGGTTCCCGTGCACTGACTACCTAACGCATTTAGTTGAAATTTGTTCGCTTACCATCAGGTGGCCTGTCTGCTCGTTTGCATTTATACATCCATACTTAATATTATAAATGCGAAGCGAAAGTAACTTTGACTCTCTGTTGCGTCTTCACGCTGAAATCGCTTGACCAATTTATATGAAATTTGGTATGGATGGAGATAATTCTAGTCCCGATAAAGGACATATTTAGTTGGCATAGCCTAATTTTTATCCCAAAAACGTATCTAGTTTCTGCGGGAACGTGAGCGTTACAACCGAATCCTATGCGGACAAAGTCGTGGACAGAAACTAGTCCATTTTCTAATATTATAAATGCGAAAGGAACTCTGTCTGTTACCTCTTCACACTTCAACCGCTGGACTGATTTAGATGAAATTTGGTACGCAGTAGTAAGCGCGAACTACGGTAGTTCTGATTTTTTGCAGGCTTGTTTATGTTGTTGGCCTATTGTATGATCCAAGTTTGTGACCTCAAAGCGCTGAACGCAACTTTGTCAAAAATAAAAACAGGAGAAAATTTTGGCGATTTTGACCCCAAAGGACCAGTTTTTGATACTACTTTCTCAGAACGTTTTTAAATCGAATTTTTCTTGTTTTTTAGGGTTCCGAAGTCCACAAGGAACCCTTATAGTTTCGCCATGTCCGTCCGTCTGTCCGCACTATTGCTCGGAGATGCTTAGGTCTAGAGAGCTGTAATTTGGCATGAATATGCATATTAGTTACGCTGACAAAGTGGTACAATAAAATTTTGAAATATATTTTTTTATAGGGTACCTCCCCTACTCGTAAAGTGGGGATGTAATTTTTTTTTCTTGCGTACCCCATGGTGCGGCATATCGTTGAATAGGTCTTAAAAAAATATTGTGGGTTTGTTAAAACCATTTTTTGATTAAGTGATGCGTTTGTGAAATATTAAGCTTTAAAGTGCTATTTTTTGCTAGAGTCACGTGTCCCCCCCGCCCTGCCAGCTAAATGGTGGTATTTGGATGGCTGAAAAAAATCACGGTTGTGGCATATATAACGTAGTTGAAAGGAAAACTATCACAGCTAAGTAGGGTGTACAAACTTACGAGTAATAGTCGACCAACTTATAATGATGATTTTTCTCGAGCGGCAGGGGCGTCGGGCGGGCACGTCATACCACAGGCTAGCTAGATGCTACTAAGTCTTAGAAAGGTACTGTGGGCATCCTCAACTTCGGAACCCTATAATTTGCGCGTGGCCCGACACGCACTTGGCCGGTTTTTTTTTATATTTTTGACAAAGTTGCGTTCGGCGCTCGAGGTCACAAACTTGGATAATACATTAGGCCAACATCATAAATTAGCCTGCAAAAAATCAGAACCACCCGATTTCGCGCACACGCTGATGTATATAGTTACTGGATTTACTTCCGTTTACTCTTTCTAAAATTTTGGAAAAACTCATTAAAGTACGCCTTTGTAATCATTTAAATTTACACAAAATTATTAGTATTAGACAATTCGGTTTTCAAAAAAATATTGGAACTACAGATGCCATTGACAAATTGATTGATGACATTATTTTAGAATTAAATAAGAAGAGAAGGGTGGCAGGTCTATTTCTTGATCTGAGTTCAGCTTTTGATTCTATCAATCATAACATTTTATTCAAGAAATTAGATCATTTTGGGGTTCGAGGTAAAACCCTACAGCTGCTAATAAATTACTTGAATAACAGGAGTCAATACGTTGAAATTAAAAGTGTCCAAAAAAGCTGTATAACGCCTACACATTCAAATATGAGTAAAATTACACGTGGAGTTCCCCAAGGATCTATTTTGGGTCCAGTCTTGTTTATAATTTTTATTAATGACCTGGTTCACTATATGTCGAAAATCGATGAGGAAATAAATATGGTTATCTTTGCGGATGACAGTAATGCGACAATGGCAGCGGATAGTCTCCTTGATCTGAACATTAAATGTAACAAAGCTGTAGCTGCTTTAAAATCTTGGTTTGATATAAACGATCTGAGACTAAATTCTAAAAAAACTTGTATAATGCTATTTAAAACCTGTAGTAAAAAAAATGAAACACTTACTGTGGAATTGAATGGTGACCTAATTATCAATGCGGAGGTGGTAAAATTTTTAGGTGTACAGATAGATTCCAAACTCACTTGGAAACAGGAGTTAAACAGCATCGAAAAATCTGTGAGCTCAGCATGCTACGCAATTAGAAGCCTAAGATATGAAGTAAGTTTGGAACATCTCAAGATGGTCTACTACGCGTTGGTGGAATCTAAACTTAGATATAGCATTCGTTTCTGGGGTAATAGTTTTAAAGGTGTTCTCGGCAGAGCTTTCATTGTACAAAAACGAGCCATAAGAACAATGGTGCGGATACCACAATGGATCTCGTGTCGTGATCATTTTATAGATTTGGAAATTCTGACGGTACCCAGTCTTTATATTCTCGTTCTTCTAACTGCTTTTGTTAAAAGCCTTGCAAAGTATGAGTCTGCGGAAGATAGACATTATCGTCTCTCTACTCGCACCAAAAATGTGCCAACCGCCTTTTGTCCGCATCTGCGGAAAGCAAGCCACAGTGCCCGTTTACAGGCTGTCAAAGCATTTATAAATTGCCTGTTGATCTCAAAGAGCCCCTAGGTACAAACATATTTAAAAATAAATTAAGATCTTATTTGCTAAAAAAGTGCCTCTATAGTGTTGACGACTTCTTTAAGAGCGATTAATATGATTATTACTGTTTATTTATATTTTGTTGTTTTTATTATTAATGCTATTCATATTGACTTTTTTAATAGATATTCTGATCTAAATTAAATCTAATTAAATTTTGACATTGTAATTACTAGGTACCTATTTGTTTTGTATTGTATAATCGTGGCTAAATTTTATTAATGTTCAATGTGTTTAGAGCTTAAGTTTTATTTCATACACAATCTTGTATTGTTCTGAATAAATAAATCAATCAATCTATCCGTCTATAATAGTAAAAAAAAAAAACTTTTTAACCCAGAAAAACACATAGTTCCCGCAGGAGCGCGATAACCGAATTCCACGAGTGTAAAGTAGTGGGCTGAAGTCTAACTAAAAATCTTCTTAAAAAAGTTAGTATCAAAAACTAGTTCATTAGGGTCAAAATCGCCAAAATCTGAAAAGCAGCCGTCGTAGTCTTTTTATTTTTGACAAAGTTGCGTAGTGCTCGAGGTCACAAACTTGGATTATACATTAGGCCAACATCATAAACAAGTCTGCAAAAAATCAGAACTACCGGATTTGACGCACATGCTGATGTATAGTTACTGGATTAATTTACGTATTATCATTATATTCCCACGGAGTCCATATTATGCGCTTAACACGGTACCGCGAGGTTTGGACTTATTACTAATAGCCATAGATTATGAAGATTTGTTTCCTTTGTTTCCGAAAAAATCAAGTGCTTGGACCTTAGAGTTGGAAATGTTGGGATGTTTTAGCAATAACTAAGTATCTATGGAATGGACTGTGGGGGACTCACGTCAACTAGGTCGAAACCAGAACATTAGCGTAACAATAGGGTGGCAGTGGCGCGTGGCAGAACGGGCAAAATTCCCTAACTCACTGCTTGAGCTCAGGGGGCCCCGGCACAAGAAGCCGCGAGGAAATTCAATTCAATTCAATTCAATTCAATCATTTATTCAGCAAATTGGCCACATAGCGGCACTTTTACACGTCAGAAAAAGAATTTACCAGCGCTTCCTAGACCCATTGCTTGAGAAGAAGCGCCGCAACAAACTCAAGCAGAAGGCCTTTTTTCAAAATTTACATTACATGTATAAAATATACATATAGGTACGTAAGTACTAAAATTACATTGAAGGGATGTATAGTCCCTAGCTTAAACTTAAATCTAAGATCTTAGAGATGTATAGTCTCCAAGGGTCAAGAAAAAAAAATATATATAAAAAAATATGGAGATGGCCTGAAAGAAAGCAAAAACCAAAAAAATCAGTTGTGCAATTTTGTAAATTAACGAGGAGAGGCAAATCTTTCGTACCTAGCCCTATAGGTACGAAAGATTTGCCTCGGGGCCTCGAGCGTGAGGTGATACAGTTACGCCGCTGCCTGGTTGAAACTATTATTTTTAGTACTATATTATTTGGTGATTTGGGGGCCCCCTAGGACCGGGGGCCCGGGGCGGACCGCCCCCGCCGCCCCCCCCTTAGTCCGCCACTGGTAGTAGCTAGGATTATGTTAAGTAATATTTAACGTCGCCATCAGATATATGGTAGCGAACTATGTGATCGTAAATATCTGGACACGATCTTACTGTCAAAGACGTTAGACTACATGCTCAGATATTTCTGATCATTCTTGCTTGCTCATATTACGTCTAATGGCGATTGTACCTACTGAGAAATGGCACCATGGAAATAATTTCATGTTCGACACTAACATAAATATAATATTGATTGCTATTGAGGAATCTAAAGATGCCTACTATCGGGACCCATTATTTGTAACATTTTAACCTAGATTTTAAATGGTGGTATTTGGATGGCTGAAAAACCTAGTTAAAGCTTAATATTTCAAAAACGCATCACTTAATCAAAAAATGGTTTTAACAAACCCACAATATTTTTTGAAGACCTATTCAACGATGTACCGCAACATGGGGTACGCAAGAAAAAAAAATTACATCCCCACTTTACGAGTAGGGGAGGTACCCTATAAAAAAATATATTTCAAAATTTTATTGTACCACTTTGTCAGCGTAACTAATATGCATATTAATGCCAAATTACAGCTTTCTAGAACTAAGCATCTCCGAGCAATAGTGCAGACAGACGGACGGACGGACGGACGGACGGATGGACGGACGGACATGGCGAAACTATAAGGGTTCCTTGTGGACTTTGGAACCCTAAAAACACATTCACATTGATTGACATCAAAAACATATTCTATCTGTCGAGTTCTCAATATATTCTGTTGATTCAAACATGTTGGAGAATATAGTTACGTTCGGTCGGAAGTCGAAACTTGCCAAGACGCCGCTGCAAACACGCAACGCAACCACAGTTCGTTGAAGAAATTCTCTTACAAACTGTAAAAGCTGTCTTTTCAGGAAATGGGTGGTAAAATGTTCTTAATGGCAGCAATAAAATAACCTTTTTGACCTTGGCTGAGTAGATATGTTTATTTTCTTTATTTTCTTGCGGTTTTTGCTATTTTGTATTCATCATCATTTCAGCAGAAAAACGTCCACTGCTGGACATAGGCCCACCAAGGCTCGCCACCTCGCTCGTAATGCGTATTACGAAAATAATATTTAGTTTATGTTAAAATTGTTAAGCAAGTAAATGTTAATTATTTAGGCGAAAGTCTTTACGAATAAAAGGGGGGATATGATTTTAATTTACGTTTGCTCAACAGATGTCCTGCAATATAGGCGAAGAAGGTCCGGCGCGTTATGTCGTTTTAATTTATTTTCCATTCTCTCCGGCGACCCTCGCTGTCACCGCCACGTGCGCATCCAGGTATTAAGCAGGAAATTTAAAATGCAAAAAACCCAATCTACAGACAATCCCTACTTACTTGCGAATGAAATTTCTCGACATTTTTAATGGAATTAATGTAAAAAATTCATTGGATTAAACAGGCTACCACTACCACACCACCACCACAGTATTACGGCCCACTACTGGGCACAGGCCTCCTCTCATCACGAGAGGGTTTGGGCTATAGTCCCCACACGGGCCCAACGCGGATTGGGGACTTCACACAAATGCTTGAATTACTTCGCAGATGCGTGCAGGTTTCCTCACGATGTTTTCCTTCACCGAAAAGCTCAGCTCAAAATCAAATTGAATTTCGCACATAAATTATTTCAGAGGTGCGAGCCGGATTCGAACCCCCGACCCTCTGCATGAGAGGCGGTAGGTCAAACCACTAGGCTACCACGGCTTCAACACGGTGAAAAAGGCAAGGTACCTGTTAATAAAGACACTAATGCTATTACGTGTCATAATGCCTTCAGACTCTAGCCGTTTTGCGCATCAGTATAACCTGCGCAGGTCCTCTTTTTTCCCGTTGAAATAAAAGTAACGAAAATTTATGAAAAGGACAAAATATATTTAGTCTAGTGGATAGGAATTCTGAACGTAACGAAAACTTTCAACGTTCCGAACGCACTTTCCGTGCGTAAATAGCCTGTTAACTTGTGTGACAAATGAAATGATCATCTAAAAGCAGGATCCTGTTCCCCTTCTGGCCGAGTTCAAGAGAACGACGGAATTTAATTTTATTTACGTGCCGTAGCCGTCATAATTTCCGAGCAAAATATTATTCTAGTAGTGTAAGATTGTAAAACGTTGAGTGCAAAGGAAACGTGTTACGCTCGGACACTTTGTAACCGCAGGAACTCATCCATTTATTTGTTTTTAGGCCAATACAGTAATGATAATTCATGACATTCAGTTTTTTCTATGTTTATTTTATCTGTGGAGAAATATTTTTATTGGCGCGGCCATAACAGCTGCCTCGCGAGTGAGGTAAGTATTTGTGAGCGGTAAACGCGCACAGAGCGCGGGCCGCGCGTAAACATTGAATCCGGGAGCACCGCGTGGAGAACAACTGAATAGAAAGAAACAATTCCCAAACAATGCGTAAAGTACATGCTCCACACGCTAACACTCTCAGAACAAACAAATAAAAGTTCCTCCCTTAGCAAACAAAACCACGTACGCTCTCGGTATGTTTTTTCTCTGGCCTGTAAATCTTAATGAAATATACTGTTTAAAGTGTCTTCCGCTTGTAAACATCGTGTTTCATATGAATCGCATAAAGTGTGCGCTTCTTCGTGTAAAATTTTATTACCCATCGGGAAGATGTGTAGGATGGTGTAAGACAGAGAAGATTTGTTTTCTGGATTACTTTATCGTGTCATTGTAATTTTAATCACCTATTACGTATTCCTCTGTATAAATTATTTATCTGTTAATATCTGGCATGGCTTCACTATACAAAAAGAACTTCCGTAGAATTTCGTAGAAGAAATATTATCTTTAAACACATCATCTTGCTGAGTTATTACTAAACTATCTATGGAAGGTCTTGTTTGAAGTTCGTTAATATAAACGAATTCGACGATCCCATTCCACCTCCAAAAATATGTTATTTAAACCACATCTCATGTAGGTGTTCCAAGAAAATGGAAAAATGTTATACATGTATGTGACCTTCTTTTCACGCCTCTCTTCTTGTACAATTGATATTGTCTTGCTGGATTGGAATCTTGTAGGAAAGTAATTGACAGCATTTCAAAATTTTACTACGGCGTCATTGGAAAACCATTTCGGTATCTCTGTCTTAAGGAGCTAATAAAAAAGACTCAGATTTTTATGTTCATTACTTTTAGAGAAAATCGTTTTAGTGGTAACTAACTGGTGCGTGACGTTATAGGTCCATATCGCTAAAGAGCGGCCAGAAGATGAGCGCCGCAGAAAGAGCTCTACCTACTCGTATTTATGACTTACGCCCTTTTGGAATGAAGAGATTTTAAATTTAAATTTTATGTATGAAATTTACGGCTAACAAAGAAAAGAAAAAATACTCAGGTACGTGTCCTTTAAAAAAAAAACTTTCTAACTAGCTAATAAAATAGACGTGTTAAAAAATTTAATGTTGTCAATTGAAGCGATTCATGATGGCTCGTCATCCGGTCCTGCCGTCCAGATTGGAGAATGCCTCGCTTATTGACTCGTCCTCTAATAGACCAATTTCGCGAACCATTTATAATGCAAATTTCGCTGAGCTGTTGCCGTTAGATGTGGTCGTGGGGAAAACTGTAACCATTGATCGAATAAATAATATAACGCCTTCGGTTAGGCTGGGCCTGTTTGGAGTCTTGAATTATGCGGTAGAAGCCACTGTTCGGTGTAATAGCCTTTACGGCGAACAGCGACCGACGGGTACCTACTTGTAACGTGAAATAGGTTAGGTTAGTAAGTTAGTAATAGTTATGTAAATTATTCTAGAGTGAGGTATTTCAAATGGTTCTTTTTAGCTTCGGCTAGAGCTAGATTGAGTTTATTGGAGACGGTAAATAACAAGTGGTGCCTAGGTTAACCATGAATATCTTATACCTTTACCTACTCCAAAAATGTACTGGATTATCCATACTAATATTACAAATGCGAAAATTACTCTGTTTGTCTGTCAGTTACCTCTTCACGCTCAAGCCGCTCGATAGATTTAGATGAAACTCGTTATTGATATATTCCCTGAAAAGGACATAGGGTACTTTTTATATCAAAAAAACGCTTAGTTTCCGCGGGAACGCTATAACTGAATACCAAGCGGGCATAGTCGCGGGCGGAAGCTAGTTATAAAGTTACTGTCTGTCTAAATATGTCTTTTCCCGGGACTCCAATTAACTCCATACCAAATTTCATCCAAATCGGTCCAGCAGTTGAAGCGTGAAGAAGCAACAGACAGACTTGACGGAGTTACTTTCGCTTTTATAATAGTAGCAATGAGTAA
Organism: Aethes cnicana; assembly: GCA_963971205.1. Taxonomy (NCBI): domain Eukaryota; kingdom Metazoa; phylum Arthropoda; class Insecta; order Lepidoptera; family Tortricidae; genus Aethes; species Aethes cnicana. Next base: position 10,022,681 of record OZ020274.1, on the reverse strand, counting down.
GCGTATACCTTCGCACGAAAACACCAGACGCGCAGCCGAGAGTGAAGAATGGCGCCGGGTGGTAAAGGTCTCCACTCAAGAGTTCAAGACACGACGGCCACGACCAATATGCCAAGAATGTAGCGACAAAGAAGAAGCGTAGGTACCTTGGCAGGATCCTGATGGTTGCCCGAGGCGTAGACCGAGGCGCGCCGCCCGAGGAGCGTCCGGCTGACGATGGAGCTGCTGCGCCGCCCGGACATGCGATCCTGAGGCACCGGCAGCATCTTGTCGCGTTTGGCACTTCACACGATTATTATCACTTACAATACTTAAAAAAAAAAACCATTTAACCTTTACATCGAATAGCTTTGCGGTTTCATCATAACTCAGCACTTTAACATTATCACTACTAATGGCGAAAATATGTTTATTTTAATATAAGAGGCACATTAATTTTATTATAGCAACAGCATTATTTACGTTGCTTTCAGCCGAGGATACCTACTTAATGGAATATATTTGTTAACGATTTATTACATGATGGTTATTGTCTTCCGTTACCTGTAACAAAGAGATATTAGATTAGCCGTTGTGAGTAAGTTCCGTACCCACAACACGCCACACAAATTGAACCGAATCTGCACACTAATGGAATGTATAATAGTGTACAAATTCGTGCGCGTGTCTGCGTGAACCTGTTTAGGGTTGGCGGACGGAACTAGCACGCTCGAGCTACCTACTCGAATTATAAAGTTACTAGCTATACCTTCGTCACGCGTAGACTTAGAATTTGCGTAGACTTAGACTTAGACAGTTATAGTTAGAAGTATAGAAAAATTGGTTTGACCCGTGGAAAACCGGTTTCCGTGGAAATATCGGGATAAAAAGTATCCTATGTTATTGCCCGGGTCTCCATCCAAATTTCATTCAAATCGGTCCACTCGTTACGGCGTGAAGGAAGGACAAACAAACAAATACACTTTCACATTTATAATAGTAGTATGGAAGTATGGATGTAACCACTTGTTACGCGCTGCGATGCGAGTGACGACCATGACTGAGTGCACGTTCCCGGCCCACTTTCGCTGCAGGCGGGGTGAGGTAACCTGGCGTTGGTGCGGGGTTGGTGTGTCGCTAATGGTACGTAGTACATATTAGATATACTGTAGTCAGGTGATGTAAGTATCGCGTGAAATGTCTTCACCTTCTTGACGTCAGCGGAGGTCAATTTACGAACTTGGCTGTTGCCCGCCGAATACAATCTAACCTTTAATATTCATACTACATATTTTATAAGTAAGAAAAAATTTTTTGAGACAAATTGACTCCGCCACCGCCCGAGTGCTTGCACAGATTGGCTCGTTTTACCTTCTGTCGGGCCTTCATCTTTTATATTATAATACTAGCTGAGCCCGCAGACTTCGTACCGCCTTAGAATTTTTTTTTGGGTATGCAAAATCAGACTCAGACCAGACCATGTTCAGTAAACATACACTCCAAATTTCAATAGAATCGGTCGAGCCGTTTCGGAGGAGTTTGGTTACAAACACCGTGACAGGAGAATTTTATATATTAGATAGAGTGTAAGAACGTGTATGTACCTTCTTCTGGTATGAGAAACAGATAGTATAAAACATACATTTTAATGAAAAATATGTATCTAATGTCAACTGGGTTTCTTTCATCACAAGGTTTGTAGAAGATCAAAGTTAGTTCATCATCATCATCATCATCATTTCAGCCGATAGACGTCCACTGCTGGACATAGGCCTCCCCCAAGGCGCGCCACTCAGACCGGTCCTGTGCCACTCGCATCCAAAGTTAGTTAGAAAGATTGATTTAGGCCCATTTGCACCAAGCTGTTAACTTCGGGTTAACCGCTTAACTCAGATCTATTTGTATGAATTTGACGTGGGTTAAGAGGCTAATCCGAGGTTAGCAGCTTGGTGCAAGTGAGCCTTAGTGGAGCATTCACTCCTACCTACATAAAAAAATGAAATGAATTTATTATTACTTCAAATAAAAAGTGGAGTAAACAATAGGTAATTAAGTCACAAGTTTATGTTAAGTTTGTGTACTTACCTATCCACCATACAATCTACAACACTTGACTGACTCATTGATAAATCCTGAAAGCTTATAATTTGACAAGTAATTAAGGCCCTTCTTGTCAGTCTCATTCGTGTTAAAATGGCGTAAAGATTGGCAGCGCCTTGTGACGGTTTATTGGAGATTTATTGGATACATGCAAATTATTATAAGCTATGCAAACTAGCTCACACTTGCGACCGCACTCACGCGAACCTCCTTAGGCGGTTTAATCATGAAAACCTTTGCATAAATTTGGTTGGAGCTGCACCATCATTCTAGATTTATAGATTAAGCATAGCGTAATAGGTAGTTTATTAAAAGTGTCTACACAGTGTCGCAATGTATGAACTCGTAAATTAAGCTGGACTAAAACCGACGCACCTCCTGAAAATCGCTTATGTGGGTACTTATTTTTCATACGAACACTCGTTTAAGTGTCATAAATAAAGTAAAACGCGCGCTTGGTGTACAAAGCGGACGCTCTGAGAGGAGTAATGTTTTTTCTCTAGGATTTTCGCTGCAAATGGGCTTGGAAGCCCTCGCACAGCTCATTTGGCCGGGATTTTTCGCGCAGGCGGGTCGGGGCTAAGTATCGGTGCCCGAATGCACGAGAAATTTTGTGAATATTTCAAAGTGATTATACTGTTCAAAACCTTAATGTGAATCATCACCATCATCGTAATGTAAATACTTGTAGGTATTACTGTAGATGTGCGAAATAGTTTTGTTTTAAAATTTGAACGTCAATGAAACTGTAAGTATTTATATTTTGATCCGGAGCAATGAATATTTTCTATTGTGTAGTGGCTCTATTATAAAATTAACTTGTAAACTTAACGTTTTGCATGCAATCTTTAGAATTCAATGAGTAACAGATCCTTAAAAAATGTTAGTTAATTTTCAGCACTTAAAACCAAATAGAGAGTTTTAGATACCATTTTTACATTAATGATTCTTCTAAAAAGATGTTTTGTAAAACGACTTCTCGAATTGGGTTACAAATTAGTCATTAAGAAAAATCATGTTATTTTAAGGATATCCTATGCTGAACACGGAATAAGACACATTTCTCCTATTTCTATGTACGGTATCCAAAAAAATCTTCATTCACTTGCTTAATCTGACGTATTTACCTATTCCACATTTCAAAAATCCACATTTCGTAGATAGTAGACGCTAGAGCGAGCCAGGAAGACACGAGAAATGTTATAGACCCTTAACGCTTTACATGATTAATTGTTTTATAGTATTGAATCCAATGAAACATGCCTCACAGTTCGCTCCGTAAATAATAACGTGGCTTCATGCACCGTTGGCATATCCATCCAGTCCTCGAAAACAGGTAAGCCCCTCATCTCGCCTTCAGCAGAAAAAAGTGGAGGATCACACTTGTGGTGAGGAATTCTCACTAAAAGGCATTTACTTACTACTATTTATTACCAGACCTAAACTCATAGGACTCCAAAATTTTATGCACTTTTGGCATTCGCGAAAAACGCAGACACGTTGGAAGCTCCAAGGGGCTGATAAAATCGACGTTAAACTTTTTGACACTATTGTCTCAGCTAGCACAGCTTCACAAATTGTCGTCAATAATTTAGCCATTGTTACTGCGTTATGCTTAAATTAAACATGCGCGCATTTAAATATACAATGATAACTTACATCCGTTCACTATAATAGTTAACTAGTGTTGGGGTAGGGTTTAAATAAATAAAAAACGAGTTTCGTATGAGCACCTCTATTCAACAAATGATGCGAGTCACACATAATATTCTTTGAGGGTTCTATCAACAAGAAAATGGACTGAAACTAATAATTCTTACCTCAGCATCAACTTCTAGAAAAATATTCAAATACAATTTTCATACTCCAAGTTCGACACCGCATAGGTAGCTAATGAGACAGATTTTACTCTCAGATAACTTGCAATATATATACCTAATAATTGTAAAATGTACCTGCCTAATATAATTCTCATCGAAATCCGGCTTTGATTAATAATTACGTAATACATGCTTTAAATTGAATCAATCTCGAGCCAATTAAAATGTCACGTCCAATCTCCAGCAGAAAGCAGCACACGTCAATTACACATAACATAACCACAGTATAAGAATAAGTACAGTAGGTCGACACTCTTGATCTCGTGAAAATGGCCACCCGCGCGGGGTGAGAGAATAGGAGAGGAAGAGCGCTCCCGAGCTGCATACGCCACCGCACTAAGTAGCTCGGGCGGGACCACGTTACCGGACAACAGTAGATAGCCAACAGAGCAAAGCGTAAAATACACGGTGTCGCCTGTAATAGAAGCAAAAAATTTAATGTAGAACCCATCAGTAATTAACTCCAAATGGTTTCAATACATTTTAATTAAAAATAATTTTCCGTTATTTTCTAACAAAATTAATCAAGCCCGCAATGCAAACATATTGTGCCCAGTTCATTCCCAGTCGTAATATTTGACACTTGTCAATGATTGTTTTTAATATGTTTTCAATAAAATTTGAAGTACATTGACTGTGGGTTTTAACTTTAAATTACTTTAGCTCCGATTTTAACAACCTAATGCTCCCAGCATTAGGATCAGGTCAAGGTATCTGCGGATACACTGTGGAATCATCGTTAAAAAAAATCTCCTATTACAGGCCGCACCCGGAATAAGTACATGGGTACCGTGTGGGTAATGTCCAAATAATTAGGTTAGGCGATCCGGCGCTCCGCCGGTCCTGCGTTGAATTTTAAACACGTGCAAATAAACAAGCCTTCGCACTCAGACTTGGCGACTTCAAAATAAAGGAAACTAAACTACCTGTCTTGAGGTTAGGTAGGTAAATTTCGCACGAAGTTTGCACTTACTTTTGTTTTTTGCAAGTAAAGTTGTAAGAAAGTGCTAGCCCTAAGCCCAGATAGGTATAATAGAAGTAAGTAAGGCCGACTTGCATCAACGCCGCTAACCTCGGGTTACCATCTCTCGAGTAAAGTTGACACAACTAAACGTTAACGTGGGTTGTGCGTGCTAACCTGAGGTTAAAGGCTTGGTACAAGTGGGCCTAAGTTTTATGCACTCATAGCTTAGCTGCGAGAATCTACAGGATATTGGAGACGCAAGATTGATCGTTAACTCGAAAAGTGTGGACAGACTAGAAGTGGTTTTCCAGTACCTAAGGAACATGTTTTTTCCCCGACATTTATGAAAAAAATATTAAAATATGAAATTTTACCTCAGTACACAGTTACACTAGGATACAATCGAATCTGCGAACCACAGTAAGTAGTTAGAAGTCTCAAAAAATCGGTTAGGGTTTCTATAAAACTTTTATAGCCATCTTTTAGAGATGGCTATAAAAGTTTATATATATATAAACTTACTAGCTTCTGCCCGCGACTTCGTCCGCGTGGAATTCGGTTATCGCGTTCCCGCGGGAACTATGCGTTTCTCCGGGATAAAAAGTAGCCTATATCATTTCTCGGGACTCCAACAATCTTAATCGTATTATCTTAATCAGTCCAGTAGTTTCCACGTGATGCGCAGTCAAATAAACAGACAAACAGATAAACAGACAATTTTTTTTAAAACTGTTGTGTTATCGATTCTAAGTATCCCCAGCCAACTTTTTTCCAATATCTCCTATGTACAGACTTTTGACCCTCTTTACCTTTATATTTTTTTTATATTATTAAGAAGATAGAAGAAGATATAGAATATAGATAGAAGATCATATTGTATTAGACGTCGATAGTATTCGTCGTTTCAACCATACTTAAAATACGTTGCTATTTAAGTCCCAAATTAGGTATAGCAACAGATGATTGATGTCTGCAAATTCCTGGATAAAACATATACAATACTTACTGACTCAAGACGAAGTAAAATATCGTGTTCCCATCAAATAAACGAGGACGATTATCTCGCGAGTGTGAAAATTTAATGAGAAGTGGCAGTTGTCAATCAAATGAATGTAACTTAGATAAAAGACCGGGTAAAATGGCAAACGAGAAATGAACAAAGAAATTAAATTATGAATATGATTTTATTTATTCGTATTTGCTTTCAAATTTATTTGAAGTAAATAGATCTAACATCCAACATGGAAACGAAATCCAAACGTGCCTACGACACAGAACCTTAGATACCTTAGACTCTAAGATATCTACAGTTGAATATCTCGAAGGATTAGAGTATACTCGTATATAGAGATATTCGACTGTAGATATCGTTTGGCTGAATTAAGTACGGTTAAATGGCCTGAAAGGCTTTTCTTAGGTATGCCTATATATGTTACGCACACAGCTTACAAGGATTCCTTAAAATACAAAGAATAATGCATCGGAACAAGTCTGGCTTCAGCTTTGATTAAAACTAAGGAAAGTTTACAGCACGGATTAATGTTATTATAGTCCATCGTGAGAAGTGGGTCAAACAACAACGAAGAAGCTGCCGACAGTTGCAGCGATTTCCTTCTTAATCGATCCAATTATTGCTATATTCATTGTTCGGGATGTTACTTTATAACGTGAAAAGGTAAAGGATTACTTAAAATAATTATACGATGGTTATCAATCATGTCCATTTCAACGTACATGAAACTCCAGACACTGCACAATATAAGTAGAGTGGGTAAAGTTTAAACCCTGTTTTTCTTACTTTACGAGTACCTACGTTCTGTGAGTTATTTAGTAAGTTGTTTATTCCGATTAAATCATAAAGTCAAAATAGTATATATATTTTTAAAGACTATCGGACTGGCACACCATCTAAATCAGCTAAGCTCTCCAAGGTGCGATATGCCCACAAACTTGTAAAGTAAACACGCGCGTAGTCTAGGCGAGGTGAGCTCCAAGTTGGAGGTTCCACTATTATCCCCAGCATCGTGCTCCTTAGCATATTTAACCTATTATGGGGTTAATGGCCAATGACGGGGCTCCGCTAATTTCACGAGTTCTTGGCTAAAGCCCTTCAGGTACACTTTACACGGTTCGCATGTAGTAGTAATGTGTGAAAATATACTATTTCTATATAATGGGTACGATTTGCAAATAAGTTCAACATAATAAAGCAAGTGAATCATAAATTGATGTACAAATTTATTCTATCATTGTTTTGCTAACAGATTATGTTAATCAAAACGAGGTCAATATTAATCGAGCGCCATTCTGCGCTGGTTATAGACTGTATATACAGTCGCCTTCAGGAGCAAACAAGGTGATCATGCCATCGAATGGCGTATAGGCATAATACACTCAACAATCCTATACAAAGTGACCGTTTTCATTGCTGTTGAGTGTATATTACCACGCGATCGCCCTTTCAGTAATTCAATATTTATTCGTGTTTTTTTAACTGCAACGAAGAAAAAACCATAAACGTATGTAATATAATTCTGCACCACACCCATCGGCATACGTCGACGACATCAGAAAAAAATCGATGTTTTGAATTTTTAACAAATCTTCAAATATGGCTAAGAACTCTATGGATTAACTTTTATAAAAAAAAACTAAATAAAAGTAAAAAAGGGCTTAATTTAACCTTATAAAGGTCTTCTTAAGTAGTACCGAAGAAACGAATGGAAGGAGGTGAAATATTCATTACTTCATAATAAAATTAACTTTGATAGTAAGTTTATTATCATCTTCAATATTTTTAAAATAATTGTAAGATACTCGATAATTGTAACTCAACAGACATTGACATGTGAAAGGGCGAATTTATTTTGCATAGTTAGTTTATAGATTTGATGAGGGATTGTAGAAAAATGAAAATCCTCGACTACTTAGCTAAATAAATTCAAAGGAGATAGAAACCGAATAAATCGAATCTGTATTCCTTAATCTCAATGACTTGCACTGCACACTGGGACCAAAGAAAGGAGAACATTCAAGTTCATTAATAAGTGTACAGTCTCGAACCTTACTGCAACGAAGTAAGGTGCAAAAGTGTGTACATATTGGCGAACTCTACTATACCACTCGAAATTCTTTATCGAGCGGGTGCGGTCAGTCCGCTCTGTGCGGGCCGGGCTTAAAAACTTATTCCTTGAAAAGCGGGTACTAACTCAAATGTTCACAAAGTGTTCCTCATACGTGCTTCTCGAGTAAATGTATCTATCTGTTTATTTACACTAGCTAACTTGTCTGAATGTGAGTAGAATAATAAACGCTTAATTAAACATTGATTGTTTCTAGGTTCGAATTCGAATGGGATCGTCTTGTGATTTTCAAATTAGACCTTTCGTTTAAAAATAAGAGCCTACTAAATTGTTTGACATTAAATTAGGTACTTGCTTTGAGAAAGGTACCTGTTTGCGATTTATAAAATAATAGGTATAACCTTGTTTTTTTTTTTAGAATAGCGTGATGCACTCAAGTCATTTTACAAACCCAGTGACATCGGTACGTGACATTTGTATCGTTAATGAACACTTCAGAGTATTTGCCTCAAAAAGGATGAGAGATATTCTGCGCTCGCCATCGACGCCCGGCCAAGTTCTCATCCTTACATTAGTAGATTACCGCCGTGCCTAAACTTTAGCTTTGATTAAAACCGCGGGTGAGTTATGAGCAGCGGAATTGTATCGATATAAAGAAGTTTCCGCGCCAACACTTTCGAGATCCGGTCGTTATGTATCTTCAATCTCCATTGTTCACATATACATGAAAAGGCTAACCCTCAGAATGCGAATATCATATCAAATATCTTTTTTGTTGCCTTTTTAGGGTTCCGAAGTCCACAGTTATAGTTTCGCCATGTCCGTCCGTCCGTCTGTCCGCACTATTGCTCAGAGATGCTTAGTTCTAGAAAGCTGTAATTTGGCATGAATATGATATGTATTAGTTACACCGACAAAGTGGTACAATAAAATTTTGAAATATATTTTGTTAAAACCATTTTTTGATTAAACGATGCGTTTGCGAAATATTAAGTTTTAAAGTGCTATTTTTTGGTAGAGTCAAGTGTCCCCCCCCCCTGGCAGCTAAATGGTGGTTTTCAAATAGCTGAAAAAATCATGGTGGGGGCATATATAACGTAGATGAAAGGAAAACTATCAAAGCTAAGAAGGCTATACAAGTTTCCGGGTCATAGTCGACCAACTGCAAGCAAGCAAAAATGCGTAGGTAAGAAAAAGTAAAATTCTATCTACTGAGCGGCAGGGGCGTCGTCAGGCGGGCACGTCATACCGAAGCCTAGCTAAGATGAAGTCTTAGAAGGGTACTAAGGGCATCGTCAACTTCGAAACCCTATACATTGCGCGTGTCCCGACACGCACTTGGCCGGTTTTTTTCTTATCAGCGTCTTGTGTTCGCATGGTATCGTAACAGCGAGGGTTAAATCGAATGCACGAATTGTTAATGGGATGGGATTGGGCCGCCCAAGTGTTGGCTCAGACTGCCGCCTAGCAGGTTTATCGATTGCTGGAAAGCCTTGTGTGTTGTTTATTCCGACTGTGTCGAATAGCCAATGAAATGGAGATGTTTGAGGCGTGTTTGTGACAGTCCTTTTAGCGGAGTCACGTGGGAACGATAATGAACGTCTAGATAGAGGGTAATGCATGATTATTATTCGGTTTTCCTGAAATCACGCTGAAAGATTCTTGAGTCTATATCTATCTGTGCAGTAAGTGCATATTTCAAGCACATTTGCTGAAATAGGGTTACTTTATTTTTCTGACGGTAGGTTCTATAAAATGTATGTACTTATGGAATGCTTGGCGGTCCTTTTATCACTGTAAGAGCACGTGGCAGTTTGACAGCAATACATGGAAACGAATTCTGTCATTGAATAGGTGTAAAGGTTAAGGAAATCTCAAAAGCCGTTTGTGTTTTTCAAAATAAGTATATCTACACAAATTGGATCTAGTGGCGGATCCAGGATTTTATGTTCGTGGTGAGTTGACACCGAAAATAGTAGACTTGTCACAAGTACACTTAGCCGAAAAAGCCGTGGTTGAAAAAGCCGTGGTGGCCTAGTGGTTCGACCTACCGCCTCTCATGCAGAGGGTCGGAGGTTCGATTCCGACTCGCACCTCTAAAGTTTACTTATGTGCGATATTAAATTTGAATTTACCACAGAGCTTTTCGGTGAAGGAAAACATCGCGAGGAAACCTGCACGCATCTGCGAAGTAATTCAAAGATGTGTGTGAAGTCTCCAATCCGCACTGGGCCCGCGTGGGGACTATAGCCCAAACCCTCTCGTGATGAAAGGAGGCATGTGCCAGTGGGACGCAAATAGGCTGGTAGTAGTAAGTACCTACACTTAGATGATTTTGGAGAGACTTCAGCGCGCTAGCAACATTAGGTAAATTATCATCATCATCATCATCACGATACGGAATGTAATCATATAATAAAGTCAAAGTACGATGAAACCTATTGGTAACTAGCTTTTCCCCGCAACTTCGTATGCGCAGAAATATTAAATGTAAAATCCCGTTTTTTTCCCGTTCCCGTGGGAATTTCGCTAAATCCTTTCTTCCCCGATCCGTCTAGTGGTTTGGGCTGTGCGTTGATAGATCACTATGTCAGTCACCTTTGAGTTTTATATATTTAGATTGGCCGAGTCGATGATACAAACGTTAAATTAAACTCGTCTCCCCTAAAACGCAATTTATTCCAAAACGTGGAGTAGATGGAACATGAAAGAGTTAAGTAATTAATGGACGGGTTCGCTTCCTCGGCATCAAAGTCCGATGAGGAATCACGCCGTATTACACGACCGCGGACAGGACGTCCTCACTAATAAGGTTTATGACTTAATGACGGGACTATTTGAAACGGCCGGGGTTTATTTATGGAAACTGCCTATTGTCCTTTACGTTCCATTAGTAAGAGATTATCAACACAAAGATAACATTTAGGTTAGTGTTTTCACAAATGACAATGTAGGTAAATGATAACGTTAATGAATGTGAATTACAGATCGACATTTGAAATTACATTAAGAATTGCTTCATCATCATCATCATCATTTCAGCCAAAAGACGTCCACTGCTGGACATAGGCCTCCCCCAAGGCTCGCCACTCAGACCGGTCCTGTGCTACTTGCTTCCACCGGTTTCCCGCGACCTTCACGAGGTCGTCGCTCCATCTTGTTGGAGGCCTACCGACAGCTCGTCTCCCGGTTCGCGGGCGCCACTCGAGAACTTTCCGGCCCCATCGGCCATCAGTCCTGCGAGCAAAGAATTGCTTGCATGTTTTATTTTAATGAAAACAAATCAAATCACAGTAAATTGAGAATACTACCAAACGAAGCAGAAAACTAGTCAGTTCACTGAATACTAACGTCAACCGGTTGGATGGCCTAGAAAATGATATCCAATGTATATGTGTGGTATTAAAATAGGTACTACATGTTGAGAAAGCACACGTATCGTACCTTTGGCTAAAGGTTGACTGGTAGAAAATACGACAAGGCATTAAATCTTGTTATAAGTAAGTATAACAAATTTTACGTCAGCGAGACCTTTACAATGAAAAATTGCAAGTAATTATGACGTATTCACGACAATTTTCTTTTTGTTTATGACTGACGTGCTATTTAACTATGAAGAGTTCATGTAAACATAAACAACACAAGGTTAAATGAACAATGAAATTGTGCTAGTATCGTTTGTTGGATTCATATCACGTAACAAGAAACCACTGCACCGACATGACAATTTGATGGATTTGAAAATGGAGATGGACGATGGGCTATATTTAATCCATTTCAGGGGATAGGATTTATTTATATCTCGGTTTTTTTATCTGTGTTTTGTTTAATCACTATATCTATAAGTTACCAAAATATTTTCAAACATTTTAAATAAAACAAAAAAAAAAACAGTTAAAGAAGAAATACCTGACAAATCACTAAGATACAAGGAACGATTGCAACACCATCCAAATCAACTTGCAGTAAATCTGATGACCCCAAAGATAACTTTTAGAAGACTGAAACGTAAAGCCCCACAAGATTTAATTCTATAAACTCTGGATGTGTCAATGGACATATACCATGCAAGCCTAATATCAATATAGACCACAACAATTGCTCAATGTCAATGGAAGACAGATCGCAAGATAAGGAATAAAAAAATTTAAAAAAAAACCATTTTAAATCTCATGCCTAAGATGTTGGGTGGAATCGGACATAATACTCGTAACTAATAGTTCTTAGACTGTCTGCAAGTAATGGCGAGTACAATAATCGTCCAAGGGATTCAGCTTCAAATTAAATGCTCTCACTGTGGACAATAACATGTTATGAAATGGGAAAATGGCATGCTGAGAAGGGCGATTAGAAAAATTCGCTCCCTGCGGAATTGAAATCTTTTATTCAACGTAGTGATGCTGAGTAACGAATGGCGTGCTCGCCACTCGTTTTGCAGAGCTCCTAAGAGATGTCTTCTTGTTTTTTACCTAACTAGTTAAAAACAAACAGGAATGGCATAACATTTATACCTACCATAAAGCACTCGTGAAAAAACACTTAATCCTACCGATCGATGGAAAGAAGGTAAGAATAAGAATAAGAATAAGAATAAGAATGGTTTATTCGGCATAAAAATAAAAGAAATACACTTTATAAAAAAACAGCAAATATAACAATCAGCCGAAAGGGCTGGACAGCTCAGCATGATGCTGTGGCTAGGAGCCACAACGCTGATTTTCAGCTGCAGCCTAAAATTAAGAATTACAAAAGAATACTTAATTCTATAGGTAGTTGTAAAATCTATTTCACATGATGAGGTAAATTGCGATATACATATTACAACTGTTCACATAAACGAACGGGATTTCAAAGTATGTAGGTAACATCCATAAAATATCTCCATATCCATCACACATGCAGAGAACCTTTAAAATGAATGCACTGCAGTACACGCTTGGCCAACATCCAGTTTGACAGAGATAAATTTGTCTTAAAAGCTTTATAAAATCCAATTTCCGATGCGGTGGCGGAGTCTGGATAGAATCGGCTCGATCTCACGTGCAAAACCGCCTGTTTGCTGAATGACTCCATATTTATGTAACTAGTCGAGCCCGAGCGTTCAATTTCCACTTTCGAATGTAGTAATTTGAATTTCAAATTGAAATTAACGACTTCTTCGGCTGCAGCCACGCGGATAACTTCGTGTATTCGGCAAACTCATTTTACAGGTGCGTAATGAGAAATCATCTCTGGATTTTCAAGTTGTTTTCTTTAGTCTACTCATTTTTATCTCGGACATTTTTTTATTTAACTAATCTGTACTTAACATTACAAATGTGAAAGTAACTCTGTCTGTTTTTATCCCGAAAAAACGCAAAGTCCTCGTGGAATGCAAGAACCGGATTCCACGCGGACGAAGTCGCGGGCAGAAGGTAGTTACTAGACTAAAAGTAAATGTATAAATTCTTTGGTCGTACTTTATCAATAGCTGCGACCATATTGTACGTTGTAAAGGTTTCTGTCCCCAGTATAGTAGGTACACGTCGACAGTCATTAGGCGTGCAGCCAGGCCGCATGATCAACAGCGAAATTACGTTTGACCACCCGTTTGCGATGCGGATTACGACCAGTAGTTTTCCAATACGAATTAAATACGAGTGATGCGCACAAGGTTCAATTTCGTATAGAAAAAATAGTTTACACACTCGCCCTTTGCCAGTCGTAATCCGCATCTCCAATGGATGGCCAAACGCAATGCCCCTGCAGATGGTGGCCCAGGAAATGTCGCCAAAAGGCAGCGCTGATTACACCGCTACCTTTCCACCGACGTAAATTTTGCCGAGACATTTAAACCAAATAGTCTATTCATTCGATTGGCAACACTGCCAGTGACATTTTATTTAAAATGGCGGCTTAAATATGTCGACATTTGTGAAGGCTTCCCTTATATCATTAGCGCAAAGCCTTTCCATCAATGATACCTAACACCTAGGCTAAATTGATGATGAGGTAGAAATTATTCATATCAAAAATTTCATTTCACTTCACGAGATCTTTGTGCCAATTCATAATTAACGATGTGCAATCCGCCGGAGTGAGACACGTACAGCACGAAACAACTTAGAAGGCGCGCGGCGAAGCACTTAAGCCGTTGACGCAGAGTCTATTTTGGGTTAATCCACGCGGCTTCTAAGCTGTGTAAGCCTGCCTGCAGAAGCGGGTCACGACGGGAGACTCGAGTCCCCGTAACCACATTTATTTCCAAAGTTCCCGACACGCTGGATGATTGTAAGAGGAATCCCAGCACAACTGTATTAATTGGAAATTTTAGAATGATATGGTACGATAAGATAAGGCCAAATATCTATATTTTACACTAGGCAACGAAGTTTGCTAGTCCAAATGGAAATATGTCGTTATTTAAGTAATTAATTTCACCACTCTCACAAAATGTATCCCCTTGGTGGTTTTCATTAGTAATTTATTAGTACTAAGGACAAAAATTATCACCACTGGCACTATTAATACCCATCACTAAAATTCTCTCCGAAGCCATACGACCTGATATGGCACGTTACGATTACGTTACATATGATGATTGTAGTTTGCATTAGTTATATACACAGACATAAACATTATGATTAATCTAATCATGACTCCTTCGCCAAGTAACAGAACAGATCTTGGTTATTATTAATATATTTCATTCGAATATTTATTCGTAGCACGAGCTGTAATTAATGGTTATTTGATTCCACAGAAATAAGTAGCCGAGCGTGAGGCCGTAGCAACGAGTAAGTAGGTTAAGCTCTGATCATTTTGCCATCTTGTCATATTTGCTAGCTTCAGGATTATACATCAGCAAAAATGTTTCCACATACATAAACTTGTAATTTATACTTGGCTGATACTTCTGTTCTGACTTTAAACTTAACTTTTGACTGGTAACTTAGCAAAAGATTGCGTTGACATGATTTCACATTCAAACTCAATTTTAACTCGGTCCTTGCTTCGTAAATGGTTACACCATGTCAGCTGATAGACGTCTACTGCAGGACATAGGCCTCTAAGGGTCACCACTCGGCTCCAAACGGTCCTGTATCTCTCGCGTTCACCAAATTCCAGCGACCATAGGTTTGCCAACTTCAAAAAATCCACTGGAAAGAATGTCTGCCATGGACAGCTTCCTACTACAAAACTGCCCAGTTTGGCAGTCAAAAAAAAGTGGCGCTGAGTACTGCCAGAAAACCAATCCGTGTTCTTGAAAATTTAACCATTTTCCGGTAGAATAATAATGACGATATAAAAAAATACTTTCACACAGCACCGTTCTATCATCGTTGTCCCCTCATACACATTACAATTTATTGTCACAAGAATCATTTGCACTTCCATTTGCGTCGCCACGTTTGTTGTTATTGCCTTCAGGGTCCCATCTAATCCGACCACAGTCAAGACATCGTATTTAGTGGTTCGTCCACGCAATCGACCATCGCACAGCCTGCTCATTTCATGGTGAGTTGGCGAAGAGGGATTCTAAGACTATTTCGTCAAAAAATCTGGGCCATTAATAGGATACAGATTTCTAGTACCAACAAGTTGGCCGTCAGCATTCGAACGTGTTACGTGTGACATCATCATCATCATCATTTCAGCCGATACACGTGACCCGTTTTTCAAATGATTCACTAACAAGACATTATGATGAGAATATATCGCACCCCCAGTACAACACTGTATTATGTCAAAAAATCTCGAAATTTACTTGAAAATATATAGTTGAATCGACAAAAATTTGCCGAGCATACCACGAAGACCGGCGTATTTATATTAATTTTGACTTAGTACAGTGTTGTACTGGGGGTGCGATATGTAGGTACAAAAAAAACCTAAAACTGGTGCAACAATAAACGAAACGAACTGTGGTATTAAACGGTATTGACAGTTGCCAATACGACGAAGCAATTACCATCTTCAAATCAAAGTGTTGTGTATCGAATAAATATTTAAAAACTACATCAAAGTGTATATTCGTGGCTAACGGCGTAGATTTATAAATAGGCATTTCCAAAGTGATATTGGTCAAGAGTTTTCTTCTATACTAAATTCTAATCTAATTCAGTGAACTTAATGGCGTCTGACATCACACCTGCTGAAGTCGATTACAATGACATCAGTATACGACATTTATTAAAATACTTAAACCTACCTTAATAGGTAATTAAGTCGTGGGTTTGATTAATATCAAACTCACGACTTAATGTAAGGCTAACGTGTGATATATAATTTAAAGCTATTGACCAACATAAGTGCACTAAAATCGAGCTCTTAAAGTGAAGTACTAAATACTTCGTGATAATGATAAGTGGAGCGCGTTTCGCAAATTTATTATTTTCATAAGCAAATTTTACCTGCATTAAGTAATTCAATTTTCCGCTCCTCACACAATTTGAATTTCAAGGAAAGAATACCACGAAAAACTGAAATGCTTTTTGTAAGCACTCTTGTTTTTGTAAGCCACGAGGAGAGTAGCTTTATTAGAAATTCCTTTACAGCCGCTCTGTATCCTAAACTGGTATCATAAATTGTTGGTATCTCGAAGGCGAAACAAGAAAGTAACCACATGATATATGACCTGTAAGTAATGTGAGTGTTACATAGTAAGTAGGTACCTAACTTATTTTGGTCAATTTTGCTAGCGCGCGTGCAAATCATGCAGACATTTTAGTTCAGTTTAGGAAGTATGTATACTTAACAGCTGATCTAGGTCACTGGTAAACGATATGCTACACATAAAGAAATCAAATCAAATCTGAGTCAAATTACGGAATATTAATCCGTCAATAAGGCGGAATTGTTTCGGAATTAGCGAGCAGGACGACTGTATTTGTAAGACCTTTTTTTTAACGGTTAGACACTTAGGATCCAAGTTCCGAGGGTGAAAAGCAAGATGGCAAATAGCCAAAAAAAAATGACGGCCCATGTGATGAACAATTAATAAAAAATGAGTCGTTTCAATTGTGGGATAACCGCTTCCGCTCATAAGGTTTATACAGTGTACTCGTATGTGAAACTGTGAACACGGACAGTTGAGTGTAATCGGAAAATCCGCACCGACGTGCTGTACCAATTACGATTGGAATTGTCATCTATAGAGGTATATATGCCGACTAATCCGGCTTGCCATACTAATGAGAACACAGATCGCAGCCTGCGGCAGAGTTCGTCGATAATATTAATCTATAATTTCATTTTCTATGACCTGCCTGCAGTATTGATAATGCAACTACTGCGGTGTAATTTGCAGGATCAATCGTGTACCTATTGTAATTAGTTTTTGCGCACAGCCCACCTGATGGAAAGTGGTCACTGTGACCCATGGACACCAAAATCCTATGATCCCCGTTTTAGTGTGGATGTGCGGTACACTTTCGCTACTTTTTATCCCGATGTGTTCCTTAGGGATCTGGAAACGAGTAAGACGGAGGAGCAGTAGTAATCTAAATAAATGTACCTATGTTTAAAACTCAAAGGTACCTTTGAGTTTTATACATATATTTATTTTATTGGCTGATCTACCAACGCATATTTCAAACTGCTGGACGGATAGGAAAATTGACACCCTAATAGTTACTATACGGTAGACGAGCTGTCGGTAGGCCTCCAACAAGATGGAGTGACGACCTTGTAAAGGTCGCGGGAACGCGGTGGATGCGAGTGGCACAGGACCGGTCTGAGTGGCGGGCCTTTGGGGAGGCCTATGTCCAGCAGTGGACGTCTATCGGCTGAAATGATGATGATGATGAATAGTTACTATAATGGCCGTGCCCTAATTCAACCGACGAAATCTTAGAAACATATTTCTCGAAGAATGATTAGGATTCCCGTCACAATCCAGTCAATGAAATTGCGCCGAAATCAATTCATTCCAAAACTTCTGAATTGAGTAAGACAGACACGTAGGTATTAACATTATTATAAATATTTCGGCCGCAAAAGCATTTACCATTTGGAGGCACCGAATCTAGAAATAACTGGATTACATATTTCTTAACTGGTTTACCACATTTTTGATTGACGTGCGATAAGACTCGCTGAACAGTGAGGAGCCTGAGAGTCTACACGTGGCTGTGAAATGAGATTCTATTCTCAAATTTGTTCTTTTTCGCATTCGGTCGGTGTCTCAGCCACATTCTAATGAATTAATTTGAATTTAGTACTCCTTCATAGGTACAAAGCGGAATTGGAAGGCTACGGTTCATTTATAATGAATTAATGTCTTTGTGAGTGTATGATGTACATACAAGTTAAAGCCGTGGTAGCCTAGTGGTTTCACCTACCGCCACTCGTGCGAACCCCGACGGTTCAAATTCGGCTTGGTCCTTTGATTTACCACACGATGTTTTCCTTCTTAATTTCGGTGAAGGAAACATCGCGAGGAAACCTACTTGCTACTGCGAAGTAGGTAATGAGGTGATGTGAAAGGGACTAAATACAGCACTCTAGTGATGAAAGGATGCCTCAGCCCAGCAGTGGAATGTATAAACAGTCAGTTCTGGCGTTAATGTTGGATACGTATATATCTAATACTTAAAAAGGTACCTACAAAATTATAAGCTATAGGTAGGCACGATGCGTTGTTTATTTATTTTATTCATTTCATGAAACGTGTACTGTTTATTCAAACTGATTCCATATTTTATTTATTAACAAAGATATGTTTTTTCTCCGGAACGGTGTCTGTAATATTTAATTGCAACCCTCTAGAGTTGATTTATAGTGCAAAAAATATCATTAATGTGATAGTATATCACATTAATGCTTAGGATATTCATATATTCCAGATCCATAGCTTCAGTTAAAAATACAAACTTAAGTCAAAGCTATAAAGTCGAACGTTTTTTTATACTAAGCTCCTCCTCACAGGGAAATCCTCATTTTTTACGGTCCCTAAACCGTCTCCGGGACTGAGCACTAGTTCGCAATAAAAAGCCACAAAACCGAGTCTGTGGATACAATTAAAACGAAAATACGATGAAAAGAATCTCGACCAAGTATAATTTCACAGTCACAATCGGAATGAACGAGTAGTAATTGCGAGTCTGGGTTTCTAATGATCTTATTCTACGAGATACGTTTCTCTGTAATAAGAGAAATTGCCGTGAAATAACTATCTACGAGTATGCTAGATAATTTGCGATATTATCAAAAATGAATTGCTTGCTCTTGCTTGTGCTCTATTTATACAGCAACTACACTTATCTGCCAATGGTTTGAATATAAATAAAACCTTTAATTTTTCGCACTCCTCTATTTTACGTTAAATTCCGTTTATACATTCACTAGCTTCCGCCCGCGACTTCGCCTGCATGGAATTCGGATATTGCTTTTCCCCGGAAACAACATTCAACCGTCTAGTCATTCAGACGATGAAATTTAAGGTCAAGTAATTCGAGCATGTATTACGAGTATCGATACACATTTGTTAGTGTAACGGGGTGAGATAATACTTACAACGAACACTACAATACAGCGAGAATTGCGCTATTTTTGGAAGGTACTAAAAATACGCCACAAAGCCTAATTTTGCCTCGGCAGCTCTTGAATGTTTCCAAATGGCAAGCTATTTTTATTCAGAGACCTACTTATTTAGAATAAGCACATTGCGAAAGAAAGTATTTTTGCGTGATAAACAAAATTCTGATATTGTAGCTTCGAGTGCTTACATATTGACTACATTTATCAATGAACGTAAGGTCCGAACATCAATAGTAATCAAATTGATACGACGACGGACAACCGTATCGTCAGTAGACCGCGACTGACTGACAGACAATGCACAGCCGAAACTACTGGTCGCAGAAAGCTAAAGTTTGGCATGTAGGTTCCTTGAGGAGTGTAGGAGGGCACTGAGAGATTGCCCGAAATTCCTATGGGAACGGGAAGAAATAGGAAACCGGCATGCATCTTAGATTTAAGAACGATTGCGGTACGTATTTGAACAATAACGGTCCGTGTGGGGTTATTAGCCCAGCTAGACCTTTTAGCGATAAAAGGCTTCTCTTATCTTCAAACAACATTGGAACCATCAATTCACAAACTTTAGAAAATGTTCTTTAATCTTCCGGAAAAAAGAAAAAGTAAGAAAACAAAATGGTTTAAATAAAAGCAAGTAACAGAAAGTAATGTTCTGTTTGAATAAAAGAACCAGCCATGAAAAATTGAAAGCACTGCCGATTTCCATTTCGTCGTAACAATTATAACGACATCTAAATCATTGATGCGTTCTAAAACGTTATGTAAATGAATCTAAATTATGCGTAAACGTAAATCCTATTCGGGTTGAAATGCCCTTTGAAATAAACCCAAAAACCCGGAGTGGGCACTAAGGCTGTTTAATCATCGTTTCAGCAGAATTCGTAGTGATGAGGTAATGTAATAATTAATACATCAGCGGGATTCGCTTTTCTTTGTCTCGGTAATGTTACTTTTATTTTAGGGATGAAATGGGGAGCCGGGTCACGTGACAGCCACGTGATGGGCGCGTGACCAGGTCTGTGTGGCATTGGGGAAGCTGAATAAAAAATACCGTTAGTCGAAAAAACACTTTTACTGTTAACGCTCTAATCTTGTTGATATATTTATTTATCGAAGCGATCTCAGAAACGGCTATAATGAATTGGAGGAAATTTGGAACATTGGGGTTAACGGGGGCGTTAAATCGATCTAGTTAGGTATCATATCTAAGAAACCTCGGTTTTGAGATTTGAGCTATTTTCACTGGCGCTGGATTAGCAACATAGCCGTCAAATATTTTACTGTTTCCATTAATTTGTGAATTTTATTTATTTTATTTATTTATTACTAAAAACATGAGATACAATTATAAAAGCAAAACATTGCTCCACAAAACTGCTTTCGCAGTTTGACTGCAGAGTCAAGTAGGTAATCTATTACTCACTAATAATTAAGTACTAAGAATAGTACTGAATGAAAACATGAATAATCGCTTTATGGTTGAATAAAACATTAAGTATGGATTGCAACAATTATCATAGCAAGACGAAAATATTAGTATTATGGAAGTAATATCCTTTGAAAACTTTCCATAGCATTTTAATGTAATCTTATAATTTTAATGCCTAACCACCAAATATAAAACAAGACACGTCATTCAACCATTCTATGGTTTTTATTTACTTCTTTTTTAATTCAGTAATATTGAGAAATTAATAAAAACAGCGAAACATTTGACAGCTATATGCGACGTAGCCAACTTTCAGAATAAACACTCTTAAGTGTGTGAGATAAAGAGCATGATGATACATTAGAGGTGGAGATGTCGTATCCCGAATACATTTGGTTTTCATCACACGAAAACCCACAAAATGGAGGTGGAGATGTCGTATCCCGAATACATTTGGTTTTCATCACACGAAAACCCACAAAATGAAACCTATTGTAACATTTCACATGAAATTAAGAAGAAGATACTTTTATAAGTAAACATATAATTTATTTCATAAACAGAATAAACATGTGTCAGAAATTCAGTGTATGTAACGCGAATGAAGATGTAGTGACCCCAGTAAGCTCCTTTCTCCATACAAACGTAGTTACGTTTTATTTCGGAAACTACTTATCAGATTGGCACCAAATTTTACAAGTAATGGTGGAGCAGAGATATACTGTCTAAAATACACTTTGATTGTAATAAATTGAATAAGAAAGAAACTAGGACCATTTTAGTTACCTCCATAGTCCATACACACTTCAAAATTCAGTTTTGGCTGTAATTTAATTGTGTTTTATTTCACCACGACTATTACTAATTTGGGACACCCACAATAATGATTTTATTATGTGTACCAAGTTTCGGGAGACGAGCTGTCGGTAGGCCTCCAACAAGATGGAGCGTCGACCTCGTGAAGGTCGCGGGAAACCGGTGGAAGCAAGTAGCACAGGACCGGTCTGATTGGCGAGCCTTAGGGGAGGCCTATGTCTAGCAGTGGACGTCTTTTGGCTGAAATGATGATGATGATGATGACCAAGTTTCGAGTCAATCTGTTTAGTAACTTGGGAATAAAAGCGAAACTACGTTTGTATGAAAAGTTGAGAAACGCCGTGCGTACAGGGGACTCTTAACTTAACAGCTATTAATATATGGGTCAGTAGGTAATAACGATGAGGGAGGCTAAACAATACGACACTCTTTCTTTGTTGTCATTGGAATGTAGGTACGCATGAACATTGACACTCTCATCAGCGCTATGTCGGTCATATATAATTACTTACTTTTCTTTTACAACAATAGACAATAGTGCAATTTCGAAATAATAAGTAACTATGTTGTCTCGTATAGTAGGTTTGCCACAGTATATCAAATTGATTTCCGAAATTATTTACCTACTGGGTGACTTCAAATTGATAGTACAAATCAATGTTTTACTCTTCTTTCTCAAACTAAACCCTTCTACTAAGTCTGTTAATCTAATCAATAGTTATTTGTGCAACAAGAGAGCAAAATTGATTTTTGCTTCGAGTGCCATGTTTGAGTCCTGAGCTAGAGAAAGATTCTATAGTTGAATCACGAGCGTTCAGCGAGTGATTCTAGTTTAGAATCTTGAGCTAGCGAAGGACTCAAAGGCACGAGAAGTAAAAGAAATTGCTCTCGAGTAGCACATACAATTTTTCACCTCAGTAGCGAGAACACATAAAAGGTACTTGCAAAGAATACTTACAACACGAAAAATATGAAATAACATTTCTTCTTCACTCCTTTCACTGAAATTATTACTTGAATTTCATGTTTTAAAAGAATTACTTTAAAGTTAATTATCTAAAATTAAGAAGAAAGACATGATTTGACATGAGACAATGGCGGCAATTTTCCAAACGTATGTTCGGAAACTAGTACTTGATGATAAATTTCGAATTTATTCGGTAATATTTGAAAACTTTTAGTTTACTTTAAATTAAAACTTTAGTTTAAAATGATTACAAATAACATAATTATATGAAATATAAGTCATTTGAAAATTGTAAGATTTTCAGAAGTTAAATCAACGTATAATTTTAATGTCTAAAAATACGGCGGTACTGATGCGTTGCGCGTATCCGAACGTTTCTAATTCAGTTTTTTTTTTCTACGAAAACAGATTCGCAGTAAGACTTGCCTAGTATAATTCTACCTCTTTTCTTAAAGAAATGAAAAGAAGAGAGCTGATAAAATCAAGATAGTTTGAATTATTGGTATAAGAAGTAGTAACTAGTTAGATGCCGCAGTATGAAATGACCATTCGCAGTAATGAAATTAAAAAAAATAAAAAGCGCGGAAACGATTTAAGTGTGGCTGCAAGGTTTAGGCCTTTGCCTTTGCCTGATGGGATTGTATGATGGGATAAAAGGATTAAAAAAAAAACAAATTAAAAAAATACTTTGTCTCACTGAGTGAAACAAACACGATTTTGCTCACTAATTTCTGACAGCAAAGTCTACTTGTTCGAGCTGCTGAGGTGAAAAAGTATTTTTTCTATAGTTTCAAACTATACCAATGTATGTAGATGATTTCATTCATCACGCATTTGTTTAATACCTAAGCTAGTTTCAACTACAATATAGGTACAGTCGCATGTACTGGCGGTGTACCACCTTAAGGACACAATCGCTTGCACGAGTATCTCGTTCGAAGGCGGCAGGGCGTGGACGATTCGCAGCACAGTGCAAGCGAAAATTTTTTAAACAATTCGACCGCCAACCGCCACTACATGTGACTGTACAACTGAGCCAGAATCAAACGTTTTGTATTACCCAATACGAAGTCACCTATATACATATTACCTTCTATAAGCATAAGCTTTACCTTGGATCCATATAATGGTCAGCCGATCTCTCGAGGTATCCCTCACTCCCTCAGTTACTACTTTTAAACTAATGGCATTTTAAGATAAAAGGTGTATCATTTGAACTTTAAACCTTTAACGCCGATGAGATAAAGTGGCATTCATAATGAGCCCGGAGAGAGAGATTAAATTAGGTATAGAAAGTGTTCAGCTATGTTTTAAGTAAATCGGTTTGGTCATCTTTCTATCGGCTTTTTTAACTTTCCATTTGTGGTTATTTGTTAGTGTACGGATTTAATTATGTCGTCCATTCCTTTGTTCGACTTTTCCTGTTTAAATAACACAAGTTCAAACTTCAAAAACTCGTTAAGAGGCCGACTACTGGCGCCATTACCCTATATGGTCATGTTCTAGGTAAGCCGATAATCATATACGAAATGGTGGGAAGAAGCATAACTGAGTAGGTAGGTATGTCAGGAAGCCCGCCATATTTGGCTACAGCGTGAGCGATAACATGGGCGATAACGAACTAAGAAAAGGAATATACCTACCAACGCACCGCCCCGTAAAAACTAACGTTCCTCCTGGGGCCTCATTCGAGTTTATAAATAAGAACATGGGATTTCCCATATCCTTAAATTATTATAACTGAAATTAACACATTATCTCCATATTTAGCGAATATTCTGTTGGAATATACCTAACTTAATATTGAAATAGGAGATCCAATAACAGCCACATTCTACCACCGCACTGCTCTTCATGCATCGGCAGAAGTTCACTCTCTCAACTTGGAACCATTGAAATCTCGCAACGTTCGGTTCCCAAGATGTTTCCTTATTCCTAGGACACTAAAACTGTTGAATGAGCTTCTCCTGTGCATGTGTTTCCAATAGGTTTTTCAAAAATGGAGTGAAAAACTTTCTAGGTACATCAGGGCCGGCAACACGCTAGTGATGCCTATGGTGTGGCAAGCGTCTATTAGGCGACGGTGACTTCTTACCATCAGGAGGGCCGTAGGTATGCTTGTTTGACACTCTTATATAAAAAATCCATTATCAAATGATATAATATTTTGCTAAATAGGACGATTGTGAATCGTTGGTTAGGGATATGGGAGATCCTATATCACTTTACGAACTTCAATGCGGCCCCGTGATATCAGATCTGCGTCGACGCTATTGACTATGTGAGACTTGTGTCGGCTATACGGATCACTGAGTCGAGATCTCAGTCAGGCGTGGCCTAAATATACAAATATACATTAAATCTAATGTTTCTTACAACAGAACTAAGTTATAGTTACAGACACAGAATATTTAATAGTACTAACATACAGAATGGCCACGGAATCAACCGTCTGAATCTAGCCGGCGCGCAACCAGCGCCCAATTCGCCCAAGCCGTCATTTGTTTCATCTGGAAATGGAGAGTGGATCACTGGCCTGCGTAGTTGGTATACACACATGTACAAGTGTACATACGTCCTCGCACGCAAACATTGACACTTCTTATAGAACTAGATTCTGTCCGCAACTTCGTCCACGGTTAGAGCGTTTCCGCGGAAACTGTCTTTCCGGGATAAATAGTTGCCCAATTTTTGTGTCCTTCCCCGTAGTCTGAACTATAATCGTACCAAAATCAGTTCAACGGTTTAGCCATGAAAGCGTGACAGACAGACAGAGTCACTTTCACATTTGTAATATTAGTACCTATGGGTAAACACGAACGTTGATGTACCTACCAGTCCGTGAATTAAGTACTTTTCATAATTATATTGTTATTGTTTTACTAAAATTTTGTGAACGAAAGGCTCAAAATGTACACAAGTACACACACTCGAATTCCCTGAGGATAGATAAGTGTGTGTGTGTGTGTGTGTGTGTGTTTAATATAAGCTCATCGACTGTTTAGCTGGTTGATATCCCTTCACATGTATTACATTAAAATGTACAAAAACGGTTGGAAAATACAATAAACACACGACGTGCCCTTATTAAGCCAGTGTTACGTTAAAACTCAAGCCTGGTCGCGTATCAAAACTTTTTGCTGCCACGGGGCCAATCCGTTTTTTGCGAGGTTTCTAGAAAACAAACGACACCCGCGCCTTGCCGGCTGTTTGAGGGTCCGAAGGCTTATTCCCATCCCTTCACGCATCAACGATGGTTTCCCACTTTAGGGCCGACCCACACGATCAACTATATCCCGTATGTTTTTTGACGTGATAACGTCTTATAAATTGATGAACGCCGGCTGCGCCCACGAAAAAACATGACGCAATAGTACCGTTGTAGCGTTATGTGACGTTATCTATCTAAATATATAAAACTCAAAGGTGACTGACTGACTGACATAGTGATCTATCAACGCACAGCCCAAACCACTGGACGGATCGGGCTGAAATTTGGCATGCAGGTAGATGTTATGACGTAGGCATCTGCTAAGAAAGGATTTTGCAAAATTCCCACGGGAACGGGAAAAATCGGGATTTTACTTTTTAATATTTCTGCGCATACGAAGTTGCGGGGAAAAGCTAGTCACGTATAAAATTATAGTCCGTACCGACTAACAGGTAACCGACTTTACAGACAACCATTTTTTTCATCATTCTACTGCTATACTACTACTACTACTACAGCCTATTGGCGTCCCACTGCTGTCACAGCCCTCTTCTCATCACGAGAGTGGCTATAGTCCCCACGCGGGCCCAGTGCGGATTGGGTACTTCACACACATCTGGTAAATTCTTTTTTTGACGTGTAAAAGTGCCCCTATGTTACCAATTTGCTGACTAAATGATTGAATTTTGAATTTTGAACATCTTTGAATTACTTCGCAGATGCGTGCAGGTTTCCTCACCGAAAAGCTCAGTGGTAAATACAAATTTAATTTCGCACATAAGTAAACTTGGAAGTGCGAGCCAAAATCGAACCCCCGACCCTCTGCATGAGAGGCTTACTGCTATATGGATGAACTTTTCGTACGCAAAATTTGCGCCGTGCATGCTTTTGTATACAGTTCATACAACTGAATCTGGAGTGCTTGTAAGTTATGGAGATATCAAACCAGTGAAGAAAAATGCGAAGAAACTAGACGCGTTGATGTATAAATTCCAAACGTTAATTGGTTTTTTAAATAAGTAGTATGGCTTCTAAAGAAGAGTGTCAATTTAAAATGTATCACGTTTTTAATCAACAAAAACTACTTAACTTCATAATTATTGCACATTACCGCAGTTTTCCACGGAAAACTTTAAATTAGCGTTCCATGCGTTTAAACTAAATGATACTCACATTCACCGCCTCAAAAGTTCATTCACTAACTTTATAATAGTTTTAATTATGCGTGTGGTCACTTGGGTGCCGTTTCGTAGCGAAGTAACGGCCGCGAAGTGGAAGGCGCGACGGTCGCGGCCGCCTGCTACGGACCGCGCTCGCTGACTGTCTACGGGCTACGGACTACGCGCTACGAGTGAGGTAAGGCTGCGTCTTGCAAGACGAAAAGCGGGCGGTTGACTGGTGTGATGTATCAGTTTTTTTTAACGCAGTAGACACTAGAAATTCGTGAAAACCCATTGAATTGATTGAGATGAGACAAAATGAAGACCGATTGAGTTTCAGAATTTAACCATAACTTTATGGTTCAAAAGGTCTTAAAAAGCAGGTGAAAATTATCAAAGTTTAACTAAATATACACAATCTTAGAGTGTATTGAACTGAAAAATACCAAATTAAGTAATTAAATGAAAGTTTTTTTAGATGTAAATTATTTAAAACGCATCAAACCTTATCAAACAAATTAACTTTGTCATAATTATCAAAACAGAAATTTCGTTTGTTCTTATAAATACATCAAGTAGTTAACAAACACAAATGAAGCTACGATGTTAGGGTTAGGTCAGTGTACGTTTCATCACAAGAACTCGACCAGTATCGGGTCATGTTGACCGACCGCATGCGTTGACATTATGTTATTGGACTGAGTTCAGGCACGGTCCTTATTTCCTTATTTGCCTTCTTTTGCAAGCTTCGCCAAACTAAAATATAAATATACTATAAGTGAAGAGCTGAAGAGAAATACAAGACATAACTTGATAATTTTCATAAGGACTAGAAGGAATGAGGTCAAAGTTTCCACCACCAATAAAGCAATAATATCTGAACAAAAAAAGGTGATCATAAAATAAATATGTATCTCAATATGAACTCTAACGTCTTGTCAATATTGGCTGCAGAACAAATACCATCCTTTTCAAAGAAAATCGACATTGAAAACATACAGCGGCCATACATTGTTACATAGAAATTCTTATTATTTCTTATTTTATTAGTAGACACTATATTGGTTACATACACGTCACATAGCTCATCTGGATGCGAACACTCTAGACAAACCTACTTGTGTGAAGGGAAAATATCATAGGCCAAAATCCTTAAGGAACGATGGCTCAGCCAACTGGCCAACTGCCTAGAGATGCTAGTTAATGCAGCCTCTCACTCAGCAGGCATTGGATCGGTGGTGAACTCATGAAGATATCCGCAGTAGAACTAGGGTCACCGACGTAACCCGAAGAATTGCGCGAGCCTTAAGTGGCAGTGGGCGGGGCACATTGCTCGCAGGACTGATGGCTGATGGGACCGGAAAGTTCTCGAGTGGCGTCCGCGAACCGGGAGACGAGCTGTCGGTAGGCCTCCAACAAGATGGAGCGACGACCTCGTGAAGGTCGCGGGAAACCGGTGGAAGTAAGCAGCAAAGGACCGGTCTGAGTGGCGAGCCTTGGGGGAGGCCTATGTCCAGCAGTGGACGTCCTTCGGCTGAAATGATTATGATGATGATAGTGAACTCCTTCAATTTTCCTCAATATGCTTGCTTTGCTGCGTCGGCGGAGTAACGATCCTCAGCATGTAAGATATGGACGTGTAAATCTGATACCAATGAGCTATTCAGTGAAGGAAAACATCTTGAAAAAACTGCAATTTAAACATGTGTATGAGGTCCCGCACTGGGCCAGCGTGAGGGCTAAATCCCAAGGCCACCCGAGATCTAAGGCCTCTGCCCGGTACTGAGACGTAAATATTAGGTCCTTACATATGAAATTGGCGTTTGGCGAACTGGCAACTTTGATTCAAAATATGTGGCGTTCGGCTAGGAATTCCAAATTCAAATTTATTTCAAATTTAAGACCATGTATTTCTGTGTTCGAATTACGAAATTTATTTGTTATCGCGTCATTTGTTTTTCTTTCACATCGTTCTGTTCACAATATGGAGAACTTAAAATATCGCTATATTTACGAATATGAGTTTCACCTCGGCACTAGTGCTGCAGAAACGGCTCGTAGGATTAACAATGCGTATGGGGAAGCTACTGCAAAAGAAAATACGGTACGTTATTGGTTCCAACGTTTCCGTTCTGGAAATTTTGACCTACAGAACAAGCCTCGTGGACGGCCGGAGACACAAGTTGATAACGAAGAATTAAAAGCAATTGTGGAAGCAGATCCATCGCAAACCACGTCAGAGTTAGCGGCAGGCTTCGGTGTGAGTGATAAAACCATTTTGATTCACTTGAAACAAATTGGAAAAGTGAAAAAACTTGAAAAATGGGTACCGCATGAATTGAGCGACGCAAACAAAGAAACACGCGTCGAGTGTTGCGTTTCACTTCTCAACCGGCACAATAATGAAGGCATTTTGAATCGTATCGTTACTTGTGATGAAAAATGGATCTTGTACGACAACCGGAAACGTTCTTCACAATGGTTGAACCCAGGTGAACCAGCCAAATTCTGC
Source organism: Aethes cnicana (assembly GCA_963971205.1). NCBI lineage: Eukaryota > Metazoa > Arthropoda > Insecta > Lepidoptera > Tortricidae > Aethes > Aethes cnicana. Next base: position 9,993,060 of record OZ020274.1, on the reverse strand, counting down.
CCGAAACGAAAGTTGACTCAGAAAAAGGTACTGGTAAGTGTCTGGTGGACTAGTGCCGGTGTCATCCATTACAATTTCTTAAGATCTGGGCAAACAATCACGGCTGATGTGTATTGTCAACAATTGCAAACGATGATGGAAAAGCTAGCCATTAAACAACCCAGACTGGTCAATCGATCTAGCCCACTGCTGCTTCAGGACAACGCTCGACCACATACGGCACGTTTGACGGCCGCAAAACTACGGGAGCTGCGACTGGAATGTCTTCGACACCCACCATACTCCCCGGACCTTGCTCCAACTGATTACCATTTTTTTCGGAATTTGGACAACTTCATGCAAGGAAAAAAATTCAATTCTCACGAGGCTGTCCAAACGGCCTTCAAAGATTTTATTGATTCTCGCTCACACACTTTTTTTAGTAAAGGAATCAATGAACTACCTTCGAGATGGCAAAAGTGCATAGATAGCCATGGTACATACTTTGACTAAATAAAAAAATAGTTTCATAAAAAAAAATCGTTTTCATTTCTGCCATATGAAACGCCAATTTCATATGTAAGGACCTAATAAACACGTAAATACTAAGGCTATTGTGGTGGTTATTGTACTTTTACCTCAAACCTTTCCTTAGAAACTCCTAGATGTTACTCTTTGCGCTGTCAGGGCTCACTATCTTCTGGTTCCTTTCGCAACCTGAAAAATGAACTCGCTGAAGTTTTTCCAATTTAATATTTCATCCCACATTCTATTAGGATTATGGCGCGACGACAGCAAAGTGCAGTGGATTAAAAATTGCGACAGTTTCATGTTACAAACTTATAATGCAAAAAAGAACAACTTGCTGTTACCGAGAACACACCGAGAAAGGAATTCGATTTAAGAGAAGAAAGGTGGCTTGTGGTATGATGTGATAGGAAGGGACACTTAGCAAGACCGATTGATTGCAAGTGGCAAAAGGTAAGTAGTTATAGGTACAGAATGGTGACCAAGATTGGGTCGACGATCAGCATCAGACCATCCAGTTCATGGTTGGACGACTTCTACTCGTAGCATTTGGCTGAGGAGCAGTGAATGAGGTTGACTCATTACCAGGGTAGAGGTTGCGTTGGAATGAAGGTCTGTACTTTGGGTGAATGACATAGACATAGACATTTATTTCTCAATATCAAATTAGAGCATATTTTACATGTCAAAATAAGAGAAATTCACATTGAGATCGTCAGAAAGGATACAAAATAAAAATAAGATGAAAATCAGGAATAAAATGTTTCACCGTTAGGATCGTCTTTTCATACCAAAATAAGAAATAATGTTAACAAATAATAGGATTAATATGGTACAATTAGTATGTCAAATTATATATTACAAATTACAGATAAATCTTAGTCCATGTATTCTTTAACAGAATATAACGGAAACGGAACGGAAGTAATGTAGATGTAGTAAATGTAGGCTGATATTTTTATTTGTTAGAGGAGATCTACGTTCAGTAGTGGACGTCCCGTGATATGATGCTGTTTGATGATAATGAAGGATAGTAAGCAAAAAGTAAAATTAAACACTTATAAACGAATAGGTAAACAAACAGTATAACATAAATAAACTTCTCTAAACGACCTCTGGATCATGTTAAGTACATACTTATGAATGTAGGTACATTAAGCCAGCACTTTGTAACAATAACATTTAAATGAAATACGTATACGTTATGTGTTCCATATGTCATACGAGTCCGTCATATCCCACATCCCGCCTTATTCCGTACATCCCGTCATATCGCTACATCCACGCCAAGCCGTCTGCCTCAAGCTACCGCTCTATTAGACGGTTAACTCACAAAATAACTAATAGTCAGAAGGTTCTACTCGTACACTTCTTTGAAAAAGATGATGACGCATCTAACGTGCGTCAAGTTAGTTAGCGTATTACCCTCGATTGTTTTATCTCAGCCAATGATGGCAATGATGACCAACGAGGCATGTCCAAGTGTGTGTAGAATGAAATTGGAAATTTGCCTCTGGGACTACTTAATTTGTGGCTGTAAGGAAAAACACTTGCGCAACTTTGTTGGATTCACACGTTATAAACATATGGGAAACGGGCTTTCCGTGTCGAGGCAATCATGGGAACTTTTCAAGATTTATGTATTAAGTTTTCTTACAGTCATGCCAGTTTTATCAAGCATGCTGTGGTACCTAATGATATTTTATGGAAATTCTTTAGAAAATACAATACAATACAACATTCTTTATCACCGTAAATCACAACGATACAGAAATAATAAATACTAAAAAACATAAGAGGTACACATGACGATCTGTACAAGGCAACCATTTTTCAACCGACGAAAAAAGGAGGAGGTTCTCAAGTCGACGTAGGTATATATATATATATATATGTATATTATTTTATGTACGACCACGCATAGTTTCGTCAATTATAAACGGATTTCAATGATTATTTTTTTAATATATCGAAAGGTGGTACCTCCGAATTGGTTCCATTTTAATTTGGTTTAGTTCTGATGATGGGGTCCATGAAAAAATGAGGAAACTCCTCGAAATTTGTTAGAATGTGTATGATTTTGGCATCAATTTCAAAGACTACAGTGAGACTTACGTGCCATTGTACACATGTTTGAAAACTATAGCCGAAATAATATATTGTTTTTTGCTTCAATTTGAATTTACCACTGAGCTTTTCGGTGAAGGAAAACATTGTGAGGAAACCTGCACGAATCTGTGAAGTAATTTAAAGATGTATGTGAAGTCCCAATCCGCACTGGGCCCGCGTGGGGACTATAGCCCAACCCTCTCGTGATGAGAGGAGGCCTGTGCCCAGCAGTGGGACGCAAATAGGCTGTAGTAGTAGTTGTTTTTTGCACAAAGTTTAAATGAATAATAATAATTGTAATACCTAGTTACTTGGTAAAAATGTTTCAACAGCCAAATCGTTATAACGCCGTGACCCGTGTCCTCTTCAGAGTCGACGGATCCTAACTTTCCAGCGGTGATCTTAAAGCTTATCTATCGCAAGCAGCAGTCGCAGCCTTCAGAACAATGGACACTTTCCATTGTCTTCACGCCCAAACGGAACGGGTTTATGTAATTATAAGTACGAAGAATATATTCATCGAACTGCATAATTTAGAGAGTAAAGTCAATCCATACCTACTGATATTATAAATGCGAAGTTAACTCTGTCTGTTCCTTTTTCACGCTTAAGAGGCTGGGCCGATTTCGCTGGCCTCGGGGAAGGACAAGAGAGACTATTACTTTGTACCCCGAAAAATAGTTATTTGTTATGCAAGGCTGCAAAGTTGTTGTTTGCTGTGAGTGCGTGATTGAGACCCGAGTGAACGAAGGATTCTAGGGTTGAACCAAGGGTAGAATCCTGAGTGTAACGAGGGTTTCAAGGCACGAGACCGCAAACGACTTTGCTGCTGAGCGCAATACAAAATTTTTCACCTCACGCGCGATTTTTCGGGAAGAAGACTTAGTTCGGCGTCACGTACAGTTTGTGCTAACTCTGGAGGAGTTAAATTCGTATCGTCATCGCTAGAATCGCTCATATTTTCTTTATTACTTCGTATAGGTATTCTAAATTACAAAACTAGCAATGTAAAACTTTTTAGAAAAAAAAATTTTTCATGTTTTTTTTTCCGGGGGTTGCGTTCCAAATCACTCTTACTCGTACTTCAAGATTCAATTATTCATTGAATACAGTAAAATATACACATATTTAAGTATTTTTGTGATAAAACATAGTGAAATAATGAAATACATCTGAAACGGTGTATTATTAATATAATTTTATTAATGATGATATTAAGTAAATTTAATTTAATAAAACTCTCACGACGAATTGCGTTTCAGAACGTATCGTTGTTTTTTTATTGTGACAGTGGCGTCATGCGTCGTTCGAATTTCTAAAACACTTTCCACGCTAGCGGATAAAAACAACTTTTGCGCTTTGATATCAAGCTGCAAAACGACCACTTTCAAGCCAGTGAGGTGAAAAAAAAACATTGTTCCCGCATAAGCAAATTTGACGCGGCCGAAATCGCGAGCAGAAGCCAGTCAGCTTATAATGGCAGAACTACTATAATTTTATGTATAACATTTTCTCAATCCCTGATACAAGGGAGCATGGTTTTTACATTCGGCTTCATATTAAAATGTACTTAAATGAAGCATTTAATGAATGCACAGGATGTATAGAGATGGAACAAAAACATAACCTAAGAAGAACATGACGAGTATTTTGTTTATTTACCATGATTTATTCCAATCATAGCGCGTCACAAAAGAATAAACATTTCAAAATACTTGTTCAATAAACACAATTCACCGATAGTCATTATTCTGATAGACATGACATGACTGATTAACGACAGCCACCTATACAACCACATAGCAGGTCGAGAGCAAAAAATACTATAAGATTTTTAGAGTCTATTACCAACGCTAATTGGAAAAGTTGCACATGCGTTGCACCAATATTCAGAAACAAACAAAGCTAGCAGTGAATTCGCATTGAACTAAAAACAATTCCGACCCGACGTGAATAAATGAACAAGGAATAATGAATTTATTTTTGCCGTGTTTTTGTGATCAAACACAGCGGTTTAATTTAATTAAGCGCCACTGAAAGCAGGACTTGGAGTTTTAAAGCTTAATTGACAGCAACTCTAACACTGTAGTGTAATTGAGTTTCCATAAATACCTTTCTCTGGGACCTTATTCGGGTCTATAAATGGATGAAAGATTTCCCATATCAAAATAATAGGTTTATCCAAGAAGCGATACTTAGATTCAGTCTCCGTGTAGAGTCCTTAAGTATTTAGAATCACATCGTGAATGTGGACCCTGTATAACAAAATACTTAGTTAAGAGGGTTTATCCCGAAAGCTGGCTGGCTTGAGAAACTAATAAAAACAGCAAAATATTTGACAGCTATTTGCGACGTTGCCAACTTTCGGAATAAACCCTCTTAATCAGGTTGCAGATGTGTAGGTAATTGCAAAATACGTGGCCGTCGATTGATAGGTACTGATCAGTTATGTTTATAATCGAATTAATTATTACAATGCGACACAGTGTTATATCATGATAAAGCTAAGAAGGCGCGCGGCGAATCACGTAAGCCGTTGACGCAGAGTCTATTATTGCTTAATCCGCGCACCATTCTAAGTTATGTCGTGCTATACCCGCAGAAATCCTGATACAGCTAGTACATCGGGTTGCGACGTGAGGTATGTCTGTGTGAAGAATACAGGGTATCCAGCGGGACAACTTTGAAATTCGGATGCTCAAACACGTCATAGCATACGAGAGTTGAAAGGGTGGTCCATTTAAATACCAAATTTCACTACAAATCCACTCATTCTCACATGTTCTCACTTATATAAGTAACAGTATTAACTTAATATATCAATCGGAATAAGTGCGCCACCAAGCTGTGGTAAGTGTAACTATATAGGTAGTTCGACCATATCGAAAGATATATCCTATATCTCTATTATTCGACTAACGATATCTTCCTCTCGCTCATATCCATAACATCCATGTAACAAATGAAACGGTGGCAGTGAATAACGCAAGTTCTTAACGTCGATTTATTCATTAGGGTGCACTTACACTGCTGGCGCTCTTGCCCCCACTACCCCTAACGCATTTACAACGCGAAGCTTTAGCCTTAAATGAAAAGTTAAAGCACGAACCCCGTTGCTCAGACTTCGCTACAGTCGTCATACGTTTCCATTAGCGCGTGTACCATGAACTGCGCAACATTCGACTTTCACACGAAGATAAGTTCAATTCTATAGGTACTTATGGGGTTTTGTTCTCTCTGTTGCAGATACAATCACCTTTACACAGATTATTTTTAATTAATTAATTGTATGGCTTTATTATCTGTAGGTAAAGAGTTACAGATTGGTGTTTTCTGTAGTCCTGTCCTGAAGACCTGATTGATTACCCTCGAAGCTGCCTTTGTCAAAGCTGCAAAGTGGATAACGACCTCATTGATTCTATTTTTATACCTAACGAGATAAGATTGGTAAACTTCTTTCCTTTTAGGGAAATATACGTGTGCCAAGGTGTTCTCTTCCCTTAGGAATATTGGAAAAAATGTGGGATATGTTTTATTCCCATGTTCCATTCATAAAAGCCTATTATGAGAATGAAACAATCTTCAAACATGCTCCTACCTGCTATTACTACTTTATATTACATACACGCACGTACCTACTACTAGATATACAAATACATACAATAAAAATAACGTATAAATTATTATTAATGTGACATTCACGCTCATATTCCACGCTGCAGATTTAAAAAAGCTGAATGCATTTCACTTTCCTGTTTAAAAAGCCGTATATGCCCTGAAATGCCTGTATAGAATGTATACACGACAGGGTAAAAGCCGCCAGTTCGAAGGCAAAATGACGTGAAATTCACGTTTCATAAATGAATGGAGCTCTACGATAGAGAACGTGCATTGGATATGAATTTCTATATTAAATGTTTTGAGAAATCAAGCTTTGTAAAATATCTTCTTTTTTATTGCATAGTTTGTAGAAAATATCCTTGTAGTAGTCTAGTAACACCAATGACGTCATAACCGTCGTAGCGTTTCGACCTTTCAAACGTGCGTCAAAGCATAAAGTATTCTTATTCAGGGGACATTTTTATAAATGCAGATGTTTGAGTTGCGACGAGCTCTTTCAATTTAAGCATTGAAAATTTCCTCTGTATGTTCTCTGTGTAACATGAATGAACAGGTCTTCGATTATTGCGCGCAGTGATGGAGTAGCGTCGTCTGTCATGTTTTCTAAGCCGCAACATAATACAATACGAGCTATCTCAAAAACACGCACGTCAAGATCCAGACGAGGGTTGCGTGAATTTAGGATTTGCTTCTAGAATTTTGACAATGTTGGTCCCTAAGATCCTTAAATATTCCTTTTTACGAACTTTACGTCTAGTTCTTCCCAGTACCTGGGCGACCGAGCTTTGCTCGGGTGAAAATAGCTAAAAATTAACTTCTCACCTCCAAATTTCATCGAAATCGCTAGAGCCGTTTTCGAGAACGTGATTACAAGTATATGAATATACATATATATTTATATATAAACAAATGCTTGTTTAATACATAGTATAGAATGTGTCATATTGTTTTGGTGATTTTTTTATTGACATATGTTTGTGCCTTGACTTGAAAGTAATATACAATGGAAAAAAAACACACATATTTTTCCTTTAGTCCAAGCTTATTTCGATAAATCCGTAAAACTCTCATGTTTTTGAACTGACATTCTCTGATAACCAGAATGGCCTTTTAAGCTCGGCCGTAGTTAATTCAAGGGACGTGTTTTCTAAATGTATCTTAATGACATCGGATAACCATTTCTTATCGTAAACACGTGTACACGACTACGCGACGGTTCAAGGCGGCCACAGACGTGATCACTTTCCAATGTCCGTACCTAAAGCTTAGAGTTGGCTGTTGCGTGCGATAAAACCGAACCCCAAACGAATGAGACGAGGGCGACTAGAGCCAACGGACGATCGCCCTTATCAACTATTAACGACACTTTTAAAAAGAGAAAGAAGACTGCGCACTTGGTGTTTAATGGATCAATCAGCTGGACTCTTGAAAATTTACTTTGAATCTGTTTCAAAAGTATAATTGACGACAATTAAAGTAAAAACAGTCATAACTTGCAGACCTCACCGAAAGTGCCAGTTAGATACGGATCTTGTAATTACTTCAGACACTTTATGGTTCGGATAACTCATCATATCTCCCAACATTCACTTACTGTTGAGTGAAGACCTCTTAAGACGCTGACAAGAGCTAATGACCTTGAGCAATCGAGGCAGGCTACTGTCTCAGCGGATAATCTCTATTTTTATTGTAGGGAGCGAGTAGCACGACCGCGGCATGTAGGCGATATTCGTAGAAAATCCGAAAAATTAACATTTAAAAAATCCCATATTGCATGAACATTATAAATTAGCAAATTTTTTGATATGAGTATGACGGAATAGTGCATTTAATCATAGAAATCTACGTTAAAAAATAAACTTATACTTAGCACCGTTTCCTAGAATACTATTTGGATTAGAAGACGTAACTTTACGTTTTTTTCATCGAACCGATTTGATTATGAAATTTTCAAATTTTAAAAATTAGAAAATTAGCAAGTTTTTTAAGTATATAGTGAATATTAATATGTATTTTACTCGCCTTACAAAATTAAATAGTTTTCGTTTAAATATTGTTTAAATGCAGTCAAGTCACATTGTCGATTTATTTTTTTAGTACTAGTTATTATAAGTTACTAAGTTAGTTATTATAGTGAGAAAAAAAATGTGATTTATAGAGGCGATACCCAGGACCTTTCACTAGTTACTAAAACATCGTAACTAAAATTTAAAAAAATCATAAAGATTCCGATTAACATTCCATAGCCTTTTTACAAATAAGGGACTGTAATTCTGACGTTGTGCACCGTTTTTTGTAAGCATTAAGTGGGATTTGCAATAAAGTGTAAATCGATAAGATTGGCACCTAACCCTTTAGATTTTTTTAGCTGTAACCATTTAGCTAACGTTTTACAAGGCGTCCAGCGTCGAAAGTAAATGTCCTCTATTTCACACGTTTCGGCCCTCGTAGAACTCTCCATATATTTTCTTTATAACCTCTTCTCCCACTTGACCCTTTTTTGTTCCACTCAACAATGTTTACTGTTAGTTGAGCCAAAAAATACATATTAATAAAGTTACAAGTATGCTGCGTCTGCAATAAAATCCGCTTCAATATTGATTCGCAAAACAAACTTTATAGTACATTACAGACCTAGGGTGGTGAATTCGTAAATGTCCCAGATCGCAGGTTTCTGTGGCCCGAACCGAAGGTGAGGGCCATAAATATGCTAACTGGGGCTTTACGAATTACCGCCCGTGGTTTGTCAAAAGTTTTACGTCTTGCCTTGGCCAAGAAGTGAGATTTTCTCTCCGCGTAGCGGGCAGAAAATCCCACTTTACGGCCATGGGTGACGTAAAATCCTTTTACGCATCTATTGAAAAAGAGTGGAGAGTGGGTGGAAGCGTAAGCAGGCCACCAGCAAGATGGACCGACGATATCAGGGCACGTCTAGGCTGAGGTGGATGGAAGCTACCACCAGCAGGGAGAGATGGTACACCTATGGAGAGGCATATTCAAATTCAAATTCAAAATTCAATCATTTATTCAGCAAATTGGCCACATAGGGGCACTTTTACACGTCAGAAAAGAAATTACTAGCGCTTCCTAGACCCATTGCTTGAGAAGAAGCGCCGCAACAAACTCAAGCAGAAGGCCTTTTTTCAAAATTTACACATACTCGTAGTTATAACATTTACATTACATGTACTTATAAAATATACATATAGGTACGTACTACAATTACATTGAAGGGATGTATAGTCCCTAACTTAAACTTAAATCTAAGATCTTAGAGATGTATAGTCTCCAAGGGTCCAGAAAAAAAATATTATGGAGATGGCCTCCATTGTCAAATAAATATAAATTCCATAGATGTCGACAGTCTCAAAATGTCAATAAATAATGAAATACATCATGTATAAAAGAGTTCATTAATACATGTCAATAAGAACATGATGAGGTCTCTCGCTTAAAATGTTTGACTTAGTAATATATATTTAAAGCTAATGATTATTTTTAAAAGTCCTTGCAAGCATGAACAGACCGGACCCCACAGACAGCACCCGTTCACGAGCGTGACGCGTATCTCAGCCATCGCCTCCCTCAACCATTTCTTAGGCAAGGTTATAGGATATGCTTAGCAGCGGGCAAATCTATGCTGAAGAAGAAGAACATAACTGTAAATCACTATACTTTTAACACATCTGAACGTGACGTCAATAAAGTAGGTACATCGTACAAAAAGTGCCCAGCCAGGGCAACCAGCGACTCCAGCGAGCCAAATCAATCCGAGATTCCAGACGACCGGCTGCGCACTGCACGTGGCATATTCGTAATCCACATTGTCTGGCCCAATATGATCGCAACCTTTATTCCCACTCGCTGTTTTCCGTTCCAATGATCTGTAGGCGCGCAAATGGAGTAATATCAAGGTGGATACGACAATTTTATATGAAGTAGATGCAGTGCGTATACGACATTTTTCTAGCTGTTATTACTGCGTCTGCTGAAAATAGCTGAGATAATGGATATTGCTGCTTATTTTGTTAAAATGAAGGACTTTTAATCCTTAAAAAACTTATAGTCATTTAAGTAAGAGAGAGGTTTAAGTCATTCACTTGAAATTAATAATCCAATTTTAAAAGATGACTAATTTGCTACCATACTGGATGTGGCCTGTACTAGGAGCAAAAAAACGTAACGATGATTCCACAGAGTATCCGTATATTGACATGGTAAATTAAATTAAGTAAATTAACTCTTCACTTCAAGTTATAAGCAATATAAGATTTTTTATTTTATTTATTTCAAAAACTTACATCTATCATTACAGTTGCCCAATTCGATAGAGAAGCATTTATACACAACAAACTATAAACATAATACAAACAACGTAACCTTTGTGAACTCATTCAGTGAACAGGAAAAGATATCG
>OZ020274.1:9912047-9982206 GCA_963971205.1 Aethes cnicana | reverse complement strand
CCGGCCGCCGCCGCCGCCCCACGTACCCGTCGGGCACGCACAGCCCCACCACCGCCAGCAGCCCCGATAAGATGATATTGATTTAATTAAAACAATTTTGTGACGTTTTGCCTCATGACATTCATGATCCAAAAATAAAATAAATAGATCACTGATCACAGTAACGACTCCTCAACATTCCGTCGCTGTGATATTTCCGACTTGACGTTCGCGATATTATTGAATTAGTGACGGGTCGCGGATCAACAGCTCGCTCCGATTGTTTCATTCAATCGCTTGTCTGTCTATTTTACCTTGTTCTTAATGTATTTAACGCCAGTAAACGTTCTTTAAGGATATTGGCGCGTTCTTAGATATAATACGAGACAATATGGAATTTGTAGTAGGTACCTACAGTTCTAAAGGACATGCACAGACTCCATCGGATACACGAGGCTCCTAATATCTGAGTAAAATTACGTTTAACCAACCAACACAAATACGAGGTATAAGTTTGACGTGTCTGTCTGACTGCGGCCTCGTAGCTCCGCAACGGCTGAACCGATTTTAATTTCGAAGGCCAGTTAAAAAGTGTGTTCTAGCTATATCTGTCGAAAATTGGTTAAGCGGTTTGAAAATTATCGGCTCATTTCTGATATATTGAATCGAGTATGTTATCGATGAATGCCGGGAGTCTTTTAATTTTTCAAAGAGCAATGTTTCCAAATCAGCTGAATGATTCATTTATACAGTTTTAAAATGATATTTTGACAAAAAAACTTGTATTTGATAACTTATCTCTATGCAGTTAAATACCTTCTCATAATTTAGGGGTAACCAACTCGAAATATGGAACGATGTGAGCAATGTTGTGCCTTTAATTGTTAAACTGAATTAACGTCGATCGTTTTCTTTCGCAGCATCCCTGACACCCGCGCTCTTAATAAATAAAAGTGAGTTGATAAATGAAATAAAATAACAGAAGTCTGCAGTAGACCAACACGGCACCTCAATAGGGATGACGACAGGGTGAAGAAATCGAAATTCTAATTAGTCCGTCAGTCAGGTAATAAAAAATATTAGACACGTATTTTTTGTTTTATCAAATTAACAAAGATTGACTAAGTTAAAAAGCATTAAAGTTGGAGAGTGGGGGCTAACAACGTCACCGTTAGGTATAAATCGTACCTAACCGTGATTTCACGCGACATTTCAACTCAATATATCTCCGTATAAGTTAGATTACGTGAAAAAAGGAAAAATACGTGTCCAATACTTTTCAATAATCTTCCTGATAGACTAAGGAAAAAAAGTTGTCGTCATCCCTATTATTTCAAGGCGGCATTGGGAACATATTAACTCGACATTACGGTAAATGCCAAGCGGACTTCCTGCAATGAAAGTAGAATCTGAAACCCTTTGGCGACAGTTTAACTAGCCACACAAAGCTGACGTAGCCGGAATAACGAGCAATATTCATATTTAATTTCTGCCGCACATATCGGCAATATGCACTGCCTGCCCTGCGACACAAATGAAAAATAAACCCATTCAACGTTCATCTGGATGCAAACATATGAAGTCTTTATTGTTTCAATAACCCTCTCAGAAAGGTTTCTTTTTTTATTACTTGTTAAATTAACATGTGTTTATGTAAAATCATAACATGCAGCCAAAGGATGATCGCGGGAATTTCCCAAAGGAGGTAAATTTTCATAAATTTTTATTACGAAAACGTGGGTCTGCGTCCATCCAATTTGATCCCTAGTGCTCCCTTGCTATCGCCGGCTGTAATTCCTGGAATGCCATACTCTCCAGTGTATAGTATAGTTAGGTAGTCATCTAAAAGGTGTTATTTTTTTAAATACCCTTATAATCCATTTTTTTTTGTTAATCGTGACACGCACTGTATCTTTATCCTTGTCAGTGTAATGTACCGATTAGATAGTTATGGAAAACAAAAGGAACATGGTTCGTGTCTTTCGTATTCATGTAATAAATAGTAAATGCATATTTATGTGTTTTACAATATAATCGACACGCAGCGACTGTTTTATTTACACGTTGGACTGATTTCTAAGCAAGACCAGCATCTCCCCGCGACTTCGACCGTGTAATGCGGTCGGACCAATACAGAAATCAAAAACCTTTCTACCCCTTGAGACTAGAATTTCTATAAATGTTTTTTTAGCATTTAGATGTCTACCTCGTAAAGACTATAGGAGTGCCAAAATTTCATTTCTATTCCGGTCAAGTAGTTTGAGTAGTCAGTCAGTCCCCTTTGAGCTTTATATATTTTGAAAACATCCTTGCTTGAAATCTAAGCATGCCAAACCCAGCTTCAATCAGGAGTATTAATTATCATGATCTTTGCTTTCTACCTTAGGCCAGTATCGAATGGTCGCTTTAATAATTCAAATTATTGTTGCTACTCTTGAGAGCTTTGGTTGCCAAAATTCGGCTACTAGCGAACGACTAACAGCGCTTTGACTGAGATGTGCACTAAATATTCCATAGTTCACAAATTGAAAATTTGGGGTTATTTTGAGTAGACTCTGCAAAATTAAAATGTATTTATATGGCAATTTTTCGTTGCTATGAAACGACACATGAAAGCGAAAAATCTTCAATATCTTAAAGTGCAACAGGAGATTATATTTTAGCTCAAAAAAGACAATGTTTGCAAAACGTTCGTCGTTAACGGTTAGGTAAGTAGAATGAACATGTTGACTCAATAGTGATTCGATGGTGGTACAGGGGAATATAACAAAAGCCTTTGCTTATACCTACCAAATGTCATAAAAATAATATTATAATAACTACTTACATGAATAAAATTAATAAAATTAAGATTATTACCCATTGACTAAACACCACTCAAATCAAGCCAATGGAAGCGTTGAATTATTTCAAAGCCAGTGTTTATCCGGAACATAGCGACCTGCGTTTCCGAGTTTCGGTCCAAACTGAATAAATTATTATTTAGGTATCTGTGACGTTACGTTTACTCCACCATTATCTTTCAGGCCACAAAACAACATTCACTCGGAATGTAATCTGATAATATAGGGTGCGTTCCGTAAAGCGCTCACAGCACTTTGAGCACGTTTCGGGACATTTTGTGAGCGTGCTCACAGCGCTCAGGAAATTGATGACGTCATCGGTCGACGCTCACGGTGCTCACGCTGTGGGGCATGGGCGCTGTGAGCGCAAACGTCAAAGTGACATTTGACTATACATTTGACAGGACATGACTCCCTCATAAAAAAAGTCGTTCCGATCGTTCCGAATCAAAAACGAGCGTGACAATCGATTCAGGACACTTAAGAGCGTTGTAAACGCTGTGAGCGCTTTGAGCGCGTTATGGAACGCACCCATAGCGTAATAATCCAAATCTTAGTTTTCTCTGTGTACCTAGTTCTTGCGATGCGATTTCTCTCTAGTGCGTTTATACGCACGCGCCCGGGGTCGTAAACGTGCCCGTTGAACGTCGTTTTGAACGCCGTTCATGTAAACGCGCTAAAAGCAGGGTGTTTACACGATCGCGGGCATGCTAGTCAGTGCAAGCATGGCAGACGACGAGGACGTTAATCTCTTGGGGGCTAACTGCTTTGGGTTTCATTTACTTTTATAGGAAAAAGAAACAAAATGACGATGATGATATTTTTATTTCAGGTTGCGTCTAAATCCACCCGTACTAATATTATGAATGCGAAATTACAGGTACTTTCGCATTCTGTCTGGAGATAGTTGGATAGGCTTCTTTTTATTTCGGAAAGATGCAGTTTCCACGGAAAAGAGATAACTGAATTCCACGCGGGTGAAATCACGGGCAGGAGGTAAGTAGTGTGCCCGTAAGTACTTCTTTTCTCCGTTTGAACTCCTTCATGAGCTTGTCAACCTCTCCTAAGCATCTGCAACATTTTTTTATATTTATGTTGCTTACTTGAGGGAGTCCATATTATTGGTTCTACTTGGTAATTCCCCAGGAAATGGAAAATTTTGGTCGTCTGACCATTTCGACAAATTGGCATTGTTAAATTAATTTTATTCGGCAAGTCGTCATCGTCCGTACGCCACAAAGGTGCAAGCGATACTAACGCGACCGCGCGCGTGTAAGCAGGTACCCGAGCACGATTAAATTCACCTTTGATCTTTGCCGAAAAACCGACCGATCGACGGCGTTCTCGTTCACGTTCACGAGCGCGTTCAATATCAGCCTGTTTACACGCCTGTGCCTGTGAACGCGCCCGTGAATGTCGTTTTGAACGCCGTTCATGTGACGCATCAATGCGATGTCTACATTTTTATTACGAGTATATAAGCTAATTAAACAATTGCTTTGTCTTTCTGAGCATTTTTTAGCGAAAGTTAAGGGATAAGGTGTCTGACAAAACTTTCTAATTTAATTTTATAGTTAAACCTAGCTTCTGCCCGCGACTTTGTCCGCGTTGAATCCGGTTAACGCGTTCCCGCGGAAACTATGAATTTTTCCGGGATGAAAAGTAGCCTATGTCCTTTCCCGAGACCCCAACTATATCTATGCCAAATTTAATTTTAATCGGTCCAGCGGTTAAAGCGAAGAGGTAACAGACAGACAGATAGAGTTACTTTCGCATTTATAATATTAGTGTGGATATAATATCGATTGCTGTTCGTTTGTCTCGCTAAAACTCGAGAACGGTTGGGCCGATTTAGCTCCTTCTTTTTTTGTTTTGTTCCCTGTGATTCAGGTAAAGTTAAAAAAGAAAAAAACGGGAAGCGGGAACAAAAAAAATGTAAGGGAATCCGAGGTGAAACGAAGTTCGCCGGGCCAACTAAGTCTGTTAAAAACTTACAAAAGATAAAAAAAGTGACAATGCTGGGATATACAAGATATATGTATGTATGTAACTACTTCCACTTCCATGGTTCAGGTATGTAAGTTGCCCAAAATGCTATGCGTCAACTGACTAACGTTGCATCGTGTTAAAACTTCAACTCGATGTAAAATTTAAAACATTTAGAGATTATATAATTATTATTGTATACTCACGTAGAAATTTTTGTATGGGACAGTCCTTACAGATCGTCATACTGTAATGAGCTTCGTTGTCAATGTCCCCGATCAATCGCTGCGGCCTGCGCCTGCGACTGACGCGTGTGGCCGATGCGTCTGTCGCATCCATCGGCGGCCGCACGCGTCAGTCGCACGCAACCCACGGCAACGTCTCCATACAACACTACCTTACACAAACGCACGCGTCAGACGCATCGGCCGCAGCCGCAAGCCGCAGCGATCGATGGTTGACATTGACATTCTCAGGGCAAGTTGATTCATGCACATGAGATTATGTGAACGTCAAATATTGCGCTAACGCATGTTAACTCGAAAAAACGTTGCTCCATGATTTTTTGACCTTATCGAACGTAAAAATATGACGATGACGTTAACCGGTGCCGGACCACTGCTTAAAGTAATCGTCAAACTCAAACCAAACGTTATACTCGGACCTAAAATAAGCTGGAAAATAAGAGAGATTTGTTTGAGAAGACAATACAATATGGAGTGAATAATGATGATTTTTGTAAGGAAAGTGTGCTGCATTGTTATTATTACAAAATATTTGAATGCGCAAGTGCATAGCGGAAGGAAACGTAATGATACGTTCCCCGCGCCCTTCCTGCGCCGATAAAATCTGTGACATTCACAGTTCACGTTTGAATTAGAAACCTATTTTTATTTATAAGCCAACAATTGTAGTACGACTTACAGTATGTTTAAGTGCGCCACATAGAAGCAGGTAGAAGATTGTGAGATCATGTACCTACCTATTGATGCAGAGTTCACATCGAGAAGAACCAAAACATGTCTTTCCTTTCTTTGTTACCCAATTAAAAATCAAGTTGCAATACACTTTTCTGTCCGACCTTTTACTGCAGAAGACGAAAGAACTAAAATACACCTACGTCTTGTGTTGTGATCCCTGTTCATGCAAAACACAGTGTAACAGAGAACCTAATGTGAACTAAGTAATCAGCAGAACAGGGGGCTATCGCGTGTGAATTTGCCACTAGAGGCGCTAGTGTCGCGTGAGATCCAATAACATTCAGTTTTCACTATGTTTTCACTGGCTTCGTGATATAAATCATAATTTCTTTAATTTACCTGTTGAAAAGTGATCTCCTTCGTGAAATTATCGCAAATATGGATTATTTGGCGATGAATGTAAGTTGATTTTTTTTTTCCAAATAAAACGGAACTGCACAAAACTGCTGCATAGCTACTTGATTGATGATAGTTATTTATAATTAATAAATTTAATGAGATTCAATATTGAAAACTTTGTTTCGGCGCCGATCTTATAAAGTCGCCTTTGACAGCTATGCCTCTGGACCTTAGTCAAGTCAAAGAAACGATAGTCCCCATTGTATGAAGTGATAGTCACTAGAGGGCCACTTGATCATACGATCAAATTATAAATTTTTCACCTCAGCAGCTCGAACAAGTAGACTTTGCTGTCAGAAATCAGTGAGCAAAATCGTGTTTGTTTCACTCAGTGAGACAAAGTACTTTTTTAATTTGTTTTTTTTTAATCCATTGATCCTATCAGACAATCCCATCAGACAAAGGCAAAGGCCTAAGCCATGCAGCCCCAGTGAAGTCGTTCCCGCGCTTTTTTAATTTTTTTATTTGATAACTGCGAATGGTCATTTCATACTGCGGCATCTAACCAGTAACCACTTCTAATAACAATAATTCAAACTATCTCGATTTTATCAGCTCTCTTTTTTTCATTTCTTTAACAAAAGAGGTAGAATTATATTAGGCAAGTCGTAGTGCGAATCTATTTTCGTAGAAAAAAAAACTGAACAAGAATCGTTCGGATACGCGCAACGCATCAGTACCGCCGTATATTTTTAGGCATTAAAATTATACGTTGATTTTACCTTCTAAAAATCTTGCAAATTTTAAAATGACTTATATTTCATATAATTATGTTATTTGTAATCAATTTAAACTAAAGTTTTAATTTAAAGTAAACTAATAGTTTTCAAATGTTACCGAATAAATTCGAAATTTATCATTGTACTAGTTTCCGAACATACGTTTAGAAAATTGCCGCCATTCTTTCATGTCAAATCATGTCTAATTTTCGATAACTAACTTTAAAGTAATTCTTTTAAAACATGAGATTTAAGTAATAATAAAAGTGAAAGGAGTGAAGAAGAAATGTTATTTCATATTTTTCGTGATGTAAGTATTCTTTGCAAGTACCTTTTATGTGTTCTCGCTACTGAGGTGAAAAATTGTATGTGCTACTCGAGAGCAATTTATTTTACTTCTCCTGCCTTTGAGTCCTTCGCTAAGCTCAAGATTCTAAATTAGAATCACTCGCTAGACGCTCGTGATTCAACTATAGAATCTTTCGCTAGCTCAGGACTCAAACATGGCACTCGAAGCAAAAAACAATTTTGCTCTCTTGTTGCACAAATAACTATTATAGAGTTGGTGTTTGAAGACCATGCAACGTTACTCAGTTGACGCTCTATCTAGCGACGACTTTGGGCAATGAAGACTCTGAATTAATTATTTGACAATCTAAAAGGATCTGTATACAGGGCGTTAATGTTGATATGCGTCAACTTCGGCATGGCACTTGGGACATTAACAGAAACAATAACGTAAATAAATTAGTTGATATCGAAAAACTTTTTTTTTAGCTTTTCATACAAAATAAATAAATATTGCCATGACGACTAATGCACAAGTACCTTGATAGGGTCCTGTCACAATTTCACACTTGCGTGACACATAAATTGAATAGCAAAATATCAAATGAACTCATTATTTTCACCTCCTTGTCATACACAAAGGGGATATGGAAACTCTTTACTTACTCTCTATTATATTATTACTAGTTGGCCCGGCGAACTTCGTTTCACCACGGATTCCCATACATTTTTTTTTTTTGTATTTCCGATTCCCGTTTCTTTTTTCTTTTTAAACCTTACATGAATAGAAAAAAAGAATTAGCTAAATCGGCCCCAGCGAGACAAACGAACAGCAATTGATATTAATATAATTAATATTAATATGGATTATCTCGTCTATTGCTAGTTGTAAAACATCATGTCAGCCGAAAGAAGTCCACTGTTGGACATAGGCCTCCCCCACGCTCACCACTCAGACCGGTCTTATGCTAATTGTTTCCACAGGATTCATTAGTTGCACATCTAACCCTAATTCGCCGTGCCATCCTCAATTTGCAGGAGGACGCAATTCTTACTTTTTGCGTTCTTAGAACTATTTGTCTTCATATCACGGTGCGGAAAGTCTCACAGAAGGCGAGGTCCTCGTTTATCACAAGTACTCGGCGAGTTAGGTACTTGCCAGAGTTTTTATTTCAAAACTAAACTCATCGTTTTTCCAACCTCTTAAAATCCCTTTCTTTAAGCTACTTAGTAGGTTCCTATATTTTTAAAATGAACGAAGTTTCAACTTTTGTAAAAAATAATAGTAATCCATTATTTAAAGCAGAACGGAGCTGTGTGGTTACACGAAAAAGCCTTATTACCCGAAAATACAATATCCGAGCTCAGAGGCAGCAGAGCGGTGGCTAAGCAGATTGTCGGAGTAACAAATGGGCCAATCCCATGACCGGTCCTTAAAAAAACTTTCGGGGTATCCGTACAACCCTTGCGATTCACCCTTCAAATACGTCATGATGATATCAAATTTGAAGTTATGTCACGTAAAATGGATCACGAGTTCTCCTGCATAATTTATGCTAAGTACTTATACCTAATTAATCATACAGGGCGGTTGCTATTAAGGGAGGGAAGCGAGCCGGTCGTGTGAAAACTGCACATGAATACCCAATGTATATTTACTTAGAATTACAAATTAATTTTCATACATTTAATCAACTTGAAGGTCTTCAACAAATATTTGATTGACCAATATATTTTTGTCTTGCTTAAAATGCTTGCCTTGCATAAACGTGTCGGAGATGTAATGATAACATTCAATCAGTTCCGATATATATTCCATAAAATCGCGAAATAAAATAAAAATGTACAATGATCTACATTTATACTGAAATAAACGTTCCTGTCGTTAATTAGTAATTACTTAGGTACTCTCTCCAGCAATAGCTTCGATTCAGTTTAAGGCTTCTTCAAAAGGTTGAAGTGCCGAGATGTGCCGGGATCCGAGATTAAGCCCACTCGTGCTTTAATTACGCTATACATCTACGACCATTTTATTGAGTCGAGAAACAGCAGGTACCTAGTTAGTTGAGAACTCGAGGAGGTTTGTGAAAACTTTGCGGCTCTGCAGAGGCTTTATTTCAATATATTGAATTGCAAAGCAGTCGCTCAGGGAACCGCTCGCGGTCCCGTTATGTGTGTTTTGAGGAGAATCGTATCCTACCGGTTTGTACCTAATCATTTATTGAGGCAACTTTAAAGTCTCCTAGAATTACAGTATCGTCGTTATGGCTATGATTAATTGGTCTGAAAAAAGAGTCAGCCTTTAGCCTTTGCCCAGCATTGAGATCAGATAGCCTAGGGACAGATTGTTCAATTACTTGCCTATGTGAAGTAAACCATTTAATTATATGCGGAAATAAATAAAATTGAAATAGTGGGTGTAGGAAAGATATAACCCTTTTCACCACAAAATCATTGACGGAAAGGTCGTGTTGCGTTCGACCGCACGTCCGAACCTAACCGTGTCAGTTTAAACCTTGACTCGTCCGCCGAATCCAAACGAGAATTTAAAATCGGTGGAAACCAGAAGTAGGGAAATTGGATTTAGTATGCTATTGCTATAGCAGACTTATACTATACTACGTATACCTATACATGAAAAAGAATGAGAACTTGAGTTGGTAACTAGTATAACTAGTATAAAAATCCGAGACATATTAACTCCTGACTGAAATTAAAACCACGGCATATACGAGTATATTAACTCTGACGAAGACCGAATTTAAACACTAACCTTAAGGAACTTCTGAATAAATTTATTTATATATAACGTTCCCGGTAGTTACTTATAACATAGACATATCAAAGTTCAAAATGCATTGACAATCTTATGTGTGGACAGCACCTTCCAACAGGATATCGGCCAAACCTCAAAAACACGTACCCAAGCAAAAAAGGGTTTTTTTAACTGCGTATCTGACCATTGGTGCCGCCGAGAAGGTAATTTATGTCCAAATAGTCCAACAAAGGAGACAAGAGAGAAATAGTGCGACATCCACGTCAACTGAAACGGGGGCGCACAGATTAAATATTTACAAGCATTCCTTTGTCACTCCCAACTGCACCATTATTTTTCTTTCAGAACGGGCTCCTAGTTAAAAGTAAACTAAAAAGTTTAAGAGCAGAGAAACTTGTTAATTATAAGTGTGAAGGAAGGTTTCCGTAGGACAGTCGGAATATATAGGTACGTAGCTATGGGTAGTAAGTTTAAACTTTTCAGTAACACTAGCTTCTACCAGCGACTTCGTCAACGTGGAATTCGCTTATGACGATCCCACGTGAAATATCTGTCCATGGCAGTTTAAGCGCGAGAGGTAACAGACAGACAGACAGTTACTTTCGCATTTATAATATTAGTTTAGATCCTCAACTGAAACGTAGTGACTGACTGTCTGCATACTAAACACGTGATTAGAGTAATTAACATGTTGCAGTCATAATGCAAGCGTACTCAAGTACCTAGTCACGTAATGATCCGGTTAATCCCTGGCAATTGAACTACAATCCAAACAGTGGCATTCTAACGTAGTGAACAGTCAACAGCACAAGTAACTAAACAGTCGATCTCAAAATGACCGAAGCCCACTCCTACTCATTAGACAAGAAGTACGTCTGATACGCAAGCAGCAAGTTCATAAATTGTATGGACGTATTTGATATGGAGATGATGACAGGCTACTTTTTGTCCCGGTAAAGCACATAGTTCCCTCGGGAACGGGATAGCCGTATTCCACACGGACGCAGTCGCGGGCAGTAGCCATTAATATATATTCCTTCGTTTAAGTAAAGTCATTTTAAAGTCTATGACTTGAAACAGAAAGTAAAAAGAAAAATATGTTTTTAATAAAATAGGTAATTCAAATTCTGGAAACATTTTAGCATACTTAATTAACATTTGCGCTAGTTTCACCTCGCAATTCCGGGCATGTTTTCCACAGTCCAACCGCACAATTGGCATTTTGCGCTTTTTGCGCTTTCTGCAATGTGCCTTGATTTCCATGTTTTAATTAAGAGCTTAAATTTAATTAAGACTAAGAGCCGGGCGATTACGAGTACCTACCCTATTGCTAAGAAATAGAATAAAAGTTACATTCTATAGTACCTACCTAGACTGAGCTTTCCCCAGATGAAAATAGCTAAATGAGTTTTCCTAGATCTAATTTGTCACCTCTAAAAGCCCTATATTGCAAATTTAGATTTCCCTTAAAATCCATTTCGAGATAAGTACCTTTTTCACTATAAATAAATAAATATAGTATAAATATTACATATACGTACGACGGTTATATAATTTAAAGTAGGTATAAGAATTGTATACAGTACAGTAATAAAATTAGACTGCCCGGTCACCACGGTTCGGTTGCCACGTCAAATCTACTATGATGATTTTCATTTGTCACGACTTCATTTCTTGCTGCCTAAACGAACTACAAGACAAGAGATTAAGATCAAATTGCAGGTTTGGAGTTTGCACAAACGGATCCCAGTGGAATTTTATAGGAATGCATTGTGCAGAGATTTGACTTACAAAACTGAGTCCCGCGACGGGCCTAGTGCAGTTGCATCCGTGCCTTTATACGACAAGAGATATTCGGAAATGTGCCCGGGGTTGCCGTGACGCAGTTCAAATATTTGAAACTTATGGAGTCAACGTTGAAACGAATTCAGCTACGAAAACAATTTCACAAAGAATCTTAACTCTGTGCTACTGCTGACTTGCCATGCATTTTTATTCAGTACTTACAGCATATTTTTGGAATCGTTGTTTAAAAGATAGGCACTATATATTAAAAAATTTATACAAATTTAATATCTTCATTCATGAACCCTTTTAATCAAGAATTTTGATATTTTTAACGAAACTTTAATCCAGTTAAACTAGTGGTATTTATTCGCATACAAGCTGTTCGCTACCACCACCACCACCACCACCAAACAGCATATTTACGTCCCACTATTGGGCACAGGGCCTCCCCTCATCACGAGAGGGTTTTTTCTATATTCCCCACGAGAGCGCAGTACGGTTTGGAGACTTCATACAAGTTCTTGAATTACTTCGCAAATGCGTGCAAGCTTTCTAACGATTTTTTCCTTTACAGAAAAGCTCAGTGACATTCACATTCACATTGAATTCGAACATAGTTAACTCAGAGCTGGCAAGTCGGGTTTGAACCCCCGACCCTCTCCATGAGAGGCGATTGGTCAAACTTCTAGGATACTTACTCGTATCACGGCTATTTAAATTGCCGTTCGTTAGTTAAAGAATAATCACGAAATATATATAGGTATTTGTAAAACATAACTAGTAGAGCAAACAAGCTTTCATATACTAGGCAATGTAATCATATTACTGCATCGAGCCCAAATAGCAAATACGAAAGTTGACATCTATCTTGCTCCCTAGGGAAAACAGGAAATCAAACTATGGCGGCACACAGCTCAGCGTTATTTACTCGGATGAATGATTTTGACATCTAAAAATATCCACAATATTGTTTGTCGTGTGTATTATTCTGCCGGCTCGTCACTGGAGAGGAAAAACTTTGTTTATGCCATGTTTATCAGTGTGTCGGGCGCTCAATGAAACTTGGCCTTTATACCTGTGTTTAAGGAAATACTTACATTACATTAACATCTTCTGGAGGTCTGAATCTCAAAGTTTCACGTCAATAAAGTCGTATTTGAATCGTTTAATCAAAGAGGTTCACTAAGTTTGTTACCAAGTACAAGGTACTAATTATTAACTTTTAACTTCCTTCTAAGTATGATTGAAGTAGCGCTTGAGCCATTAATACCAGCATTAATCTGATAAATGGGCAAGATATTGGCTATCTTGACCACGAATCTGAGATCGCAGTAAAACTACCTAAATGTGTCTTATATACAAATTGTCCTATAATAGTGCGCTCGGTGAGTAATATCCAGTCTTCCTTTCAGCTATTTGTTATTATGTTGCAGATATGTTAAATATTATTGAAAATGGTAAAGAAAAAGAAACCTGCAGTCCCATTTCGCATTTGATGAATCTTGAATCGGAGTGCTTACTACTTATATTCAAACAAAACTTGTGTTTAAATGAGTGTGAAGTGACCAATTGTTCGGACAATTGGTCACTTCACACTCATTTAAACACAAATATAATAATTTAAAGATATAAAAATGATTTTTTGATATTTCAATTGACGATTTCTTTAGTTCCGTGTATTTATTTCTAGGGAGTTAAAAATCATCAACTTTCAT
Source organism: Aethes cnicana (assembly GCA_963971205.1). Classification (NCBI taxonomy): domain Eukaryota; kingdom Metazoa; phylum Arthropoda; class Insecta; order Lepidoptera; family Tortricidae; genus Aethes; species Aethes cnicana. Next base: position 9,968,733 of record OZ020274.1, on the reverse strand, counting down.
TTCCTCATAATACACTATGTTTTGCTTTGAAGTCAAATTCTTTTTACCTAATTCTACCTAATTAAAACGATTTTAATTATCTTAATGCTCTCCATACAATCCGGATAATCTCAACTTTGAAGTAAACATCAGACACAACCGTAATTAAACATAATTCTAGGACGAAACCAAATTAAGATGGAGGGTAAGTTTCGGGAGGTTTCTTTGAGTTCCGTGGACAGGTATTGCCCTGTAATATCAGGAATCGAGTCTGTAACTAGCTCGGCCGTACACTACTGTACGTTTCATGCACTGAAAAAAAGGATTAGCCGAACTAGTTGAGTTAAATAAAAAATACGAATAAATAAAGCATGATAAAAACTTAACTAAACGAATTCAGCACTACTACTAAGACTGGTTGATTACTAATAAGACACACAGTTTGAAAGTCACTTTTTGTGTAGAGATAATCTACTATAGAATAGAAGTCCCGCGCCTACACATTTCAAAACGCTTCAATGTATTTATTACTAGTTGTGAACGCGACTTCGTCTGCGTGGAATATAAAATTGCCGATAACTTTTCTTTCCGACATCCGTAACATAGCTTATATCTACCCTTGAAAACTGCATTCAAATGGGTTCAGTAGTTCCGGAGAACTCTAACAAACAGACAGGCAGACAGACAGACAGAAAGAAAGAGACGGAAAATTACCCTTTTATTATAGTATAGATAGATAGATTATTGAGAGTTTTGCTGGTGCTATTTAACCATCAAAACTCTCAACGCATAGTTGACGGCTGTCTCAGCACGCACACATGCGTTGAGAGTGTTAGTGGTGTTTTTTAAATACTTTGAAGCATTTTGAACTGTGGAGCCTGTGGAGGCGTGGGACTTCCTATAATAGATTAATTATCTCTAAGTGTCCGACATAAATACATACATAAATCACTTTTTCACCTCACTGGCTCGAAAGTGGTCGTTTTGCAGCTTGATATCCGAGCGCAAAAGTTGTTTTTATCCGCTAGCGTGGAAAGTGTTTTTTCACCTCAGCAGTTTGAACAAGTAGACTTTGCTGTCAGAAATTAGTGAGCAAAATCGTGTTTGTTTCACTCAGTGAGACAAAGTATTTTTTTAATTTGTTTTTTTTTTTAAATCCTTTTATCCCATCAGACACTCCCATCAGGCAAAGGCAAAGGCCTAAGCCTTGCAGCCACACTTAAATAGTTTCCGCGCTTTTTATTTTTTTTAATTTAATTACTGCGAATGGTCATTTCATACTGCGGCATCTAACTAGTAACTACTTCTTATACCTAATAATTCAAACTATCTTGATTTTATCCGCTCTCTTCTTTTCATTTCTTTAAGAAAAGAGGTAGAATTATACTAGGCAAGTCTTACTGCGAATCTGTTTTCGTAGAAAAAAAAACTGAATTAGAAACGTTCGGATACGCGCAACGCATCAGTAGGTACGCCGTATTTTTAGACATTACAATTATACGTTGATTTAACTTCTGAAAATCTTACAATTTTCAAATGACTTATATTTCATATAATTATGTTATTTGTAATCATTTTAAACTAAAGTTTTAATTTAAAGTAAACTAAAAGTTTTCAAATATTACCGAATAAATTCGAAATTTATCATCAAGTACTAGTTTCCGAACATACGTTTGGAAAATTGCCGCCATTGTCTCATGTCAAATCATGTCTTTCTTCTTAATTTTCGATAATTAACTTTAAAGTAATTCTTTTAAAACATGAAATTCAAGTAATAATTTGAGTGAAAGGAGTGAAGAGGAAATGTTATTTCATATTTTTCGTGTTGTAAGTATTCTTTGCAAGTACCTTTTATGTGTTCTCGCTACTGAGGTGAAAAATTGTATGTGCTACTCGAGAGCAATTTCTTTTACTTCTCGTGCCTTTGAGTCCTTCGCTAGCTCAAGATTCTAAACTAGAATCACTCGCTGAACGCTCGTGATTCAACTATAGAATCTTTCGCTAGCTCAGGACTCAAACATGGCACTCGAAGCAAAAAACAATTTTGCTCTCTTGTTGCACAAATAACTATTGAAATTCGAACGACGCATAACGCCACTGTCACAATAAAAAAACAACGATACGTTCTGAAACGCAATTCGTCGTGAGAGTTTTATTAAAATAAAGGTTCAATTTACTTAATATCATCATTAATAAAATTATATTAATAATACACCATTTCAGATGTATTTCATTATTTCACTATGTTTTATCACAAAAATACTTAAATATGTGTATATTTTAACTGTATTCAATGAATAATTGAATCTTGAAGTACGAGTAAGAGTGATTTGGAACGCAACCTCCGGAAAAAAAAACATGAAAAAAAAAGTTTTAGATTGGTGGTTTTGTAATTTAGAATACCTATACGAAGTAATAAAGAAAATATGAGCGATTCTAGCGATGACGATACGAATTTAACTCCTCCAGAGTTAGCACAAACTGTACGTGACGCCGAACTAAGTCTTCTTCCCGAAAAATCGCGCGTGAGGAGAAAAATTTTGTGTTGCGCTCAGCAGCAAAGTCGTTTGCGGTCTCGTGCCTTGAAACCCTCGTTACACTCAGGATTCTATATTTGAAGCAAACAACAACTTTGCAGCCTTGCATAACAAATATCTATTGTTTACCGTTGGGGTAGGTAAAGATCACAGAACGCAACCAGCTTCTACCCAAGCGAACCGACTTATCTCACCTAGCGGGCTCGCGGTAGTAAACAGTGGCAAAGGTCCAGCAGCCTTGCCGAGGCTCTCCCGCTCTCTCTCTCTCTAGCTCCAAAATGTTCATTTTTTTATCTTATGAGCAGGCAAACGAGCTCACAGGCCGTGATGGCCTAGTGGTTCGACCTACCGCCTCTCATGCAGAAGGTCGGGGGTTTGATTCCGGCTCGCACCTCTCAGTTTACTTATGTGCGAAATTCATTGAATTCACCACTGAGCTTTTCGGTGAAGGAAAACATCGTGAGGAAACCTGCACGCATCTGCGAAGTAGTTCAAAGATGTGTGTGAAGTCGGCAATCCGCACTGGGCCCGCGTGGTGACTATAGCGCAAGCCCTCTCGTGACGAGAGGAGGTCTGTGCCCAGCAGTGGGACGCAAATAGGCTGTAGTAGTCTTGGGGGAGGCCTATGTCCAGCAGTGGACGTCTATCGGCTGAAATGATGATGATGATGATGATGATGATGATGATGATTAGTAGTAGTAGTAGTAGTGTAGTAGTAGTAGAGCTCACAGGCTACCTTATGGTAAGCGATCACTACAGCCCAACATAAGAAATCACAAGATTTCGAATGAGTTTTCGAACCTGGCAGCCCCAGAGGGACTGCCTCTATGAGTAATTTCACTGGCTGCCTTACCCTCTTACTGAATCACAACAGAGCGACAACTGCTATTAGGCTGCAGGATAGCGAATAGGACGATGGTATGGACCTATTCGGACGGACCTGGCACAAGGTCCTGCCACCAACAAAATGAGATAAAATAAATAAGCTAAAGATGATGCATTGGAAGCTCAGCTTTAAACCCAGTAACATAGCATGTTATGTACACTTATGAAATGCATTAAAAAAGTCGTGGTTAAGATAGATTTAGTTTAGATCATTTTGTTTAATCGTAGTTCAAGAACATTTAATTTGAAAAAAAACACGTGGACTTTATATTTTTAACCGACTTCAAAAAAGGGAGGAGGTTCTCAATTCGTCTATGTTTTTTTTTTAATTTGTGTACCTATGTATGTTCCGCGATTACTCAGTCACTTGTGCACCGATTTCGATGGTTCTTTTTTTAATCGAAAGGTGGTATCTCCGAATTGGTTCCATATTAATTTAGTTCAGTTCTGATAATGGGTTCCATGAGAAAATGAGGGAACTCCTCAAAATTTGCTAGCAGGTAGATGATTTTGGTGTCAATTTTGAAGACTTCAGAGTTACTTATGTATTTCTATAGTAATTTTTGGAAACTGTAGCCGAATAAAAATTTTCAATAAAAAATAGAAACCGCCTTCAAACTCCGACAGGCTGCGAAGTCGGTGTCAAGTGAACCGATCCAAAGAAATGATAATCATAGTGAACTTGACATTGACATCGCAGTCTGTCGGAGTATGAAGGCGGTTTTTATTTTTTATTAAAAAAAAATATAGGTTCAATTGAATGTTAACGATCATTTTGGGAGTTAAACTTGTGACAGTATTGGTGGAAATATTTTCGTTTCTCATTAAGATATCTTGATAAGGCGTCCAATAACGGGGAGATTCCCATCAAACCCTCATTAAAAAGTAATCAATCGGTGGCGCCGCCGCTCGCAACAATGCAGCTCGTCGCAAATTGGTATACTATCCCAATCTGTTATTTTCATCTCAAAAGGGGCATTTCAGTTCGCCTTTTTAATCTTTAGCATATTTTTTCCTAAAATTCGATTCTATGTAATTGATACTGTCAGTCCTACCAATCCGCTAGGCGGGCGCTCGGCAGAGGCGAAGTGCGCTGCGAAATAACGCACACGGGTACGAATTTGTTTTTTCACCTCAGCAGCTCGAACAAGTAGACTTTGCTGTCAGAAATCAGTGAGCAAAATTGTGTTTGTTTCTTTGAGTGACAAAGTATTTTTTTTATTTGTTTTTTTTTTATCCATTTATTTCATCAGGCAATTCCATCAGGCAAAGGCAAAGGCCTAAGCCATGCAGCCACAGTGTCATGTTTTCGTTTAATGTGATCGATTTACTATTCTAGATCAAAATTATTCAGTAAGATACGAAGAATAAACAAATAAAAGTATCTACTTAAAAACAAAATGAATTAAAAATTTCTAATGAATGTAGTTCATTAGTTCCCGCGCTTCTTCTTTTTTTTTAAGTTTGGTAACTGCGTATTATCATTTCATACTGCGACATCTAGGTACTATCTCGATTTTATTAGCTCTCTTCTATTCATTTCTTTGAGAAAAGAGAGAGAATTATATTAGGCAAAAACTCATAGTGCGAACCTATTTTCGTAGAAAAAAGAACCGACCAAGAAACGTTCGGATACGCGCAACGCATCAGTACCGTCGTGTATTTTTAGACATTAAAATTATACGTTGATTAACCTTCTGAAAATATTTAAATTTTTAAAATGACTTATATTTCATATAATTATGTTATCTAATATATAAAAATAAGTCGGGTTTTCCTTCCTGACGCTATAACTCCAGAACGCACGACCCGATTTCCACGCTTTTGCATTCGTTGGAAAGGTCTCGGGCTCCGTGAGGTTTAAGCCGGTACGAAGTCCGCGGGGTCAGCTAGTTTGTAATAATTATAAACTAATGTTTTAATTTAAAGTAAACTAAAAGTTTTCAAATATTACCGAATAAATTCGAAATTTATCATTGTACTAGTTTCCGAACATACGTTTAGAAAATTGCCGCCATTATTTCATGTCAAATCATGTCTTATAATCTTCTTAATTTTCAACAACTAACTTTCAAGTAATTCTTTTAAAACATGAAATTTAAGTAATAATTTGAGTGATAGGAGTGAAGAAGAAATATTATTTCATATTTTTCGTGATGTAAGTACCTATTCTTTGCAAGTACTTTTTATATGTTCTCGCTACTAAGGTGAAAAATTGTATGAGCTACTCGAGAGCAATTTCTTTTACTTCTCGTGCCTTTGAGTCCTTCACTAAGCTCAAGATTCTAAATTAGAATCACTCGCTAGACGCTCGTGATTCAACTATAGAATCTTTTGCTAGCTCAGGACTCAAACATGGCACTCGAAGCAAAAAACAATTTTGCTCTCTTGTTGCACAAATAACTATTAAGCATGAATAACTTCTTTAACAAATAAAGATCTGTAATAATAAGTAAAGATCTGTTTATTAAGTACTAGCTTCTGCCCGCGACTTCGTCCGCGTGGAATTCGGTAAGAACGTTCCCGCGGGAACTATGGGTTTTTCCGAGCCTTTTTTATCCTATATGTTGACCAGTGTTATAAGCTACCCCCATACTAAATTTTGTTGCAATCCGTCCAGTAGTTTTCGAGTTTAATCCGGACATACAAACATACATATACTATACAGACAAATTTTCTAAAAATTCGTTATTGTGTTCAGTATAGTTTATATAGTCCACTCGACTTGATACAGACGATGTAGTTTCTTATAATTTTCAAGTTACTTCTTCTACAGACTTATTTTTAGTATAGAATATTGCCTCTTAAAAAGTATCCATTGTTTTTGAATGACGATTGGCCGTGACAAGATGGCCTATCCAACAGATTTATTGCAAGAAGGTTCTTAACTATAAAAAGACCGCCCCGTTCTTGATCGTAAAGCGCTGTTTATTGCGTGATATTCCTTCCGTTCTTGGGGATAATCTTGAGAAAACAATCTGATTTTACATCTGAGTAATAAAATGAAATAACGAATATTAGATGCACATGAATGATTTGCATAATGGAATTCAACCATAACATTATGCAGTTTAGATAGGAACGGAGAAGACATTAACTGTATTGCTACACCGCGTCCTACGCGCTACCCTGGTAGCCTCTAGCCAGACTTGCAGCGGTATTACGTTTTGCCATCCGTTGGCGATGCGGAGGACGACCAGTAGTTTTTCAATAGGAAAGTAAACCACTCGTACGCTACTCGTATTGAAAAACTAACAGGTCGTCGTCCGGGTCGCAAACGGATGGCAAAAAGCAATACCGCTTTACCGCTGCGCCTTTCTGTACAAGTATGGAGAAAGCGGGCTCATGGCAGTACCTAAGTCTTTAAATCTACTTTATGAGAATACAAAAAATGTATAAATATGTCAAAGTTTCAACTAGATCTCAGCTATCAAGCTCGTGGCAAAGGGCCGGTCTAAGTAGTGAGATTAGGGAGAGGCATATCTCGCAGTGGACCTCTTTACGCTGATAACATGATATCTGTGAATCACCACAATATTAGTAACTAGCTGTTTCCCGCGACTTCGTACTTATAGTACGACACAACTTGGAAGGCGCGCGGCGAAGAACTTAAGCCGTTGACTCAGAGTCTATAATTGTGTAATCCACGCGACGCGCCTTCTAAGTTGTGTAAACCTGTACAGTCGAGTTCGCCAATATATACACACTTTTGCACCTTACCACGTTGTAATAAGGTCCAAAAGTGTACACATATTAATGAACTCGACTGTACCTACGCGCGTAAACATTAAAATGTAAAAATCCCATTTTTTCCCGTTGGAATTCCCGTGGGAATTTCGAGAAGTCGTCTCTTAATACTCCCCTAAACTCCCCAAAGAACCTACATACCAAATTTCAGCTATCTACGACCGATAGTTTGGATCACTTTTTCCTTTAGACCTACATAATATATAACACAGATTACAAAAAAAACTTCTAAATAAAAGCACAATTTCAATATCGAGATTAAATACTGCTTAAATATACCTACAGCTCAGCAAAATGCTAGATGATTTAAATCAAATCTCGCGTGTCAACGTGAGTTGCATATCTCCTTAACAATTAGGTAGGTACGTCTGCGAAGCCTGAGGAATATCTACTGAGAATTAGACACTAACTAGGCAGCAAAATGATCCATTTCTCTTTGTAATTGACGTTGTTATTGATGCAGTAATTTTGAATTAAACAGGAATATAAGCAATAGAGATGTGATTAATACAGTTTCCTACAACGACTGTATAAACAATTTTATAAGAAATTATAAGATTTCGGTGGCCATGAGCCACTGTGACCTTACCATAAAGTGGCCTGTTTGCTCTTTTGCCTACCAATTTACATTAAAAAGAAATCTTAAGTTCTATACTTTTGAAATCTTTAAAGATTAAGACTCAACTTCACTTTCTGTTCAATTTCATTTTCTGTATTAAACCAGCACAATTAAAGAAACAATGACGACGACGACAGGTTTGGCTCAGTTGGTAGTGACTCTGCCCACTATTCCGACGGTCGCGGGTTGAATCCCGCCAGGGGCAAACTTTGAGTGATGGGCACGAATGTTTGTACCAGAGTCATGGTTATTGTATGTATTTCTCTATATAAGTATTTATATCATTCTCTAGCACCTATAGTACAAGCTTTGCTTAGTTTGGGGCTAGGGTAGATATTAAAGTGCCTAGGCAGCGATGTAAAACTTTGCAACTTATCACTTATCACGAAAGAAGATGAAAATCAAACGGAATTTACGTAACGTTCTACATCTAATGAACCGAATTCAATTGTTCCCTTCACGTTGCAGTGGAAATCCATTCGTGTATCCTATGAAACGGGGAGCGAAGGTGAATGTACGAAACAATTAATTAAAGCAATTGCTCTAACTGATCCCGATCGAACGGTTCTATTGAGTCGTTTCGGCGTATTCATTAAATCCTACGACGCCGCCACGGAATCAGGAGTATCAAGCGACCATGCAGGGTGAATTTTCTAAAATTTACTAAAAGTAGGGAGAAAGTCTTCTTTCAAAATGCCTATAAGAGCGTAAGTAGCTCTTTAATTATTATACTTTTACAGTCCGACTTCGACAGTCAGTTATAGACAGTCCATTTACAAAGAGCAAATACGCTAAATATTATGAGGTTCCAAGAAATGAAATTTCCCTTTCAATGTCATTGAATACCGGGCTTGAACGATATCTAAACACAAATTTACATACACGGTTCATTGAGCAAGCCGTCCAATGCATATAAAGGGCTCCTTGTGTGAACCTTTGTCGAATAAACGAATGTAACTTCAATCATATTAATAGAACTCGTTTTAAATTACGATTCTGCGCTATATGGGTTATCCGGAATGTGGGGTGCGATCTTTCGAAATTGTTTACCCCATTGCGCTCGGGTGCCGCTGCTTGTAACGGTATTGGGAATGCAAGATGTGCGATCGGTCAAACTCGATAGTCGATAGTAGACGAACATTTTAGTACCTTTGAAACGGTTAAGTGCTATGTGGTACTAAAACGGCCATCTACTTCTGCTCAATCGCAGGGACACGGACCTTTCAGTAACCTACTATGTAAAAAATTTGACGAGTCCATTCCTGTGTTTGTAAAATAGATGCTCTGGCTCAACCACACTGTTAATAATTGATAGGTACGATATAATATAGGAACCTACAGATAAAATAAATTAATAGAGTAGGTTTGTAAGTGTAAGAGGTACTTCGATTTTTTTGCCGAGTTGGTACATACAATAGGTAAATGTCTTAGTCTTGACTATAGGTAAGCGGTAATGTGACACCTGACTTATTGTCCGTGATTGTGTAAATTGTGTCTTATCTAATTGAAAAATGCGACAAAATATCTTTTCTAATGAACTCTTCACAGGTCTCTGCAATTTATCTCGCTCGACAATTGACAGGGCTCATTATGAAAAAAGGTTGAAGTGCATTCTGAACTTGCAACAACTCGACCTTAATAAGAGTGAAGCAATTAGCGCCGAGACAACGGCGGGTTCATTACCGGCGATTTAATGACTGTCCGGAATAATACGCCTAAAATGAAAAAATCCTTTTGCTATTCTAGTGACTTAAATTTAAATATAATGTAGGTATACTACTATGATACCTCGAATTGTAAAATAAATAGTACATTATTGCAGAGGCCGCCAAGTAGCGCATTGCCGGACGAGTCAGTTAAAAGGCTGAGCGAAGCGAAGCCTTCTATTAGTACGAGTCCGGCAATGCGCTACTTGGCGGCCTCTGCAATAATGTACTATATCTTTTTGGAAGCTATATTTAACTGACACCAAATTAATATAAATAACAGTTAAGTCGAATGAGAACTAATAACGGGTTCATTGCGAATGCCTCTTGCGATCTTCAAGACAACCGGTACTTTTTCTGTACGAAAATGAACCTTCTGTGCACCACGTGTTATCAAAGGTGATTAATTTGGTCTGTCACTAAATACTTTGATGACCACTTGTTATCTTATACTACATCGACCACGACGACATACCTACACGACGTAATAATAGTGTCAAAATTTTCAAATCGCTGAAATATAATAATTAGAACTCGGATGCTCCATGTCTCTCTACAAGATAGAATTGGAAACGATGATACCTATCCGCAGTAGAACTGAGGTCACCGACATGGCTCGGAGAATTGCGAACCTTAAGTGGCAGTGGGCGGGGACCCGATGGCAGAAGGGGCCAGAAAGTTCTCAAATGGCGCCTACGTACCGGAAAACGAGCTGATATAGCGATGAGATAGGAGTGAAGCGTGAGAAATCGGTGGATACGAGCGGCACAGGACTGGTCGGAGTGAGGAGCCTCGGGTGAGGCCTATGTTCAGCAGTGGACTTCTATCAGCTGTCATGATGATGAGCTACGCACACTCTCTATTTACTTATCTATTAAACAACAAAAGACTGAATCAAGATCAGTTTATCCGTTCCAGAGCCACGAAGACTCAGTAGACACATTCTGTCTTGGGGGTTAAATAGCAACTGCTCAGTACTCAGACCAACTGATTCGCGACAGCTAAGCCCATGTAATTTGGCGGCGACGGCGCGTAAGAAATATCTACTTATTTAATTTAAAATAAAACCACCAAGTTAATTGAATCCTAATTTTTCAGCCATTCTTCTTGCCCCCCACAAAAAAAAGACTGACTCATTCAAAACAAATGAGAGATTTCCAGAGTGAGGCAGGTTCTTGAACACTGTGTGTGATTAACTAAACACACTTAGGTATGCACTTTCAGTCATCAACAGAAGCAGGGGTTTTAGTGACAAAGATGAGTTGCAATAGCTACTAATCTAGCTACACTCGTGCTTATGCTAGAGATCGGGCAATGCTTGCAAGGACGTTTACTCACTTCCAAATACAAAAGCCGTCACTCACGTTAGTTACGACAGTTCTTTTCAAGAAATAGGCGTAGGAAACGCTGGTTAATTCATAGTGCTAGTGCCAGCATTTGCTAAATAAATCATTGAGTCTTGAATAATGTACCCATCGTTCTACATGGTCTACATTTTAATGTTTAGGTAAGTAGATTTTAACCTACCTTGAGCTACACAAAATGATAAATGTTTGTTACTACGTTATGTAACTCTTTCTAGAAATGTATTTTTTCTTAGCAGGTAACCTATGTCAGCATTTGAGAACGGATTTTTCACATCCACTCCGATCTTTGGGGAGGTGGCCAGATTTAATAATGTTTTCCTGTGACGCCTTGACGAAGGAAAGACCTAAAATAAGTACCTACTTCTTGTAAGAAGTAAGATAGTAAGTCTACATGTTTTTTTTTTAAACCTTATTTTGGAATGTACTTACTTGCCTTTACATAGAAGATCTAGATAAGTACTCCAAACAAAAGCAGAGTAAGCAATGGTAAATCCTCGTTGAGATTGCAAAGGAATATCTTCTTGCATTTAGATCTTTTAGTTAATTGAATCGAAGTAAAGCTGTCTAAGGGTTACAGAGTTATTTTTGTTATAAAAAGGAGAACAAGGAAATAGCCAATTGTGAAGAAACTTTGCTTAGCTTACGTACGTTTTCGTCTTTGAGTTTAATTTAAATTTTAAAACTTGCCTTTTTTTTAATAAATCCAAGCTGAAGTTCAAATTTAAATACTTAGATAGTACTTAGGTATATTTTAAATTTAATTAGGTACCTAATCGTCCCTCTATTTTTTCTAGTAGATGATATTAATTCTGTCTTTTGAAATAGAAATGGACAAATCAGTTATTTAGTGGCTCTAGAGTGTGCAATAACAATAAAGATGAAATAAACAAATGAATATGTCTAAAAAAGAAGTAAATACCTACATAATCCCAATAAAAATACAGAGTAAGTAAACTGTGATTCGTGTCCAAATTGTTATAAGGATTGCATCGGTCTCTCGCCCGCCATCCATCATTCCGCGCCGTTGTCGCCGTTCCGTTACAAAAATAACTTAATGCAAATGGTGCTCTCGGCAAGTTTGTGAAAGAACGATAACTTGTATCCTGAGAAATGGGCTCCAACTAGAGTGTTGGCTGTGAGAAAATTACGCCATTCTTTACCCCAGACAGGCGACGCTCCATCGTATAAAAATCACTTTTCAGGGCTTGCGCGATAAGATTAAATACCCTTCCGCCACTGGTTTAAGCATAAAGCGAAACCATGCGTGATGTTCCTATCTTCGTTGGTATCAAGGCAAAGATTATGTAGGTACCTATTCTAAAAGTCATCTAATGAAAATCAAAAATGAAAAAATGTTTTTTATTCAACATGAAATGTTTACACGAAATCGAGGGCTTGGGATCCTAGTAAGTGTGACTAAACGCTTGTGACAGGATATCCCAGCTCTTCCATACCATATGAAGGTATCATATGCAAATAAAGTATCTTAAGAACTACTTATGTACTACTTACTACTACTACTACAGCCTATTTGCGTCCCACTCCTGGGCACAGGCCTCCCCTCATTATGAGAGGGTTTGGGCTATAGTCCCCACGCGGCTGTGCGGATTGGGGACTTCACACACATCTTTGAATTACTTCGCAGATGCGTGCAGGTTTCCTTACGATGTTTTTCTTCATCGAAAAGCTCATGGTAAATTCAAATTGAATTTCGCACGTAAGTAAAGTTAGAGGTGCCGGAGTCGAACCCCCGACCCGAGGGCATGAGAGGCGGTAGGTCGAACCACTAGGCCACCACGACTTTTACATACTCTAGTATTATTTCTACTTATGTACATGTTTAGTCATTAAGTAAATAGAATTTAATCAATTGGCCGTTTAGCCAATAGGTATATCTAAATCCCAAAAATCATACTTTGTCTCTAGATCAGTCTGCAGTGAACTACTTAATTCAAAACATGTAGCTAAATAGCTACATGTTGGCGATTTCAAAGCCAAAGTGATTAGTGACGTATATAGGCAGAATAATTTTCCACCCATTTACCTATCTATGAGTATCTATCAGAACCTCGCAAAGTCAATCAACGCAAGCGTCCCTCCGGCCGATATTATTCCCCGCGTCATTAGCCCAGTTTTCCAACGTCGTTAGGCGACAAAACACATTAAAGTCTATAATAGTGTCCATAAAAATCATTACATTTTAATTTTCAATAAATACGGATATACTGCACGCTGTCATCTCCTCATGAAGACCGACGACCGACGGGAAAAAAGTCACCTCCTATTTATTTTGGGGACAAAAATTCTCGAAGAAAAGCTGACAAATATTTACCCAACACTTTCACACGCCCCCACCCGCTCAACCTTCGCATCCTGCGTTGATGTTGAATATGTGATGTACTTACTTACTTGTATATTTCACGTTTTTATTCAGCAATACGATGACACCAAGCACTTTTTCAGAGCAAAGGTGTTGATTTTCATCTGCTACAGTACGAAATACTTAGGTATTCAGAGGTTGCCGGACAGGACACGCTGCCACAAACAGATAATTACAAATTGTCTTACGCAGACAATTTTTAGGGTTCCGAAGTCCACAAGGAACCCTTATAGTTTGGCCATCCGTCCGTCCATCCGTCTGTCCGCACTATTGCTCGGAGATGCTTAGGTCTAGAGAGCTGTAATTTGGCATGAATATGCATATTAGTTACGCTGACAAAGTGGTACAATAAAATTTTGAAATATATTTTTTTATAGGGTACCTCCCCTACTCGTAAAGTGGGGATGTAATTTTTTTTTCTTGCGTACCCCATGGTGCGGCATATCGTTGAATAGGTCTTAAAAAAATATTGTGGGTTTGTTAAAACCATTGTTTGATTAAGTGATGCGTTTGTGAAATATTAAGGTTTAAAGTGCTATTTTTTGTTAGAGTCACGTGTCCCCCCCCCCCCCTGCCAGCTAAATGGTGGTATTTGGATGGCTGAAAAAAATCACGGTTGTGGCATATATAACGTAGTTGAAAGAAAAACTATCAGAGCTAAGTAGGCTGTACAAACTTACGAGTAATAGTCGACCAACTTATAATGATGATTTTTCTCGAGCGGCAGGGGCGTCGGGCGGGCACGTCATACCACAGGCTAGCTAGATGCTAATAAATAAGTCTTAGAAAGGTACTGTGGGCATCCTCAACTTCGGAACCCTATAATTTGCGCGTGGCCCGACACGCACTTGGCCGGTTTTTAATTAAACTGTTTGTGGTAGCGTGTGATACCTCATAATAATAATAATAATAAAGGCGTAGGGATGTGACGACCCCATCGCCCACCTGGTGTTGTACCACCGGTGCAGTCAGTCAGCGCAGGGCGGCCTGTGGCGGGCCGATGGTGAGCGGCGACACCTCGCACCCGAGACCTCCTGGGGGCACACACACACATGCGCCATACACACACATACACACAGCTACACACCTCCCCCGCCTCTGGATTGTCTTCGTTGGCCGCCCAGAGTGGAGCGCAGGAGCTATATGCTTGAAAGGGTGGAAGTGCTCAATCTGCGTAATAACGGGGAAACCCGCTCCGGGTTGCGCACGAGGCGCGACCCGCGATGGCGAAACCGGTGCACACCTCTCCACACCCTTAGCTGCTTACATCAGTGTAGCTCCCTCGCCACCCGTGCGGTGGCCTGTATAGGGGGCCCACGAAGGCTAGCCTCTTGGTTAGTGCGTAAGCGGCGAGTCACCGTCTGCCTTACTTTCGATTTGTGAGATATTGATCAGGCAGATGTCCGTTATCTCACTCCATAGCCCGATTTTCCAGTCCACACCTCCCATCCATATAGCCCACTCCAAGTCTCTTCCTTCCTCGGCAATAGTTTGGCAACTGGGGAGGGCTGTCCGCCAGTACAGCCTCATGTTGTATTGGGAGGACAGATCTCCACAGTTGCGGCCATCTCACATTTCTAGTAAAAGGTACCAAAAGCCTCTTCATGTTGGCTTCGGCCCCATGAATGCGAATGACCGGGTCCCCATGGACCCGTGACATGAAAATGTACCAACAAATAATAATAATAATACTTTATTTCAGACAACACATTACATGGGTCCATAAATGGTTAGTAGTAAACTTAAGTCTAAGTTAGTGAGGTATCAAATTATTATTATTTATATGACTTGTATTTGGGCTCATGCAGGGACGCCCAAACACCATAATACCTAAGTATTATACTTTTATGCTACTTCTATTTTTAACGCGGTCGATTTGTCAATTCGGAAGTCAGATACACAGTCTTGTTATGGATCTTGGCAAATTGAACAACTTATCCTACCGGCACCAAAGGAAAACCTCATTCATCACATACTTAGGTACTTATTCAAATTAAAAATTTTCGAAATCGTTAGGCACTTTTACCGGTCAATCATAAATATATCATTAGGTACTATACTTCAGTAATAAAAACGAGTGAGTTTTTATCGCGGCCGTATAGCGATGCTAAGTGTGGGGTACGCCACAAGAAGCTTGTCTCAAATTACACTTTTTATTTCTGCAGATTTTATTATGGTAATAACTCGAGAAGGGCTATGAATAATGCTCCTACGCTTCGCTATAAGGGCGAGCTACTTGCCTTTTTATTTACGGAGCAATTGACACTACAACCACATGTCGTTATGACAAACGTTTGGAGCCTTATGTTTACTGCCTTCTCCGGCTAATTTCTCCCCGACAGTATATACACGTTCAGAGTACACGTTGTGTGCGTCTCCCTACTTTGCATAAGGGAATTCCCAATTTGCCAGGCGCAATTTCATTTTCATACGCACAATAAGAATGGGTACCTGCGCACTTAAATAAAATTAGGTTAAAAGAAACACCTGCGGCACATCGAAAGAAGGACGAGCGACGTGAAAATAGTGGGGTTCCGCCAAATGGTGGCTTTTGGAGAACAGATTGACCTTTAGGGGACATTTGTCGAGGCAATCCTAGTAAAGGTAAATCGCATTGGGGATTGATAGCTCTGAATCAGCGGTGAAGACTGTTCCGTATCAACTCACAGTAAGGCGACCGAGCTTTTCTCGATAAAAATTGTTAAAAATGAGTTTTTCCAGATATGAGACCAATTTGATCAATTCGTCGCGCACGTAAACCACTATATTGGACGAAATGTTAGAGCCGTTTCTGAGATTGTTCGGTAGATATAAATATAAACGGTTAGCACGTTTAAAGATAGAGAAAAAAAATAGGAAACCGCCTTCAGACTCCAAAAGTCTGCGATGCTAATAACACGACGTCTATAATGCCGGGGGTCAGTTCACTCACTTGACCCGACTTCCTAGCATTTCGAAGTTTGAAGACGGTTTTCTACTCTTTATTTGAAAATTTCTAATTTAAACAGCGAATACATGATATTATGTTTAAAACGCATATCACGTATATCTAAAAACAATCAAATAATTATTATGCTAAATTTATGCAGCTCACATTTTTTTGAATACGTGAATATAACGTAACGAACTTGGCTTGAAGCTGGAAACCGTAAATTACCTACTGCACAAGTGCACACACATAATTTTAGCATCTATAATGTAATGTATATGTAATGTTCGTGAGAAAATGTAAAAGCTGTTTTTTATAATACTTATATTTTACTTAGGTATAGCTTCATTACCTTTAATTTAACGTAACCTGGGCGACCGAGCTTTGCTTGGCTGAAAATAGCTAAAACCGAGTTTTCTCAGATATAAGACCCTAGGTCGAGGCTAGGTCGATTTGCCGCCCTCCGAAACCGCCTGTTTTCCAAATTTCGTCCAAATCGTTAGAGCCGTTTCTGATATAGGTACATAAATAAACATAGAAATATACAAGATTAGCGCGTTTAAAGTATAAGATGTGACTAAATGTAATAATTCATGTAGATAGATATGACCTAGACAATTTATCATACCTATGTACGAGTAGGTATACCGAGTCTATAGGCTATTCTATTGCTAGTCTAAGTATTGGACATTACGAGCTCTTTACTGAAATAGTTTGGTGTATGAAAGATTCGCCTGAGATATAGGTACCTGGTATCTATGTATTACTTACACATTTAGTTCAATTTCATTCAATAGAATGGAAGATGGAACAAATTGGACTTCATTCAGCGCAGATTATGTTAAATCCCAGCATGATTTCA
The DNA here is from genome assembly GCA_963971205.1 of Aethes cnicana. Lineage (NCBI taxonomy): Eukaryota > Metazoa > Arthropoda > Insecta > Lepidoptera > Tortricidae > Aethes > Aethes cnicana. The sequence goes on along the minus strand of OZ020274.1, from coordinate 9,951,722 downwards.
AAATGGTATCTGCACGGACATCAAATTGAGTCGAGATCGAATTCGTCTCTGGTAGGATTGGATACATTAAAATAAGTCAATAATAATATGTTAGTATTTTTTTAGTTTTAAATTATTGATAAAACTCACCCAAACCACCTATTTAAGCCATTATGACAAAGTAGATATTGCTACTCGTCCAAGTCATTCCCATTAAAGTTTGCAGCTCTTTTCTCCGTGACCATTTGTCATTTCCATTGAAATGCTAGTCTAGAGGGATCAAAAGTGGATCAAAACTACCTTGAACTACAGCTGGCCGACAGCCAAACATGGTTATAAGTACTTACCCAATACTATTGCCAAATATTGCCAATTCGTATGGGTTTGGCCGGCGAGTGACCGGGAATCCTTTTTGCAATGTCATGCGACTTTCAGGGTAGGTACTTTATCTTTAGCTACCTAAATTCGGTCATTGAACTTTAAAAGATTTATTATCCAACTTGCCGATGCCCGCGAACTTCGTCCCGCGTAGACTTGGAATTTTCGGACCCGATGATACTATACATATAGACAGTTATAGTTATAGGAGTATTGATAACTTGGGTTGACCCGTGGAAAACCCTTTCCCGAAGAAATATCGGGATAAAACTATCTCAAACTATCTCCATGGCAAATTTCATCCAAATCGGTCCACTCGTTGCGACGTTAAAGGAAGGAAAAACCAACAAATAAACAAACAAACACACTTTCACATTTATAATATTAGCATGGAGTATGGATTAAATTTGTTGGCATAGAAAAATGCTATTTGTAGATAGATAACCTCCTTAGCAGCGACCCCCAATACAACCGGTAGGTCCTTTTTCTCTACGAAAATATACCTCTGTTCATACTCTGGGGCTCTATTCGAAGTCTGAAATAGGGATAGGGAGATTCCTTATCGCTGCGCTCACGCGTCGCGGCGTTGCAACCGAACTTTAAGAAACTAGATTTAAAGTTTAACTTGAGAGCCATGACCTGTGAGCGCAGCGATAGCGGATCTCCCTGTCCCTATAAGACTTCGAATAAAGCCCCTGTTAGCCACTAATGTCATTAGTGACCAACCATGGTTCAAAGTAACCTTTTTGTTGACAAGTGGTGCATAGTGGTGCATAGTGGGTATAGGTACATAACTCAATACTTATGTTTTTATATCATAAAGGAACCATATTCGAAGTCTTAAATAGGGGTCTCCTTGATGGGTGAGCGATGCTATAGGGTACAGCCCTATAGGATCGCTCACGCGTCAAGTTGAACTTCAAATCTAGCTGCTTAAAGTTCACGCGACGCGTCAGCGATCCTATAGGGAACAGGGAGATCCCTATTTTAAGACTTCGAATATAGCCCCAGGTCACAAGTAAGGATTTGTTAACCCCTTAACTTTAAGATTTGTAACCTTAACTCATACTAAAATAAACTGTACCCATACCTATAGATGAGATTCATTTTCGTAACAACATAAAAAGTTGGTACCGGTTGTTTTGTGGACTGAAACCCAAGTGGCATTCACAATGAGCCCCATTGCTCACGTCAGGTTTTCGTTCACATAGTGTTGGATTTCCCAAGGGTTTCAGGCGATGTACTCCGATTTCTGTTTCGAAAAAGTAATGGTGAATATACGGGGTCAAACAAAACGCTGTCACGATATTTTAACCACAGAATCAGGTATCGATTCTCAGTATGTTTTTGAAGTTTTTTTAATCGAGTTGGAAAAAAAAATGTATGGCCAACTACGGGATTGATGGCGTGAGCCGATACCTGAATCCCATACTTTTTTTTTGCTTCTAGTCGATACAAATTAAAAACCTAAAAAAAACATGCTTAGAATCGACAGTTGATTCAGCTGGTAAAATATCGCCACGTTTTGCTTGACCCTATACAGGAATTAGAAATAAAAGAGAATTTTGGTTTTCAACCTTTACTTAAACGATTAAGAAATTGTATAAGTATGACTTCCACTTTCCATATAATCAGGCCATTCGCAAAGTCCCAAGATATTTATTTAGCCATTTACTCACTTCACCTTCCATAGCTGATATTCGCGTGGAAGATAGTCTGATAGTCTCAATCATAAATTTCGAGATTATCCCGACTTCACGGTTCGATTCTCAATAAAAACCCCCGTAGGAATTAAATCAAAAAATTCAGACGTGGGTTGAATGAATTACGCAGATAGATAGAACCTTCTTTGAGCAAAATACTATCGCGCCCTCCATTTCTTACTTGGTCTAGTATTCCAAGGCTAGCGGTCAAAGCACTATGGCCTTTAAGATGGTCTTGTCTTGTCGAAATATTCATAGTTTCTGATAATTGGCGCAATAAGTGAACAAGGTCCCTTAATTGTAGGTGGGCGTGGGACTCAATTATGATTATAAAGAACAATGCACGCGTGCGGCGACATGGCTTTATAAAGTCCAGGACAGGGGCTATATTGGAAGTCTTAAATAGGGATCTCCCTGTTCCCTATAGGATCGCTCACGCGTCAAGTTGAACTTTAAATCTAGCTGCTTAAAGTTCACGCGACGCATGAGCGCTCCTATCGGGAACAGGGAGATCCCTATTTTAAGATTTCGAATAGAGCCCCAGGTAGACGAATCACATAACATTTCGCGGTGCGCACCTGCTCTAAGTACTAAGGAAAAGTGAGATATCACTCAACCAATAGGTAGGTAAGTACGCCATATTCGGTTCTTAATTATTCGTCAGAGCTGCGTGCGACGTTCCTTTTGAATTTTACGAGTAGGTATGTTCGACAGAAGCAGTGGGCAGATGTACCTTTATTTCACCATATTTATCTATTGGAGACTGCAAGATGTGCTTCTTTCTATGTGATGTGAGCTCGAGCCGAGCTTCGGCAATGACTGCGTCGCCAATATTTTTCCAGTCTGCCACGTATATACAAGTTACACACATTGGACGCTGTACCAATGTGTACTTGGGATTTCCATTTCCAGGCCAATGCCTCTTTCGGATTGTGGCTTTTCAGGGCGACCTAGCATAGGCCGCGAAAGTCTGTCTCACTTTGGTGTCATTACTATCTCATAGGTACGTGTTTTTAGACACTAGATATAAAAGTTTCATGTACTTACCGTAGATAGGACGTGAGTTTTGGTTCTTAAATAATTACGCTTTTACTACCTTTCGTTCCCGTATTTATCTCCTGAAATTTCATAATTAACTTCCACCGCCTCTGCTGTTCACATTCAAGGGGATGATTTTCGAGATTTAGAGAAATAGTTATTTGTTATGCAAGGCTGCAAAGTTGTTGTTTGCTGTGAGTGCGTGATTGAGACCCGAGTGAACGAAGGATTCTAGGGTTGAACCACGACCGAAGCGAGTGATTCAAATATAGAATCCTGAGTGTAACGAGGGTTTCAAGACACGAGACAGCAAACGACTTTGCTGCTGAGCGCAACATAAAATTTTTCACCTCACGCGCGATTTTTCGGGAAGAAGACTTAGTTCGGCGTCACGTACAGTTTGTGCTAACTCTGGAAGTGTTAAATTCGTATCTTCATCGCTAGAATCGCTCATATTTTCTTTATTACTTCGTATAGGTATTCTAAATTACAAAACCAGCAATCTAAAATTTTTTTTTTATGTTTTTTTTCCGGAGGTTGCGTTCCAAATCACTCCTACTCGTACTTCAAGATTCAATTATTCATTGAATACAGTTAAAATATACATATATTTAAGTATTTTTGTGATAAAACATAGTGAAATAATGAAATACATCTGAAACGGTGTATTATTAATATAATTTTATTAATGATGATATTAAGTAAATTGAACCTTTATTTTAATAAAACTCTCACGACGAATTGCGTTTCAGAACGTATCGTTGTTTTTTTATTGTGACAGTGGCGTCATGCGTCGTTCGAATTTCAAAAACACTTTCCACGCTAGCGGATAAAAACAACTTTTGCGCTCAGATATCAAGCTGCAAAACGACCACTTTCGAGCCTGTGAGGTGAAATAGTTATTTGTGCAACAAGAGAGCAAAATTGTTTTTTGCTTCGAGTGCCACGTTTGAGTCCTGAGCTAGCGAATGATTCTATAGTTGAATCACGAGCGTTTAGCGAGTGATTCTAGTTTAGAATCTTGAGCTAGCGAAGGACTCAAAGGCACGAGAAGTAAAAGAAATTGCTCTCGAGTAGCACATACAATTTTTCACCTCAGTAGCGAGAACACATAAAAGGTATACTTGCAAAGAATACTAACATCACGAAAAATATAAAATAACATTTCTTCTTCACTCCTTTCACTCAAATTATTACTTGAATTTCGTGTTTTAAAAGAATTACTTTAAAGTTAGCTATCGAAAATTAAGAAGAAAGACTTGACATGAGAGAATGGCGGCAATTTTCTAAACGTATGTTCGGAAACTAGTACAATGATAAATTTAAAATTTATTCGGTAATATTTGAAAACTTTCAGTTTACTTTAAATTAAAACTTTAGTTTAAAATGATTACAAATAACATAATTATATAAAATATAAGTCATTTAAAAATTGTAAGATTTTCAGAAGTTAAATCAACGTATAATTTTAATGTCTAAAAATACGGCGGTGTTATACTGATGCGTTGCGCGTATCCGAACGTTTCTAGTTCAGTTTTTTTTTTCTACGAAAATAGATTCGCACTAAGACTTGCCTAGTATAAATTCTACCTCTTTTCTTAAAGAAATGAAAAGAAGAGAGCTGATAAAATCGAGATAGTTTGAATTATTGGTATGAGAAGTAGTTACTAGTTAGATGCCGCAGTATGAAATGACCATTCGCATAATCAAAAAAAAAAAAAAGCGCGGGAACGATTTAACTGTGGCTGCAAGGCTTAGGCCTTTGTCTTTGCCTGATGGGATTGTCTGATGGGATAAAAGGATTAAAAAAAAAACAAATTAAAAAAATACTTTGTCTCACTGAGTGAAACAAACACGATTTTGCTCACTAATTTCTGACAGCAAAGTCTACTTGTTCGAGCTGCTGAGGTGAAAAGTCCATTGTCCTTCTCAAAATATAGGTACAATACAATGCTCCTCAACAGATCTGAGTCACGATATTATTATTATACCTAAGTATGTATTTATCGTCTTTTAGTATTGATTCATAATAAAGTTGATATTTGCTTGAGCTATTAATAATTTTACGATGATTCCTTTCGGTCAGCAAATAATCGTTGAGATTTTATTGCTCTCTAAACACTTAACGAGTTGCCAATGGTTGCCATGAAGATCGGACTGCAATCGACACCATGAAATTACTTGGAATCTACTGGAAAACAAGGGCGGATTTAGGGGGGGTGCCACCGCACGTGCCACCCCCCCCCCTGACGGCGGTATTATTTATGATACTTCAAGTTAATTTTTAAGTTATTGTTGATTTTTTTGCCCGCCCTCCCTTTGTGCTCCCCCCCCCCCCTCAGAAAAGTACTTTTTCACCCCTCCTATTCGAAAAGAAGTGTTTTGTTGCCCGTTTAGAGGGAGCAAAATGCGATTTTGCTCCCTCTTCGCTTTTTTTTTTATTTTTTTCATTTCTGCCCCGCTAACAGGGAGCAAAATACGTTTTAGCAGTGTGTTCACGGAGCTTCGGAGACTGTAAAAAGTTGTAGTCAAAAGTCGTATCTTTTTCGTATTTAGAATTTTATATATCGGCGTTTTACATGAATACTTTAATGCACATACTATAAATCCATAAATTCATAAATATATACTTACTTTTGATAAATTATTTTCTATTATCTTTTATTTTCAATTTGGCTGAATGGTGCAGGCCGATGCCGTAGCATTCCTCGCAAACTCGTCGTGTGATCGAATTAAAAAAAAACTCGAACCCGCGAATTTCGTGAGCGCGTATTTCCTTGCCGTTTTAGACTTAACTTATTATTTTACACTTAATTTCCAAAATTATACGTACTTTATGCAGTGTTACGAGTTATTTCGTAGAGAATGAATGAAATCAAAAAGTGATTTAGGTGATGCAATGTATTGGGATCAACACCTCTGAGAATTCCAAAGGAATATTATGTAAGTACGTAATATGAATTGCACTGCCCTTTTTTCATTTTATCGCAAATGTATTAAAAACTTTGTTTTGTACATGAGCGAAATTGTAATAAAAAGTATAAATTTTTACATTTGTTAAAATTTACCTATTATTATGAACGCAACGCATGCGAGCATGACAGAATATAAATACAATGAAGTAGTTAGAGATTCTTCAATATGGAAGCCATTTTCGCCTTCTGCCTATGAATTTATGATAGGAGCGCGAAACACACGTTCTTTTTAACCTTGTTTGTTTCTAAATGTATTTTTTTTTGTTTTACTTTATTTAATGACAATGATGAACGAATGATCTTATGATTTTCTCATAGGAGGGGTGAAAAGCAGAGTGTACAACACGGTAGCAAACTTATTTATGCCTTGGGTGACAAAGCTTGAATCCTTCGCTAGCTCAAGATTCCACGCTAGAATCCCTCGCTTACGCTCGGGATTCTATTCTGGAATCTTTCGCATCGCTCTGGATTCAATCCGTCACCCGCGGTAAAATATACCATTTTGCTCCCTAGTCGTACAATCTACTATTTGTGCTTTTTATAATGAGCTTAAGTACCTACTTGGAATCTAAGTATTTGAAGTTGAGAAATATAATTAACTACGTGGCCATACGATAAATAAACGCTTTATGGTCGATCTGCAAAAGTTCTCTGAAACTACTTATTTTTGTACCTACTCAATCAGATGGAATGGAAGGTACCGATTACAATAAAATACAGTATTACCAGTATGTATATTGAACTTTATTTACGGTTATAATTATTAAAATAGAGCTGATACATGTCGTTCATTCGCGTCCAATTCACAAAGTGACCACGTGGTGGTATCCGGTGGAAAACACTTGTTTCTATTCAACCAGAGTAAGTAAACCGTTTACCGTAGTGAGTGCCAACCTACTGTACTTATTCTTATACTGTGATCTACACATAAAGAATACCTATGCAGAACATAGAACAACTGTAAAGTTCATAGAAATTGGTATTGTTTATTTGTGCCGCCATCTATGTGTGTGTATTTAACGCTTAAACCACAAATCTTCTTTTAACTTATTCAGTTTGATATAGGAACATTTATTTAAGAATGCAAACCATGATACAATAATATACTTCGCCAGGTATGACAGTCCGGTATTCTGTAGTAGTGTGGGTGTCACCCTAACGTCATTCGCACTGCACATGTGTTGCAAGTGGTGTATTAAAATGATCCTCGACCCCCATGCATTCTATGAGTCTTTTATGAAATTATTACATTCGAATCGGGCTATATTCGAAGTCTAAAATAGGGATCTCCCTGTTCCCTATAGGATCGCTCACGCGTCAAGTTGAACTTTAAATCTAGCTGTTTAAAGTTCACGCGACACGTGAGCTATCCTATAGGGAACAGAGAGACCCTATTTCAAGACTTCGAATATAGCCCCAGCAGTCAAGTAAAAATGTATTTCATAACTATTATTATTGTAATAGAATTGCAGTAGCAATGTGAATATAATCTAAAATAAGTAAAACAAAACAAGTTTAAATTAGTTGCTTTAAAAGGATTTGGTCCCGATATTTTAAGGAGGAAGTTTAATTTATAAGAGAACCAATATTTTTAAAAGTAGAAAAGACACTACGTAATGTACCTAATATTAAGTTGCCTGGACAAGTCGGACGAGGTCGCCCTTCTCTCGACGCATGTAGATAGACCAAATTGGTGATATACTGAAGAGAAGCCAAAGGACTCGAAAGCAACGAGCTTGTATGAAGGGGGGATTTACGTGGAGGAAGCGGGGGTTATGCTTGAATAGAAGCAGGTAACGTTATGTGGTCTCTATCCCAACGGAAAACAGGCGTGAGTTTATATAGGTATCTTATGTGATTTTTATCATGGTTTGAGATCATCGCCTCGCATCCCATAAAAAAAGAGTACCTACCTACCTAATAGCAGAGTTGATGTGGTATAGCAGGACACAACTTCGAAGGCTCGCGGCGAAGCACTTAAGCCGTTGACGCAGAGTCTATTTTTGCTTAATCCACGCGCCTTGTAAATTGTGTAAACCTGTATTAATAGGATATGACACTAAAAATAAATTTTCCACCATCCATAATTTTGCGTGTAAAGGTGTCAAACGCGTCTGACAGTGTAAAACGATGGTAAAATTACCACCACCACAAAAGCCTATTTACGCCCCACTGCTGGGCACAAGTCTCCTCTTATCACGAGGGCTTGGGCTAGTCCCCACGCGGGCCCAGTGCGAATTGGGGACTTCACACACACCCTTGAATTACTTCGCAGATGCGTGCAGGTTTCCTCGCGATGTTTTTCCGTCACCGAAAAGCGCAGTGGTAAATTCAAATTGAATTTCGCACATAAATAATTTCAGAGGTGCGAGCCAGATTCGAACCCGACTACGGCTTTTTTTCGAATAACAATATAGTATTCATTTAAAAAGTAAGATATTCAACAGATTTATTTGTTGCATTCTTAGGTATTTTCTATCGTAACAATCGGATCAACTGCTACTATTCAATATAAGGATTTACATATATCATAATATCATAACAAAACAAGTATTAATGAGAGTCTTCCACACAAATATAAGTAAACAGACAATAACAGTGTAGGTATAGAAAACACTTGGGAGTGTCTTTAAGATATAACATTTTAAAATGGTTACGAAACGTCTTACCGTTTTATGCCGTCAATTACCTTTCACAATTAAATGCAAATTCATTTCATTACAAAAACACTATTCATTTACAATGTAATAGTGAAAAGAAAAACATTCTAAAAACAAATTATTTTTGTTAAAAAAAAGTTCGATTAAAATTAAAACAATAATACTTACCTACCAAGTAGTTTCATTCAACTCATTTGTGACTTTGTGATCTTGTTTGGCACGATAGCTATTTAGGTATAATTGAAAAGGTAACTACTACTATGTATGTGATATAATTAACTAACAATAGTTAGGGTATGGAATACCCCAACTATTATTAGTTAATTATATAATAATATTCAATTCACAATATCAAGATGGCAGTTAACTAGACTACATCAAATCGTTGAAAACGGGAATAAAGGATTTCCCTGACTGACTGACTTAAATAAAAAGAATCACCAAAGTCAAATTAATTATGTACTATTTCAAATTTCACCATTTTAGAAATTCATTCCAGTAAAAATGTTCAAAACGATAAAAAAAGTTGTAATGAAGGTTTCATCTGGTCCATTACCCAAATAAAAAAAAAAACATTATGGTAATATACTAAGCAACACAGGCCGTAGTAATAAAATATACACAGGAGCATTCAAATTCATAGTCTAACTTACAGAATTACACGAAGAAATTCCCATTTGGTGTTCACCATCCGGATTTTATTCCTTGACAAACATGTGGGTAAATCAAATAAACCCAACCTAACCTGAACAACAGTGTCTTCATTTTAACAACTGGATATTTCCAAAGAAACAGCTTACTTCCACTTATGAGGGTTTATTCCGAAAGTTGGCAACGTCGCAAATGGCGTTAAATATTTCGTTGTTTTCATTAATATCTCAAAATTATTGAATGGAAACAGTAGTGAACGCTCTGTACTCGAATAAAACAATAACTAATAGGAAGTTATAACGTTTGGAAACCTTACATCGCACTTTCCATACATTTTAATATAATTGTATAATAGGGATGGCGACAACTTCTTTTTTCAGTCTATCAGGAAGATTATTGAAAAGTATTGGATACGTATTTTTTCTTTTTTCACGTAATCAAACTTATAAATACGGAGATATATTGAGTTGAAAAGTCGCGTGACGTCACGGTTAGGTACGATTTATACCTAACGGTGACGTAGTTAGCCCCCACTCTCCAACTTTAATGCGTTTTAACTTAGTCATTCTTTGTTAATTTGATAAAACAAAAAATACGTGACTAATATTTTTTTATTACCTGACTGACGGACTAATTAAAATTTCGATTTCTTCACCCTGTCGTCATCCCTATTTTAATGCCATCACAACCACATAGACACGCGCCATTCAATAACAGAGAGATTTTTTTCATTCGGTAATTTTGAGAAGTTAATGAAATCAGCGAAATATTCGAAAGCTATAATATACGACGTTGCCATCTTTCGGAATAAGCCCTCTAAAAGAATATGGATTAATTGTAACAGTTACAATGACGAACCACATAAAATTGAAAGTTGATCAAGTTAATTTTATTACCTTGAAAAATATTTAATAGACTAACTATTCTTCTATCTTTTCTTCTTTTTCGGTGGACATGGGAACTGGGGCTGAGGTGTCGTCAACTGCGGTGGACATGGGAACTAAGGCTGAGGTTTCGTCAACTGCCTCCGATTTGTCGTCCGCTTCCATCAGTTCCGTTTGTACGGCTTTAGATGCGTTCTCAATATTCAGTTGTTCCTCAGTTGATTGATTTTTAGGATCAGTCTGAAATAAAAAGTAGTAAAAAATTAAGTTCAATTTACTAAAATGAAAGTGTAACCAATTTGTAACACACACATAGTTACTATTATTCACTCATTGAATCTATTCGTGCGAGCTTTCGTGAATCGAACTGTATAAGAATGGAGGCCTTTGTCTCTGTCTGTCTGTCTGATTGTTTGTTAGAGTTAATCTCAAGAACAACTAAACCGATTAGACTGCAGTTTTCAAAGGTAGATAGAGCATCATTTGGAGCTACAAATATAGGTATGTTAGGATATCTGACAGAAAAGTTATCGCCAATTTTATATTCCACGCAGACGAAGTCGCGGGGCACAACTAGTTTAGATATATAAAACTAGAAACTGACCGATGACTGGGTGATTGACCAACGCACTCCCGATACTAATGGTCGTAGAGAGCTGAAATTTGGCATGTACATGGGTTTGTTGGGGAGTGTAGGGGAGCACTATACCCTGTTCGCGTTAAGAAAATAGTGACTCATCACCGACTGCCGGCCAAGCCACGCCCCCTAGCCAATTAGAACGCTAGAAATTAGTAAGGCGAGTTCACAGTGCTCAGTTGCAGTCAGACCTTCGAAGAGATCGGTTGTGTATTTTGCGTATTACTTGTTTAAAATTTTTGGAAAATGGATATCTCACCCATTAAAAAAAATAAAAGTGGATCAATTATACATAGCGGAGAGAGACGCGTAATTTACAATGTTTTTAAGTATTTCAAAAAGACTGATTTAAATGAGACTGTGGAGAGCATAGTAATTAAAACTGCAAGTGCATGCGGTGTGTCCGAAAATACTGTTTATAAAATTATCAAAGATCAAAAAGAAACTAATATATTGAAATCACCAGTGAAAAAAGTCGCCGAAATCGCCCCACAATATAATAAATATTTAGTAGATGAGACTGCTAAAAAGAATGGCATTACAATTCTTCGTCTGCCGCCTTACCATTGTAAATTAAATCCGATCGAAATGGTGTGGGCCCAAATAAAAAATTATATTGCTGCGAATAATACTACATTCAAAATGAGTGACGTAAAAAAATTATTTTATGACGCAATCGCGTTAGTAGACGCCGATCGGTGGAAGAAATGCTGCGACCACGTGATACGCGAAGAAAATACCATGTGGAATTTGGATGACGTCATGGAATACGCAGAACAAAATTCATTTGTAATAAATGTAAGGGACGAATCTAGCGATAGTGATTAGCGATTTCAGTACTTAGTTTTAAGACAATTTTGTATTTTTATTTATTTTAGTATTTATTTTTTTACCATTTGTTGAAATGTGTTACTCTACTAATATAGCGTTTAAGTTGACATTAAAAAATACTAATATTAGTTTAAATTGACATTTTTAATTATTAATTATAATGAATATTTTATAACATGTGTAAAATCACTGATATTTTATTATTTTTCTATTACACTTATTTAAGGATTTGTAAAAAATGTTTAATTTCTCTCCATTATGAATACGCCCTTACCCTGCAGTTGCACTGATGAGTCACTATTTTCTTAACGCGAACGGGGTATAAGAGGATTTCCCGAAATTCCTACAGGAATGGAAAAATGGGACCTACGCGAGTTAAACCACGAGAGACGGGTAGTATATATACCTCATTGCTATCACTTGTGTCCATGACATTTCTAGACCTCCTTCCCTTTGACTTCCTCTTCTCCTGTTTTGCCTCGAACGCTTGTATAAACGTAGCTTGGTTTGTATATCCCGGTGGCTTTGCGGACAAATACGCAGGATGGATATTTATTTCTGAAAAAATAATAATAATAATACATTTATTTATTCAGTAAGTAAGTTTAAGATATTACATTAAATACACTAGGCGTTATGATATCTTAATTTACTGACATAGTTATAATAAAATAAAAACATTGGACACATTAACTTAGGGAAAGTAATTTTTTTAAATTAACCGTTAGAAATTATTGCATTTATAGTTTAATTTAATTCTTACAAATTACTTGGTTTTACAAGACGTTTATTCCTGATTTTGAAGTGTGAAGGTACTTACCAGATCCCAAAACCTCCTGCACCATATACGGGAAGAGCCATCCAACCAGAGGAGTCTCCCCGGACACATAATGCGCCTTCTTGTGGTAAAACAGCAGGCCGTCGAGTTTTGGGACGTCGCCTTCAAATTGCGGATGCGTTGACATAAACCTGGAATTATTTCCATGTTTATTAGGGTTCCGAACCTCATGGCTAAATTTGAAAAACATTAATGAAGTTTTTCAAACTATATCGTGTGACATATCAAATGAAATTACTTCTACGCCGCTAGCGTGATGGGCACTTTCGGGCGGGAGCAAACTCGGGGCGGATAGTTGATTTGATTTTAGATTTTAGGTTTAATTTTGACGAAGCATGGTGTGGATTTAAATATGTATCTATGTGTAATATTAGTGTTTTTTGCAATAACTATACTTTTTTTGTAAAGGAAATTAAATACTTCAAAATTACTTCTAATGAGGATCTCAAATACATATTTTTTATTTCTTTTTTGGTCAAAACTTTTCGAGTTATTTCAGAAAATAGGCGAAAAATTACCATTCCCCCCTCCCACCATCTCCGAAACCACTGGACCTAAAATTTTGGAAAAAATACGGAGGATAGTTATTGACCTATAGATTATAGGAAAATTATTAAGAAGTCCATGGTATTTGAAATCTATCATATAAAAGAGTTTATCCTGTGAAACGGTTTGAAAATGACGTCATTGAAAATAAGCAAGGGTGGGAACCCTCTCTACGCGAGTTTAACTCGCTTCTTGGCCGGTTTTTTTAAAACTTGTTTTACGGCAATACTAAACTTCGAACCTCTTATCTTATTTACCCCCTAACGGGATGATTTCCGGGATAAAAGGTACTCTATATTTTAACCCTTCGTCTGTGTTTGATAAGGATCCTGACCAAAATTTTGACATGCTTTTTGTATTTTTTTTTGTGTTCTTTTTATTAGCACTGCCTCTGCCCTCTATCAGTGGAGACACGAATTCACCCGTTTTTATAGCCACAGACGAAGGGTTAATCCAGGTTGTAAATTACGTGTGTGTAAATTCCATCTAAATCTGTTCAGCCCTTGAGTAAAAAACCATCCAGACACACAAACTTTCATCCGTAGATCTGCTGTTATATCCAAGACTTGTAAGGAGTAAGAATTTCACAGTATGAAGAATGTGCAAATGATAATCATGGCCATCTCTTTAATTATTGCCCTATTGAAAATAGCAATTTACTTAGTCAGCAGAGGCTATTTATTACTATCAAAGATGCAAGTCATCATACATACCTATCCAGAGGCGTATTTAAAAAAAATGCGTCCTGGGCCACTGGGTTTTGCCGCCCCTTGCAAGGCGGCAAACTTATTTATTTTTTCAAAAATAAAAGTGAAATCAATAGGTACAAATAATTTATTTAAGTAGAAAATATACTTATATAAAAGGATTTTTTTAAGAACGCATTCATCTGCAAGATCTATTGGGTAGGTAAATGCTTTGCAAGTTTATGGCTTTTTGTTTCAGCCATTGTCGCTAATTTGCCTAAAAACGCAAAATTCGCGGTCACTGCGTCTAAAGCTCGGTCCACATACATACATACATAATATCACGCCTTTTTCCCATAGGGGTAGGCAGAGACCACTTCTTTCCATTTGCTACGACTCTTGCATACTTCTCTCGCTTCTTCAACTTTCATCCCGTTCCGCATACATGCTCGTCGGTTTAAAGTACTTTTGACCTGGCCTTTAATCAGATTGTCCTGAATTTGATCCAAGAACATTCGCCTCGGTCTTCCTCTTCCAGCACCTCCATTCACACTAGCCATATAAATACTTTTTGTCAGTCTTCTCTCATTCATCCTTTCCATATGCCCAAACCAATATAGCATACCTTTTTCTATTTTTGTCACTACATCCTCTTTCACACCACACCGCTCCCTTATCACGCTATTCCTTACCCTATCACTCAATTTAACATTTGCAATATTCCGCAATGCTCTCATTTCTACAGCATTGATTTTACTTTCGTGCTTCTTCTGCCATACCCAACTTTCACTACCATACACAAGTGTCGGCACTAGCACACCTCTATGTACAGCCACTCGAGCCTTTGCCGAGACTTTGTGGCTAGTCATAAAAGCATGCAATGCCCCATTTATTGAATTTCCAGCATTCACTCTTCGTTCTATGTCACCATCACACTTTCCATCCCTAGTAAATTTTGAACCCAAATATATGAATTCATCCACTTGTTCCACTTTCTTACCCCCTATCATAATTTCACACAACGTCCTAAATTCATCTCTTTCAAAAACCAGAACTTTCTCTAACTCTCGGTCCACACTTGTATCATTTCAGCGTATCGTATCTCCGTCGCGTAGCACCGACGCGTATCATGATCGTTAGTGAGTGTGGACGCAAAAAGATCGCGATCATGCTACGCGTCGTATCTGATCGCTTGCTGGATCGCATGTTGATACGCGTGTATTAAAGTCCCCACACACTCGCGATCGGATACGCGTATCAAGGTTGCTAAGTATGGACTTGTTTTCATGATACGCAGTTACGATTTGAGGCTGTTTTCACACCTCCGCCGCGAATTGGAAATAGCGGTAACGCTGAACATCCGCGATCGTTTGTCCGTTGTACGACGAACGAATCATTCGCGGAAATGCCTGTTCATGGCCTGCACTAACGCGATTAGTCGACTATAGTTCTATCTCTCTCGCACGGAATACCGCCGCGGTGCCGACGCTCTTTCTAGACGCCGTGCACATCTCCGCGTAGGATCCGCCAGTCCGCCACTGTACTGCAGTACCGCGGCGGACGATCTGTGGCTGTCGACAGCTTTTTCTTGGCGGAATAGTTAATTTTAGTAAAAAATGGGCATTGAATTTACAGAAAACTTATTAAAGAGGTCAGGAATAGGCCGATTATATATTTAGTTAGTCATCCAAACCACAATAATACAAAAAAATAAGAATCAAAAAACCCGTCTACGTAAAATATAAAAAAAAAACTAAAAAATACAAAAATAAGGCTAAAGTCAGTTAGATCTTTGAAATCAAAACGGGTAGCCAATAAAATAAATTTAATTTTACTTATAGGTATACGTATGTAGGTATATTTCCATTTTAAAAATCACACCCTGGGATTATTTATTTTTTTGGTTGTTTTAAAACTACGTTTTAAATAAGCAAATTGATTATACTTTCATTATTTTTGCCAAAAAACTACATTTTGAGTCACGTCACGTGTACCCGATCTGAGCACCGATCCGATCAGTGTGGTGTGGTGTGAACATTGGCGTCCACAGTTGTTACAGCAACAAGTGTTTATTTGTGTGTATGTTTGAAATCATGAATGACGGGCGTAGGGTACTATTAAGTACAATTTTTTGAGCTATAAATCATTCCTGAGACCAAAGCCGTTTCAGAGATCCACGCAGTGTACGCCAGCTTGATGCTCGGTAGCGTACACCGTGAACAAGCCTTATATTTCGGGAAATTCAATGGTACTATTTTTTAACCTAGATATTCCGTATTTGGGTACTATTTATTGGCATAATCAGATCCTGGATAACGTTACGGTGTACGCCATCTTGACGGTCACCAGATCGCGAGTGTGTGGGGACTTAAATAAACGCGTATCAACATGGATCGCAAGCGATCAGATACGGCGCGTAGCACGATCGCGATCTTTTTGCGTCCACACTAACGATCATGATACGCGTCGGTGCTACGCGACGGAGGTACAATACGCTGATATGATACAAGTGTAGAACGAGCTTAACAAATTTTAATGTTAAAAAATTCAGTAATATTTTAATGTAGAAAATACTCGTAGTTTTGTTTGTTTTTTAAAAATCATACAAAAAAAATAAAAAATAAAGTGTACAAAATTCGACCGAGATCAGCTTTGAGGGGCGGCTGGCGCCGCCCCTCAGAGCCTGCCGCCCCGGGCCATGGCCCCCTTGGCCCTAGGGTAAATACGCCTCTGTACCTATCTTTCAAAAATAGATTTTGCAGTCTGGATGTTTACAGGTGAGATAATAAATACGAAAATTTAATAAATCACTTACTTATTAAATGATTCAGGATTACAAGGAACCATTGGGAGCAGCTGAAATATCATCTTATTCTTTTTGTTAATAGTGGTCAATTGAGGTAGCTCCGTAAGTTGAGATTTTAGCCAGTATTGTCGAAATTCTGTCTGAAATTAGAAAGTAAGGAATTGGTATTAAGACACATTTTATAACAAACAAAACAACATGCTGGAATCATATAATAAAAATATATACACCATGACTGACTTAGTTCCATGTGTTTCACAGTGGCATATGTATGTACTTTATTCATTAGGTAGATACAATAGGACCAGTCACATTATTACCAGTACATACTGGAACACATTGCAACCTCATTATGAAACCACCCATCATATCCTTAGTCACTTCAAAAATCTTAACTGATTGGTGTGATCCATATTATCCATATCCATATCTAAATATATAAAACTCAAAGGTGACTGACTGACTGACTGATATAGTGATCTATCAACGCACAGCCCAAACCACTGGACGGATCGGGCTGAAATTTGGCATGCAGGTAGATGTTATGACGCAGGCATCCGCTAAGAAAGGATTTTGCGAAATTCCCACGGGAACGGGAAAAAACGAGATTTTACATTTTAATATTTCTGCGCATACGAAGTTGCGGGAAACATCGTAGAGATCTGAAATTTGGCATGCAGGTTCCTTGGGGAGCGTAGGGGAGCACTAAGAAAGGACTTCCCGAAATTCCCACGGGAACGGGAAAAATGTTTTTTTACATTTTAAGGCACGTACGTAGTCGCGGGGATCATCTTAGAGAGCTGAAATTTGGCATGCAGGTTCCCTGGGGAGCGTAGGGGAGCATTAAGAAAGCACTTCCCGAAATTCCTACGGGAACGGGAAAAAATGGGTTTATTACATTTTAAGGCGCGTACGTAGTCGCGGGGATCATCGTAGAGAGATGAAATTTGGCATGCAGGTTCCTTGGGGAGCGTAGGGGAGCACTAAGAAAGGACTTTCCGAAATTCCCACGGGAACGGGAAAAAATGTGATTATGACGTATAATCTAAATATATAAAAGAAGAAACTGACTGGCTGACTGAATGACTGACTGACTGATCGATCAACGCACAGCCGAAACAAATTGGCCTAGAAACATGAAACTTGACAGGAAGGTTTCTTTTATGACGTAAAGTGAGCACTAAGGAAGGATTTTTGGAAATTCCCCCCCTGAAGGGGTATTAAGGGGGTTTAAGGTTTGTATGAAACTTCTAAACCGCTCGGCCTAGAAACATGAAACTTGGCAGGAAGGTTTCTTTTATGACGTAAGTGAGCACTAAGAAAGGATTTTTGGAAATTCCCCCTTTAAGGGGTAAAAAGGGGGTTGAAAGTTAGTACGAAACTTCTAAACCGCTAGGCTTAAAAATATCAAACTTGGCAAGGAGGTTCCTTTTATAACGTAAGTAAATATTAATAAAGGATTTTTGGAAATTTCCCCTTTAAGGGGGTGAAAGGGGGTTGAAAGTTTGTATGAAACTTCTAAACTGCTAGGCTTAAAAATATCAAACTTGGCAGAGAGGTTATTTTTAAAACTTAAGTGAGCATTAATAAAGAATTTTTGGAAATTCCCCTCTTCAGGGGGTAAAAATGGGTTGGAAGTTTGTATGTAATTTCTAAACCGATAGACCTAGAAACATGAAATTTGGCTAAAAGATTTTTTTGAGAGCACTAACAAAGGATCTTTGGAATCCTCCCCCCCCTTAAAGGGGTAAAACGGGGGTTGAAAGTTTATATGATGAAACTTCTAAACCGCTAGGCTTAAAAACATGCAACTTGGCAGGGAGGTTCCTTTTATAACGTAAGACGTAAGTGAGCGTTAGTAAAGTTTTTTTTTTTTTTTTTTTTTTTTATTACAAATGGGCTTGCGTTTGACCCTGATCACACCTGATGGAAAGTAATGATAGGGTCTAAGGTGGAACACGCTTACCCAGAAGATGCCTATTCACTCTAGACTTGAATACACCAAGATTATAGGAGCTGGGGAACACACACGCAGGGAGGGAATTCCATAGTTTAGCAGTGCGAACAAGAAAAGATTTAGAGCATCGCTTTGTACGACTCATGGGAAACTCAACCACATGAGGATGGAAACCCTCCCGTCGTCTAGTAGTCCGATGATAAAAGGTAGACGGTGGTATAAGGTCGTGAAGTTCCTGAGCGCACTCTCCATAATACACCTTGTAAAAAACCGACAGACAAGCAACTCTACGCCGATGCTCCAAGCTTTGAAGCTTGGTTCCAACGAGCGTATCGTCGCCAATCGCGTATCGGGGCTTGAAAGTTTGTATGTATCTTCTAAACCGGCTACTTACATATTAAGTTCCGTTTAAACAACGTGTTTTATCCCGGAAGAACGCTTACAGCACGCGGGAACGTTATAACCGAATTCCACGCGGACGAAGTCGCGGGCAAAAGCTAGTTAATATTATAAATGCGAAAGTAATTCTGTCTGTCTGTTACCTCTTCACGCTTCAGCTTGACCAATTTACATGAAATTTGGCATGAAATAGTTGGAGTCCCGGGAAAGGACATAGGCTACTTTTTATCTCGGAAAAACGCTTAGTTCCCGCGGGAACGCGATAACCGAATTCCACGCGGACGAAGTCGCGGGCAGAAGCTAGTATTACTATGAAACTATATATTTTTATGCCTTACCTCTCCATCTGTCATCGGCTGGTTATTCCATGCGAGTAAGTCTAGTATGTACATTATATTATTCTCATCGGAGTAGAAGCAATCTAGAACACAACAACGCCCTCTGACCGGATCACAAGGGTTGCCACCCGGTAGTGCTGTACGATATTCACTCTTGAAATGACCATATTTAGTGTAACTTTTTGTAATTCCCTGAAAATGTAAGAGTGCGTAATTGTTAACTGATTGATCGTATATTTTTTTTGGAATTTTTATTCAAAATCTATGCAGCAACAAAAAATATTTTTAGGTAAGTATCACAAGCATGATAATAGAAAAATATATGTATAGGTATCATTGTATTGTAATATACTTTAATAAAGAAACACATCATCACTAGAGGGTAACCCTCTCGTGATGAGAGGAGGCCTGTGCCCAGCAGTGGGACGCAAATAGGCTGTAGTAGTAGTAGTAGTAAAGAAACACATATTGATTTTTCATGTAGCATCAAAATTAAGATTCTCACCTGATCAGCAACCACCAGCATCCTCACACCTTTAGGGCAGGGAACCACAAACCAGTTGTCACTGAAGTCTGCTGGTTTCTCTATCATCCACTCTGATAGCATGAGGACATTGTTGTAGGTTGTTGAGGTGCGATGGAATCCAGCAACATATATACTTGGCCGGTAATGTACCTGAGGAAAATAAGAAGTTACTGTATTGATGTCTCAGAGGGTGCTCAACGGCCGTCCTCCAAGACGGTTGATGTTTGTTGATCATCCCCATTTTTACTTGATTTATCTTTTATACCATACATTTATCATTATTAACATACACTGCAGGACCGGTAGGCAAATAACTTGACATTGGCGAAATTCTCTTGCATATAGACAAAAGCCATTACTTGAATGAGAACCTCCTTATTTGAAGCCGGTTAAAGAGAAGATGTCTGAGAGTATTTAATAATTAAAAAAATACATAAATAGATTTGATCTTACCCTGTTGTATGGTTTGAATATATTCTTTTCTTCAACTGCTTTCACAATGCCTAAAATACCTCGAAATGCATCAATCTTGTCATAGCGATTTCTGAAAATAGTCGTTTAAATTTATGAATGTACAGTCCACGACAAAGAGATATTTACACTTTTGGACCTTAATCCAACTGAATAGGGTGAAAAAGTGTAAACATCTCGTTGACGTCGACCATACAATGCCTCCTAATGCTTTAGTAAAATGGAACGTCATAAACGAGCAATAAATATAATTCTTATCGTATTCATTTCAATTATGATAAATTAGCCGCAAGTAAGCATCAAACAGAATTTCACACAGTGAATTTTACAAAAATACGTTTCTAGTTTACGTTTTTTGTGATTCAAGGATTTCCTTTCGCCTTTCTTCTTGGTTCCCTAAACGGCCCCAGTTCTTATATAGCTCCTGGAAGTCACTTTTTTGATCATCGGCGTTTTCAGGAGTAATTATTGTAGATTCCAATTTCTCTAAAACTTCGTCCATATTGTAGACCGCAAAACTTCAATTGCTCTTTTATTTCCAGTCGCAGAACGATATAATTAAGAAAAACTTGATTATTTTCACTCATACAGATATTCAAAGTAAAATATTGTATGCTTTTTTACAATTTTTAATGGAGTTTTTGCCGATACTCCGATATTGGCGGATAAGTGTGTTCGGCGGACAACGGAATTAACAATGACAACGACATGACAGTATAGTGACAGTGACATTAACTTGACAGTTTTGACTTCTAGGTTGCCACCAAAAAAATAGTACGTGATACGATCGTAAAAATAGCGAAAAAACTTCTTGAAATATGAGTTTTAAAAACAAACTAAAACGGAATAATTATAATTTTCTTGGTCTGCTGTTTATTTTACATAACATTCTTTATAATAATCAAGATAATGTTACTTGAACACACCCTTAACATTATAATGTTGTCATGAATTTACCCCAAAACATGGGTAAAAAGTTCACCTATTTAATTCAAAACTGTTCATATTCGTAACTTCATTATACATTTTATATCATTTACTTGTATCATATACAATAAATGTGTTTTAACATGATTTTATGATACAGTTGTCAAAAGAATTTTTAAAAAATATTTTAAACCATTTAAAAAAAATATATTATTTTACCAATTTGTTACCTCAGACAGATCGCAGTCATTTATGGACCGATTTCGTAAATACTTTTTGTACTTAATCGAAAGAGTACTGATGTAGGGGGTCCCAGTTTTTTTTTTCAAATTTTGATTCTGTTTCAAGATCCATGAGGAATGAATCCTCGAAATTCGATTATATCGTCGATTTGATAATTTTGAACAAGGTTGGGACGTGTATTATTTTGGCATCAATTTCAAAAATACATTATTATCTACTCTTATAGTTCCACTATCCACTACTCAAAGATTAGCTGGAAGAAATTCCTTATAAGACTAAGCTTGCCTTTGTATATGTGTCTCTTCACTGTATTTAAATTTGAATTTGTGTGTTTTTATTTTGTACATAAAGTGTTACCTACTTCCTTACTTATTTACATAAAATTCTATAGAAACACTATAACCTTATCCACTAATTGTTGGTATCATCGCCGTGAGAGTCGAGGTGACTAATTACACACACGGCTACATAAAAGTACGGTTATTGGTACGAAAAAAAAAACAGTTGCTTCAATATTCAGGTGTCATTACATGACATGTTGTTTTGTGAATGACTTCAACTCTCGTAGCGATATCCTGTACCTATTTGTAAAAGACCCATACTGCATGGAATGGTTCCCAAAATGCTAGCAGCAATGAAAGAAAGAAAAAACATTTATTCATGACAGGACAACACATAAAAAGAAATAATAAATTACAATACAGATAAAGGTTTTGTGGTCTGTCACCTAATAGGATGCATGTGCTGGCCTTCCGCTACTACCATTTTTGGTGATGCTCAATCTCTGTGCAATATAGAGGAAAGGAAAGCACATTGTTTATCAGAGGCTGCATTTTTAGAATGCGCCGCTTATTGTTCGACCGTGTTCGACTACAGACCAAATACTTTTTTAGGAGTCTTGATAGAATGAAATCACCTGATTTTACTTCTCGGAAATCCATAACGAAATGACAACTAACGAAAATGCTTTTCCGCTGCTGTTGTGTATGTTGGCAGCAAAAAAGCAAAAAAATCTTTTTATTATTTTAAACAATTTATCTGCTCATAATTGTGGCTAATTTTTTCATTTTTATTGCTAGTTAGTCTTTCTAGATTTGAAAGAAGATTACTTTAAAAAAAAAGGACACCGTTGACTTAAAGAAGAAAAAAACCGGCCAAGTGCGAGTCGGACTCGCGCACCGAGGGTTCCGTACAAACCTGTAAGGTTTACAAAGTTCGTTCTTTACGACAATCGAGTCATAACTATGGTATTTTTATTGCAAAATGAAATTCATAACATTACAATGGGGAAAGATGGAGTAGCATAAATTTAAGACAAAGATCTTAAAAAATATATATTTTGTAATGTAACTAAAAATTTAAGGTTTTCGGAATTTTTCCTTTATGTGTGCTATAAAACGTTGCTTCATGCCAAATTTCAAGATTCTAGGTCGACTGGAAGTACCCTTTAGGTTTTGATTCCCTTGCGAGTACTTGCGAGTTTCAAAATATGCAGCTTAAATTGCTGTTTCTTTTGATTGCGTTGACATAGAAGTTTGATTTTGTTACAGCTTAAAGGTATTATAGACCTGAGTATTTGGTATGAATTTCAATTTAATACCTCTACGCGTTTATGAGGAAATGGGTAGTAAGGTTAAAATTATTAAAAAAAAAATATTATGTGATGTAACTAAAAATTTATGGTTTTCGTAATTTTTCCTTTATCTATGCTATAAGATGTTGCTTCGTACCAAATTTCAAGATTCTGAGTTCACGGGAAGCACCCTGTAGGTTTTGATTCCCTTGCAAGTGTCGAAAATTTGCGGCATAAACGGCTGTATCTTTTGATTGCGTTGGCTTAGAAGTTTGATTTTTTCACAGCTTCAAGGAACAGTAGACCTGAGTAATTGATATAAATTTCAGCTTCATACCTCCACGCGTTCCTGAGAAAAAGGGTCTTGACAGACGGACGGACGGACGGACAGACGGACAACAAAGTGATCCTATAAGGGTTCCGTTTTTTCCTTTTGAGGTACGGAACCCTAAAAACACAAGATAAGAATTTTATAAAGAAAAAAAATTGCTTGATTTTTGAAATGGCTGACAAAAAATTTCAATTTTTCAGTTTTTTATCAATATTTTTACTTTATCCGCACATTTCGTTAGATCAAGTGTAAAATTAACACATGGTTTAAAGACATTTTAGATAATTATGTCGAGAGGTTTGGCTCAGTCGCTAGTGACCCTGCCCACTGTTCCGACGGTCGCGGGTTTGAATCCCGCTAGGGGTAAATTTTGTGTGATGAGCACGAATGTTTGTACCAGGCGACGTGAAGGAAGGACAAACAAACAAACTTACACTTTCACATTTATAATATTAAAATATAAATATACATTTACATACTTATTTAAAATAAATCTGTGTCTGTAGCGTCACATACAAAATGTATTTATTAATGTGATTTAATTAAAAAACTGATTGAGGAAAATTTTATATTTATCCTGGCAACATAAGTACTAGCTGCCGAGTTTCCGAGCAAAGCCGAACGTTTTTCTATTGGAAGCCGAAAATAACCGAGCGTATGATTAGGTCACGTGGTACTTTTGGAGTCTTCGTGGCGTAGCTTGTTCAGCTGCTCGTCGAAGCGGCTGTCGGACGGTCGCCTCTCAGGGAGACTGCGTACGATGTAGCGGCCATTTTTGTTCTTAGTTCATTACAGTGCGCATATTTTAATGTATTTAAAAGGATATTTAGGCCCTTTTCACGATGACTATAATAGTTTTTCTAATAGATACATCAGCCTCTATGAATCAAAGAGCCTATTTGGGCGGACGCCCAACATTGCTCGATGTAGCCAAGGGCGCTGTGGAAACGTTCGTAAAGGTACGTGCAGTGTCATCGACTCGTCAACCGCCTCGGTTTGTGAGTTATTTGTTTATCGCGTGTTTTTAAAACCTGCATAATCTTATTTCATAGGTACGTCAACGTTCCCCTGAAAGCAGAGGTGACAGGTATATGCTTCTAACTTTCGAAGAGCCACCCGCGAACATCAAGGTTAGTATTATCGAAGTAAACACGTTTTCGAATTATTTTATATATTAAGTGCATAAAGGACCATAGTGACGCCGGTTTATTAGCATCCTTATTAGTATCACTATGCTCTTCAGTCCAGTAGATATCCGTACTTTGAAAGTGCGAATTTTATACTGAAATAGACGGAACGACGTAAACAGGACAAGCCGCCGCCACCGTTGCTGCCTCCGCGATAGCGCTCGCGACTGCGCTCTTGTCGGCCGTTCCTATTGGCCAGGCAGATATACAACGAAAATGGCGATCTGGGGGGGAAATATGAACGTGTATTGGTACATTACACTGCTGGCATCAAGATTAAATACTACTGATGGTTTTTGTTATTATTGACTATGATTTGTATCAATTTAAATGGAGTTTGCCCTACAAAGTTAATCTTATTGTATATTTTACATATAAATGACTATTAAATTGTATTATTTTTCTTTGTTTTCCAGGCTGGTTGGAAGGAGAATCTAGCAACATTTATCAACGAGCTTAAGAATTTGCAATGCCTTGGCCTTACAACAATGGGTGCTGCTTTAAAACATGCATTTGATGTTTTAAACATCAACCGCATGCAGACTGGCATAGACACATACGGCCAAGGCAGGTGCCCTTTTTACCTAGAACCATCTGTGATTGTTGTCATTACTGACGGAGGGAAACTATCAAGCAATGCCGGTATACAGGAAGAAGTAAGCTTTACACTTAAAACCCACATTTTATATTATGCATGTTACAATTTTTTTTTATTTTGAAGCACTTGTTTGGTTTGGTTACTAGGTACCAAATAGATGTTTAAAAAATCCATAATCTTTCCAGAAATTCACTCGATGCATACTTTAAAAGCCAGCATATTTTCGTAAAATAGACAAACCTAGAGAGCACTATATAGTGAAACGTGTCTTAGGGGTACACCCATCCCTCCCTTAAATTGAGCTTTTGATGATGCACACTACCTAATCCCCATATTCATCACCTAAATTGAAAATTGCTAGATTTTCTAGAGACCTTAACAATTTTCAGTAGTATGATGGTAGTTATTATTATTATTTATATAGAATATTTTATTTCAATGGAAACCTATCTGAATATAATATAGGAGGTACTCCTCAATTACATGCCTAAATATAATTAACTGTAAATTATGTTTAAAAATGTCAAAATATGTCTTACAATTAAAATAAAATAATGTTTACAGTGCAAACAGTAAAATTTAATGAATTCCAATATTCTTAATGTCCAATATCCCTTATTAGATAAAAGCATTTCTTTAAAAAAATAAATTTACTAAGCATTATTTTAATAGATTTTTTTTTCTGAAGGGCAATCTTATATGATGAAGTTAATTTCTAATACATATCTGCAAAACCCATACCTACCTATTAAAAAAAAAAAACTGAAATCTCTGGAAAAAGACCATTTCTCTTACAAGTAGACCTTGAGAAAATGCAGATATGATTTTTTTAATTATTTTTTTAAAACTAATTTTTTGATAGTAGTTTACTACATGGTTATAGGTAAAGCTCTCTTTTCATAGTTATTTATCTGCAAGAAAGTTCATTTAATCAACTAACTTCATTTCTATATAATGACAGTGTACTGAGTTTTTTTAAAGTACTTATAAAGAATCTTGTATTGTAATTTCTTAAAAACAGAAATTCAGAATCAAACATCATTGTTTTGACTTAGAAAACAAACCAAGTGAGAGGTAAAGTTCTATAAAAAACAGAGACATACAAATGTCTGCATATTTCCGAGAGAGTGTACAAATAAAGATTACCAAGTGCCACTATTCACTGCACAATTTTTGTGATGTACTTCATCTTAAATATTCTTTAAAGGAGACTGTTTTTTTTTGTATGGGACATGGTCTATGAACCAATAGCGTTACTGTTATGGTATTTCTATAGGGATACCCCAACAGTATCACTATGCTATTGGTTCATGACCATTTTCGGGCAGTCTCCTTTAATGCCATATTTTTTTGGCTTTATTCTTTAAAATTGATATTTCATGTCATGCCCTGAACATCATTCCTTATTGGAGTGATCTAGATTCTGATTTGATTTGACTGAGTTAGCTTGCTGCGTTCAATAAGAATTTTACGCATAACTGTAAAATGTTATTTTATAATAACGCCATATCTTATCAGAAAACGGTTTTATGAGAATGGTGCGACCACATAAGGACGTAATGTGTATTTCATATATGTGTTAATATTACATGGTCTATTTAACAATAGGTAGGTACTTATTACATATTGACGGGATAAAATGGATATAGTTTATCTGAGATAGGAGAAGGGATAAGTTGAAAATCTTCACAAGTGCAGTGTTAGACCGGAAGATGCTGACATAGAATTCCGAACCATTTGTACCAGGCTGGCGAGTCTACAGGGGTATAATTACGTAATGACGAAAAGGAAAATCATAGTCATAGCGCCAGTACTGGGGGCCCAATCGCGTGAGCGTTAATCGAACGTGTCGCATAAATTACGAAAGTCGAACGATTAGTACCACAAAAAATCTTATATTTTCCGATAGTCGATGAAAAACGAAGTAGGCGATCGCGTAATGCCATACTTCTCCGGCGCGGCCTACATCCCGCCATACCGACGAAAACAAGTTATTTAAAAACCAAAAATTTAACCATTTGTACCAGGCTATTTTTTGCACGGATAATCATCGTCTTCTCGATCTTAGATTTAAGTTTAAGTTAGGGACTATACATCCCTTCAATGTAATTTTAGTACGTACCTATATGTATATTTTATACATGTAATGTAAATTTTGTAAATTTTGAAAAAAGGCCTTCTGCTTGAGTTTGTTGCGGCGCTTCTTCTCAAGCAATGGGTCTAGGAAGCGCTGGTAAATTCTTTTCTGACGTGTAAAAGTGCCGCTATGTGGCCAATTTGCTGAATAAATGATTGAATTGAATTGAATATACCCCTGTAGACTCGCCAGCCTGGTACAAATGGTTCGGAATTCTGTGTCAGCATCTCCCGGTCTATGTTATTCACTTCACCATCATTAATTTATAGAACAAACAATGATTTTCAATATGAAGTGTAATCTGGAGAGGAGTTAGGAGCATTAAGTGGAGGCAGGTGGAGGTCCTGAATTAATTAAATTAAAATCAACCAAATTAGAGTTAAATTTAGATAGTTTATAATGGTATCAAATACCAAGGATAAAAAAAAGAATAACATATTCTTTTTTAAATACATAAGTATTCTTCCACAGGTCCTTTTAAAACACGGCTAAAAATACCAGTATGATAAACAGCCACTTGTAACAGAGATCGTCATAACAATGCATGGCCATTCACAATTAGGTCTCAGAAATAACTTAACGACACAATTGCCCTTTACATAATATAATAATAATAATAAGTTTATTTCAGACATAGTCCATACAAAGATGTTAGTAACAATGATGACTTACGACTTATTGTTAGTACTAAACTAGATACATATATAATAATAACATAACATTTTTTTTTATTAAATTAAAAATTCCTATCACTATATAAGCATCTACTTGACCGCATGCAAGCGTATCCAGTGGCCCAGCATTGGGCAGTCCCATCGGTCCGACAGTGCGTTCAGAATGCGGTTGGGGCTGGCGCGGACGCGGGCCAGTAGCGAGGCGAACATGCCGGACGCGCTGCACCGCCGCGGCAGCCCCATCAGCACCCGGAACGCGTTGTTGTATTGTACTTAAAACGATTTAAACTTTCCAGTTCAACTTGCCCATGAATTGCCCTATACCCGGGTCTGAACTGACGCGGGAGCCCTTTCGCTGGGACCAGAGACTGTTCTCGCTGGTGCTCCGGCTAGCCGGGACCCCTGCCGTGGAGCGGGACACTGGGCTCGTGCCGTCAGACACCTCACCTATAGATGCCATGTGTGAAGTCACCGGTGGTAAGATTTTGAAGTTTATTATTACATTTAGTTGTATTTTAAGGAGGACAAATCACTAGGCTACCGGGAAGCCGTGGTCCGGCTCGCAAACACAGATGTGCGAAATTCAATTTGGGTTTACCACTGAGCTTTTCGGTGAAGGAAAAACATCGTGAGGAAACTTGCACGCATCTGCGAAGTAATTCAAGGATGTGTTGAAGTTCTCAATTCGCACTGGGCTCGCGTTGGGACTATAGCCCAGCCCAAACCCTCTTGTGATGAGAGGGGGCCTGTGCCCAGCAGAGGGATCAAAAAAAGGCTGTTGTGTGAACTAAACAGATTGGTACACAGAATAAAATCGTTATTAGTATCCAAAACTCGTATAAGTCGTGCTAAAACAATACGCGATTGAATTACAGCCAAAAAACTGAAATATAAATTTTGCGTGGAAGAAAAAGAACGGTCCTCCTTTCTTTGTTATACTTCTGCTCCACTTGTAAAATTACTTTTCTCAAACATGCAATGAAATATTGATATTATGTTCTTGTTACTAGCCTGGGAAGTATCACGATTCAGGCGCGGCTACACAATTGGTCTATAATGAAATTTCATACAAACGTTGCACGCCAAGGCCGGCAACACACTTTTTTTTATTTTCCATTTCATATATTTGTGACACATCTTGGCATTTCGCCATTTAAAAAAAGCTACAAGCAATATTTACTCTATGGTTCGCTATGACGTTCTGCCAATACAGCTATTAATTTTTTATTTATTTATTTCATTGCATGTTTGAGAAAAGCACTATACATACATCGGCGGGGAACGGAAGTTGTCGGCCTCGTAACTATCCGGCCTCACTTCGTTCGGCCGTATATAATACTCGGCCTGCAACATCCTCCTTCCCGGCCTCTGTAGTAATGTACTATTACCTATCTGATTAGTTTGCGAAAGAAAACGTAACTACGTTTGTATTACGTACGGAATTTCTTCGCGACTCTTTAAGGGTTTTTTTTTGTAGCGGCTGTAGGAAACCATTTCTAAATATCGAGCTAGTGGCGATGAGCGCATATCTACTTGGAGTAGATAAGCGTCCTTCCGTCTGTTGGTCAGTATGCTATGCTACAGACGCTACAGTTGTACTTTCCTCTGAAACTACACTGGAATTATATGGATGAATTTTCGTGTGCAAATGTATAGTGGCTTGTAACATTCATACACAAACATGTCCCGTAAATAGAGGGTAATCCTGATGTGCTAAATAACCAAGTGTGTGACTGTACAAATGTGAGATTTTTTAAGGTCAAGTAAGAGTCTGACGGTTTTCGAGATAATTGACTTAATAAAAAATTATTATATGAATGATAGCTTGAGATACCCCTTAGCGTGCTACGCCTTTGCTATTTAAGAGATGCTGATCGTTGCAAAATGATCCCCAATAAAGACTTAATCAATAGTCAATCCACATTTTTCATATTCAATGACGGTTTTTCTTAACTTTAGATTGATATCATTTGTTTCGAAATTTACCAATTTCCTCAAGTAAGTTTGATCGCGTATGATGTAAAAAAATGTATGGTGATAAGCAGTGCCCCTTCCACAAAAGTGTGCGCATTTAATGCAGTTTGCCTTAAGGAACATGGTTTAGCAATCTTTAGTCTGTAAAAAATAACGAAAACTGAGAATATTATAACCTTTGATTTTAACTAACCTGAATTTATCAAATTGTTATGGCCCGCTTAAGCTGCCTATTTCTGCTGCTGTATTTTCTTGTTTCTCTATTTAAGTCTGTCTGTTAACTTTGCCTCGTCACGCTTAAGCTATTGAACAACAACTATCACCTATCATAGGTCGGCGATCATTAAAGTAATGTTTACTTCTGCGACAGCCGCTGGAGACAGAGGTTTTGGGGTCCAAATTGTTTACGTAATAGAAACATAATCGAACGAACCATCTGCCACTTTCTTAAAAACTGACTCATTCACACTAAATGTGAGGTTACCACATGTGCAACAAACTTTCATACTGATAAGGGTTATCAAAAAAACTATTTTCAATAACAAACCACTCACGAAATTTTAGTTTGTTACATGTAATTGTAGTTACTTTTTATTTTTGAAACTAGTACAAGTCGAGGTGTTTTTTTTTATCAGGAACATAGTTTACCTCTAGTGTCCGCATGTTTTGTGGCATATCTGTAACAGATTTAGGTACCTACGAGTACAACGAATTTATCAAGTATAACAGAATGATATGAGAATGACAATGAGCGAAATTTTCACTCCCGTTACAAGTCCTTATTGTTTGAAATATTTTCAAACCTAAGGTGGATATGGAAAACGACTATTTAAAGACAGTCACAGGACCTGAACTGTGAAGTTCTAACTAGGGTTTTTATGGTAGGGTAACTACTACTACATGTCCCAGCGTTAGAACAATGCATCCACATCGGTCTTTGGAAAGAGACAATTGGCTGTTGACGATGATTTCCGAACACTGTCGACCGTCCATCAATCATCATATTTATTAAGTGTCGTTTCATATAAAATAAACTGTACTCTATGGACTTTATAACTTCCAGAATCGATGTGCTTTATTTATAGCAGGGACCTCTAATGTATCCGAATTTAAGCTTACAACGTTTTTATATCAATATACTCAAGCTAATCACATATTACACACATCGAGATTTAAATTCATGTTAAATATCATTTGTCATTAAGGACTTCTGTTAGTTTTTCGGAACCCTACACCGTAACCTCAAATGGAAAAAAATTGAACCCTTAAATGATCACTTTGTTGTCCGTCTGTCTGTTTGTCTTGTCCGTCTGTTAAGACCATTTTTCTCAGTAACGCGTAGCGATGTCAAGTTGAAATATATGTCAAATATACGGCTTAACAGTCTCTTTTAGCTGTGAAAAAGTCAAACGGTAACTGTAACAAACTTGTAAGTCAACGCGATCAAAAGATATGCCCGTTTATGTTGCATCATTTACTTTCCACCGCAATGCAAGCTCCCAAAGCAAGCTCTTACGGCATACTCGTACGTACAGGAATAAATCCGACAACCATAAATATTATATAATTTGACACTAAAAAAAGTAACCGTCTACTGCACCAACCGCAAATAATAAGTTTGTAAAAGTAAATATGCATTGTACGGAACCCTCGGTGCGCGAGTCCAACTCTCACTTGACCGTCTTTTTCCTTTGCACTTTCTGATCAAAGAATGATTCACACGTCAATTATTCCAAACAAAAGTGGCCCGAGCGAAAAAAGGGCCTATTGAACTCTAAACTCGTCTTACTAGTTTTTATGAACGTAGGTTGTACGTGGTTCATTTAGTGTCAAGGTAATCTCTGTCACATAAACCTTTACGCGTTTTTTTTACATCGTTGCCTTACATGGCATTACGAAAACTTTTTACTTCGTGTTATAACTCTTATTCACGTAGGTGTTTAGTGTATATTCTCTTGACTCGACTCGAGTAGGTACATAAGGATGTATCGAAACTGACGTACATCAGAAATAAAATATGTACAGTACTCAGCTCAATATCATTATTGAAATAGAAACACTTGAATTTTTACGGCATGGGCTATCACCAAATGATATTATCAATTTGTAGAGTTAATAAATATAAATAATGTCCATTTCGCTCGAAACTTTTTACGTAAGACTATTCTTAGGCGTAGTGATACCGTAGTAAATTTACTTTATAGTTTACCAGTTGCTGAATTGAAACATTTAGCTACAGCTTAACTTAATGCTTTTGTAATTAACTTCCAAACTCCAATACATTTGATATTGTTTAATGAGTTTTTAAATGCTCCATTTAAGGTTAAGAGTTTGGTAACTTGGGACACACTGCAAGGGATTCCTGCTCAAACCCGATCAATAGAAATAATCGTGAACTTTCAACATTTCATGAGACATTCAGATTCCATTTTTTTCTTACGACTGATTGTTTTGGAAGAAATGACTCCTATGGAATAAAATTATTTCACGCATTTTTAACTGCATTGTTTTGAATTTATAAAATCGTCATCTGATTTTATTTGTAATGGAATATGAACACCACTTTTTTATATCGAGTTTTAAGTAACAACCAATAATCATATTAGTTGTTACTTAAAATAGTTCGTGTAATGGTTGCGTTGCGTTTTGTAAAATAAGGCGCTTTATGATTAGGTATATCTCTCAAGTTTTCCAACATATTTGAAAACCTATAGCTAAGTAAACCGGTTGTAAACGGCACTTAAAAAGGTTTCTGAATGTTGTTGAAATATTGCTTGCTGACTGTTTATTATTCATAAAAAAAATATAATCCTGCAAACCGGTTTTTGTAGGTTAATTACGAATTAAGATTGCATTGTTTAAAAGCGTATCTTTCATTTTTGTTTCTACTTTATTAAACGATATACCTATAAATTGTTTTTCTCTTGTCCAGGTCGCTCCTATTGCATAACCTCGCACCGTATGTTGATGCAATGCATCGACAGTTTGGTGCAGAAGGTTCAGAGCGGGGTCGTCATCAATTTCGAGAAGATCGGGCCTGACCCGCCGCCGTTAGACGGAGGGACGGCCAAGGACGGCACTGAAACCGTGGAGGAAGTCCCACACGAAGAGAAAGAGATTGAAGGAGACAGTGAGAGGAATGGGGTATGTTGTTTTCATGTTTCGGTCATTGAAATTAGCACAGGGCCTTTGTGAGTTAGTTTTTGTAAACATTCGTTTATAAAAAGTGTCTATAAAAGTGTATCATATTAAAATATAGTATCAGTCTGTAAAGTTATGCTTGAAGCACGTGATTAATTGGCAGTGTTATTACAAGTTGTACAGGTCTTCTTTCATTATATTGTGTGCACCATAAATTATTTGATGAGTAATTTTATTCCTTGTAACTTCATGTTTGCAATCTCAGAAAAGTATGTATACAAATCAATTTCCGTGCTGCTGGGCTGGACCAATTTGGCTGATTCTTTTTGTTATATTATTTATATGATAGTCATGCTTAATCATTGTTACGATATTTATGGCATCAACTATTGACTTTGACTGTCCTCGTAAGGCGTCCCTAAATCCTGAAACCTTAGAAAATCGATTGTAATGAACATCACAAAAATACCATTTTAAAAATCAATTCCAGTTGAGATACCGCCTATTGCCCTACGAGGCTTTCAAAGAGTGTGGTCTAGCTTCAGATCTTTTGCTAAAAATAATAATTTTTCATTCATCAACTTAAACCTCTAATTTAATTCTCCATAGCGCTGGAACGGCGGGCCGTACCAGAGCAGCATGACGACCAACCAGGGGCCGGCGCAGGCGTGGCACTCGTGTCGGCGCCTCATCTACGTGCCGCGGACCGTCTCGCAGAAGGGCTTCGCTGTCGGCTTCTGGCCGATACCCGAGTCCTTCCGACCCGACCCGAACGCGCCCACGCTGGTAACCGCCGTTTTCTATCGTCTATACATATAATAAAGCTAAAGAGGGTCGATAGTCTGTACATAGGAGATATTTGAAAAAAAAAGTTGGCTGGGTATACTTAGAATCGATAACAGAACACATTTCAACAGTTTTTAGAAATTTCATGTTATTTACTGGAGTTTAGTATTTGAAAACGAATATTTTGGTAATTTTTTATCAAAAGTAGATATAATGTAGTTGCCACAGAAGCAAGTAATTATAAATGCGGCGCGTGATATACATAGCTGAATTTAACAGCAAGCGCTGAATTCAAAGTCTACAGCATCCTAGAGGTATCTTATGGGTAGGTAAGCTAATAGAGAATTTGCATTGTCACCTAACAACGGTGGCCAAGTACCAACATCTTACAAATTGACGTTATAAACATTCCAGCCGCCCCGCTCAGCGCACCCAGCCGTCAAGTTCACGTGTTCAAGCCAGGAGCCCATGGTGATCGACAACCTGCCCTTCGACAAGTACGAACTGGAGCCCAGCCCGCTGACCCAGTTCATACTCGCCAGGAAACAGCCCACCACTTGCTGGCAGGTCCGTATCAACTTCATCCACTCTACATAAGGCACCGAATTATCACTCGTATATTCTTTTTAAGATTGGAGATGTGTGGATTCTATCTAACTTAATTTCCGGTCTCGAAAGTCTAATTCATAACTATGTGTTGGTTACGTTTATTAAATAAACGTATACTTTTATCTTAATAACTTGTGTTTATAATGTCGGGTGTTCTTTTCGCCTGATAATTTATCGACGTGTTAAATGCGCACTTTTAAATAGTTTCGTTAATCGTCACAGAATTTAAGAGTAAAATAGTAAAAAGTATAGCCTCTAGGACAGGATCACATATTTTTCTCTGTAAATATTAGTGTTTCATAAAAAACAACAGTTTTTTATTATTATTATAACTGCAACTAATAGTATTAAAACAATGAGGTCAATTGCGTAACACATTACGATTTTAAAAGAGTACAATTAATTTTAACATTCATCTTTTGATTCCAGGTGTTCGTAGCTAACAGTGGTTGCAAGAATTCAGAAGTGAGCCATCCATTTGGGTATCTGAAGGCTTCAACGAACCTTACGTGCGTGAATCTGTTTGTGCTGCCGTATAACTACCCCGTGCTCCTGCCTTTACTGGACGACCTGTTCAAAGTGCACCGCTGCAAGCCAACCCCGGAGTGGAAGCTGGGCTTCCAGCAGTACTTAGATAGAATGCCTTCGTACTATGTCACGGTACGTTACAATTTTGACTAAATTGTTTGTAAATAGGATAGATGAGTGAAAAATTCTAATTAGTACGGCTTAAGTACTTCGTCACCCGCCTTCGAAGCTGTGTCGAGCTCTAGGTCATGTAGATGATCAAAAAATATTTGACCCGTATTTTTCCTTTCGTAAACCAAAATTGACGAATATCGTATCTTGTTCAAATTCCCAACACGCCGTGTTTACTGTATTGCTGTCAGTTTAAGTAGTTATAGTTACACTAATTCAGTTTGAGGTTAAATCATAATCATATCGTTAAGATAATCTGGAAAGACATTTTAAATTTCGCATACTAAAATATCTTTTAATTTACCTGTGTGTATTGCTTTTCTTTAAAATTTATGTGTAAAGACTATCACCAATTATACCATACATGCCATAATTGGTGATTACTACTACTACTACTACAGCCTATTTGCGTCCCACTCCTGGGCACAGGCCTCCTCTCATCACGAGAGGGTTTGGGCTATAGTCCCCACGCGTGCCCAGTGCGGATTGGGGACTTCACACACATCTTTAAATTACTTCGCAGATGCGTGCAGGTTTCCTCACGATGTTTTCCTTCACCGAAAAGCTCAGTGGTAAATTCAAAGTGAATTTCGCACATAAGTAAACTTAGAGGTGCGAGCCGGAATCGAACCCCCGACCCTCTGCATGAGAGGCGGTAGGTCGAACCACTAGGCCACCACGGTTTCGCGGTGGCGTGTAATTGGTGATTACGATACATATTATGCCATAGGTACTAATTAAATTTCATATATATGTACTTATGTTTTAAATGTTTGTGTTTCAGCCTCTGCGAAGAGCCCTGGCAAAGATGGGCGCCTCCGCGCCGCTGGTGCAGAGTTTGATCCCGGACACGCAAGACAATTCGCTCAGCTTCTCCGTACTAAACTATTTGAAAAGACTGAAAAATCAAGCAAAAATAGAATTTGAGAAGCTCTGCGCGGACGTTATAAACAAAGCGTCTTCTAGTAATAATCAAAAGGTAAATAAAGTATTAAATTTACTTTACTAAGATTTAGAATTGCTACAAGCTACAAAAAGTCTCGTATTTATTACCGTATTCTATTTGTTACACGAAATAGAAAGTGAACAGTCAGTAATTGTTAATTGAAACTTCCTATTTCATAGAAAAGTATTTTAGAACTAGCAATTTATCTTTAATGTGTGTATGAACTGGTCATCACATCAACTAGTTGTTGACAGTAGTGACAGTGCAATGTATGCTACAATCCATACTAATATTATCAAAGAGAAAGCAACTGTATTGTCTGTTATCTCTTCATGCGTAAACCACTGTACCGATTTGGATGAAATTTGGTAAGGAGATAATTCGATTCGCGGGAAGAACGCATAACAGAATTCCACACGGACGAAGGTCTTCGAGTCCCCAATCCGCACTGGGCCCGCGTGGTGACTATAGCCCAAACCCTCTCGAGATGAGAGGAAGCCTGTGCCCAGCAGTGGGACGCAAATAGGCTGTAGTAGTAGTAGTAGTAGAAGTTCTTCGAAGACGAAGTTGCGGGCAGAAGCTAGTAATCTTTTTTTTTCAGGTGGCAGAAAGTGTTCGAGTGATGCCCCGTTCGCCGCTCAAGAAGGATCTGACCACGCACCCGTGCCTCCAGGACAAGTTCTCCGCTCTGAGAGACCAACTGAACGAGTTCGGGGGCTTCGTCGTGGGCTTGTCCCGCAGCAGGAACAAGAACCAGACGCACGCCTACAGGAACCCCTTTGACATACAGAGGAGGGATTTGTTGGATCAGGTATGATCGGATATCAGTTGACCTCCTTCATTTAAGGAGTCGTGGTCTTAAATCAGTAGCCGTTTAATAATATTTTTTAAATATCTTGCACACATATTGACCTGGCCCCAAACTAAGCAACGTTTGTATTATGGGTGCTAGACAACGATATAAATACTTATATATAGCGAAATACATACATATATTAATACTAAACATCCATGACTCGAGTACAAACTTTCGCGCTCATCACACAAAGTTTGCTCCTAGCGGGATTCGAACCCGCCCGATCGGAACAGAAGGCAGGGTCAGTACCAACTGCACCAATCCGGTCGTCAAATTTAATAGTTTAAAAAACTTAAACCAACGCTTTGATTTTCATTACCCACCTCCAACCTCCATCATCAGATCAGCTCGGTGGTACCATATTATTGCTTTGTCATCCAAGTTTCATGTACGTGCTAAGTTTCATCATGATACGATAGGTATAGCATTGCGCGGGCTGGTTTTCCGCAACTCTACGTCTAAATGAGCCTATTTTTTTTATCATGATACGATAATAAGAAGTGGGTTAAATTTACCTTGCAAGATTCCCTACATAGTGTAGTTAGTTACATGACGACCTAATAAAAGCGTTGTAAAAAGAACCAATAAAGTAACAGCGGTAGAGTTGACCTAATTTTTAGTGATAACGCAAATGGCTTTTGTTAGTATTCCAGTTTACTTCAATTTCCTTTCATAAGCCCATAACTAAATAGTTTATCGAGTGAATAAAATAGTATTGAACAATTCATTCTCCGATTTATCATGGTAGACCATCTATTGACCCTTGGAATGCCTAGTAGTAAACTTGAGATCTTATTTACCTCTTTGCATCTTTCTCCAGAAATCTGAGGAGACTATAATGAGTTTTATTTTTTACATTGTACGGTGGCCAAACCATGATTATCTAGGGCCTAAATTGCGTGTAATGCTTCTATTATTTACCCGTTTTTTTTTCGTTATGGAATTGTTTGGCAAAAGATCACACTGGCCTCTTTATGATCTACAATAAACTGCCAAAAACTATTCAGGCTCTAAAAGAATCTGGCTTCAAGAAAGCCCTGTTAGGTATGCTCAAAGAGAAATGCTATTATAATGTTAAGGATTCTTTGTACGATGTTGACATTTCTTAGATTCTGGTATTAAGTTTTTACTATTATTATTTTATGAATGATGTCGACATACGTTTTTTTTTTAATTATTTAAATTTAATTTTAGCTATTATTATACAATTTAATGAATTTAATAGATTAGTTGCACAGCCAAGATAACTATTTTTATTTGTAATTAATTTCTAGCTAACTTATTTTTTTTTCTCTCTGTGCTGTATAAAAATAACGTCGTACGCCTAACGGCATATCATAGTAGTACTTTACCTAATATTATGTCACCTTATGTTACCTATGATAACGAAATAAAGAATTTAAATTTGAATTTGATGGTAAGTGGTCACTATGGCCCATAGACTTCGAATCAAAGAATTCGACTGGGTCGCCAACCCGAGACTAAGATTGAATGCCTTTATCCAGCCATTTCACCGGCTGTCTTACCCCCTTTATTGCACAGTCTTATTGCTCAATCCACGCGCCTTCGCAGTTCTACAACAGGTTTACCTAATATTTTTTTTTATTTGTTCATATTTCAGGTTGTCCGCATGCGCGCCAACTTCCTGCAGCCCTCCCTAGCTCACACCCGGCTGGTCGACGAGGACAGTCTCCACTCGATGCCGGTGGCTCAGATGGGCAACTACCAGGAGTATCTCAAGCGCATGACGCCGCAGCTGCGCGAGATCGAGACGCAGCCCGTGCGGCAACACATGTTCGGGAACCCCTTCAAGATAGATAAGGTAAACAGCACTTTGGTACTAACTTAGTAGTGTAGTGAATGTGGAGTTAGTATCTCTCTAATAAAGCATATTATGTAGCCCATTATACGTCCAAGATGTATTTGCACTTCTTTTAAGAAATACATTATGCAAATATTTAATCACTTCACCACTACGGGACTAGGCGTGGTCTTGGGTTTCATACTTCTTTGTCGAAATGCCTCCAATACGCACGAACCAAGCGCTTCGCTTATAGGTTTTATCATGCGAACAGCTAAGGGGTGGAATTCTCTTAGAGTGGTCTCTTTTCCTAGGGTCATAATTTGGATCTTTTCAAGTTGAGAATGAATAAGTAAGCATTGTATGTGCTTGGACTACATCGTCACTTAACATCAGATGAGATCATGGTCATAAGCTTGCATATGATATGATCCATTCTATTATTATCAATACAGAAGTAACTCTGTGTGTCAGTTACCTCTTCACGCGAAATTAATAGTGGAGTCCCGGAGGACATAGAGGCTACATCTTATCCCGGAAAAATATAGCATAGTTCCTGCGAGAACGCGATAACCGAATTCCACGCATACGAAATCGCGGATGGAATGCAATAAAATATATTGATAATTAATTCGAGACCGAGCAGAATCTCAAAATGACGTTACATATGATATTTACCACATAAAACGACTTAAAATGTAATTTATACTCCAGATCGTTCTAATTCACGATGTCACTGTTTCCAGCGCATGATGGTGGACGAGGCGGACATCGACCCCCTGGGCAGCGTACGCGCCGGCGCTGGCGGCGGCGCGGGCGGCAAGCGCGGCGCGGAGTCGCCCCGCTCGGCGCCGCCCAAGAGGAAAGCCGGCCCCATACCCAAGGACGTC
>OZ020274.1:9629387-9911847 GCA_963971205.1 Aethes cnicana | reverse complement strand
CCGCGCCCTTGCCCGCGCCCGCGCCCGCGCCGCCTGCGCATGACTCGCAGGAGCTCCAGATCAACGCCATCATCCAGGGCATCGCGGCCGAGAACAACTCGCACGCACGCTCAAGGAAGAGGAAACGAAAGGTCAGCCCCACAGCTCATCCTGATCGTAAGGCTGGCCGTACACTAGTGCTAGTAAAGAATCAAGCCTTTCGAGTCTAAGTTAAAAAGCTTGATTCTTATTTACGAGGCTCCAGAGCTTAAGACTTCAGAGTCTTGAGTCGTGACTTTTTCGAGTCCTATTGAGTCGTGAGTCAAAACTTTAAGTGTAAGCGTTCCTAGACAGACCGAGTCCAATAATGAAGACGTTAGTTTTGAAGAGTGAAAACAGAATATTTTTTTATTCAAATTCGAAGTTTGCGTTGATAAAATACTATACTAAACACGCTAGTTTATAAAAATCTCGAGTCTCTTGCAGAAGACTCAGGTCCCCAACAAGTCTAAAAGAACTCCTTTGATGACTATTCTAATTAAAAAAAAATAAAAAATGTCGATGTAACAAACCAAGTAGGCATTTCCAACAGATTTAGTGTTCTTTGACTCTTTAGTTAGACGATAAGGCTCCCTCGTTCCTTTTAAATGTAATGAGACAATATGAGGAATTTCTTGTTGTTGAATATCTCATTTTATATTTGTATTCAACAGATTGAAAAACCGCCTTTGCCGCCTGTGCCTACGCAACCGTCTCGGAAGGAGCTGGCCGACATTAGAATACACAATTTGGCCGTTAGATCAGAGGTTTACCGCGCCGTGCGGCGACCCGGTCGAGGTTAGTACCCTATATCACTCATTCAGCACGTAAGATGAACCGATTTTCGTTTAGTTTTTTTTTGTGTCATTTAAATCTGTTTAGCCGTTTAAAGATCATCAGCTCTTTTCTAGTTGATGAGGGGATCTGACTAACTTCCTTATGTCTGATCAATTCGAAATTTCGTACCGTGTTACTTTAATGATATTGAAAGTATATGGTAAGGTAACCATAAGTTGAGGGGAGGTTTTTAATTTTTTTTAATTTTATAAGTTATTAAGCCTTTATTTAGATGCCAGTGCGATGTGGGTGGGATGATTTAACAAACTATTTTTTGTTTCAGATTTCGCGAAACTCTTCGAACAATTAAAACAATTGAAAGGCAGTGTAGAAACTAAAAAAGAACTAATACGTGAAGTGATAAACGAGTCGTTGCGTTTCAAAAGGAAAGCGTTAGCGAAACTATTGGAAGACTTTTTAGCGGGCCTAGAGAAAAACGGTAACAGTGCCTCAGTCAACATGACGAGATTAACGAATTCTGTGTACAGCAATTCCACGAATAATTATAGCTAGTGCTACGTGAAACTGACGGACATTCGTGACCTTGGGAATACGCCGCTGTTCATAACTTAAATAAATGGGTACATTAGGAGCGCTTATTGCGTGAAATATACATTGTTCCAATAGGCGCCGGAACTATGACGGCTCTGCTATCGGCCAGTGAAACCGTTACAAATATGTTTTGCCTTAACCCTAAATACTGATAAGTCACTTAGACTTAAGCGCAACAGGATAAAAACGCTTACATAGTAAGAAAAGGTGAAAATTAAATAAATGTGATACATATGCAATAATATTTACTTAAAGAATGGTATTACCAAATATCCTAATGTGCCCTATCACTATTGCTGATGCATTGTCTTAATCACACTTTTCTTCAATGAGAGCAAGATCGTTAAAGATTAGCATTTACAATGTTTTAATGTACTAAAGTTTATCCTTCATGAGCTGGTTTTATATCATTCGATTAAATC
This sequence comes from Aethes cnicana, assembly GCA_963971205.1. Classification (NCBI taxonomy): domain Eukaryota; kingdom Metazoa; phylum Arthropoda; class Insecta; order Lepidoptera; family Tortricidae; genus Aethes; species Aethes cnicana. The sequence goes on along the minus strand of OZ020274.1, from coordinate 9,910,018 downwards.
TAAACGAATGCAGCTTGGACCTCTGATACACTGATCCGTTTAGTTTCTTAAGACATCTTATCTGACAACGTTTCCGCCTTGTATCATTAATCATTATCATTACAATACATTAGTAACGTACAGTACATCGGAAGGCGTGCCTTGTCTTCCTAGTCTCGATAACTATCACTTAAGCGTGATGTCCAAAGCATTTATGTAAATTCATGAAATGAAAATCCATTTTAACAAATTTTAGTTTATTTTAGTCTGAGTTTTGATCAAAATGGACCAATTTTTTTTGTCATTTTGTGAGCACTTTTGTGAAGTAATCGAAGCAATATTACATGTTAAATTTTACCAGTAATTTTAAGAGTACGTGTGAATTGTGATTAGTTATGGAATGCTTAAAACTACCGGTTTGATTATGGTAAGTACTTAATACACATTCACTATACACACTTAATACTTCATTATACTTAATGTATTTCCATCTCTTATTGTGAGTTTTGAACACAAAATGACATCAAAATGTTGTTTCAAAGATTTGTAAAAATGTTGTACATATAATAATTGTATTATACCAATGATAATATCTGTGTAGGATGCTTTAATGCATTGGTCAATTGTAAAGTGTATATAACTTTTTTAAATAAATTATAATCCTTATTGGATTTATAAATTTGTCTTTTTATCCGTAGTAAAGAGTCAAAATTATTTTTCCTAGGTATGAGACCTAGATAGACCGATTTGTCGCCCCCGTAAACCCCTATATTGCAAATTTCGTCCAAATCGTTAGAACCGTTTCTGAGATAGCTTGGATACATAAATAAATAAGGAGAAAATATACAAGTTTACCGCGTTTAAAGTATAAGATAAGACACTGAATACTGAACATGGGTTTAACTTCAGAACAACCTGTTTGGATCACAGACCTTTAACCTCGATTAAAGTTCTCGATAAAATTTCGTTCCGAAGTGTTAACTCACTAGATTTAAGGTTAGTCGGGGCAAGCGTGCCTGGGTGGGGTAAGTGCACCGACCATTTATGTATCGAAAACAATTATTAATTCTCAACTAATTATATCTTCTATATACGCAACAAAAACTGATGAAACGAAAACGGCACAATCCCACTGTAATAGGCAGTTTGCTCTGTTCATTGGTCGAAAAATTAATTTAGGCGCACTTGCCCCGACTCATCTTAAAGCGCAATACCTACTTCTAGATCCGTTTTTTTATACAAATGACGCTACTGACTTGATCAGCAGAAATGTACTTACCTACGGAAACGGAACAGACGGTGCGTGAACAGTGAAGACATATATCTATTATTAAAACTGTAACTATAATACTAGCGGCGCGACGCGGTCTAGTCTTGAATGGAGAAAGTTAATACATATTTCATATCATAACCCTATTACGTTAAAGCAGCTCGATTTCGAACACAATTCGAAGGAAGTGCCAATGTTTGCATGCGACGCGTGCGAGGACGTCTGTACACTTGTACGGAATAGAGTGAAAAAGTGTAAATATCTCTTTGGCGGTTCCACTACGCGGGCCAACTATTCACTCTCCATCTCCGGATGAAACAAATGACGGTAAGGGCGAGTTGGGCGCGAGGTGCGCCCCGGCCATATTCAGGTGGGTGATTCCGTGGCCATTCTGTATGTAGTACAGATCAAATCTTGGTTTTGAAACGAAATCGCCGTAATCGTAAGAGTTGTAAGGAAAAAAATACTGCCATAGAGGTATTCCATAAGCCTCAGAGTTGGCAACGCATTCGAACTCATTTGTTTTCTTATGTCCATGACAGCTTGCCATCAGGTGGCCTGTGTGCTGGTTTCTTAGATTAAGTATCTCCTAGATGCGCTATATAGCGTACCCCGGTAAGGGATAGGCATATAAAATGTGTATGTGTGCGTCAAGTACATGGGGTGGCAAGTGGGTAAAAAATTACCCCACTCCAATAACTAGCTATCACACGCGACTTTGACTGACAGTTAAGATTTAGAGAAACAATAGTGGTAAATATAGGTTACTTACCAAATTTCAGCTATCTACATGGCTTTATATATATATATATATATATATATATATATATATATATATATATATACAGAAGATATTTACTAGAGTGGCTCCTAACACGGAAAGACCTGTTATAAAGACATGTAGTTTTTATAACAGGTTTTTCCATGTTTTGGAAGATTCCCACATTGGTCCACCAAAATGGACTCCCTGTATTTCTAGCTAGGTAGATACCAGGTACCTACTACAGAAGAAATGAAAATGCAAGTATATGTTTACTCATTTATTTTCAGTGTACATAAATCCAAAAAAGATCCCGTCGAATGTTGACGTTTCTCCTTAGTGAAGTCGGTAAAAAATGTCTCAGTTGATCATCATTATTTCTCATTACTAGTTACTACTTCGTGTGAAAGCTTACTAACAAAGTGACTTACACATTCATATTATTATCCTGAGTTTATTTATTTTATTTTTGCAGCATAGCTTTTCCCCAGATATTGGGTATCTGGTGGGCACTCTTATATTTCATAGCTGGTATCCCGAACCGTGGCTAAATTAAAAATACAGCTTGACTCATGGTGGCATGGCATACCCGCATACATAGTAAGCAACATCGTAATTTGGGCGGATAATATTAAAAACATCAGTATTTTGAAAATGATTCATTCATGTTATTATTCAAAGATAGTTGGTCAATTTAATAGAACATGAGCCAAATATAACTTACGTAACGCTATCATACCGAACAAGATGAGTTTAAATGGCCAAAATGAAATACTTACGCACGAAAGGTTATGTTTTCATAATTTTGCTGGGTACGTCTTTTATACCTGATGGTCGAGCGAATTATAATCGCTATCTTATAGGGGCAAACGTATATTATTAAGAACAGTGCACTATCATAAAATATCTGTAATATTTCTCTTATATCAAATAATTTTGTTGTTTACACGAAGTCACACTGACATAATGACTACTCTTTTGTTTGCCACAGCTCAGCTGTGGCAAACACAAAAAAGCTGGTACGCCGATAAGGACAAAAAATCTATTACTTCTCTCATCTTTCACATTAAGAAATGTATAAATGCATCCCGCTCGCACGCTGTCAGATTCGACATGCCATCCCCTTGGCTGGTTTGCTTACCAATTAACAATAAAAAAAACAAACACGAACAAAAACACATAAACACTGGCCGGCCGGTGTTGTTTCCTTCCAACAATTTCTAGGCGTAATAAAACACATTTCGGTTTTTAAATCGCGTCTGCAAGTCACTAATTGATAATTCACGAATCACGTTTCTTCCCTATTGCATCAAACGCACGGTTTAACCAACAAATTACCTTGCACTGTAACCTACACATTTAATTATGAGGCTTTCATTCCTCGTCGGCTTTATTTACTGCCTCCGGGTGATTTATTTACATTTTGTATCCATTTCAGTATCTAAATGACGTGCTTTATCGCCCTTGTCCAGTTAATGCGATTTTTACTGCCCGCTATGATTCACCAAGGGTTTGTACCTATTAACGAGTGAGGCAGAGAAAACATCAAGTTGTAAGCGAGTAAAAGGCATTATTATATTGGAAACTTAATAGTACATTATTGCCGTGGCCGGGAAAGTAGGTCTTTGCAGGCTGAGTACTGGTTTAAAGGGCCGAGGCTTCGCCGAGGCCCTTTAATATGTACGAAGCCTGCAAAGCCTTTCACGTGCCGAGGCTTATATAGTGCTTTTCTCAAAAATGAAAAAAAATCTTGATAAGTATTAGGTATTCATAATACAGCATTGACACGCACGCAAAGGTAGTCAAGTACTTACAACAAATCCAATGGAACCCCAGTCTTCTTTCGTATTCACCGATATTTGACTTTAACAGACACACTAACACGACAAGTTAAAAACTCGCATGTAGATTTCTCGTTTTTTATAAAAATCAAGACCTTTTATCAATTTTTAAACCAAACTAGTAAACTATTTTCATGAAATTTAGCTAAATAAATCTGATACAAGACAAGAACTCCCGCTCTTTATGGATCGTTCTTTTTTTAAATTCCGTTCTGAAATACATTGCGCTGTTTCAGACACGGATAAAAACGTTTGGTTTCGCGTCAATTGACAGATACAGAACATGCAGACTTGGCTGTTTGGGAATTCCTTCGCGTATTTATCAGTAAAAAAAAAAGTACCTGTACGATAATGAAATTTCATACAACATTCCCTGCGCTTATACATGCCGCGGAAGTAAATTCATACGAATTTCCGGGGCATGCAGTTGAGTTTTTTTTTTTTTAATTTTTGACTGATTGTCAATGACGCACTTTGCGGTTTGACAGAAAGCAGACAATGACGAGTTTCCCCGCCATTTTTGAGAAAAAGTAATGAAATAAGTAATCCGAAGTAATAGTGGTTCGACCTCTGCTTCGCATACAGAGGGCCGGGGATTCCGACTCGCACCACTGAGTTTATTGTGTGAAATTAAATTTGAATTTAGCAAAAGCTTTTCGGGGAAGGAAAACATTGCGAGGAAAGCTGCACGTAAATATCTGCGAAGTAATTTAATGCGTTTGAAGTCCTCAATCCATCTGGGCCCACGTGGTACAATACAGTTATGACACACATCTGTTTCTTTCGCTATTATTATAGGCGATGTCGTAAACATTGTAGATAGATACACCAATAATTCACGTATGTTCATATTAGGTTTGTATGAGAATTTAAGGATGTAAGTGGGGAATTACATAGAGCTGATTTATATCTTCGATTTAGTAAGTACTAGCTTCTGCCCGCGACTTCGTCCGCGTGAAATTCTGTTATAGCGTTCCCGCGGGTATTAAGTGTTAAACTATAACAAATTAATACGAAAATCTTGCTCTTGAATCACCGCATCAAAATCCGTTGCGAAGTTTTAAAGTTCAAAGCATAAATAGGGACAGACAGACAGCGAAGCGGCCTTGTTTTATACTTTGTAGTGATAATAAAAACAAGTATTATTGACAATGTTAATTCGGAATAAGGTTTTTAAAGTTTTTTTTAGGCCGAATAGAGGAAGGCAAAACACAACCCCGATTGTTAGTAAAAAAAACCGGCCAAGAAGCGAGTTAAACTCGTGTGGAGAGGGTTCCGACCCTTGATTATTTTCAATGACGTCATTTTCAAACCGTTTCACAGGATAAGCTCTTTTATATGATAGGTGTCAAATACCATGGGTTTCTTAATAATTTTCCTGTAATCTATAAGTTAATAACTATTCTCCGTATTTTTTCCAAGGTCCAGTAGTTTCGGAGATAAGGATGGGGGGGGGGATGGTTATTTTTCGCCTATTTTCTTAAATAACTCGAAAAGTATTGACCAAAAAAGAAATGAAAAAAATGTATTTGAGATCCTCATAAGAAGTACTTTCATTTCATGTCACACGATATAGTTTGAAAAACTGCATTAATATTTTTTTCCAATTTAGCCCCCAAAAATAGGGTCTATGTTTAAAATTCATTTATTTTCGTTACACGTCCGTCTTTGGGTCACAAACTTACATATACTATACCTACTTACCAAATTTCAACTTAATCGGTCCAGAAGTTTCGGAGAAAATTGATTGTGACAGACGGACGGACAGACACACGAGGGATCCTATAAGGGTTCCGTTTTTACCTCTTGAGGTTCAGACCCCTAAAAAGCATTAGTATCTCAGTGAATTGTCTGGATAGACATAGCTGGATAGCTATGTATAATATTGAACCGAAGTAGTAGACATCTGCTACTACTAAAGACGTTGCTTAAAAATACAAGTTAACAATAAAACCCACACAGATGCGAAAAAATATTCAATCACTATTTGACCACTTTGTGCACAGGCACACCAAAGTGCCCGCGAGTCACACCAGCTCGCCTCGCTCGGGGACAGCTCTACGTATTAACGCCTACAATTTATGTCCCGGCGCAGTTTCACGGACGGGGCCTATGAAAAATTTTACGGCCAGTGTTAACTGCAGCGTTGGAAAATGTTTATAAAGATATTTATCACTTTTCACTGCTATCACGCGGAAAATCATCAGATGTTGCAAATTGTTTTTCACTCCTCCTATTCGAAAAGGAGTACTTTGTTCCCCGTTTAGAGGGAGCGAAATGCGATTTTGCTCCCTTTCCATTTCTGCCCCGCAAACAGGGAGCAAAGTAAGATTTTGCTCTCTAGGTAGCAAAGTACGATTTTGTTCCCTGCTGCTACTGGTTTTCTCATAGGAGCAGTGAAAAGCAGAGTGTGCAACACGGTAGCAAAACTATTTAAACCTTGGGTGACATAGGTTGAATCCCTCGCTAGCTCAAGATTCCACGCTAGAATCCCTCGCCCGCTCGAGATTCTATTCTGGAATCTTTCGCGTCGCTCTGGATTCAATCCGTCACCTGCGGTAAAATATACCATTTTGCTCCCTAGTCACACAATCTACTATTACGTTTTGAATTTTGGGAAGTAGTTCATAGTTCTTTACTTGCCATAAATTGTATACATTAGGTTAAATATATACAATGTTTATTAAGTTTCAATACAATTTTACCGTTTTGTTGTAGCAACTGAAGATTTCACAAATAATCTTAACGTATAAAATTCGATTCTGCGTAATAATATTCACTCAAGTATAGTTTGGACCGCAGTGGCTTTCCCCTTGATAACGATACACGAGTTAAATTAAATCTTATTTAAATAGTCCAGTCCAAATATACCGTAATTGGGGCTGTTTTGGTTATCTATGCCGCTGCAGTGGCTGCAGTATGTTTATGTTCTCTATTAACCCTGAATGCGGCTTTAACGATGGCGAGATCCGACATATTCTACTCGTTACCTACCTATACTTGGGATTAGACTAGACTGTAATATAGTAATCTACGTATTTAAAATGAACGACCATCGACATCAATTGACAGGCAGGTACGAGTAGGTATTAGGTATAAAATAAGTGGGCAAGTATCTACGAATAAAGTTGGTGAACCTGTGATCTTTATTCTACCGTAATCTAAGAAAACTAGACTAAACAGCGCAAAAATTAGAAGTTTAAAATTTTCGAAGTCTCATTATAAGTATACTTAATTTTGACTCTATGTCGGTACGTATACGTCTGTAGGTAATCATAGCTACTTAAATAAAGACTGAATGAATTATCGGACACGTTTTCTTTTTCGTGGTTCAATAGTGAGTGGGCTTTCACATTTATAATATTAGTATGGATGGATATGGATTTTAACCCTTCCTTTACAGGATTAACAGAGTAGGCGGCAGGTAGGCATGATTACGTCGTACCGCATCCCGAGGTTAATCAAGTAATCTAACTCCAATTTAGTAACAATACAAGAGGTGTCCCCAGACACCGAGAAGGCCCAATTGGTGGAAGATCCACGCGTTGATGGGTAGGCAGTAATGTGAATTAAAGTGCTGCTTGGTTATGTTGTGCAAACTACAGCTTTATACACCTACATACAGCTGAAAATCAGCGTTGTGGCTCCTAGCCACAGCATCATGCTGAGCTGTCCAGCCCTTTCGGCTGATTGTTATATTTGCTGTTTTTTTATAAAGTGTATTTCTTTTATTTTTATGCCGAATAAACCATTCTTATTCTTATTCTTATTCTTACATGGTTTTTAAATCGGGTTCCAATTCTTCACTGCTGCAGATCGCGGGACCTAATTTTGACTTCACCACTGAACTTTTCTGTGAAGACAACATCGCGAGGAAACCTGCACATATCGACGAAGTAATTTAAAGATGCGTCTGTACTCTCCAATCCACACTGGCCCCTCCAAATAGAAGATGAAATGGCCCAAACTCTCTCTTCATTTGTGGTTGTGGTCGGAGAGATAGATTCTCAACTCTTTACGGATCCCATCACCATTATCTAATTTTGACCTAAACATGATCAACTTGACTTGAGCATTAAATTATTCGCTCAAAATAAGATCCTTTTTTTTTCTTTTCATTTTTTATTAAGTACAGTGTACATTCATAAGCTCCTTTTTTGATGTTCAAAGGATTTTGTGCGAAGGACGACCAGGACGTGTGCGACCTCTGAAAACATAAATACATTGTGCATTGGAATATTAATTTAAATTAGTTACATAATTAACTTTGTCATAATTTCAATCCGTTCAAGGTGCTTTTGGAAACGACAATGGCCGCCGCAAACCTTAATAAAGTGCAATCAAAATAATCTGGCTCGCCTTGCGGCCTATACAGAACGTGGTTAGTCCTTTTATCTCCCTGCCCAGACGGCCCGCGCGCAGAACAGTTATGACAGATCTTCTATTACTTAATGTTATTGTAGGGGGGTTGGTGTTAGCTCACGTAGATGCCCAGCGAGTCTCCGTGTCTTCAAGTTCCACTGCTGATCTCCGTGCCTACAGCATCTACGTGAGCTAACACCAACCCCCCCCCCCCCCATACATTATTAACTTTTGGTCATGGTTATTTATTCAAAAAAGGTGTGCAGAGTAAGGACTTGACATTTTAGAAGTAAGTAGACGAGTGCTTCTTGATGAGTATCAAGAAGCAAAGTTTGCCAAAAAGCAATGGAGCGCTGCATTCTCAGTGACCGTAGAATTTCATTAATTGTAGGTAAGTATCAAAAACACCAAGAAAACATTTTACTACCGGTGGGCGTGTCAAGACTGCGTTGCATAAATAGGACCGAGCCGGCCATGTCTGTTATTGTATACATCAGGTGGGTGGGCAAAAGCAGCCACAGAATGGGTTTCAAAGCTAGCTACCGGACCAGAGGTAGATCTAAAAGGAGACGGGGACTATTTTGACGTATTTGACAGGTGATTCCACATATAGGAGATTGGCGAAAAAGAAGGAAGGCTTTTGCCCAGCAGTGACCCCTACATTCTACATTATATGCGCTGTAACAATACTTTTCTTTTGTCTAACACGGAACTGGCTAACTATTCAAATACTGTACTAATCAGTGAAGTACATAGATTTTAGTTATACAAACGTACCTACCTCTTTGAGTATATAGCCACTGGAGATGCCATGCATGGGCGATCCCCTCCGGCAAAGTACATGGTTCAACTGTTCAAACTCTTTATATAAACCCACTTGAAGGTCACTTCACCGCCATTTTGCATCGTTCCGTGACGCGAGACGTTTCTCCTGAAAAATGGTGTCTTGTGCGGTATTCTCGTGTAAAAGGCGATCTGATCGCTCAAATTCGCAACAAAATCGCATTTCCTATCATAGATAAGTATTTTTACTAACTTTTATTGAAGTAAAATCTCTATTTAAAGAAAAGCTTTTGCGATACGTAAACGTCAGAAAAATGTAAACATGAATGGGAGCGAATCGGTCTAGGGATGTGACTAAAGTCAAAAAAGCGACTCAACTTTTGAGTGAATCATTCATTCATTCAATCAATGAGGTTTATTTAATAGTAAGTTTTTTATTGCATATTCCATTAATTAGTAGATAAGTATAGATGTTTGTTACATTTAAATCCTGGAAGGTGAATATTACTTTTCTCTGGACATCGATGTTGAATTTTATTCTGATCTTGAAAAGAAATGTTGGCAAATATATAGATCTAGGTAAAAGGAATACAATATTTAGTTCGGGACTACGAGTGATGTGTAATGCATATACTATTATTTATATACATTATTTCATATAATCCTTTTAAATTTCCAAAAGATCCATAAAGGAGAATTCTTGGAAACTGACACGTGTTATCTGTTCGGAGCATTTTGCTGACGACCCTTATCCATACTTACTACTACTACAGCCTATTTGCGTCCCACTGCTGGGCACAGGCCTCCCCTCATCATGAGAGGGTTTGGGCTATAGTCCCCACACGGGCCCATACTACCATACGAGTACTATCCATATTAATATTATAAATGCGAAAGTAACTCTGTCTGTCTGTCTGTTACTTACCTCTTCACGCTTCAACCGCTGGACCGATTGAGATGAAATCTGGCATGGAGATAGTTGGGGTCCCGGGAAAGGACATAGGCTACTTTTCATCTCGAAAAAACGCATAGTTCCCGCGGGAACGCGATAACCGAATTCCACGCGGGCGAAGTCGCGGACAGAAGCTGGTATTATATAAATGGGAAAGTTCATTTGTTTGTCCTTCTTTCACGTCGCAACGGAGAGGTTTTATGTCGTGATTTGTTTAGGGTTAGTTGGGAGGCTGGAGAGTGGCATAGGCTACTTTTTACCACGGGAAAACATCTTATTCCCATGGGAAAATCCATTGTTTTGTTTTTGGTTTCCTATAACTATCGCTATGTATAGAACCATTAGCTGCCTGAATTCTTAGTACAGTTAAGTTCATAAATATATGATCCCTTTTGGACCTTATTACAAGAGAGCAAGGTGTAAAAGTGTGTTTATATTGGAGAACTCGTCCGTACATACGGACGAAGTCGCGGGTAAAAGGGTAGTTATAACATAAGTAGCTTTTCCCCGCAACTTCATATGCGCAGAAATATTAAAATGTAAAATCCCGATTTTTCTGTTCCTATGGAAATTTCGGGAAATCCTTTCTTAGATTGCTCCCCTATATTCCCTATGGAATCTGCATGCCAAATTTCAGCTTTCTACGACCAGTAGATTCGGCTCTGCGTTGATCAATCAGTCTGTCAGTAAGTCAGTTTCTTGTTTTATATATATAGATATATAGATTTCATGTACGTAGGCTCTTACAAATACCAATCTACTTTAATTTTTTTACATATGTATCCGCCCGGAAGCTGCTGACAACAGTTCATTCCACAGTAAAAAAACTGTGTGTGGGCTAAGGACACAAATACAGATACTTACAGACATACATACATACAAACTAATATGTTTTTGGGTATCTTCAACGTACAGAATTTCCACTTTAGCAATTTTATTATAAAATAAAATACTATAAAATAATTCAGTTCATTCATCTACTAATCTCAGTTGACTCATTCTTCAGATGTGTCCCATCACTAGTCTTGTGCATATGTATGCTGCATAGTTACGTGAAAACTCTATCTGTTTACGTGTATTTTTTGATGTGTTGATTTTTTTTGTAGTGTGCGTTTATCTCAACAGCAAAATTTGTGTCTGTTGAGTTCTGCGTCGTTTGGTGGTGTGCTGTACGTGTTAACCTCGCCCCCCGCTAAAAGTGGCGAAAAAATTTGTTCGGCGAGTTGACGTTATGGCATCTCCAGTGGCTATATACTCAAAGACCTACCTACAAGTTTTCTTAGGTACTTACGTATTTCAATTTCCTGGATATTTTTTATTTTTCACGTCTCATGCTCTTAAAATGTTACTTTAGTCTCTGCACATCGGGACTAAAGCTCTTTTTTAGTCTCTAGGGAGTAAAGTAAATTTTTTTTAATTGACATTGGAAACCCGCCTAAACAGCCAACCACACGAATACCTATGAATCTTGTTTTATTTAAAGTGAATACATTTAATAATGCATGACCCAATTAGTTTTAAAATATTTTGAATCTGTTGGCTAAATATCATTCAAAACGTCACGTGATAAAAAAACAGGTCAAGTGCGAGTTGGACTCGCGCACCGAGGGTTCCGTACCTACAAACTTGATGATGCAATTTTAACAATACAAACTTATTATTTGCGGTTGCTGAAGTAGACACGGCTACTGCGCCAACCGCAAATGATAAGTTTGTATTAGTAAATTGGCTGTTTTTGCACCAAAATATATAATATTTACGGTTATCAGATTTATTCCTGTACGTGTCCTGTAAGACCTTTCTTCTGGCCAAATTTCATGATTCTAGGTCATCGGGAAGTAGCCGGTTATCTACTTTGTTATAATAAATATCGTAATTTAGTATGGAACTTCGTTTTTTTTCCTCGCATTCGAAGTGAAAAGCAGAGTGTTTAACGCGTGACTAAACAACCATAATGACACTCGAACTATAGCCACCCTCGCTCTGCTCGGGTGGCTAAACATCTCGTGTCATAATGGCTTGTTTTAGTCCCTTGATAAACAATCTACTATAATGCACGCAGTTATATCTTGTTTATACCTAACAATAATAACATAAGTATAGAAGGCAGCTGTGAACTTCAGGAGGTTACTTAGTTAGTTGTCTGTGACAGGACAGGAGTGAAGGAGGTCAATAAGGCAGCCCATTCAATGAAGACGACAGATCCATAGTTAACAAAATAATCAGGGATTTGGGGCAGTTTGCTTCATACATATCGTTTCAAATGTTTGCTGTGTGATATACTCGTAAGTACGTAGGTACGAGGTAGGTCGGCCTAAATATGAGGCGTGAGTTCATATTTTATTAGGTATTTATTAAGCTTTATTTGTTGTTAAAAAGTAAATTACAAATAAATATAACTCAATTGATGCCACAAGGCATTCTCTAAAACTACTGGTAATTACCACCGGAGAATTTGGCTATTAAAAGATCGCGTGAATGTTTGTATAGCAGGGGCTCTAAGAAATGGTTCATAGGGATTGTAGCGTCCCTATCCCCAGATAAGAGTACATCTTCTGCCTGTTCGGTAAGAGGTATATCAGTAATATACAATGTCCCTAATGTATTTTTACTTAGGGGTTTGAACGCTCCCTAACTCTACGAGTATACCTACCGTTTCGAATAGAGCCCCAGAATGAATATATTTCAATGTAGAACTGGTTGATAAAGTGAAACAAAGTTCTCTCTTACTTAGGACTTGCTTTTGTGACATTGTAGTATTTTTGAGCAAATCAAATTAAGTCAAATATCATTTATTTGCCATAAATCAGGTCGCATGATGATGGTAGAATTTTCATGACCTGACGAGCTTTTCCAAGGCATATAAATAGCTGACAAAAGGAGCGTGCAGCAAGCTTACCTCTACCACCCTCTACTTACTTACTATTACTCTATGTAGATACTTAGTCAAATGGTTGTATATAGTTTCATCATTTAAATAGTCATTAATTAAAATAATAGGGTTTAATAATTAGGAATGTGAACGAAGTCTTTTTCATATTTTTAAAAGCACTCGGTCAGAGTTGCGTCACTATCTGAGCGTGTCACCAAGATAGATAGTCGTCTCCCGACGCCTACGGAGTGACGTCACTGGGCTGAGATTCGAAACTGAGATACGCAGCCTTCAGCGACTGACCACCCGCAGATCAATCTAGGGACAAATAGCCGGTCCATATTTTAGCCATGGAGATCTGCTGTAGTAGGTACTGTAGAGTTAGTATAGCCCTCGCTATACTAACTCGTTAGGAGCGTAGTTTTGTAAACGTTCTAGAATTACTGATTATTTGAATATTAAAAAGAAAGCCATTCTAGAACGTCTAGTATTAGTTTCTGGTCACAGTACCTACCTATTGCGTTTGGTCATTGAATTGCGATGACGAAGACCACTGGTCGCCTTAAAGTTTTTCTGAATATGTGCGCCACGCGTATTGATTGAGTGGATTCCGATGACGTCCTCTCCAAACAAACGCCAAACGCAATGAGCCTGCTGCGTTTCGACTAAGGGCCGGTTCCTATATCCACGTAACGCCTCGTTTTGCCTACGGACGGTTAAAATTTGACAGATTCTCTATGGAACAAATGTCAAAAATCAACCGTCCGTAGGCAAAACGAGGCGTTTCGTGGATATAGGAACCGGGCCTAAATAGTATGGGAAAGTCCTCGGGTTCTCAAAGTGTTAAAGTTGACGAGGAGGTATTCTATACAATTATCGGCGAAGGAGCGCACAGCCCACCTGATGGTAAGTGGTAAGTATTTGTACCACTATATGTTTTTCTCTACTATAGGTAATCCTGCCCTACTAATGTTATGAATGCGAAAGTAAATATCTGTTTACATCACCCTTGGCCGTAAAGTGGGATTTTCTGCCCGCTATGCGGAGAGAAAATCTCACTTTTTGGCCAAGGCAAGACGTAATACTTTTGACAAACCACGGACGGTAATTCGTAAAGCCCTAGATCGCATATTTATGGCCCTCACCTTCGGTTCGGGCCACAGAAACCTGCGATCTGGGACATTTACGAATTCACCACCCTAGGTCTGTAATGTACTATTGTCTGTCTGGCAGCTCTTCACGCTTAAACAGCTGGATCGATTTAGCTCCGGTTCCTATATTCATAAAACGCCTCGTTATCCACAGGCGTGGTAGCCTAGTGGTTTGTCCTACCGCCTCTCATGCCAAGGGTTGGCGGTTCGAAACTGGCTCGCACCTCTGAAATTATTTATGTGCGAAATTCAGTTTGAACTTACCACTGAGCTTTTCGTTGAAGGAAAACATCGTGAGGACACCTGCACGCCTCTGCGAAGTCATGCAAGGAATGTGTGTCAAATCCTCAACCCTCTCGCGGTGAGAAGAGGCCTGCGCCCAGCAGTGGGTTACGACCCACTAGGCTGTTGAGTAAGACGGCGTGGAGCAAAAATTACAAATTACAACCGTTCGTAGCCAAAACGAGGCATTTCGTGGATTTAGGATTTAGGAACCGGGCGTTAGAGATTACTTTTAATAGAGAAGGCTATAATTACATTTATCAAAAAAAACGCATGAACCCTATACGCCATCCACGCGGAAGAAGTCGCAGGCAGAATTAAGTTAGAATTATAAATGTAAAAGTAACTCGTCAGTGTGTCTGTCGTCTTCTCTATACGGTTAAACAGCAGAACCGATTTTGATGAAATTTGTAAGTAGAGCAAAGAGATAGTTGAGATGGGTTAGTTTAGATTTAAAGTCGTTTTCAGCCCAGAAAAAGCTCTGAAATGGGAGAATTGAGGTGGAAGTTCTATATGACGAACTTACGAAGTGGCGGATAGAATATACTCGTAGTAAATAGGATGATGTTTATGAATTAAAAGTGCAGAACAGTTAACACCTTCACGGAATGCCTTAAAAATAATATTCCAACTCATCCTCCCGTGTAATTTTTAGGGATATTTGATGGGTCGCGATCATATCTCTCGGTTTTATTGACCGTTAGATTCGATATTGCCTCGCAGTCGACCCGGACTGGTATTTTCGACGACGCAACATTATTCACCGGCCCACGACTTTCGACTCAATAATAACTTGATTTGGTCGTAAACTTGGCGTTTATTATAATTATGAAGCAGGAAAAGTTTCTTTATTGGATTCCTTTAAATTTAGGCAAAATTGCCTAAATGTAAGCAAAAAAATATAGGTCAATGTTTCATGTCTTTAAACCCACGCTTCATAATGTTGCTCTGCAATAATTAGGATGAATGTCTACTACTTATACCTAGGTACATATACTTAAAATACATACATCAACACGTCCTAGGTAAAGAGCTGTGCAAAAGTTCTTTAACTCATAACATCATCATGATTACATGATCAACTTAAATTAAAATTTTATATTAACACTATGTTATTATGCCTTAACTAAATAAAATAAAAATAAATAAATAACATCCGTGTTAATAAAGAGAAAGATAAATTTTAAAAAAAAATTGTTGATCCGTAGTGATTATGCAGACCTCAAGCAAGAACTCGACTTGCAAGTTGACGTTGATCATAATAAGTATACGATGATTATGGATGATTCATTCGCTTGCCGTATCAGACGAGAATCCTAAACTGGAAATGGCTGGGGGTTTGTTCATGTTCATATTTAAAAAAAAAACTTTTTTGAAATAATGAGTCTTTACTTACCTAATAATTAAAACATACCTACACATCTTTCGGAACAAGACTCTGGGCCGGGCAACGCCTCAAGCAAGTTTAAGTGGTCACTTAAGTTGATCGCAGGCGAGTTCCGCCAACGGTAGTTCATTGTTTATACGACCAAGAGCAATAATGGCTTCGGATCGAACCCAATAATCCTTTTATCCCTTCAATGGAGTCTCAAAGCGAAGCCGAACACAGTTCGTCAGGCTTTCATCAGGTATTACACCTTTGATTTATGAAGACATTTATTCGTCTTCTATTTGCGAGCAGACCCGGTAGCTTCTCTGCAAAAAAATTGGGCCAAGTTGTTATGGAAAAACTTTAGCTCGTGCCTGAAGTCTGCAAATATGGCTCAGTATAATATTAAGACTGCATGTATAAAATTTTGGCTTCACAGGTAACGTTAAATAAATGTAGAAAATAGCTCTAAAATTAGGTTTTACTTACAGTTAGGTGGGTTGGTTAATAATAAAAACTCTAGAATCGTATATTGCGATAGTTAGTTTCGAACTATAAATTAATAAACATCTAAGCCAACATCGTTACAGGAGTTACTTGCGTATTTATTGCCGTACGGTATAAGATGATTGTTGTCTAGTAGGTAGTAGGTAGGTAGATAGGTGGTAGGTAACCGGGAGACGAGCTGTCGGTAGGCCTCCAACAAGATGGAGCCGCGAAACCGGTGGAAGCAAGTAGCACAGGACCGGTCTGAGTGGCGAGCCTTGGGGGAGGCCTATGTCCAGCAGTGGACGTCTTTCGGCTGAATGATGAGGTAGTAGGTACATTGAACACTTTTGTTTGCCACACAGACAAGACTCTCTTTATCCTGACGACCGGATTGGTCCAGTTGGTAGTGACTCTGCCTTCTGTTCCGACGGTCGCGGGTTCGAGTCCCGCTCGGGGCAAACTGTGTGATGAGCACGAATCTTTGTACTCGAGTCATGGATGTTTAGTCTTTATATATGTATGTATTTCTATATATAAGTATTTATATCGTTGTCTAGCATATTACAAGCATCGCTTAGTTTGGGGCTAGGTCATATTGTGAAATGTCCCAAGTTATTATTATTATTAACCTAAAATAAGAGTAAGCAGCATGTTCGGGACATATTATATTTTTCCCTAATTACGGAAGACGTCTGCAACTCGGCGCGAGTCGAGTGCAGTGCATGTGACTATTTATAAGTGCCGGCTGCTCTAGAACGAGTGGCTTAACTCTGTGCTTAACTCCTCAGTCACTGCCTTCGTCGTATGCCTGCTGAGTTTCCTTATATTTCCCTTATTTATTTATGTTGAAATGTAAATGTAGTCAAGTATTAATTTCGTGGTTTTGGACTTTCTGAAATGTCTTCAGATATAGAGAAAGGGAAGTGAAAACCTGTCCCGACCCCACGTCATGTGGGATAAAGATATGATGATGGTGACGCTCGTGCCTCGTCAATCTATACACGAGTATAATATCTTAGGGTTATTTCTTCATCGGGACCGATGAAATGGAAAAGTTTTAAATATTACCTACTCAGTTTTTTAGGGTTTCGTACCCAAAGGCTAAACGGAACCCTATTACTAAGACTCCGCTCTCTGTTCGTCCGTCTGTCTGTCTGCCTGTCACCAGG
The DNA here is from genome assembly GCA_963971205.1 of Aethes cnicana. Lineage (NCBI taxonomy): Eukaryota > Metazoa > Arthropoda > Insecta > Lepidoptera > Tortricidae > Aethes > Aethes cnicana. The sequence continues at coordinate 9,892,739 of OZ020274.1, read as the reverse complement.
CTGTATCTCACTAACCGTGATAGTTAGACAGTTGATATTTTCACACATGATCTATCCCTGTTGCTGCTATAACAACAAATATTAATAAACAGAATAAAGTGGAGGGGATTCTCATACAATAATCGTGTGTTTTTGGAACCCTTCCTGCGCGAGTCCGACTCGCACTTACTTGTACGGTACTGAAATACGATTTTTTCTGGAATATTTTTTCACTTTAGTATAGTTTTTTTAATCGATTGACAAGAAGCTATTTTCTATTTGGCAACAGGTAAATGGCGTGACGAGTCACGAATACTATTCTATTATAACTTATTAATTGACTTTATTGAATCGGACGATTGATTTTATTTACTGAATTGAAAAATATCCTCTCAGCTCTAAAATAGACAGCATGTTTTCACTGGCAAGATTGATGGTGAAAATACTTAGTACGAACTTAGTGAATTCAGAGGTCTGTTACAAAATACAGAAATAGTTAAATATTACATAAATTGTTTAATGACCTATTTGTATCGATGCAATCTCAATTCAACGTTCCAAGTTTTATTGTTGGTAGCAATAAAGCTGGTGTAATGAGAGAAACGAGGATATCAAAGTGAAATTTAAGGTTACGACGCTGTATGTAAATACGTATGTCTACTTGAGACATGTAGAAACATGTTTCAATTAGGGGGAAGGCTCGAATCAATTGCTATCGCTGTTTACTGACGAGCCATGTCATTAGAGAACGACATTTGACATTGTATTTACGTAAAGGACTTTTGAAACTCCTTTGATACTCAAATCCAGGTTGTAGGTTTATTTTTACCCGACTGGGTCAGAAAGAGGGTTATGTTTTTTCGGGTATATGTATTTTGGTACGCTAGGTAGCTTAACGGCTTGGTGGTTTTTAGTTTGTTAGGTGTCGTTAGATTCGCCTTGATTTGTTCCTTTCCCGGAACCCCAATTATCTCCATGGCAAATTTCATCTCAATCGGTCAAGCGGTTGAAGCGTGAAGAGGTAACAGACAGACAGACCGACAGAGTTACTTTCGCATTTATAATATTAATATGGATGGATATGGATATGGAAGAGTCAGAAGACCCGGTAGAGTTCTTCATTACAACCGATTTTATAAGATTTACTTATACTACTACAGCCTATTTGCGTCCCGTTGCTGGGCACAGGCCTCCCCTCAACATGAGAGGGTTTGGGCTACAGTCCCCACGCGGGCCCAGTGCGGATTGGGGACTTCACTCACATCTTTGAATTACTTAGCAGATGTGTGCAGATTTCGACGCGATGTTTTCCTTTACCGAAAAGCTCAAGGTAAATTCGCACTTCTAAGTTTACTTACGTGCGAAATTCAAATTGAATTTCGCACGTAAGTAAACTTAGAAGTGCGAGCCGGAATGGAACCCCCGACCCTCGGCATGAGAGGCGGTAGGTCGAACCACTAGGCTACCACGGCTTATAACAATGATTTTGTTAAATTATTTCCATGATGGCAGTATATTTCCCATTTAAAAAGTAGACAAAATTGAAATAATTTACATTTTTGGACGTTAGTCAGGTATCGTAGATAGGGCGAGTCGACTGCACACGCCCTAACGGGACCTCGACAGTTCGTCAGCTGCTTATTCAGACAAACAATCTGTGCGTCCACGCATTGTCGGGCCACGTACAAACTTCTCTCTGATTGTCGGCTAATTCTTCGCGCTCGCCCGGAGGCTGTACAACGCAATAAATTCCTGGCATTCACAGCAAGCAGCCATGCGAGAGAGCTCTGATAAAAACGGGATGACGTGGCTTCTGACACATTTTTCCTTAGATGACAATTCTTGAGACCTTTCAGGCGTAAACGTCAAGTGCCGAGGTTTTGGTACACTTCAAACAGTAGACTATTCCGCGCTTTACACAGTTTTGAGTTAGTATGAGATTTGGAAGGTACCTATCTTCAAAATCAGGTGTCTTGGATTTAGTTCAAGCGCATTAATATGAACATAATACCCCCCCACCACCACCACTACAACAGTCGATTTACGTCCCACTAATAGGCACACTTTTTTTTTGGTCCCAAGTATATAGATCCCTTGGGGGGGGATCCGTAATAATCGGAGGCTCTGCGCTCGAAGTTGTTGACCATTATGTATACCTGGGACAAACAGTCCAGTTAGGTAGGTCCAACTTCGAGAAAGAGGTCAATCGTCGAATCCGACTCGGCTGGGCAGCGTTCGGGAAGCTTCGCAGTGTCTTTTCGTCCAAATTACCGCAGTGTCTCAAGTCGAAAGTCTTCGACCAGTGTGTGTTGCCAGTGATGACTTATGGTTCCGAGACGTGGGCGCTTACGATGGGCCTCATAAGAAGGCTCAAAGTCACTCAGAGGGCAATGGAGAGGGCTATGCTCGGGGTTTCTCTGCGTGATAGAATCAGAAATGAGGATATCCGCAGTAGAACTAGGGTCACCGACATAGCCCGAAGAATTGCGAGCCTTAAGTGGCAGTGGGCGGGGCACATTGCTCGCAGGACTGATGGCCGATGGGGCCGGAAAGTTCTCGAGTGGCGCCCGCGAACCGGGAGACGAGCTGTCGGTAGGCCTCCAACAAGATGGAGCGACGACCTCGTGAAGGTTGCGGGAAACCGGTGGAAGCAAGTAGCACAGGACCGGTCTGAGTGGCGAGCCTTGGGGGAGGCCTATGTCCAGCAGTGGACGTCTTTCGGCTGAAATGATGATGATGATGAATAGGCACATGCCTCCTCTCATCATGGGCCGAGTGCGGATTGGAGACTTCACACACATCCTGGAATTACTTCGCAGATGCGTGCAGGTTCCCTCACAATGTTTACTTAAACCATAAAACACAAGTAACCTCTCTAACAAAATAATTAGAAGAAATTTATGCTAAATAAAGCGATTGTCCGACAGACTTAGCACTGCAGTTAATATCACAAGAACAGTATGCCGTCCGATACACAATTTCGAAAGCCGAAAGCGCGCTCCAATTTTATTTTCACGCCTGCAGCTCCGCGATACGATGAAAGTTTCATCGCAGGCTTTCACTAGACGGCGGCGAAACATAAATTGTGGAGCCACCCGCGTTCTGCCCTTATTTCCAACAATGTACGCTCATTTTTCAGTGATCCTAAGTATCGCCAACAATGAACACAATTTCATGAAGACGGTTAATCTTGGCGCGATGCAAAAATGACGGGTTTGGAGGGCCGCGCGGTTTTCCTTGTCCGTTTTAAAGAATTAATTTAAAACATATTTTAATAGAATTGGGTACGTATCTAAAGATTGTCGTCTCCTTCATAAAATAACTATGAAATCTGTCATGTGAGCACTAACTATTCACAGACACGATTTAGATGTGGTGTTATTCCTAGCATGTTATCTAGTTATATATTAAATGATTTACCTAGAACTAGAGACGATTTAGATATCCATACTAGCAATAAAAAACCTGAAGTAAATACTCTTTACTCTTCCTGTCCTCATTTTTCACGATTAAATAGCTGAACTGATTTGAAAGAGGTTTAGGACGTTATACCTAGGTTTTTTGGAAATCATACTCGTAAGGACTCAGTGATGAAAGTTTCGTAAGGAATTCTCAGTAGAAGTCGCGTGCTGAAGCTTGTTATAAAAAAATGGTCAATTATTTTACAGTGAGTGCAATTTCCGGATGGATCCAATATAGGGTGAGCAAACTCAGTGAAATTATCTTCCTATCTGGTAATGGTAATAACATACGCGGCGCGAATTAAGAGGTCTGCTTATTTAACAACATTTATAACGTTTATAATGGCTGTTTCCAGTTATAATGCTCCGGGCCGTTGATCGTACTTACTACACTACAACAGCCTATTTACGACCCACTGCTGGGCACAGGCCTCCTTTCATCACGAGAGGGTTGGGCTATAGTCCCCACGCGGGCCCAGTGCGGATTGGGGACTTCACACACATCCTTGAATTACTTCGCAGATGCATGCAGGTTTACTCACGATGTTTTCCTTCACCGAAAAGCTCAGTGGTAAATTCAAATTGAATTTCACACAAATACATAATTTCAAAGGTGCGAGCCGGATTTGAACCCGCGACCCTCTGCATGAGAGGCGGTAGGTCTAACCACTAGGCCACCACAGCTCGTACTTAAACCTGCCTTAACTAGCCGTCTCCCAAACCCATCGCGTTTTTACCGTTCCCGTAGGAAGTTCGGTAAATCTTCTCAGAGTGCTTCCCTACACTTCTCTAGGGCCCTAAATGCCATGTTTCAGTTTTCTATGCCTCTTTCTAGTTGTGGTTGTGCATTGTCAGTCAATCACTCAAGGCACAAACGGAAGAATTTTCATATAAATAAATAAATGTCTCTCGAAAATTAAAATTCTGTTTTTGCTAACGCGTTCAAACTTCAAGCTACCTACATAATAAGTAAATATACTGTTTTACACTTTAAACGAGCTATTAGCCTACTACTACTACTACAGCCTATTTGCGTCCCACTGCTGGCCACAGGCCTCCTCTCATCACGAGAGGGTTGGGCACGCGGGCCCAGTGCGGATTGAGGACTTCACACACATCCTTGAATTACTTCGCAGATGCATGCAGGTTTCCTCACGATGTTTTCCTTCACCAAAAAGCTCAGTGGTAAATTCAAATTGAATTTCGCACAAATACATAATTTCAAAGGTGCGAGCCGGATTTGAACCCGCGACCCTCTGCATGAGAGGCGGTAGGTCTAACCACTAGGCCACCACAGCTCGTACTTAAACCTGCCTTAACTAGCCGTCTCCCAAACCCATCGCGTTTTTACCGTTCCCGTAGGAAGTTCGGTAAATCTTCTCAGAGTGCTTCCCTACACTTCTCTAGGGCCCTAAATGCCATGTTTCAGTTTTCTATGCCTCTTTCTAGTTGTGGTTGTGCATTGTCAGTCAATCACTCAAGGCACAAACGGAAGAATTTTCATATAAATAATTTGCTAACGCGTTCAAACTTCAAGCTACCTACATAATAAGTAAATATACCGTTTTACACTTTAAACGAGCTATTAGCCTACTACTACTACTACTACAGCCTATTTGCGTCCCACTGCTGGCCACAGGCCTTCTCTCATCACGAGAGGGTTTGGGCTATACTCCCCACGCGGGCCCAGTGCGGATTGGGGACTTCACACACACTTTGAATTACTTCGCAGATGCGTGTAGGTTTGCTCACGATGTTGTCCTTCATCGAAAAAGCTCAGTGGTAAATTCAAATTGAATTTCGCACATAAGTAAACTTTGAGGTGCGAGCCGGAATCGAACCCCCGACCCTCTGAATGAAAGGCGGTAGGTCGAACCACTAGGCCACCACGGCTATTGGCCTATATTTAGTTATTTATTATTATACAAGCGATCTAGAAACAGCTCTAACGACGACGAAAACGACGGAAATTTGGAATATAGGGGTTTAAGTCCGTACTTAAACCCCTATATTCCAAATTTCCGTCGTTTTCGTCGTCGTTAGGGGCGAAAAATCTATCTAGCTAGTTCCCATATCTGGGAAAACTAACTATCATTTGTAGCTATTTTCACCCGAGCAAAGCACGGTCAATCAGGTATTTAAGTTAACGAAGCCATTTATTACGTAGAGATCTACTATCTAAAGTGCCGCGCCTTCACATTTCAAAACGCTTCAATTTTTTTATTATTGTTTAAAAAGCACCACCAACACTCTCAACGCGTAATTGATGGCTGTTTCAGCACGCACACATGTGTTGAGAGTGTTGGTGGTGCTTTTTAAATGCATTGAAGCGTTTTGAAATATGAAGGCGCGGGACTGTAGATAGTAGAAGATCTCTACCTTTCGGGCGGTAAGTTGGTATGGCTCTCTAAGTTCACACTTTATAAATTGTAACGACACTAACTTTGTGTTGTAAAATGTAAAAAATAACAATAACATGTACCTATTAATTTTTCTTTTATACATTGTTACTATAAACTACTTAGAATAAGACAATTATATATAAATCTGAACTCACTGACTGCTAATAAGCCCTTCCGGCTTCCGCAGCCTTTAATGTACTTTTTTTAGGGTTCCGTACCCAAACGGTGAAAAACGGAACCCTATTAATATGCCTCCGATGTCCGTCCGTCCGTCTGTCTGTCACAGGGCTCTATCTCTTCAACGGAAATAGGTAGAGATTTGAAATTTTCACAGAATGCGTGTTTCTGTGGCCGCTATCACAACAAATACTAAAAAGTAAAAATATATCTATATAAATTGGGGTCTTCATACAAGTAACTGTTTTTTTCTTCGTCTCATTTCAAGCGCTCTAACTAATGAACCATTATTGTTAGACACCTGAAATTTTCACAAAATACGCATTATTAAGGTGATAACTCACGGTTTTATGTAGCCTCTACGATAATAGATGGCGCGGGTGGTAGATATTGTAATTTTCAGGATTTACGCAAAATTCCAAGCCCAAAGGTACACTTTGATGGACTATGCGATTGAAGGGATATATTATACATCTCAATTTCACATAATTATCCGTACATCACCTTTCATTTAGGAAAAAAGACGACCAGTCTGCCGAGAATGAACTCACGCACACATACAGAGGTAGTGAAACGTAGTGGAAACCAAGGCTTAATTTCGCCGAGAATTATAGAGCTTCTCTGGCGCTGTGGTTTTTGTGATTTCTTTTTATGAAGTATAAATCGTGGAAGTCGTGGGTTCGATCCTCACTTTTTCAACTTTTTGTATTTTTTTTTTCGTTTTTCTATAATAAATATTTGTAAAGGGGAAAAATAAAACTAGTGAAACTTTTGATATATTTTACTTGACATTATAGAAATATTTTTAATCTAGATATGATTATTTATTTCTACTACTATTTTTAATCAAAGGATAAAAATCCGTGTGGATTTCGTTACATTATCCTCCTCCTCCGGCACATACTTCTTGTGACGGTCTTCCATGTGCAGCGATCTTCGCCCTGGTGCATCGCCGCATTTACCGGCGGCACCTGTTCGGCCTCCTCTCTCTGGGTCTTTTCCCTTCAGCATTAGTCTCTCCAACTTGTCGGATTTCCACGAGTTATGTGACTGAAGGTAAGCCTAGTGGTTCGACCCACCGCCTTTCATGCAGAGGGTCGGGGGTTCGATTTCGGCTCGCACCTGTAAGTTTACTTATGTGCGAAATTCAATTTGAATTTACCACTGAGCTATTCGGTCAAGGAAAACATCGTGAGGAAACCTGCACACATCTGCGAAGTAATTCAAAGATGTGTGTGAAGTCCCCAATCCGCACTGGGCCCGCATGGGGACTTCAGCCCAAACCCTCTCGTAATGAGAGGCCTGTGCCCAGCAGTGGGCCGTGAAAAGGCTGTGTAGTAGTAGTAGTAGATGTGACCGAAGTATTTGACGATTCGGCTTAGACGAACCATGGACGGATATTGTTGGTCGAGTTTGAGTTCTTTGAGCACCGAGATGTTGGTGCGATGAGCTGTCCAAGGTATAGTATATAATATTATCAACTAAATAGTTGTTACTTTACAAATTCCTAATATTTTGTTATTTTATCAAAATATCTAAACACCTACACGACTGACAGAGTACCTACCTACCTATGATGAGAATGAACATTTGTACTCATGTCATGGATCTTTATTTGCATATGTATTTACACATTTCTCTTTATAAGTATTTATATCGTTGTCTAGTACCCCTAGATCAATAGTGTTGAATTCCAAATATTATTCATTTTATCTTCATCTTTTTATCTTATCTCAGTAAGTATATTGCCACACAGCCACACGAAAATAAAATTGCTACACATTTCTGACAAGTTTATTAAAATAGGTATAACAAAATATATCACAATTTTACACATGATAAGGTTGGTTCTGATTAGCAGTGATTGGTTTCACAATGTCTCTTCGTTGTTGCTCACAGGCCGCAGGTAAATGTAATCTTTCTCTTCGAGAAAGCTTACTTTGTCCCTCCTAGGAAGACAGATCCAAGGCATTCCAGAAGATGTTTGATCTGAAATAGAGACAAAAGTTTACTCGATCACACTCTACAGATAAAAATAATAAATCTGGCTATTCAGTTTTTTTAGAGTATCTGTCTGAGATGATATGACAGCGGGTTGTATTGCCGCATTCAATCCTAATGATTAAAAAAATAGCGGTTATCTATATATATATATAAAACAAGAAACTGACTGACTGACTGACTGATTGATCAACGCAGAGCCGAAACTACTGGTTGTAGAGAGCTGAAATTTGGAGTGCAAGTTCCTTAGGGAACGTAGGGGAGCACTAAGAGAGGATTTCCGGGATTAAAAGTGACCTATAATCTTCCCCGGGGCTCAACCATTTCCAAACCAAATTTCATCAATATCGGTTCAGCGGCTGAAACATGAAGTGGTAACAGACAGACGGAGTTACTTTCGCATTTATAATATCAGAAGGTATTTGGCATGAAGGGCAGGGACATGGCTACTACCGAGTCGAACGGACGCACTTCACTACCGAAACACAACCGAGACTAGATAGAGATGTTCTACTATCTAAAGTCCCGCGCCTTCACATTTCAAAACTGCATTTTTTCATTATTATTTAAAAAGTACCACCAAAACTCTCAACGCACAGTTGATGGCTGTCTCAGCACGCACACATGTGTTGAGAGTGTTGGTGGTGCTTTTTAAATAAATTGCAGCGTTTTGAAATGTGAAGGCGCGGGACTTTAGATACTAGAAGATCTCTACTATAAAAGCTTTGATCACTTTTATTTTTTCACTGATAACACGTTGTGCGTTCGCAAAGTAATTATGGGAATTGGTCTCGCCTGGGTTGACGCGGGCGTCTGGGCAGTCGGCGCGGGCGAAGACTGCGGCGCCGCAGCCGCGCAGGGCGCCTTGCTACCGCACGGCGCGCTTGAAGGCTCGGTTTCCTCTCCTTCTCAAAGTCTTCCCTCCGTACTCTTTTCCTTATCTTATTAGATTAGAAAGGAGGGCGTAAGTCATGTCCAATTGCGCTCTTTCTGAGATATCATTCTCCGGGAGTCTCACTATAAACATGTCAGTGTTTTGACTGTCTTGCGGCGTCGAAAATATAATATACCTATACGATGTGACGGGCGGCGACCTCCGTAAGCACTAATAAGGTTTCTACCGACTCCTGTGGCTTTGCAGCCGGAAAGAGTGCCCTGGCCCTCGGCCATGCATGTTACCGGCGTCGAAATATTTCTTTCAGTGCTTCAGTCTGCGACCGTTGAAGCGATTCTATTAGCGCGAACACTCGCTGGAATACAACAACAAAGTTGTCACGCACGGTGGAGTCTTGGCGAATGTAAAATGAGAACACGGTGTGCGGCGAAGCCCTAATCACAAGTGATCGTGAATTCTTCTCAAAAATGTAGCGTGTGCGTTGTGATGGCTCAAAGTTGGCGACTGACTGGCGGCTGGAGTGGCTGGCGCGCGCAGCGCGGGGGCATAGGGTCGGCCGGTAGGAGAGAGCGGGACAGGGCTATTGAGACGCGCGTCTATTCCGCGAATCGGAATGGCAACCGCGCAATGATTTTTATACTTACGAAGTATTATATATGTCTATGCAACCGCGTAATAGTCCGTTTTCTATTGGGAAACAGGTCGAAATTTTGAGTACAGCAATGCCATTTGGTCGGAATGTTATACACGTTGACCTAAGTCCAAAACGCCCGGTAGCCACTTTGAACTCCGCGGCTGGTGGGGGGAGGGGGGGTTAAAGTACAGAGCTCCCGGCGCTCAGAAAAAAAATCCTGGCGGATTAGTTTGGGTTGTTTAGTCAAGTTTGGTGTCGTTTTCAGATAACTAGATGATGCCCGATTCATTCCTCATACCAATTTTTTAGGGTTCCGTAGCAAAATATGACGCAATACTTAAAATAATAAACTTTTAGTAGTAGCGAAATGCAAACAAACCCTCATATTTTCATATTTTTGTATGAAATTTGATTTGTAAAAAATACAGTCTGAAAGCCCATTTAATGCAGAATCTAAAAACATTAACAGTAAGTATATCTTTTATAATTTTCAATGTAAAATAAAATATTGAATGTACTGCGACGGTCGTCAGCGCAGCGTAGGGGAGGGTAACAAGACCTGAAAAACTGTCAATTTCAACGCAAAAAGCTTTCATAATATCAAGAAATTAAAGTGCTTACAATAATATCATACATGTAATAGATATTCTCTTAATTATTATTAATTAAAACAAATGTATTTTTCTCTCTTTACCTGATTTTCTTCTTTTTAATATTATACTAGCGGCGCCCTGCGGTATTACCCGCTATTAAGAAGTAGCCTATGTATTAATCCAGGGCTTCAGTTGCCTCCATACCGAATTTCACCTCGCTTCACGTCACTCCTGCGCACGCGGGATTTTTAAACCTGTGGCTAGCTAGTCAAGTGGCATTCAATGTTGCTATTTATATGATAAAAAAATGAATTGGTGGGTTTTCTGGCCCCGTTTTGGCGGTCACAAACCTGACATGTCAGGTGGCAACAGTTTTCGGTACCACTATATAAATTTAGTTTTTAATATGAAATATTATTAATTTTATTACGATATTCATTCCTGTGACGAGCAAACTAATGTAGATTATGGACGCCATCAATTGACTTCATGTTTCCCAATACTTTTTTAATTATTCAACTTTAAAATAGTCGACATTGGGGTGGGACACGTCAAAAAGTGCTACCCGAGCGGCTTTAAAAAATCATAATAATTACATTTAGCATACTACAACAGCCTATTTACGGCCCACTGCTGGGCACAGGCCTCCTCTTATCACGAGAGGGTTGGGCTATAGTCCCCACGCGGGCCCAGTGCGGATTGGGGACTTCACACACAACCTTGAATTACTTCGCAGATGCGTGCAGGTTTCCTCACGATGTTTTCCTTCACCGAAAAGCACAGTGGTTAATTCAAATTGAATTTCGCACATAAATAATTTCAGAGGTGCGAGCCGGATTTGAACCCGCGACCCTCTGCATGAGAGGCGGTAGGTCAAACCACTAGGCCACCACGGCTTCTACTTAGCAGGCGACATTTAGCATAATTCACTTGAATTTAGGGATGAAATCTATAATTTAAGGAATATAGTTTATATAGATGCCATTCGAATATTCACAAACAAATATATTTGGCAGTAATAAAATATTGAAGTAGTGGGACACTGTCAAAACCAGGGGGTACAAGTTTGAGTGAAAATGCCCATATAGTAACAAAACTGACAGGAATTGACTACCATGTCAGCTAAGTTCCTTGTTTATTTAAAAACTAAGGATATTTCAGGGGGACCGTGTTAAATTTCATAAATTTTAAGGTATACTCTTTATTCTGGCTAAAAAAATTAAGAAATTAACTACTTTAAAAATAAAACCTGAATTTTCATCGTGGTACACTTTTGAGTGAAAATGCTCACCTAGTCGGGGAGAGTCGTAATTTCTTATAAGAATCGCGATGCAAGTAAGTACCTGAATCAGGTGTATCATCGTTGTTGAAATTCATATTGTTTATTGATTTATCAATATAGTCCGTTTTCTATTGGGAAACAGGTCGAAATTTTGAGTACAGCAATGCCATTTGGTAGGAATGGTGTACAAGTTGACTTTAGTCCAAAACACCCGGTAGCCACTTTGAACTCCGCGACTGGAGGGGAGGAGGGGGGGTTAAAGTACAGAGCTCCCGGCGCTCGGAAAAAAAATCCTGGCGGATTAGTTTGGACTTTTGAGTCAAGTTTGGTGTCGTTTTCAGGTAACTAGATGATGCCCAATTCATTCCTTATACCAGTTTTTTAGGCTTCCGTAGCAAAATATGACGCAATATATAAAATAATAAACTTTTAGTAGTAGTGAAATGCAAACAAACCCTCATATTTTCATATTTTTGTATGAAATTTGGCTTATAAAAAAATACTGTCTGAAAGCCCATTTAATGCAGAATCTAAGAACATAAACAGTAAGTATAAATTTTACAATTTTCAATGTAAAATAAAACATTGAATGTACTGCGACGGTCATCAGCGCAGCGTAGTGGACGGTAACAAGACCCGAAAAACTGACAAAGTCAACGCAAAAAGCTTTCATAATATCAATAAATTAAAGTGCTTACAATAATATCACACTTGTAATTAATATTCTCTTAATTATTATGAATTAAAACAAATGTGTTTTTCTCTCTTTACCTGATTTTCTTCTTTTTAATATTATACTAGCGGCGCCCTGCGGTATTACCCGCTGTTAAGAAGTAGCCTATGTATTACTCAAGGGTTTCAGCTGCCTCCATACCGAATTTTATCAAAATTGGTCCAGCCTCTTGAGCGTGAAGAAGTAAAAAAAAAACACACGAACTTTCGCCTTTATTAAATTATCAATTTCTTGACCAGATTTATAATAACAAAATAGCTTCTGCCCGCGACTTCGCGAATTTGGTTATCGCTTTCCCGCGGGAACTACGCGTTTTTCCGGGATGAAAAGTAGCCTATGTCCTTTGGGGACCCGAACTATCTCCATGCCAAATTAATATGGATATGGATTTTATATTACAAAAAAAGTGCCTAAAGAAGACGCGATGCAAAATATTTCTTGCCGATATGAATGGGTTTGGCAGAAAGAAGAAGAAACTTGGGTGCCACTGTGGACCCAAAGCCCTCCGGCTGCTCAAGAATGCCTAGAATTAAAAAGATGTCGGTGCGTGAAATCTTGAAGTTCCAGGTGCAATGTTTCAAACGCCAGCTCAAATGTACTGAGTTATGTAATTGTGGAGGTGGTTGTAAGTAAAACTAATTCACAAAACGTTCTATTATTATTTTTCTTTACTTTTAATAATGTTGCCTGACTACGAAGTCAGGCAACATTATCTGAATTCGTTTATAAATTGAAGATGATTAAAAATGACACTAAAGTAATAAAGGCGAAAGTTCGTGTGTTTTTAAAAAAAACACATTTGTTTTAATTCATAATAATTAAGAGAATATTTATAACAAGTGTGATATTATTGTAAGCACTTTAATTTATTGATATTATAAAAGCTTTTTGCGTTGACATTGACAGTTTTTCGGGTCTTGTTACCGCCCACTACGCTGCGCTGACGACCGTCGCAGTACATTCAATATTTTATTTTTCATTGAAAATTGTAAAGTATATACTTACTGTTTATGTTTTTAGATTCTGCATTAAATGGGCTTTCAGACAGTATTTTTTTATAAACCAAATTTCATACAAAAATATGAAAATATGAGGGTTTGTTTGCATTTCGCTACTAATAAAAGTTTATTATTTTAAGTATTGCGTCATATTTTGCTAGGGAACCCTAAAAACTGGTATGAGGAATGAATTGGGCATCATCTAGTTACCTGAAAACGACACCAAACTTGACTCAAAAGTCCAAACGAATCCGACAGGATTTTTTTTCCGAACGCCGGGAGCTCTGTACTTTAACCCCCCCTCCCCCCCACCAGTCGAGGAGTTCAAAGTGGCTACCGGGCGTTTTGGACTAAGGTCAATGTGTATAACATTCCTACCAAATGGCATTGCTGTACTCAAAATTTCGACCTCTCCATACAAGCATTCCCAATAGAAAACGGACTAATAGTAATACCCTATAGGTACGCGCAAAGTATAGAGTTCCGTTTACCTACCACCTACATAAAAAATATTCATTCTCTCAATTCTAGTAAAATAGGTATGTACTAATTAGGTATACCTATCCAGGAAAATAACAAACAGCTCTAAAATATTCCGAATTCATATTCCACTTGTATCATTGTTTGTACCTACTACCAATCTCCAACAACGAGAATACGAATGTCGATCACCCGCTCCTATACTTACCGTTCGGCCGACTCGACGGCTGTACGCGACGCGGGCTATCGGACGTCTCGACGGCGGCGGCAGTAGGTACAGCGCAGGTACAGCTACTGCGAAAGCAAGTCACAGGCGACCGAGCGTCTTTTTGTCACAATTTTATTACAGCCAAAAGAGACTGTGATATCCATCCATACTATATTATAAACATTTATAAATAATGACCCTATAGGTTGGCCGGGTGAATGAACTTCGTATCACCCGAAGGTGATTCCCATACAAAGTTATATTTCTTTTTTTTAGCTGTTCCTGTAGACGTTTCCCGGTAAAAAGTACAAATAGTACATTATTGCAGACGCCGCTAAGGAGCGCATTGCCGGACGCCTTCTTAGTAGGTACGAGTCCGGCAATGCTGTTGCGGCCGGGCGGCCGAGGTCTATAGGTACAATGCTTTTCTCAAACTGTGAGGAAATACTACTCGTCGTCGTCACCATCATCATCACATCACCATCTCCATCATCATCACATCACTATCTCCATCATCATCACATCACCATCTCCATCATCATCACATCACTATCTCCATCATCATCATCACCACCACCATCAATACCATCACCATCATCACGGTATAGCAAAACACAACTTAGAAGGCGCGCGGATTCAGGCCAAAGAACACCAAAGAATATACAACTGAGGCATTGATGAAAATAGCACGTAGCATTTGCGGGCAAATGCGGGACATTACATTACATTACGTAGGTACATATGATTATAACCACAACAAAATGTCAATGTCTCTTTTTTTTTTTTTTTTTAATTCCTAATTGAGTTCCGTTTTGCACGCCGGTCGAAACATCAATGTGTAAATCTAAATGTAGTAGGTAAATAATAATAAATCATTAGTTTATTTCGCTTGTACCTACTCGTACCTACGATTTATATGTATAACTGACATTGTAGCTAGTATCTAAAGTTTAGATACTAGCTACGTACCGTAGATTCTAAACATTATTCAGGACCCAAAACAATTTAATTTTGTAAAATGCCACTTTTCAAATCACAATTTGTATAATCTGGATACCTACTATTATTATTACGCATACGCATATGATCGGTAATTTCATGGTAATTTCACAGCTTATATGTTCTAAAAGCCGTGGTGTGGCCTAGTGGTTCGAGCCACCGCCTCTCATGCCGAGGGTCGGGGGTTCGATTCCGGCTCGCACCTCTAAGTTTACTTACGTGCGAAATTCAATTTGAATTTACTATGAGCTTTTCGGCGACGGAAAACATCATGAGGAAACCTGCACGCATCTGCGAAGTAATGCAAAGATGTGTGTGAAGTCCCCAATCCGCACTGGGCCCGCGTGGGGACTATTATAGCCCAAACCCTCTCATAATGAGGGGAGGCCTGTGCCCAGCAGTGGGACGCAAATAGACTGTAGTAGTAGATTATATGTACTCGTCACCATAACTGTTACAGCGAGCGTGTAGACAGTGCGGGTTTTCTACGCTCGAGTGGTCTACTATCTGGTCAATTTATTTTTGTTTTTTGTTTTTTACCTACAGCAAAAATCAATTTTTATAGACTAACTAGCTGACCCAGCGGACTTCGTACCGCCATAGTTTTCTTTTTGGGTGGGTATGAAAAATAGCTTACGTCCTATTCTCAGCCCTACTGAACATACACACCAAATTTCATAAGAATCGGTCGAGCCCTTTCGGAGGAGTTTGGTTACAAACACTGTGGCACGAGAATTTTATATATAGGTACTATCTATAGGTACTATATAAGAGATAAAATGTCCTAAGCAGAGCTCGATCGCCCAGGCCAGGTAGAGATCTTCACTATCTAAAGTCCCGCGCCATCACGTTTCAAAACGCTTCAATATACCACCAACACTCTCAACACATGTGCTGAGACAGCCATCAACTATGCGTTGAGAGTGTTGGTGGTGCTTTTTAAATAATAATAAAAAAATTGAAGCGTTTTGAGATGTGAAGGCGTGGGACTTTAGATAGTAGAAGATCTCTACCTACTTCTTATTATAAGTAGCTATTTTTATTTCTTACATAAATGAATAAAATACTTATAAGAGATAGGTATGATTTATTTCTTCTAGCAGTCTTCTGACATGTCACCGCTCATTACATTTTTTATATCTGATCATTATAAACAACAAAATACTTGTATAGGTACTTACTTACCTATTTCGTTCAATGATTTTCCAACTCATAAAAAGCGATTTACGCGATCAACTATGTAACGGCGGGTTAACGCCATCTTGTGAGCATTCTGGAAATTAATAGGAATCGGACGGACACTAGCACTAGCAGATCAGCTGTTCATAGACCACGACGCCATATTGGCCTGATGCTTACAGTGTAAACGTTCTCTCACACAAGCTTGGTTCGACCGAAATTTTATTGGTTTTGAAATGCTTATAATTATTTTATTCTTTGATTTTTTGCGGTGTTTTTGATCTATGCGCGCTCGGGAAATAATGTAATATTTTATTAGAACGATAAAAGAAAATAAAAGCAGTCGTAGTCGAAGATTACGTGAGCAGTTTTTTGTATGGGGTTCAGCCGTGACGATTCACCTTAAAGCCTCCATCACAACAAATACTGAAACAGTCAATGAGTTTTTTCCCAATGCGGATTTTCACACAGGAAAGTTGCGTATTTTTTCGAACGTCGCTCTTTACGTACATTAATACAATAATATTTTATAAATATAAAAAAAAGTGATTTCCTGACTCTAAAACAATAAAAAAATAGAAAAAAAACTCAATAAGTATAAAAAACAAGAAAAAAAGTGTGGAGGGTTTGTGAACCCACGGTCACCTAAATAAGTTTTCACGTCTCTCACGAATACACCACCATAGCACTTACTGCTACTTAGGCACTCACTTATTTCTCTTGGCATTGCACCAAATTTGTTTATACCAATAGGTTGAGCTGTACATTTACCCTTTTGGAAATTCTGGAAAAATCGATCATTTTTCGCGTTGTTTGAACGGAGCGCTTGGAATTTTTTCACCATCTCATAAAAGGGGCCGTCGATTGTGAACGATCGTGGAATCTTGTTTTTAGTATTCGTGATTTTAACAAGAAGCATTTCACCATGAGTTTCTACATCCTTCGTTGTAATATTATTAAGCTCTTGACGTCTACATGCCCCTGTTATGCCGAATATTAACTCCACCTGCAATTAGATTACATACATGTAGATAGTTATTACTCAGAGATAAATACTTACGTTTTATTATGAAAGAGACAATTTATTTAGAATATCATTTCAACTAACCATCGTGGCCAGGTAAAGGTTATCTGGAGCTTCTTTTAAAAACTTGCCAACGTCGGCTGGTGACAGTACTTTGGATTTTCGACCGATAAATCCATCTGAGCGTCGCTTTAGAAACGCTGTTAGGTTAGTGTAGGTTTTGATGTCAATATTATTTTTGGTCCTGACAGTACTTTTTAACATGGAGTAAATACACCAAAGCGAACTGGGTTTGTACTTATTTGCCATTTCGTTGAAGTACGCCAAAAACACGTTTTCAGAAAAAGACTGAGCTCTTTTGTCTTTCTTCCACTGTAAGAAAGTTTCGTAAGCTGCTATATACTTCTCTCTCGATTTTGGCGGCAGCAAACTGTCACTCGCGTTTCGTGCCTCGATAAGTATTTCTGGTGGAGTAAAATTTGTGTGTTCTTCCTCACTTGAAGTCGACATTTTTAGTAATCAAACACAACACGGCTTAAAATGTGAACAAATGTTTACTTATGAAAAATGGCGCTCGTTTTGTCTTTCCGCGGGCCGTGTTACAGATACGCGCGCAGCTGCGCAGGTGACAGATAAAGTAAAGGTGAAACTGCCAAACAGCCAACGTTAAAACTAAATCAATGGGACATTTTAGTATTTAAAACATAAGTTTAAATGAATTATCATTATTTTTAGTTGTCATTTATTAAATTAATCAAAGCAGAAAACAAAAATAGGTTCATATTTTATTTTTAAATTTTAGTCGCAATAAGTCCTGGCTGAATATTTAAAAAGAAAACTGTATTACCCGGTTAACTTGAAAATGCTTCTTCGATGTACATGTTGCACCAGTTGGGTACAAATTGAACTTATGAGCATGATAATATAGTAGATTGTTTATCAAGGGACTAAAACAAGCCATTATGACACGAGATGTTTAGCCACCCGAGCAGAGCGAGGGTGGCTATAGTTCGAGTGTTATTATGGTTGTTTAGTCACGCGTTAAACACTCTGCTTTTCACTTCAAATGCGAGGAAAAAAAAAACGAAGTTCCATACAAAATTACGATATTTATTATAGCAAAGTAGATAACCTGCTACTTCCCGATGACCTAGAATCATGAAATTTGGCCAGAAGCAAGGTCTTACAGCACACATACAGGAATAAATCTGATAACCGTAAATATATATATTATATATTTTGTTGCAAAAAAAGACAATTTACTAATACAAACTTATCATTTGCGGTTGGCGCAGTAGCCGTGTCTACTTCAGCAACCGCAAATAATAAGTTTGTATTGTTGCATCATTAAGTTTGAAGGTACCCTCGGTGCGCGAGTCCAACTCGCACTTGACCTGTTTCTTATCACGTGACGTTTTGAATGATATTTAGCCAACAGATTCAAACTTGAAAACTATTAATACATTTAAAAACTAATTGGGTCATGCATTATTAAATGAATTCACTTTAAATAAAACAAGATTCATAGGTATTCGTAATCATTAAATCGTGTTTCACGAAATTAAATCGTTTTTTCACGCCCTAGAAATTGTCTAGGTTCACTGGAAATGGGGATAATCCTCCTTTCACAAACTCTGTGGTTGGCTGTTTAAGCGGGTTTCCAATGTAAATTAAAAAAAAAAATACTTTAGTCCCTAGAGACTAAAAAAGAGCTTTTCTCAAAAATGCTATGTAATGTTGCCATAACATCGCTAAAAAGCATCCAGTAAGTAGGTCATACCGAAGGCTTATTGGAAGTGTCCAGTAAATAGCGAGATTTTGAATTTGGAATCAATAATTGTCCAGTAAGTACGTATGTAATTCCATTACGTATCATGTTATTTGAATTTCGAAGCACATTTTTACATCGCCACCAACCAATACAAAGGATTAGGTCCTGAGGTCGTATATAAATTTAAAATAGATAAAGGATAAA
The DNA here is from genome assembly GCA_963971205.1 of Aethes cnicana. Taxonomy (NCBI): domain Eukaryota; kingdom Metazoa; phylum Arthropoda; class Insecta; order Lepidoptera; family Tortricidae; genus Aethes; species Aethes cnicana. The sequence continues at coordinate 9,873,719 of OZ020274.1, read as the reverse complement.
AATTAATTACCTTGAACGATATTTCACTTTAAATTTACATATTTATTAAAGTATACGTACTTTTTATTTTGCACATGACAAAATGTTTGATTATATTCACTAAGAACATTAAAAAACTAAAATAGGTCAGCGCAATAGGCAGTACGTATAAAAAACACATGATCCAATATTAAAAAAAAAAAACCTATCGACAAGGTTTGTGCGCGGAACGTTTGCATGCTGCGTTTAATTCACAATTGTAGTGTGTAAAAAGGCGGAAACAGTTAAGATAATTGTTGACTTCGGAATACCTGTTTTATATTATAAAAAAAGAGGTCTGAGTTAAAGTTAAAATCATGAACATTAGTTCTACAATGTAAAAATTATGAAATATTACCAATAAAAAATGAGATTAGCAACAGTGCAAGTAACTCAGTGCAAATAACTAAACGCAGTCTTTAAAAAAAACGTAATGACAGTCGGCTAGGCGCTAGACCTAAGGCGGGATTTTAAGTAAAACATATTTTGTTTGTGTTATTGAATACATTTTTGAATAAAATGAGTTCAAGTGAGTCAGATTCCGATATGGACGGCACTCCTCCTCACTTAAAAGCAGAGGTGGAGTTAGCCAAAAATAATTTACTTCCACCTAAGTCAAAGGAGAGATATTTAAAATAATACGAAAAGTTCACTAAGTGGAAGGAAGACAATAAAGCTTATAATTGGTCAGAGAATGTGTTCCTGGCTTATTTTAACCATCTGCGCCAAATAATGCAGCCGTCAAGCTTATGGGCAGTATATTCCATGCTTCGTTGTGTAGTACTAGCAAGTGCCCAAATATGAATGTAACGTTCAATATTTCTTAAATATATTTTTGTCTTTTATTCGTGTTTCATTTTTGAGAAAAGCACTATACTTGCTTCGACCGTAAGAGCCATACTGGCCGCGTATGTAGCCGGACCTCGGCTGGCGCCTCGGTCCGTCAATATCATACTTGGCCAGTATGGCTTACTTACTGGTCTCTGCAGTAATGTACTATTAGTCCCGATGTGCAGAGACTAAAGTAACATTTTAAGAGCATGATAAGTGAAAAAAAAACTAGTTGTGGTAATGTAAAGTAAAAGGCACGCGTTTGTTATTTATGGGATTGTGAGCCTAAAAACGATGTCATAAGGGCCACGTTACGAGCAAGTGTGTTGAAAAGTAATATAATTAATCAAAATACGTTGTAATTCTATTCACGGAAAATTTTCCCAGTGTTTATGTAAAATAAATACTAGTCTGAGCCCCGGGAATCATAATTAATAGATTACTAAATTATTACGGATTTTTAATAATTACGAACGAAACGCTCTGTGCGTTTAAATAGTCGAGAGACTTTCCTTACAGTAATGAAATCATTAATAAATAATACGGTAATAACCGGCCGGAACGGGAGGGCTGTGCCCATCAGTGGGCGTAAATAGGTTGTTGTTTTAATTAGTGTACGTCCCACCAACACCACCACATCAGCCTTATTTAAGTCCCACTGCTGGGCACCAGGCCTCCTCTCATCACGAGAGGGTTTGGGCTATAGTCCCCACGCGGGCCCATGCGGATTGGGGACTTCACACACACATCCTTGAATTACTTCACAGATGCGTGCAGGTTTCTTCACGGTGATTCCCTTCACCAAGAAGCTCAGTGGTAAATTTAAATAGAATTTCGTATATAAGTAAACTCAGAGGTGCGAGCCGGATTCGAACCCCCGACTCTCTGCATGAGAGGTGGTAGTCCAAAACCCTGTGCCAAAACCACTAGGCTGCCAGGCTTCATGAGTGTACATGCATAGGATATTTTCACCATCTTACACTATATTCAGGTAACACACGTACTTTTATTTACTTACTAGCCGTTTTCCGCGACTTCGTCCCTCGTAGTCTTAGAATTTGCGTACCCGATGATACTATACATATAGATATAGGTGGTTATAGTTATAGTAGTATTGAAAAACTGGTTTGACCCGTGGAAAACCCGTCCTCGTAGAAATATCGAAATAAAAAGTATCCTGATGTGGCGCCACTGTCGCCTCACGCTTCCATGGTCATGCGTTCTATCATGTTCTATTTTATACGTACTCCATGTAATCTATGACAAAAACGTCAAAATTCAAATAAGAAAATTGTAACCTCTCTCTCTTGGCGACCGCGCACCGGTAAGGACCTAATTGGCTATGGGTGAAAAATGACAATGTGCTCGATTATTTTTTTATGGATAGGAATAACCTTCCGTATCAAAAGAAAAAAATATCAGAATTTTCCGTGCCGTCGATTTCGCGTAAAAAAAGGAAATTGATTTTGTGTTATGACCATTGAAATAAAGGTGTTTCCTTGGTCCAAGTATGCAGCAGTACTTCTTGAAAAAATCAATAATGTCAATAGTGTCAACACTTTTTTTCAAGAAGTAGCGCTGCATACTTGGACCAAGGAAACACCTTTATTTCAATCGTCATAACGCAAAACCAATTTTATTTTTTACGCAGAATCTACGGTACGGAAAATTCTGAGATTTTTTTCTCTTGATACGGAAGGTTATTCCTATCCTTGAAAAAATTATCGAGCACATTGTCATTTTTCACCCATAGCCAATTGTGAATCCGCGTAAGTTCAGTGTACATATACCTGCAGTAAATAAAACTCAGTGGAACGACGTTGCCTGTTAATCTACATCAACAACCACATCTCCCAAACTATGTTATTCCCAGGGTCTCAAACTACCTCTATACCAAATTTCATCCAAATCGGTCCCGTCGATGCGACTTCACGTCAAACAAACGAACAGGACAAACAAACAAACACACTTTCATTTATAATATTAGTTACTAGCTTCTGCCCGCGACTTCGTCCGCGTGGAATTCGGTTATAGCGTTCCCGCGGGAATTGAGCGTTAAACTGTAACAAATTATATACGAAAACCTTCCTCTTGAAACACTCTATCTATTAAAAAAACCGCATCAAAATCCGTTGCGTACTTTTAAAGATTTAAGCATACATAGGGATATAGGGACAGAGAAAGCGACTTTGTTTATACTATGTAGTGATTACACTATAGTCAGGAAACATACGTACTTATTTACTCATGTCAGATGCAGTGCATTTGCGGCATTCGCCAGCTAAATAGCCAGTAGTTGTGTTTTAAACAAGTTATGAACTGGGAAACCCGCGTAACCTGGACGGGCCCGGTGCAGCGGACCAAAGTTCCTTAATTATTGTTAATGATTCTGTTTGCTCTCCTGGGGATTGGGTTTTGTTCATTCATTTAGTGCGTTTTGGTTCCTCATAGTCCATAAATATCTACTTTAAATTTTGGAACCTGATCACATAATTTTAAGAGTATCTATTGAGTAAATGCGACCTGTAGAGGACAGGCAGATATTATATGAAAACATTTTTGAAAGTTAAAACAGAGACGCTTCGCTCTCACGTTCAATGAAAATTAAAAAAAAAACCATAAGACCAGACATAATAACCAGGACATCAGGAAAGTACGAATAATTTTTCAAATCAATTCAAATCAATCATTTTATTCAGCAAATTGGCCACATTGGGGTTTGCTCAAACATACAGTATTTTCACATAGGGAGTAAGGTATAAGGTATCTATAATTATTTCTTCTATTAGAAATGTTTTTTATAGTAACAAGTTATTAAGTAACATTTATTTAACAATAACATGGCACTAAAAATTAACATTGAAATGTTGGGTCGAAAGATTTGCTCTTTCAGTAGGTTGACGAAGGTAATGGAAACATTGGAGTATTTTGTCGGCGCCAGTTACCTTAGTGCAAGTGGTGATGAGCAGGTCTGAACCCGGCTCAAAGGCGCGTTTCCGGACGCCGATAAGAGTCGTATTTCAGGACGGAAGCCGGAAACCTCACTGGAACGAAAACGAAAACAATTTCTGAGCGATCCTTCCTCGCTGCAGATCATTACTGCGATCTTCAACTTCAAAGATGTTTTAATATTTTTTGTGTCTCGCTATCAGAGGCTACGGAGTAATTTGTAGAGAAACACGTTTTCTTTCCCGGTTCGAAAATGGAAATTAATAAGGCACGTCGACTGTTTGCGACGTTTGCCGTAGTTGCAGCAATATTCTTTTCTTGGGAGCTATTAAATTCAACTAATAAAGATTTCAGCTTCGTTTCGCGGCATGTTTGTGAAGTTTATTGAGAATCTCAGTAAGTACATACTACAAGTCTAACCATGAATGTGTAAAACCATGTCGAGCGAAAGCAAATGTAACAAAAATACATGAAATAAGTATATGAGCGAATTATTTAAGGGAATTCATGCCTGGCTTTGGCGTCGTTTTACCGTTAATGCCATTTTACAAAAGTATCTACATACTTTGTACTTCAAGGTCGCTAGTTAAAGTAAAATCACCTAATAATTCGAGTTTGCGGTAATGATTTGCTTAGCGTCCGGTACATAATCAATTAACGAACTACAGTCAACTTTTCTGTAATCCCAAAAAAGTCAGAAGCACGGATAGGATTTTGGAAAGCTGACCCGACCGGGTTGGGTAATTAATTACGCGTGGCTGTTTTTGCAAAGAACAGAATCCGTAAGAAAACGGCCAGGACGTAAGAACGGCCAAGATTTATCGTTCGCGCCACTTCACTTCAGCGCCCGACGGCGAATTACTAATCTTTTCTTTAATTCTGATCCGTTGTTTCTCCCGGCGAGCGGTAATAGAGCCGTGAGCCGGATTAGCAGAAACGTTCATTATTGCCCCGCTTATTGCGGTGTTATTTGAAAACGGTACGCAATATGGGTTCTTGTGGCCGAGAATAAACTCTACCACCACCGTCTCAGCTTCTTTCTTGCCTTCTAATATGGATGAAAAATTATTAAAGTAATTTATTCTAGTCTAGTACGGGCATTGGCTGGACACGTCGGCTCTGCATGTGTATAATAATGGAGAAAAAAAAAGTATTTGAAAATCATAGTCCAACTACGAAACCCAATATTGCGCGTGGCTCGACACGCACTTCGCCAGTTTTTTTACCCACATTTTTAGGGTTCCGTACCCAAAGGGTAAACCGGGACCCTATTCTAAGACTCCGCTGTCCGTCCGTCTGTCTGTCTCTTGAACCGTAATAGTTAGACAGTTGAAATTTTCACAGATGATGTAGGTATTTCTGTTGCCGCTATGATAACAAATAATAAAAAAAACAGAATAAAATTAATATTCAAGGGGGCTCCCATAAAACAGACATGATTTATTGTCTGTCATCAGGCTGTATCTCGTGAACCGTGATGGTTAGACAGTTGAAATTTTCACAGATGTAGATTCCTTTTGCTGCAATAACAACAAATAAAAAAAAAACAGAATTAAATAAATATTCAAGAGGCTGTCATACAACAGACATGATTTTTTCATATGCTTTTTTTTTTCTACGGAACCCTTAATGCGCGAGTCCGACTCGCACTTGGTCGGTTTTTACAATATTTCATTAGCTACTAGGTACTATTCTGAAATTTGGTGCCTTGATTTTAAATAAACCGTTTCGGTACAAATATACTACTACAAAATTGTGAAATTATGAACTAATTAAAAACAACACGATCATTTGGCTAACTTAATAAAATTTCAATAACGTCCAGCAGAGGTCACGGATTTGTCCCCCATTTATTATAATGCCCTGCGGAGAGATACCCGAATAAACTTGTACATAACTAAATTGGGTCGTTCCCATTAGGGGTTACCTTGTTATATGATTGAGATTGCTTTACATATTGCCGGAGGTTTCGGCTTAACAAATAATATTCAAACTTCAAATTAGAACATTTGTTAACATCGAAAGTTTCGGAGATGGCTCGAGTTTCATAATTAGAAGCGTCCGGTTATGTGAATTTACGAACTTCGTTTGCATGTGGTTTTGAGGTTCTAAATCTTGTTTAAATCGAACTAAAAGGAACGAAATGTATACCCACGTATATACAAATCGAAAATCCTATTAGTAGAGCCTTCGTGAGAAGAGCAACTAGGTATAATATTATATTAAGTAATGACATTTAATTTCAGTGTTCACAGTATAGAAACCACTAATGACTATCATAAGAGAACATAGTGAAAACATTCCAAGATATTTTCCTCTTTAAACTCTTAGGAATAAGGTTACATTTCCTAAGCTAAACAAGTTGGCCACAATACGATACTGTAGTGTCGACGTTCAGTGAACAGACAATGTTGCCGTAATTAGCTATGATATCATTGAGAACTGCTGTTAACATGCATTCACTATGCTCTTAATGAAACCATAGCAAACAATTAGCGCTCATCGTGTGAAATGTACTTAGGCTAATAGGTAGGTAGGTACTGTAGAAAAGCATAAGTATTCGATTTTACACTTTTCTATTTTTGCTCGAAAATTTACTATCTTTGATTGGATTTTAAACTTTAAAGTAAATAAAGAACCATTTATTGGCAACTTTGTATGCAGCCAGGGGCTATATTCGAAGTCTTAAAATAGGGATCTCGCTGTTCCCTATAGGATCGCTCACGAGTCGCGTGAACTTTAAGCAGCTACATTTAAAGTTCAACTTGACGCGTGAGCGATCCTATAGGGAACAGCGAGATCCCTATTTAAGACTTCGAATATTAGGCCCTGGTCTAAAAACCAACAGTGGTCATTAATAGGTCTTTAAATCTGCTTCATTTCGTTCTAGGAGCACCGAGTCGAATTACATTGCAGAGCTAACTGAGGTAGGTATCTCAAGTTTTCCCATAGACTATATATGCACAGTATATGAGAAAACGATTTTCTCTTCCCTAAGAGTATTTCTATAATACCCGTACAGATCATTAAAATAATTCTGCAGTGGAATTCGAGTTGGTGCTTCTAGAAAGAATGAGGTTAAAGACCTAATATATTATTATTTATTATAATAAAACTCCTCTTCTTAGTCACTTTGCATTTATTTCAGTTCACATTAAACAACTCACTTGTTAAACGATATTCACATTTTAAAAGTCCGGAACCAACTGAGCCATCTTTAATTTTTTCCACCTTTTATAATTACCGTCCGTTACTCTTAAAAATACAGTGTTGCCACTATATTTATTATAATCTGCCACAAAATACCAACAAATAAGGATGGGTTTATCATAAACCTAACATTATAATGTATAAATATATTATTATTTTATAATTTATAATGTATACATATATATATATATAATAATTATAAGGATATGTCCTATTTGTCTTTCCTATTTGTGTACATTTTATTTGTCTATTCCGGCACTTTCCTCTCCACTGCTCAAAGGTTCACTGGAAGAAATTCCTTAGAGGGATAAGTTCGCCTTTGTACATTGTTATTATTTGTGATTTTTGTGTGTGTATTAATTTTGTGGTGTACAATAAAGTGTTATTTACTTACTTACATACTTACTTTACTTTCAGTTGTGCTGGTTTTTAGAGATTTTGAAGCAATGTTTTTTTTACAAATCATTGTACAAAATTATAATTATTCATTATTCACTCCTGAATCCAGTTTTTATACTCAATAATAATTTATTGAGCATCCACAGTACACAACGTTTCAGAACTCTTCAACAGCATGCGAATCACTTCGCTAATGAACGTCCTAATTATCAATTCCTATCAGGTGAAATTATCGTCTAAAAGAGAGGCAACACGGTCCATATTGCACCGCACGGTTTCTAATGGCGTGTGTTTCTGAAACTTTTCGAACTTTTCCCTTTAATTAGTGGGCCGGTGCGCGCGATTCGGACCTCAGGTGGGACGTGCCTGTTCTACGTACCTATTTACATAAAGTTTGGCACAGTTAGTAACGTTACAAGCTTCGCTAGCTGTCGCCATTGGCGCGAGTTTCCAAACTGAGAAGAGCAACTCGTCGGTGTTTTTTGTCAAAAATGTATTTTTTGGTCTATCGAATAAAAATATGCGAGTATATTTTTATATCACTACATAGTATAAAACAAAGTCGCTTCGATGTCTGTTTGTCCCTATGTATGCTTAGGTCTTTAAAACTACGCAACGGATATTGATGCGGCTTTTAGGGTTCCGAAGTCCACAAGGAACCCTTATAGTTTCGCCATGTCCGTCCGTCTGTCCGCACTATTGCTCGGAGATGCTTAGGTCTAGAGAGCTGTAATTTGGCATGAATATGCATATTAGTTACGCTGACAAAGTGGTACAATAAAATTTTGAAATATATTTTTTTATAGGGTACCTCCCCTACTCGTAAAGTGGGGATGTAATTTTTTTTTCTTGCGTACCCCATGGTGCGGCATATCGTTGAATAGGTCTTAAAAAAATATTGTGGGTTTGTTAAAACCATTTTTTGATTAAGTGATGCGTTTGTGAAATATTAAGCTTTAAAGTGCTATTTTTTGCTAGAGTCACGTGTCCCCCCCCCCTGCCAGCTAAATGGTGGTATTTGGATGGCTGAAAAAAATCACGGTTGTGGCATATATAACGTAGTTGAAAGGAAAACTATCACAGCTAAGTAGGGTGTACAAACTTACGAGTAATAGTCGACCAACTTATAATGATGATTTTTCTCGAGCGGCAGGGGCGACGGGCGGGCACGTCATACCACAGGCTAGCTAGATGCTACTAAGTCTTAGAAAGGTACTGTGGGCATCCTCAACTTCGGAACCCTATAATTTGCGCGTGGCCCGACACGCACTTGGCCGGTTTTTTCAATAGATAGAGTGATTCAAGAGGAAGGTTTTCGTATATAATTTGTTATAGTTTAACGCTCTATTCCCGCGGGTACGCTATAACCGAATTCCACGCGGACGAAGTCGCGGCCAGAAGCTAGTTTTTGTATAAAAGCAGTCAGTTTTTCACCTTATGTAATCCACTGCATTGATATTAACTCATAACTTGGCCTGGTGCACTAGCGACCGTAAGTCTAGATAAAAAAACGATATTATAATTCTCAATTTTCATTAATTTCAACTCTTTGTAAAATAAGCATTTACAGCCAAGAGCAATTAAATCCAGTCACATTGTATGGAAAATCCTATACAAAGAGACCCGATTTCATTGCTCTCGAGTGTATAAGGTTCTGTTAATGTAGGTAGAGATTAGCGCTCTATTTACGAGGAGTAATAGGTACATAGTGTATGTACCTAGTCTTCGATAGCCTGTTTCCTGAGCTCCATCCGACCCGGGGCCTCGAATGAGAGCTAATGGCCCGTTGATAACGTTGCCCAGTGCTGGCCACAAATAATGGCTGCACCGCAGAATATGCACTTGTTTTGTACAACTGTTGTAAACCTATTGCAAACGTGAAAGTGTTTCTGCATGTGTATTTGGTTTTTCTTCATTCACACACTGACTTCTGAACGGATTTTTGATGAGACTTTGATATTACCCAAGCCTCAAGATAAATATACATGCTTTACATGGGAATAACTCAAGGGCTATTTTTATTTTGATGTTTCCACAGAATCGTATTTTAAACGGGCACATTTCTTAGTTTATATCCATGTTATGAAAGTATTAATTTCTATAAGTTACACTACTACTACAGCCTATTTACGGCCCACTGCTGGGCATAGTCCTCCTCTTATCACGAGAGTATAAGTTACACATTTCATAAAAAATAAACAAAATGAAATCCAGGAATAAAATTTGATCATTATTAGTATTTATTATGATAAAAGTCATTAAAATGATGAACAATTATACTAATGGACGCGTCACAAATCACATATGTTTCCAAAGTCCTTCGTAATCTGCACATTAATACTCTGTGGCCCACTTACTAGCACTAAGTTGGCGGGAATCGCACACTTAACACGTGAGAGCCGCACAAAGAGGGAATAACGACGTGATTGTGAGATAGCTTTGGCCGACACTGACCTTTCATCTACATAGGACGCTGAATACAAGTACCTAAATGTTTTTTATGGAATTGGTTGTCAAACAAGCACACAGGCCACCTGGTAGTAAGCTGTCTCTCTAGCCCATGGACATAGCAAATCGTATAAAATAGCAAATGCGCTGTCAACTCACAGGCCCAAGATGGAATGCCCCAAACCAGTAATTTCATCGGCTCTCTAACCTCCTTACCGAAACACAACAGTGAGAGAACTGCTATTTGGCGACAGGGTAGTGGTAAGATGATGGTAGCCTTGTGCATCAAATATTGATAAGAGTTTTAAGTTTATGTTTCAGGTATCTATCTGTTTTATGGTGGTAGCACACGTACAAAGTAATAAGCGTAGAGGGAAATATATAGAATCTCCCATATCTTGATCTGACAATTTACCACTGCCCTTCACGCGCGTCAGTATAAGTATGGCTGAGATTTGGTAGAGGTACTTAACAGGATGGCAGGCAACATCTCCAGTATCTTAGTCAATCCACAAATCTCTTATTCGGCTCCCCGACTATTAAACATACCAAAAGAAACTTACCTATGTCTGCGACATTTAATGAAAAGGAATTTGAACCATTAAGGTCCTTAATAAATTAGACAAAATAGCTAAATGGGGGCCTTTTTATAGCAAGGAAGATGAAGTTCGGAAGACTCGGACGATTTCGTCGAAGATCAGCAGTTTTTATTCAAACTTAGGTTATAATGCCGAGTTGTGTCATGGGCCACCTTATGCATAATATTACGTAAGGTTTGGTTCGAAACGAATAAACAAGAATGAAAAATAATCCACCTAATTCGGTGTGTCGGACTCAGTGAATTCGCCACTCTCTTTGTATGCTCATTTGTGATCTGCCACTAATTCTTTTGCTTCACGGTTTTTCTACGAAGCAATAATTTCCTTTCCTCGCAGAAGTCGCCGAAGCGAAATGAGGAAGATAAAAAAGGTAGTCTCGGCGCTTTGTTGTTTGATTGTGGGAGTCCGGTTTGTAAGAGAATGCCTGTTCCTACTCGTACCTACACCTACTTATTCCATACATCCATACTATCCATACTAATATAATAAACGCGAAAGTAACTCTGTCTGCCTGTCTTTATGTCCGTCTGTCTATTACCTTTCCATGCTTTTATTCCGTTGCACGGATTGGGATAAAATTTGGTATGGAGATACTTAGTTCTAATCCCCGGGGAAGGACAGGCTGCTTTTAATCCCGAAAAACGCACAGTCCCCCCGGGCACGCTATAACCGAACTTCACGCAGGCCTTACAGGTTTACACAACTTAGAAGGCGCGTGTATTAAGCAAAAATAGACTCTGGTTCAACGGCTGAAGTGCTTCACCGCGCGTCTTCTAAGTTGTGTCGTGCTTTACATACCTTCTTAGCTCCATTACATAGGTTATCATTTATTGAAACAAAGAGTTCAACATTAAAATGGCAATTAAACAGTCATGCTGTGGTTATTTAATGAGACTTATATTTCACTAGCTTTTCCCCGCAACTTCGTATGCGCAGAAATATTAAAAAGTAAAATCCCGATTTTTCCCGTTCCCGTGGGAATTTTGCAAAATCCTTTCTTAGCGGATGCCTACGTCATAACATCTACCTGCATGTCAAATTTCAGCCCGATCCGTCCAGTGGTTTGGGCTGTGCGTTGATAGATCACTATGTCAGTCAGTCAGTCACCTTTGAGTTTTATATATTTAGATTAATGGAAGTAGGTATTGCTACCATACATAGAGCATGAAAGTTATTTCTGTTAAATATTAGTCGTAATGATGATTTCAAATATTCTACACAATACCAATTTCGTTTTTAGGGTTTCGAAGTTCACAAGGAACCCTTATAGTTTCGCCATGTCTGTCCGTGCGTCGGTCCGTCCGTCCGCAGCATAGCTCGAAGATGCTCAGTTCTAGAAAGCTGTAATTTGGCATAAATATACATATTAGTTACGCCGACAAAGTGGTACAATAAAAATTTTAATAGTACATTATTGCAGAGGCCGCCAAGTAGCGCATTGCCGGACGAGTCAGTTAGAAGGCTGAGCGAAGCGAAGCCTTCTATTAGTACGAGTCCGGCAATCGCAATTGCGGCCGAGGTATATGATGCTTTTCTCAAACAGCGAGGAAATACGTAAGGTCAGTCGGGGCAAGTGCGCCAGTTTGGAGTAAGTGCTTAGGCGCACTTAATAATCGTAATCATAAATATATCGAAACCTATAAATATTACTCAACTAGTAGTTGGCTGTTTACAAGGCATCGGGGTGAAATAAATTTAGGTGCACTTACCCCACATCAGTATTTACCACTTCCATGATCGTGGATGATTTGGCCATAGAAATTGCACTTATTACCTCCATGGATTTGTCAGTTTCGGGGCAAGTGCGCCAGGATGGGGTAAGTGCGCCTAACATAAATATATCGAAACCTATAAATATTACTCGACTAGTAGTTGGCTGTTTACAAGGCATAGGGGCGAAATAAAATTAGGCGCACTTACCCCACATCAGTATTTACTACTTCCATGATCGTGGATGATTTGGCCATGGAAGTTGTACTTATTACCTCCATGAATTTGTCAGTTTCGGGGCAAGTGCGCCAGGATGGGGTAAGTGCGCCTAACATAAATATATCGAAACCTATAAATATTACTCAACTAGTAGTTGGCTGTTTACAAGGCATAGGGGCGAAATAAATTTAGGCGCACTTACCCCACATCAGTATTTACTACTTCCATGATAGTGGATGATTTGGCCATGGAAGTTGTACTTATTACCTCCATGGATTTGTCAGTTTCTCTACAGAGGTGTCTCAAATAGCAATCGAATTTAAAAAAACACACACGACAATAATGTTTTTGTTGGCCAAGGCCGGCAATGGACAGCCTCGCGTCTTCTTTTTTTGAAAGTAACACGAACATTTCCGAGCATGTTTGAGAAAAAATATATTTTTTAGGGTACCTCCCCTACTCGTAAAGAGGAGATGTATTTTTTTTTCTTGCGTACCCCTTGATGAGGGATGTCGTTGAATAGGTCTTAAAAAAATATTGTGGGTTTGTTCAAGCCGTTTATTGATTAAAGGATGCGTTTGTGAAATATTAAGCTTTAAAGTAATATTTTTTGTTAAGGTCCCCCCCCCCTGCCAGTTAAATGGTGGTTTTAGGATGGCTGAAAAAAATCATAGTCCGTTTTCTATTGGGAAACAGGTCGAAATTTTGAGTACAGCAATGCCATTTGGTAGGAATATTATACACGTTGACCTAAGTCCAAAACGCCCGGTAGCCACTTTGAACTCCGCGACTGGTGGGGGGGGGGGGAGGGGGGGTTAAAGTACAGAGCTCCCGGCGCTCAGAAAAAAAATCCTGGCGGATTAGTTTGGACTTTTGAGTCAAGTTTGGTGTCGTTTTCAGGTAACTAGATGATGCCCGATTCATTCCTCATACCAGTTTTTTAGGATCCCGTAGCAAAATATGACGCAAAACTTAGAATAATAAACTTTTAGTAGTAGCGAAATGCAAACAAACCCTCATATTTACATATTTTTGTATGAAATTGGGTTTATAAAAAAATACTGTCTAAAAGCCCCTTTAATGCAGAATCTAAAAACATTAACAGTAAGTATACCTTTTACAATTTTCAATGTAAAATAAAATATTGAATGTACTGCGACGGTCGTCAGCGCAGCGTAGGGGACGGTAACAAGACCCGAAAAACTGTCAATGTCAACGCAAAAAGCTTTCATAATATCAATAAATTAAAGTGCTTACAATAATATCATACTTGTAACAAATATTCTCTCAATTATTATGAATTAACACAAATGTATTTTTCTCTCTTTACCTGATTTTCTTCTTTTTAATATTATACTAGCGGCGCCCTGCGGTATTACCCGCTGTTAAGAAGTAGCCTATGTATTAATCCAGGGTTTTAGCTGCCTCCATACCGAATTTTATCAAAATTGGTCCAGCCTCTTGAGCGTGAAGAAGTAAAAAAAAAACACACGAACTTTCGCCTTTATTACTTTAGTGTGATTTTTACTACTACAGCCTATTTGCGTCCCACTGCTGGGCACAGGCCTCCTCTCATCACGAGAGGGTTTGGGCTGTAGTCCCCACGCGGGCCCAGTGCGGATTGGGGACTTCACACACATCTTTGAATTATTTCGCAGTTGCGTGCAGGTTTCCTCACGATATTTTCCTTCACCGAAAAGCACAGTGGTTAATTCAAATTGAATTTCGCACATAAGTAAACTTAGAGGTGCGAGCCGGAATCGAACCCCCGACCCTCTGCATGAGAGGCGGTAGGTCGAACCACTAGGCCACCACGGCTTCGGTGATTTTTAATCATCTTCGATTTATAAACGAAGTCAGGCAACATTGTTAAAAGTAAAGACGAATAATAATAGAACGTTTGTGAATTATTTTTATTTACAACCACCTCCACAATTACATAACTCAGTACATTTGAGCTGGCGTTTGACACATTGCACCTGGAACTGCAAGATTTCACGCACCGACATCTTTTTAATTCTAGGCATGCTTGAGCAACCGTAGGACTTTGGGTCCACAGTGGCACCCAAGCTTCTTCTTCTTTCTGCCAACCCCATTCATGTGGGCAAGGAATTTTTTGCGTCGCGTCTTCTTTAGGCACTTTTTTGTAGTATAAAATCCATATCCATATTAATTTGGCATGGAGATAGTTCGGGTCCCCGGAAAGGACATAGGCTACTTTTCATCCCGGAAAAACGCGTAGTTCCCGTGGGAAAGCGGTAAATAAATTCCACGCGGGCGAAGTCGTGGGCAGAAGCTAGTGTTATTATAAATCTGGTCAAGAAATTGATTTGGGTAGGAACGTTCTTTAAACAATAGTGATATATGCGAGGTGTTGATGATATCGTTCTGTTCCGATGTGTAGGTTACAGGTAGGTAGGAAAGCTAGAAGGCCTAGAAGAACTATGGGTAGGTACCCATAGTTCTTCTAGGCCTTCTAGCTTTGGAATACGAGATATGACTAGTACAATGACATCTGTATCGGTCGACTGTTTCTAACATAATTTTAGAGTGTCAATACCTGGCATGTCACACTATACAGCTTCATGTAAACATGAAGCTATATAGTGTAACGTACAGTAACGAACTTATTAGTACCCAAATCAATTTCTTGACAAGATTTACAAAAACATTTTATAGTAAAATGGCTTTCTTTCTTGTCTAAGGTCCTGCCCCTATTCCATTATTTTACCGGATGAAACACAACGTCATCTTTTGAAAAGGACAATAAAAACGCATTTGAGACAACGAAGGTATATCAGAATGTCACACGAGCATTTGAAGCACTTTATAAAGAGTAAAAGGCAGACCCTGAAATTCTAAAATTTGTGATTGTAATGTATATTATGTCAGGTAAAGAAACGATATTTAAAAGATACACTTATTCAGAACTTTCATATTTAATTAGTTTTTTTGTTTTTCATATCATGCTTCTCTGTGACAATAAATGAGTGTCTCAAGCATTTGTTTACAAAAGAGAACAGCCAAATCGAAAATTTGCCTCCTACAGAAGCTGCCCTCAAACAACACACCTCAAGGGCAGTTTAGTTTTACAGGCTGTTTATATTTGGGGACAGTGTCGAAAGAAGACGCGACGCAAAATATTTCTTGCCGATATGAATGGGGTTGGCAGAAAGAAGAAAAAGCTTGGGTGCCACTGTGGACCCAAAGTCCTACGGCTGCTCAAGCATGCCTAGAATTAAAAAGATGTCGGTGCGTGAAATCTTGCAGTTCCAGGTGCAATGTTTCAAACGCCAGCTCAAATGTACTGAGTTATGTAATTGTGGAGGTGGTTGTAAATAAAAATAATTCACAAACGTTCTATTATTATTCGTCTTTACTTTTAACAATGTTGCCTGACTTCGTTTATAAATCGAAGATGATTAAAAATCACACTAAAGTAATAAAGGCGAAAGTTCGTGTGTTTTTTTTACTTCTTCACGCTCAAGAGGCTGGACCAATTTTGATAAAATTCGGTATGGAGGCAGCTGAAACCCTGGATTAATACATAGGCTACTTCTTAACAGCGGGTAATACCGCAGGGCGCCGCTAGTATAATATTAAAAAGAAGAAAATCAGGTAAAGAGAGAAAAATACATTTGTGTTAATTAATAATAATTGGGAGAATATTTATTACAAGTATGATATTATTGTAAGCACTTTAATTTATTGATATTATGAAAGCTTTTTGCGTTGACATTGACAGTTTTTCGGGTCTTGTTACCGTCCCCTACGCTGCGCTGACGACCGTCGCAGTACATTAAATATTTTATTTTACATTGAAAATTGTAAAAGGTATACTTACTGTTAATGTTTTTAGATTCTGCATTAAAGGGGCTTTTAGACAGTATTTTTTTATAAACCAAATTTCATACAAAAATATGAAAATATGAGGGTTTGTTTGCATTTCGCTACTACTAAAAGTTTATTATTCTAAGGTTTGCGTCATATTTTGCTAGGGGACCCTAAAAAACTGGTATGAGGAATGAATCGGGCATCATCTAGTTACCTGAAAACGATACCAAACTTGACTCAAAAGTCCAAACTAATCCGCCAGGATTTTTTTTCTGGGCGCCGGGAGCTCTGTACTTTAACCCCCCCTCCCCCCCACCAGTCGCGGAGTTCAAAATGGCTACCGGGCGTTTTGGACTTAGGTCAACGTGTATAACATTCCTACCAAATGGCATTGCTGTACTCAAAATTTCGACCTCTCCATACAAGCATTCCCAATAGAAAACGGACTATCACGGTGGAGGCATATATAACGTAGCTGAAAGGAAAACTATCACAGCTATATAGGCTAGGTATACAAGTTTCCGGGTCATGGGCGACCAACTTATTAAATGCTTACGGAAACATAAAAAATCAATATACATACTAATGAAAATTACTAATATAACGTCGTAAGCTATGAGCCTTATAAAGTAATTTTAAATATCATTTCCAACTAGTAATTTTCTATCGTAATGATAATTAAAAAAACAATAATTTTACTTCAGCGGCAGGGGCGGCGTCGGGCGGGCACGTCATACCGCAGTCTAGCTAAGATGCTAATAAGTCTTAGAAAGGTAATGTGGGCATCGTCAACTTCGGAACCCTATACATTGCGCGTGTCCCGACACGCACTTGGCCGGTTTTTTCATTTTATTGCTACGACAACACATTTGTATTGATTGGAACATTGCGGCCAGGTAATTGAATTCAAGTTCTTTTCGAGGTTATTTATTTCATCAGAATTATAAAGAAGCATTCTTGTGCTTTCTCAGAAAGAAACAAAGGGATTTCTGCCCTTTCTAATAAATTATTACGCATAAGTTTACACAAGACACCTGCTCGGTGACGCCGAAGGTATTTTTGAACTTTCGTATCACTCTCTACGGGAAAGATAAAATACCTTCCTTTGTACCTACGTAGAAAAAGTGAAATAGGTTTATGTATATTACCATCGTGACTGCTGTCACAAAGAGACTTACTCTGAATGCCAATTAGTATTTTTTAAATTTCACCCGAGGGTCCTAAAACACAAGTGACTTAACGTAGTTGACTGCGATGCGATATGATTTGGTTAACCTCATGACCTGAACCTGGTCCTTTGGCACCTGGGAAAATTTTATTCATTATGTACTTTTAGAGAAAACAGTGTTTTAGTGAAAATTGGTGCGTTACGTATGGCTACCGCTTAACGATTGTTAATGCAAGCGCTGAAGGTATGACCGTGTGCAAAAATGGCGGACCACGAAATGGTTTGTGATTTGTCTATCTGAGACCCTCGACTTTATAAAAAGCAATGTCGCCGCGCGCGCGCATGGTTCCTTATCAATAAGTCCCCACCTACAATTATGGGACCTTGTTCACTTATTGCTGTAATTCTCAGAAACTATGCAGATTTCGACAAGACCATCTAGGACTGCCTAGGATTTAAGCCAAACTGCAGAACTAATTACGAGTTCTTCGGGAAAATTGATAATTGTGCTGCATTTAATAAAGCTGCGATTTGGCTAAAATTGTTGTAAATTTGATGGACTTTAAAAAAAGAGTCCTAGATTAGAACATTATTAAATGGATCTATATCCATTTATAGAAATTGTCCTCGGTCAGCTCAACTACTCACTTTTGTCGACGACGAATTGATTTCGCCGACACACTTTGTCGTAATCAGACAAATCTTTAGAGACTGTCGTATTTCCCAAGTCGGGCGTTTATTGACATCAGTTTCTTTCCGTTCCGGGGATGTTACCGGAAAATCGAAGGAAAATACAGGACGATCTCGTTTAGGATTAAGTAGAATAATCTAGGATCATGTCGGCTTAGAGCTGGTTGGGAAAAACCTCTGCGTTACTGAGACGAATTTTGATAATCCCGTTCATACGTGATGCTGGATGTTTGCCCTCGAGGTATGCCCCGTTCACGTCAATCGGCCTCGAAGTAATCTTAAATAGCTAATGAGCTCTCGGGACTGGGAATTGTGATCACAGGTAATTACACTTGTGTAAGTTGTACTTTGTGTCTTGTCTGTGTATAAGAGATTACGTCTCTACGCGTTTCCTACGTTTTCCTTATGTGTTTTGGGTACATTTGAGGAAATGAAATTTTAATTGAATTATATCTTTGTAACTGAAAAAAGGACTTAAAGGCAAATGCGTTCACCTGAGATGTATGACGATGCCTTGAGCCCTATTTCTTACTTAAATTGTATTAGACAAAACAGTCCTTTTGTCCGGCGAACAAATCGCCCGGGGATCGTATTATTCCGTGCGTAGATTTATTGGCGCTGGATCGAGCCTTTGTTGGGCTTTTCCATAAATCTCCCGCCTACTTAAACGGTTATTAGGACACGAGCGATTGATGTGCAATGGCCAGCCTCGTGTGGGTACAAGCACGGCGAGTTCAAAGACTGAAGCAGAAAAATAATTGAAACTATACTATGTATTAAAATAAACTGAATTACCTTAACTATGCCTGGTAGCTTAGCCTGGAATATAACTTAGTAATATCTTTGTTTTACACCAATTTATTATTACAAGAATAGATATTTCCTTTGATGACAAAAAAAATAGAAAGGCGAACCTTTGTGTTCACATATTCTATTTATTAGTAGGTAAGTATAGGAATTCAAGTGTTCCTACTATTTCAGGATAGTTACTTTTTAACCTTTTACGTATTACAGTATTTATGACTCCTGAGACATTTATCAGTGATTGTTCCAAGTTATTTTGGCTAAAACATGTTGCAATCTAAAGAAATCCATTCCTATTGCAAATATTGTACTTACCTTATTCGTTCTAGAAATTGATTATTTCTATTGAAGTTCTATCCAAATAATTTCAAGGAGAATTTACCAAAAGGTTGTTGCCCGAAGATAAACAGTACTTACTTGACCCCCCCTCCCTCTCTATAAACTTGCTCCTTCTACATGGCACTCAAGATGCACTCAAGGCATTTCAAGTAAAAATATACCTACGAACGACACTAAGCAAGTTTTGATATCAATGGTATTTAATGACATGAAAGTTCCATAACTTAATAATTGCCTTGGAAATGTAATGTTTATGTACGTGAAAACGGTATTCTGATTAATGTTTGTTAATAAATGCGAAATGAACTGTGATCAAATGGAACAATAAATAAAAAATACCTGGTTATTCTTAAAGGATGTCCTGCGGAGAGCACTTTGCTGTTGTAAATTCACTCTTAATTTATCTTTTTGTGGATTGCTTTGGTTGTAAATGCGGTTGGGGTGTGGGAAACTCGGCAAAAAGCCTACCACAAGTAAAAGAGAAAAGTTCAGCTCAAACCAATTGGTGTATATTTGTGGTAGGAATCCAATTTACGTGTTAACTTACTACGTATTAACTTTAGTAAATATATAATGTGTGTGATACAAGTGTGAACGGCTTAAGTAAGTACCCTTTAGCATAAGGCCCGTCATGTGCGGAATAACTTTATAAAATGACTAGCTTTTCCCCGCAACTTCGTATGCGCAGAAGTATTAAAATGAAAAATCCCGTTTTTTCCCGTTCCCGTGGGAATTTAGCAAAATCCTTTCTTAGCAGATGCCTACGTTATAACATCTACCTGCATGCCAAATTTCAGCCCGATCCGTCCAGTGGTTTGGGCTGTGCGTTGATAGATCACTATGTCAGTCAGTCACCTTTGAGTTTTATATATTTAGATTCCAATCGCTAAGAGGTAAGTACGATCGACTATTGAATATGTGCTAGTTTTTTAGGGTTCTGTATCCAAAGGGTGAAAATGGAACTCTATTAATATGCCTCCGATGTCCGTCCGTCCGTCCGTCTGTCTGTCACAGGGCTCTATCTCTTCAACGGAAATAGCTAGAGATCTGAAATTTTCACAGAATGCGTGTTTCTATGGCCGCCATCACAACAAATAATAAAAAACCGGCCAAGTGCGAGTCGGACTCGCGCACCGAGGGTTCCGTACAAACCTGTAAGGTTTACAAAGTTCGTTCTTTACGACAATCGAGTCATAACTATGGTATTTTTATTGCAAAATGAAATTCATAACATTACAATGGGGAAAGATGGAGTAGCATAAATTTAAGACAAAGATCTTAAAAAATATATATTTTGTAATGTAACTAAAAATTTAAGGTTTTCGGAATTTTTCCTTTATGTGTGCTATAAAACGTTGCTTCATGCCAAATTTCAAGATTCTAGGTCGACTGGAAGTACCCTTTAGGTTTTGATTCCCTTGCGAGTACTTGCGAGTTTCAAAATATGCAGCTTAAATTGCTGTTTCTTTTGATTGCGTTGACATAGAAGTTTGATTTTGTTACAGCTTAAAGGTATTATACTCGTAGACCTGAGTATTTGGTATGAATTTCAATTTAATACCTTTACGCGTTTATGAGGAAATGGGTAGTAAGGTTAAAATTATTAAAAAAAAATATATTATGTGATGTAACTAAAAATTTATGGTTTTCGTAATTTTTCCTTTATCTATGCTATAAGACGTTGCTTCGTACCAAATTTCAAGATTCTGAGTTCACGGGAAGCACCCTGTAGGTTTTGATTCCCTTGCAAGTGTCGAAAATTTGCGGCATAAACGGCTGTATCTTTTGATTGCGTTGGCTTAGAAGTTTGATTTTTTCACAGCTTCAAGGGACAGTAGACCTGAGTAATTGATATAAATTTCAGCTTCATACCTCCACGCGTTCCTGAGAAAAAGGGTCTTGACAGACGGACGGACAGACGGACAACAAAGTGATCCTATAAGGGTTCCGTTTTTTCCTTTTGAGGTACGGAACCCTAAAAAGTAAAAAAAAAATGTATACTTATATAAATGGACGTCTTCATACAAGTTAGTGTTTTTTCTTGTCTTGTTTCCGGCGCTCTATCTAATAAATCGTTATAGGTAGATACTGAAATTTTAACCAAAATATGGTTGGATAAATGCTCCATAACAACAAATACTGAAACTGTCAATAAATTTATTCCCAATGCAGAAAATCCACACGGCTGCGTAACTTTCCGCAGTTTTTCGAACTTCTCCCTATATACATTAAGCACCTTACTACACTGGCGAAATTAGGTATCTATATGTTCCATAGTTATACTTATAACGAATAGTACAAAAGTCTTAATTCAAATTTCGAATATTTTTTGTATATTCATTCAAGTCCATGGTATGACTACTGGTCCATGTTGCCAGTGTTTTTTTTCTAATGACCTCATCGATGTCGTTGGCAGGTAAACTAAAGAAGTATGTTTAGTTTAAAAAATAATAGTACAGTCGAGTTCGCCAATATATACACACTTTTGCACCTTACCACGTTGTAATAAGGTCCAAAAGTGTACACATATTAATGAACTCGACTGTACATAGTTATGATGAATTAATAAATTATATACAGACGATGATTCTCAATTCCGATATGTGATTTTTCTCCTATCTTCCAATAAAATATTGTTCGGCTTCGACCCTGCTAAATAGGGTCATAGGATACTTAGTGTTGTGATTAAATTGTTTTTTTTTGTTCACCATAGGGATCACATAGAGACGCTCAGTTTTACGGAACCGTACATATGCGATTCCGCATTTTTGATATCTTTATTATTATTATTTTCTCGTAACTATATGCTAGTTCTATGAATATTTCCTCATGTCATTTTTAGACAGCGTAAAGCTACTGTTATACAGTGGATGTTCATTAAAATAAATTGGCTTACTGTAGTTCGTTCTCCACTACGCCTGCACGCTATTCTTGCTTTGCCGAGTAGAGCCATTATGCGAAACATTATTAAATTCAAAACACCGTTTGTTACGTTAAAATGATACTTCTGTTCATTTGGCTACTGCGAAAATTTCATTATGAATTATTCTCATTGTTGAATTACATTTTCATTTTTGTAATAGGTTCATTGTCAACTTTTTTTCGTTTAGTAATTTTATTCTTCGGTTTTAAAACAAATGGAATTTCACATGCCTTACTACGACGGTCGCTACGAACAACATAACAAACGTGTCAGAAAAATGCTCACGGTTAACAAAACGGTCAAAGCAGTTTCTTTGAAATATTCAAATACAAATATATTCGTGCAATGATGATAATTTTAATTTTATGTTGGTACATAATAATATTTTGCTTTTCACTTTAGGGATTTCTGGATATCCTCTCTTAGTGCTCCCCTAAACCCTCCCCCCAAGGAAGCTAGAACCAACATGCCAAATTTCAGCTTTCTGCGACCAGTAGTTTTGGCTGTGCGTTGTCTATCAGTCGCTCAGTTGCGGAAGAGTTTTACCTATTATTGATGATAAAGTTGTTTACTATCACTAATATGGCGGGACTAAATAATGTTTATATCATACTTCATTCTATGTTGGTCCAAGGTCCTATTATTTTAGTTTTAGAAATTAACTTTTTCTTGCTACATGCAAAACTAACCTAGCTATTTTTGAAAATATACTTTACGATCACTTTAATGAGGTTTTTAATGTGAATGGTGTCGCGTAGTTTTATGCCCTGACAAGCTGTTGCCAAACACTTTCCAAAATTTATGATTCGCTTTTTCTGAACTGAAATGTAAAATAAAAATAAAAAGGGTAGTTTTTAGATTATTGAACTTTCATTATCCAAAAGAAAGTGCAATCTTAGCAACGTTCTTTACTACTCTTATTTGCACTTCGTTATGTCTTATATTATATCCCATAAGCAGATCTTAATAAGTCAATAGCAATAGCCGACTGTTATTACAAGACTATGCTAGTGTTAGTCAGAGCGTGCCATTGATTCGCATGTATTTAGTTTCATTCGAATAACCGTGTACCTACTACCTACAGGTA
Source organism: Aethes cnicana (assembly GCA_963971205.1). Lineage (NCBI taxonomy): Eukaryota > Metazoa > Arthropoda > Insecta > Lepidoptera > Tortricidae > Aethes > Aethes cnicana. The sequence goes on along the minus strand of OZ020274.1, from coordinate 9,850,491 downwards.
AGAGAAAAGATATGTATCCAGCCAAAGTATCAAAATATGTATACAGCGACTTTAACGACATCGCAATAGAGTCGCTATAATAATACATATTTTGATGCTTTGGTAGGGTACAACATGGTATGGCATTTAAAAAAATTTAAAACCTTGTAAACAGAGCGTTTGAATACATGCAATTTGAGACATTGTGTTTTATTGTTGCACGGTTGTAAGGAGTAATATTTGTAGATATCAATATTTTTCTATAGCACATACTGGCACCAGTCATTGAGCTGATGGTAGCTTCAAATTTGACTTAGCGCTGATAGTAGTATCAGCGGCAAGTCAAATTGTGCGTGAATAAATTGGATTAATCGAGAAACGTGCCTCGGTAATCCGATTAATAATTGCCAAGTACATAAGTATATATATTTCCATAAGACGTTCGTATAAAGACGCGGGACTAATGGGACGTTAATAATTTGCGCGAGTCTCTATTCAATGGCGGCGTCGTGAGATTTATCACTACAGAATCCTGGCAAGATGCCTCCTGGCACAAGCTGATTATGCACTTTTTAAATGCTATCATGGAGACAATTAGGCTTAAATGCAGATGAAACGGATGAATACATTTTGGGAAATATGTCTTTGACACACCGATAATCATATTTGTAGGTACCTAATAAATTTCATATGGGTGAGAATGTTTTATTCAGATTTTTGAAAAGGATATTTCAAGAGATATTGGAACGATAAAAATAACTTTTACTTTTATATGAATATGTGATAGAACTTTTACAAATCACACTTTGATATCACTAGTCCATAATACCTAATGAAATATATAAATATGGAAATTTCTTACCAATAAAATTGATTTTTAAAATGGCCATGACATTATGATATAATTAGCCTACTGATTGACGTAGGTGAGGTACCTACTTGAAGAAGAAGTAGAAAACATTTATACACACCAAATATACATAATATGTATATTTGGTGTTCTTCTTCGAGTAGGTACCTATACTTACACACACACATTAAACTTGCAGTTTAAACTTTCTTGTTTAAAAATACTTACAGCAACCACTACTGTTCTCTAGCGGAAGTTGTTAATTAAAATGTTTTTTTTTTTTTTTATATAAAGGCTTTACACGGGTAAGGTAATTTTATTATCTGGTGTACACAGAGTCGTAAAGCGACGTATCGCCGTCACAAAAGTTTGCTTTGGCAGAACAGGTTGTAACATAAAATTTTACAACAACTTTAGACGTTACGATATTATAGCTTTTTGATATCTTGTTCCATCTAATAATAGGTTTATGGTTTTTAATTTGAAGTTTCTACTTACAGGGCCATGAAGTAATTTCAGGCTTACTCATATTTTGTAATTATTTTCTTTACTTGTTATCGGATTGTTATCAATAATCATAAATAGGTGTAAAGATATACTAGCGCCATGCTACGTGTCGGTCCAGGTGAACAAGGAATTTATGCTCATAACAAAATTAACATAAGAGATAATTTCGTAACCGAACTGTTTGTAATTTTTTTTTAGAATGGGACTCAATCAATCAATCAATCAATATTTATTCAGTAACAATACAAATGATTGTGTTTGAAATAAAAAATAAATTTAAAATTACAATTAAAATAATCATTAAGAACAAATGTTACACATTAACTATTTGAATACTAATTAAAATAACAATTAAATCTAACAATAACAATTCACAATATTACTAATTTAAGTACGTATTTTAAGTACGTATGTACAAGATGATTTTTGTTCTTAAATAGGTAGGTACATTAAAATAGGAGAAATCAATGAAATCATAGTGTCTTCGTGACTTAATTTATTCATTTCGTAGAATGCTGTCAAAAATAGATATTCAAGTGTTGCTTGTAAAAATTTGACGTTGTAGCACGGCAAACCTCCGTGCTGCATTATTGGCCGACGCGTACATTCAAATAGTTCAAATTCTTAATTCAAAATTGATAGTAGTTGTCTTTTGTTTTTTTTTTCCTTTGACGGGGTCATTCGGCTTGAGACTTCAAATTGAAAGCGTGAATATTTTAATTGCGCGTTTTTTAACTATACAAGTTAAAAAACAATAATATTATATAGGGCTGCCTCTTATGCAGGTATGTATAGTGTATATATTGTACATATAGTTTAGAATATTGTAAAACCTAGTCCAAGTTTTATTTAGTCGTCACTGGCCTCGACGCTAAGTAGGGCTTGGACTGGGTGCTGGGCTATGTTGCAGCATGTTGTTTGTTTTCAGCCTTTCCTGCCTCCTTCCTTCATTGGCCTTCCTTCTGCTGCTGCCTCGGAGCTGTGGGCTACACCTGAACCTCACGGTCGGCTCCGAGGCCCTTCTCGCTTCTATCCTTGAATGTTCCTGTTTCTTCAACCGTGATTGCGCTTCGCTTCTCAAGGCCAGTGACTTTTTTTTATATACCGCGAGTGCTGAGTGATAACATTTATTTTAATTTGTAGATACATTTTGTAATTTTAAAACACACTGTTATTTTATTTTAATTCCACGGCGAGCTAGCCAGGTTACGACGTAAAATAACTAGGGTAAAATTTCATTGCGGTTGAGTGTATTTTCATGACATTTATTCAAGAATAGGGATGACGACAGGTTGAAGAAATCGAAATTCTAATTAGTCCGTCAGTCAGGTAATGAAAAAATATTATACACGTATTTTTTGTTTTATCAAATTAACAAAGAATGATTAAGTTAAAACGCATTAAAGATGGACACCTTTAGGTATAAATCGTACCTAACCGTGACGTCACGCGACATTTCAACTCAATATACCTCCGTATAAGTTTGATTATGTGAAAAAAGAAAAAAATACGTGTCCATTACTGTTCAATAATCTTCGTGATAGACTAAGGACAAAAAAGTTGTCGTCTCCCCAATAGGGGGCAATAGCCCCAATTAAGGCATTCACCTCGAAATCTAATATTCTGCAAAGCCGGACACACGTTTGACTACAATTTGTGACATCCAGGATGCGCCGTTCGATGATCGTATACAATACACGTGAAATTGCACTGGCGATTGGTTCCAGGAAATCGTCAACATGCAGATTAAGGCGTCTTGTGAACATCACTGACTAGAGCCGACCAAATTTCATACAAATCGACCGGCAAGTACTGAAATTGTGGGTCTACACAATAGTATACATTACAGACCTAGGGTGGTGAATTCGTAAATGTCCCAGATCGCAGGTTTCTGTGGCCCGAACCGAAGGTGAGGGCCATAAATATGCGATCTGGGGCTTTACGAATTACCGCCCGTGGTTTGTCAAAAGTTTTACGTCTTGCCTTGGCCAAGAAGTGAGATTTTCTCTCCGCGTAGCGGGCAGAAAATCCCACTTTACGGCCAAGGGTGACGTAAAAAATATTTTATATTTACGCCAAATATGCGAAAACTAGCTTCTGCCCGCGACTTCGAACTTGAACTACGCGTTTTTCTAGGATGAAAAGTAGCCAATGTCCTTTCCCAGGACTTCAATATCTCCATGCCAAATTTAATGTAAATCGGTCAAGCGGTTGAAGCGTGAAGTTGTAACAGACAGACAGTTACTTTCGCATTATAATATTAACTTCCAGGATTATATAGTATAACAATATGGATATAATATATAATTATAATCCTACTAATATTATAAACGCGAAAGTTTGTAAATATGTATGGGTGTTTGTTACTCTTTCACGTAAAAACTAGTGAATGGATTTAATGAAACTTTACAATAATATAGCTTATATATCAGAATAACACATAGGCTACAATTTATAGAGATACTAGCTTCTGTCCGCGATTTCGCACGCGTGGAATCGGATATCGCGCGTTCCCGCGGGAACTATGCGTTTTCCGGGATAAAAAGTAGCCATGTCCTTTCCCGGGACCCCAACTATCTCCATGCCAAATTTCATCTCAATCGGTCAAGCGGTTGAAGCGTGAAGAGGTAACAGACAGACAGACAGACAGACAGACAGACAGAGTTACTTTCGCATTTATAATATTATAATATGGATTGTGTATATAAGCTACTGGAAATACTAATCTTGCGCAGACAAAGTCGCGGGCACCAGCTAGTAATATAATAATATGGATAACAATAGTAGGTAGTGTTTTTTTGTATTATAATATAACCATAAATTAATAAAGATTTAGTTTGAGGAGTCTTTGCCCAGGAGCGATACGTTAATAGGCTGTTGTGATGATGCATGCACTTACATTCAGCAGCCACATCCTGCGGAATCGTTGCAATGGTTTGATTATAAAGAAGCAACCGCCGCGATAATAACATCACGATGTAATTTTAAACTTATCCCTCAAACCCAGCTGTGTATAGGTAGGTGAATTTGCATATTTGTGCGTTTAAGCTCGGGGTTGGGCCGGAGTGATTGAATTATTAACTGACTGCCACGGGCCCGGAGGTACTTTGTTCAGACGTGAGCTGTGTTCGGGACGCGGATTTGCGTTAGCCCTCATAATTGTTATAATTAGCCGCTGTCCGGCCTCGATAATTACTGCTGCACACTGCAATAATCCCTTACATGCGTCTCTAGGGGACAACCTCGCTGTTATCTGAATTTATGATGCGAGATAGATAAAAACCGCTTCGCAACTCGCGTGTTCTGTTGGTGTATGAATACGGCTTTTTCCATTTATCATTTGTATTCTGTCAAATTATTCTAATATCCATACTAATATTATGAATGCGAAAATGACTTTTTTGTCCTTCTGTTACCTCTTCTCGCTTAAGCCGCTGGATTGGGGCATCCAAAAAACTATGCGTTTTTCCGCGATATAATTATAGACTCTGTGCTTCCCTCGAACTGAAACTGTATCCATAAAGAAATCATCTAAATCGGTGACGTTTGAAATATGGAATGATAGGTACTTAGTTGCGAAGTTTGGAAAACAACAAAATATTATGACTGTTTAGTTCTGTTCTAGAATTAAGTATTTCAATAGATGTCAGGAGACTGCGAATCTCCCGTCGAGCACAGATTGCGGTATCAATATTTAAGTAACACAGATTCCTGCTGTTTCTGTACTCTATTTAATAACTATTCGAGCAATGGAGACGGAACAAACGGCAGGCTAGGGACGAGTACCTACACACAAATAACAAAGAGCAGTAGATTTGGGAACTCCGACCAACTCTAACGATTGAGTGAACTCCGACAGAAGTGAATTAATAACTTTAGTTCCATTCGGAGAGGTCGCACGAATCTCATGGTTGCTGTTCGCGGATTGGTTATAGTGAATTCAAAATTCATATTCAATATTTAGGTTATTCTATGTACCTATAGGTTTGCGCGGGCTGGTTTTCCGCAACTCAACGTCTAGATGCGCCTATTTTTCTAGGGTAGGTATTCTATAAATCGATTGCATTAGGCGCATCAGGACGGGGTGCGAGTCGGGTTCCTTTTCATGTGCCCAAGTGCTGCCAGTCCTTTTGGATTCGTCTGGGGGAACGGGAGTGCCTGGTGCCGGTGCACCCTCGGTCAATAATACTCCTTGACCGAAGTATAGATGGCTGATGGCGAATACCCGACGAGGGCGGGGGGAGGCTTTGGCTTCGGAGTGTCTCTCTGCACGTCCCTATGATTTAAGCAAAGGGCGTGCAAGGACATTTAAAAATAATCATTAGCTTTAAATATATTACTAACTCAAACATTTTAAGCGAGAGACCTCATCATGTTCTTATTGACATGTATTAATGAACTCTTTCATACATGATGTATTTCATTATTTATTGACATTTTGAGACTGTCGACATCTATGGAATTTATATTTATTTGACAATGGAGGCCATCTCCATAATATTTTTTTTTCTGGACCCTTGGAGACTATACATCTCTAAGATCTTAGATTTAAGTTTAAGTTAGGGACTATACATCCCTTCAATTTAATTTTAGTACGTATATGTATATTTTATACATGTAATGTAGAATTTGTAAATTTTGAAAAAAGGCCTTCAGCTTGAGTTTGTTGCGGCGCTTCTTCTCAAGCAATAGGTCTAGGAAGCGCTGGTAAATTCTTTTTCTGACGTGTAAAAGTGCCCCTATGTGGCCAATTTGCTGAATAAATGATTGAATTTTGAATTTTGCAGAGAAGACGAGTGTGGACGTTGCCCGTTTCAGGGCGGCGTATGTGTGGCCCCGGTCACTCGCTGACTGGGACTTCACTTGAGGTAGCGGCCCGTAAGGGCTGCTTTAGTGGAGTGGGGTTGCGGAGGAAGAAGAGTGCCGGTATCACGATGCGCCGTTCTCCCTGTCAGAGGACAGGGAGAACGGCGCAACCTGACTGATGGAGCAGTGTCCACAGAGGGAAGGGTTGACTCCAAACCTTAACCTCTGGTTGATGTCTGCTGAGGACTCGGGTGGTGAATGGGGGGGTTCACTGCCTGTGGGTCAAGTCCTCGGCTGGTTAGCGTGACTCGTTTCCTCGGCACGCCTCCAGCGAAGGAGGGGTCTCTGGTATCCACTTGGAGGAGTCCTGCTGCGGCGCGCGGCCGCGACGGGGCAATGGTTTTGTGCGCTAAGGCGATCCCGCACTCCGTCATTGCGCGGCATGGGGCAAATCGTTGGGTTTTTAGACGGTAGTCCGGGCGGATAAGGCCATCAGCCTGGGAGTACGTCATACCCGTCTTGAACCCCAACCGGACGGGAGGCGTAAATACATTTTCCCAAGGTTAAAAAAAGGTTCATCAGGACTCATATATAACAACCTTATCGTTCCTTACATTATAATTATCCTTCGCCAAATGTTAATACTGTTGGCAAAGCGTCGTGTCGATATTAGGACAGTATAGGCTATCGGTTCTTTAAGCATGTCCGTCTGTCTGCATAAACTCACAAACCCCTGAACGGATTTTTATGCAGTTTGCACAAATAGAGTAGTTTCCGAGAAACTTTTTAGTATTCACCCAGTATTTATCGACAGCGATCATCGCAAACGCACATGTATCTATATACGATTTTTATATGTTGTTAGGACACTTGAGAGTAGTTTACTTTATGGGGGCCCCATTCTCAACCCCACGGGTTTTGGTCAACCCGTAACCATTTTTTTAATTGATATTAAAAATGGTTTATTTTAGATTGTGAGCGTTTGCGAATGTTTGTTTTTTAAAGTTTCGGTTAATACTGTATTATAGGTATTGTGAACACATGTAGTGAATAAATATTTTCCATCGAAATGTCTCGATTCTGATCTTTGTACAAAATAAGCAATGTTTATGCTTATATAATTAACAAGCTGTCTCCTGAGACTTCGTACAAGCGTAAACATTAAAATGTAAACATCTCATTTCTTCCCGTTCCCGTGGGAATTTCGGAAAACCTCTCTTAGTGCTCCCCTACACTCCCCAAGGAAACTACATGTCAAATTTCAGCTATCTACAATCGGTGGTATGGCCTTTGCGTTGATATATTTGTCAATCACTTTTGCCTTTTATATACAGAAGAAAACAGAAGATTGCGGGTTGGTTGACGTTTCTGTATGGAATGACAGCTCGGCGGCCATAGTCCGTCAATTATGCATGAATCAACTCAGCCTACGAGTAAGTATGAGAAACTCACAGTTATCAACTAATAATTACCAAACAAAATCTGTGATGTTTAATAAATAAACGAAATATTGCTTAGAGCAGCAATATTTTATACCAAATTGGGTACATTATGGCGTACGTGGCGGCATCACAATGCACACTTGGAGCCATATATCAAGCGTATTATAAAAGCAGCGAGAGGCGTACAAGCAGGCAACGCTCGCGGTCTTCACGAAAGTAATTTCACGAGACCCTCCCACGTTCGAAGGAAACCCGAAAATAGGGACCGTTCCGATCACTTTATTCAATACTTATATTACATTGCGACATATAGTTATGATATTTAAAGAAATATCACAACTACTCTGTTGCAATATAATTATTGATTTCATCAAATAGTATGTATGCGTAAGTAGGTCTACCTACTTTTCAACCCCCTCCGCTCCGGCACAAATTAGGAGTATTATTTTGACCATGAATTAAGCAGACCTTGCCTTACCTTAACTTATTTAGGGCTGATTTGTGTATCGTCTGATTAAATTTATTATTCGGATATAATATAACACAATACAATATTTCAATTTCTTCCGGAATAAATTCAAATTGTGTGTGGACTATGCGAAGAAAGAATGTATCTGACGATTGAAATATCAGCCCTTAGTGAATTATTTATTACCTCGGTTTATATTTGACACTCGCATACACACTCAACATAACTCATGTCGACATTGCAATTTGGTGTTGCTAAATGACACGCAGAAATGGCTTCCTCATAGACAGGTCTAGATTTCCTGGCCAATCTTTATCCATGTACGTCTGTGGCTTTGTAGCTCGGCAACGGATGACCTGATTTTGATTTCCTTCCTTTTTTTAGGCGAGTTAACCGAGAGAGTTCGCAGATAAATTTTAAGAAAGTCCAAGTTATTACAAGTGGAATAACGTGTTGTGTCGTTACGTTAGTAGAACTACTACCACTAGGTAATAAGCCAAGGTCCCAATCGTACACATACCTACGTCCCCAAGCGCTCGCTGGAATGAGCAAAAACAGTGAAAATAAAGTGAAATACAGTGAAAACGTTGTTATTCTCGTGTGGATTACCTCGCGTCGTTCCGAGCCTGTCTAGCGAGCGAACTACAGCTTTTGTACATTTCAAATTTAAAATAATTAAATAAGCCAGTGTTTTCGGGTTCTAATTTGCTTTATTGTGTCGGTTCGATGATAAAAACGCGCCCATATGAATGTAGCCAAAATTCAGCATACGAGATATTATAATCTGGAAGTCCAACCGGGAGGGTTTGTGTAGTGATTCCAGCGCGTTAGATTAAAATGTGGAAGATACCTAGCTTCCTATTAAGTACCGACATCTACCAAATCTCAGCCATCAATAATCGCTGTGTGCAAAGACGGCGGTGGGGGAGATGAAAACGATCGCAGCGTGTGACAAATATGAAAACTCTGGCGGACCCAGTGAAGTGAACTGTCACTGTTGCCGATTTTATTTGCATTGCATTTGTACATCTGGAGCGAGTAATGACATCCGAGGCATCTTTAATCTTTATCTCTCGTTATGAGGTTAGGTAAAGAGACATACAAGAAAGAAAGAAAAAAATACCGGTGAACGAGCTGTCGGTAGGCCTCCAACAAGATGGAGTGTCGACCTTGTAAAGGTCGCGGGAACACAGTGGATGCGAGTGGCACAGGACCGGTCTCAGTGGCGCGCCTTGGGGGAGGCCTAGGTATGTCCAGCAGTGGACGTCTATCGGCTGAAATGATGTTGATGATGATGAATACAAAAAAATAACGTAAATCAATTCACTGGAACCGGGTTCCAAGGCTTCATCACAGTGTGCGCAGCCGCTAAACTCGTGTTAGCCTCTTACTCGAGTTAAGTTAACCAGAGGATAACCCGAGGCGGCTTGGTGAAAGGGACCTTAGAGTTTTTACTAAAAGTGAAACTATTAAAAAGAGCATTTTTGTCATTGGTATTCAAATTCTTTCAAATTATTTGAATTGATAAAAAGAACGCCTGAGTGCTCTGTTTCACGACCTCTGTGCGACTAGACAACCTTAACGTTAGTAGCGCCAACAATACAATACAATACAAATACTCTTTATTGAACACCGCACAACGCACAATAGAGAAAAAAAGGACAGAACAAAAAGATCAGGAAAACATGTTGTTAGGTATACAACAGGCCGTCTTATCGCTAAAAGAGCGATCTCTCCCAGAAAACCTTTGGCTAGTGGATATCAAGTAAAAGAGATAAGTTGGTAGGCGGTGCTCGTAATGACCATAAGTCATATATTATAAATAGTTACATACCAGAAATCATAAATATAAACATACATAATAATAAATATATAGTCATAACACTAATATAATAAATAAACATACCTAAATAAACTACGTACAGTCTAAAAGAAACTAATGACAGCCGAAACCCAGATGAAGAAGAGGAAAAAGATCAAAAAGCAAGTGATAAGAAAATCATCATTAAAGCTTGTAGCGCCAACATACCTAGTTATTATAATCTTAATCTTCAATTCACTTTAATTTTGTTGTTTGTAAAAACAATGCGGTAGTTCTACGAAGAAATTTAAGTTACGTGAAAATCCATTAAAGTTGGAACCCACGGCTGTTGTTGTGATATTTTTAGGATTCCGAACCTTAAGAGGTAAAAACGGAACCCTTATAGGATCACTCGTGTGTCTGTCCGTCCATCTGTCACAGTCGATTTTCTCCAAAACTACTAGACCGATTAAGTTGAAATTCGGTACGTATATGTAAGTTTGTGACCCAAAGACGAACGTGTAACGAAAATAAATGAATTTTAAACATAGACCCTATTTAGGGGGGCTAAATTTGAAAAAATATTAATGAAGTTTTTCAAACTATATGGTGTGACATATCAAATGAAAGTACTTTTTATGTCTCAAATATATTTTTTTTATTTCTTTTTAAGTCAATACTTTACGAATTATTTAAGAAAATAGGTTAAAAATGACCATTCCCCCCTCCCTTATCTCCGAAACTACTGGACCTAAAATTTCGGAAAAAATACGGAGGATATTTATTGACCTATAGATTACAGGAAAATTATTAAGAAGTCCATGGTATTTGAAATCAATCATATAAAAGAGCTTATCCTGTGAAACGGTTTGAAAATGACGTCATTGAAAATAATCAAGGATCGGAACCCTCTCCACGCGAGTTTAAACTCGCTTCTTGGCCAGTTTTTTTATTAAAAGTAATAAACTACCGTTTATGCGAAGCTGAAATTAGTTTCGTGTGAAATGCAGGAACGTGTAAAATTCATTGATGACCAAACTTATTTGTTTCTCATTTGTTGCTATATTTAGAGTCAAAACTTCATACGTAGCTGTGAAATAATGAAATAAATACAAAAAGAGAGCTTCAACCATCTCACATGACCTTCGATCATAAATACTCTACTACTACTACTACAGCCCATTTGCGTCCCACTGCTGGGCACAGGCCTCCTCTCACCACGAGAGGGTTTGGGCTATAGTCCCCACGCGGGCCCATCGCAGATTGGGGGCTTCACACACATCTTTGAATTACTTCGCAGATGCGTGCAGGTTTCCTCACAATGTTTTCCTTCACCGAAGACCTCAGTGGTAAATCCAAATTGAATTTCGAACATAAGTAAACTTAGAGGTGCGAGCCGGAATCGAACCGCCGACCCGACCGAAGAGATAAATAAAATTCACTTGGAATTTTAAAATCGGCTTACCTTAGAGGTAATTACAGCTTTTGACCATAATATCTCTGGATATGAAAAATAAGCCCAAGACGCTCAATAATTATTTGTAGCTTTACCTGGACCATTTTGGCTATAAAACGGTGAGGATAATTTTCTCAAAAATGGCGGGGAAACTCGTCATTGTCTGCTTTCTATCAGACCGCAAAGTGCGTCATTGACGATCAGTCAAAAATTAAAAAAAAAAACTCAACTGCATGCCCCGGAATTTGGTATGAATTTACTTCCGCGGCATGTATAAGCGCAGGGAATGTTGTATGAAATTTCATTATCGTACAGGTACTTTTTTTTTAAACTGATAAATACGCGAAGGAATTCCCAAACAGCCAAGTCTGCATGTTCTGTATCTGTCAATTGACGCGAAACCAAACGTTTTTATCCGTGTCTGAAGCAGCGCAATGTATTTCAGAACGGAATTTAAAAAAAGAACGATCCATAAAGAGCGGGAGTTCTTGTCTTGTATCAGATTTATTTAGCTAAATTTCATGAAAATAGTTTACTAGTTTGGTTTAAAAATTAATAAAAGGTCTTAATTTTTATAAAAAACGAGAAATCTACATGCGAGTTTTTAACTTGCCGTGTTAGTGTGTCGGTTAAAGTCAAATATCGGTGAATACGAAATAAGACTGGCGTTCCATTGGATTTGTTGTAAGTACTTGACTACCTTTGCGTGCGTGTCAATGCTGTATTATGAATACCTAATATCAAGGTTTTTTTTCATTTTTGAGAAAAGCACTATATAAGCCTCGGCACGTGAAAAGCTTTGCAGGCTTCGTACATATTAAAGGGCCTCGGCGAAGCCTCGGCCCTTTAAACCAGTACTCAGCCTGCAAAGACCTACTTTCCCGACCACGGCAATAATGTACTATTCCTTTGTGCCGAATTATTTTCTTCAATTCTATGCTTCCTACTTACTTGTATAATAGCACGACACAACTTAGAAGGACGCATAGTCTATTGCTTAATCCACGCGCCTTCTGAACCTGTACCTACCTAATAATTATAGCGATATGTACCTATAAACAGGAAAAAAATTAGGTACAAAGAGAAAGCAAAACAAACATACAGGCGAACAGTATCAATGTTATGTTCCCGTGTATTTGATATAGTTATTCCAGTTATTCCAATTTTCTCCCCTTGTGCCTGTTTAAACAGAATTGAAATATGAAACGAAAACAACATTATTTTTCTCAAGATTACCTCTGTTATCTCGTGGATAATCTTCCTCCGTTGTAATGAACGCTGTTCCACCTCTAAATACTGTTCCGCTACCTGTATTTATTTAAATGGTACACCTACAATTATGTCCTTTGTATTACCTACCCAGAAATTTTCTCGCCAATTTCGAAAGTTAATAATCCGCATCGTATATCTTGCAAAGCTTGGGTCTCCAGTGTTGATATAATACCTACGGTATCACCAATGCGGAAAATGAACTGCATAGGGTGAGGAAGAAACAATGTAGGTAATTAGTCTGTCAATCTCCCTACATTACGGCGTAAATCGGAAATAGCCAGGGCGCTTCAACTTTTCATACTTCGCCTGCACAGTGCCATCTAGATGTTGCTCATGGAGTTCAAATTTGTATTCAGGCTACCTAGGCAGCGACATCTATTATCGCATTTAACACTTATTTCGGGCGTACGCTGATTTGTTTGAAGGTTGTCCTTCTAAGTTACCTTATTTTTTTATGGTAATGCTTTTACATTAACTGTCTACAAATAAGTGGTTTATGGTAAGACCTATGAAAGAAGCAGACCATGTTAATAAATAATTAAACAATGCAATATATCAGAAATGGTGCCTATTTCATGAACAGGTTAATTGCTTCACTCACTATTAATTCAAAATTTTAAAACTTTCACAAAAATTAAGTACTTAAAAACTTAAGCGTGTAATTTAGAATAAGTAAGTTTAGTATTAGTACTATTGTTTTATACCTAATCCATATCCATATCGTTATTTAATATTATTAATGCGAAAGTAACTCTGTCTGTCTGTCTGTTACCTCTTCACGCTTCAACAGCTTGTCCGATTTAAATGAAATTTGGCATGGAGATAGTTAAAGTCCCGGAAAAGGACATATGGTACTTTTTATCCCGGAAAAACGCATAGTTCCCGTGGGAACGCGATAACCGAATTCCACGCGGGCGAAGTCGCGGGCAGAAGCTAGTATTATAAATTAAGGTGAGTAGTGAGGCAAAAATGCAAATTCGAGGTGTTTTTGTAACCATTTTTCTATAATTGTAACAAGTTGTCATCTGCAAAGTTTACGAATATGGAACACAAATATAGTCAATTAGTGTTTCTGGTATTTTATATCGTCTTATATGTAATGATTTGTACTATGGATGTCATTTAAGAAATCCTTAATCCTCCTATATGTAACCATTTATTTCCGCTTAGGAAAAAATCTACGTTGACAAATTTTTTGCAAGTACTTTTCAGAATTTTATCTAGGGCTTGACCTTCTAACTTATATGATAAATAGCTTTTAGACGAAAAACCTATGTCTTCCTTAGTGTATAATCACAAGTATCACAACACACATTTGCTGCGCTTGTTATGGTAGGCGTTTTGTTGAATTATGCGGCGTTTTTTATATTTTTAAATATTTTTATTTATTGATTAAAAAATATCTAAACTATCATGATTACTAAAGAAAGAAGGATAAAAGTTCGTTTCATAAATTTGACTTTTATATTGGATTTGAAGTAGTGTTATTTTTCTATAAATATAAAGTTGTGGTTGAGAACAAGGCGACGTTGCGAGTTTCGGCACTCGTGTTGTTTACCTCGCGGTCGCGCGCGCTGTTGCCAGCTAGGTAGGTATCCCGAACTCGATCAGAGGACGCACAGCATGGTCGGCCTGCCGGCCGGCACTCGGAAATGAGTGAATAGCGAGTGAGTAACTAGCGAGAGAGTAAGTCGAGTGGAGTGATTTGTCTCGAGGATTTGCATTTTATTGTTGTTATAGATACTTATTTGTTAAGTTTGTTTTGTTACTCCGTAATAGTGTTCTTGTTATAATATTGTTATTGTTACCTAGTGTTAAAATGGGTAATAAAAAGGGGAGAAGATCACACTGCTCTATAAAGTTGATACGAAAGCGACAAGGGCGAACCGCTTATTACCTCAAGAAAGTCGCTGAAAAGTAGGGTCGCTTCGCCTGTTTGCGTCCACTTACTGGAGTTGGCAAGTTTGAAGGTGAAAATAAAAATGTTCTAATTGAAATTTTGATTATAAAAGGGATGTAATGTATGATGATATAGTCCTTTTCAATATAACTTATAGTTTTGGTCGAAACATCTGGTAGTTTTCAAAAAAACGACACAAATAGGCAAATTAGGCGATTTACCCAGTTTGCGTCCACTTAATCCAGATTGCGTCCACCTATGGACCAATTCGCGTCCACCAACTTAGAAAAGGAATCTGAATTGATGTTTTTATAGTAACTAGCTTTTTGTCAAACATGCTCGGTAATGTTCGTGTTACTTTCAAAAAAAGAAGACGCCAGGCTGTCCATTGCCGGCCTTGGCCAGCAAAAACATTATTGTCGTGTGTGTGTTTTTTTTAATTCGCTTGCTATTTGAGACACCTCTGTAGAGCAACTGACAAATCAATGGAGGTAATGAGTACAACTTCCATGGCCAAATCATCCACGATCATGGAAGTAGTAAATACTGATGTGGGGTAAGTGCGCCTAAATTTATTTCGCCCCTATGCCTTGTAAACAGCCAACTACTAGTTGAGTAATATTTATAGGTTTCGATATATTTATGTTAGGCGCACTTACCCCGAAACTGACAAATCCATGGAGGTAATAAGTACAACTTCCATGGCCAAATCATCCACGATCATGGAAGTAGTAAATACTGATGTGGGGTGAGTGCGCCTAAATTTAATTCGGCCCTATGCCTTGTAAACAGCCAACTACTAGTTGAGTAATATTTATAGGTTTCGATATATTTATGTTAGGCGCACTTACCCCATCCTGGCGCACTTGCCCCGACTGACCTTACGTATTTCCTCGCTGTTTGAGAAAAGCATTATATATACGTCGGCCGCAATTGCGATTGCCGGACTCGTACTAATAGAATCGTCCGGCAATGCGCTACTTGGCGGCCTCTGCAATATTGTACTATTCCCCGCAACTTCGTATGCGCAGAAATATTAAAATGAAAGATCCCGTTTTTTCCCGTTCCCGTGGGAAATTCGGGAAATCCTCTCTTAGCGCTCCCATACGTTCCCTAAGGAACCTGCATGCCAAATTTCAGCCCGATCCGTCCAGTGGTTTGGGCTGTGCGTTGCTAAATCACTATGTCAGTCAGTCAGTCAGTCACCTTTGAGTTTTATATATTTAGACTAGCTTTTCCCCACAACTTCGTATGCGCAGAAATATTAAAATGAAAAACCCCGTTTTTTCCCGTTTCCGTGGGAATTTCGGGAAATCCTTTCTTAGCGGATGCCTACGTCATAACATCTACCTGCATGCCAAATTTCAGCCAGATCCGTCCAGTGGTTTGGGCTGTGCGTTGATAGATCACTATGTCAGTCAGTCAGTCACCTTTGAGTTTTATATATTTAGACTAGCTTTTCCCCGCAACTTCGTATGCGCAGAAATATTAAAATGACAAACCCCGTTTTTTCCCGTTCCCGTGGGAATTTCGGGAAATCCTTTCTTAGCGGATGCCTACGTCATAACATCTACCTGCATGCCAAATTTCAGCCAGATCCGTCCAGTGGTTTGGGCTGTGCGTTGATAGATCACTATGTCAGTCAGTCAGTCACCTTTGAGTTTTATATATTTAGACTAGCTTTTCCCCACAACTTCGTATGCGCAGAAATATTAAAATGACAAACCCCGTTTTTTCCCGTTCCCGTGGGAATTTCGGGAAATCCTTTCTTAGCGGATGCCTACGTCATAACATCTACCTGCATTCCAAATTTCAGCCAGATCCGTCCAGTGGTTTGGGCTGTGCGTTGATAGATCACTATGTCAGTCAGTCAGTCACCTTTGAGTTTTATATATTTAGACTAGCTTTTCCCCACAACTTCGTATGCGCAGAAATATTAAAATGACAAACCCCGTTTTTTCCCGTTCCCGTGGGAATTTCGGGAAATCCTTTCTTAGCGGATGCCTACGTCATAACATCTACCTGCATTCCAAATTTCAGCCAGATCCGTCCAGTGGTTTGGGCTGTGCGTTGATAGATCACTATGTCAGTCAGTCAGTCACCTTTGAGTTTTATATATTTAGACTAGCTTTTCCCCACAACTTCGTATGCGCAGAAATATTAAAATGAAAAACCCCGTTTTTTCCCGTTTCCGTGGGAATTTCGGGAAATCCTTTCTTAGCGGATGCCTACGTCATAACATCTACCTGCATGCCAAATTTCAGCCAGATCCGTCCAGTGGTTTGGGCTGTGCGTTGATAGATCACTATGTCAGTCAGTCAGTCACCTTTGAGTTTTATATATTTAGATGTACAGAATATATATTTAGATTGTACAGAATGATCGGATTTTAACAATGACTTTACTACTACAGCCTATTTGCGTCCCACTGCTGGGCACAGGCCTCCTCTCATCACGAGAGGGTTTGGGCTATAGTCCCCACGCGGGCCCAGTGCGGATTGGAGACTTCACACACATCTGACTTTATTCAAGAATATTTGACATTAAAAAATCATGATTATAATTAATAAAACCATGAACATTTTTTTTTCCAGACAGGCCAGTTTTCCTGCTGTTTGAACTTTATTATGAATGTAGTCATTTATCGGGGTTTTACCCTACATACGCATAATGCCTAATTGCATTGCATATTCTTAAACTACGACTTTGATACGAAAAAACATTAAAAATATCTAAATATCACTAGTACCATGTTCAGCATGTAAATTATTTAAAAAAGTATTCAATTCATAAAAAAAATATACAAAAAGTTATTATAAGCGGTGATTTGAACCCGCGCCCCTCTTGCGCTCTCATCTACGTCATGATGAATTTGGACCGCTGGGCCACGGTAGACTTAAGACAGCGGGCGAAATTAACCATTGGTATCGTTGTAATTTACGTTAGCGTATTTGGCGCGGTTATTATTGAGAGGATCGGGCTCAAAACGCTCAAGGTCATCGACGGCTACAGGCGCCTTAATATTTCAAACTGGAAATCAGGTATTGTTAAATGGAAGAAAATAATATTGCAAATCTCAATTCATTCAAATGACTATTCATATTATCATCTTTAAGATGCTATATGACTGGTAACCATGTAGCGGCTACCGACGTTAAACGTAACTGAAGTGTAGCGTCGATACAGCCGTTAGCACACGGCAGTTATACAGCACAATAGGCCTCGGGTATTTGCGAGTGTAAATTGAAACATGTCGAGAGTTAATTGCGTCCGAGCCCGCGAGGGGACGGCGCGGGATTAACCTCAGCCTTCGACCTCGCCCCTTGCGACCTTATAGGCTGGCGCAATATGCGAGCGAATGGCCTATTTTCTTCTTCTACCGAACGACGGGATTAGCTTAGCTGGTAAACTCTACCAAAAGTAGGTTAGGTAGGTAGGTACACGAGCGCGCAGCCCACTTGATGGTAAGTGGTCACTGTGGCCCATGGACACCGAAATGTGGTGAAGTGAAGTATTTGGTCTAAATGACATTTTAGGTGGACACTTTGATCGAATCAAATAGTACACACCTTTATGAACATTGTAGCGACATTGCGTCGTACATCGGACAATGCTTTGTATGCGTGCAATATCCATTGACCACTTCCAACGCCCTGTCTCTAAGTTACTCATAACTAAGAAAACTCATCAGCAGCGACATAAAGAATCACATTTTGAACTTTATTCCGCCGCAGTTAATCTAATTCTTATGGAGGTTGCTTTAAAGCAAACTCAATCTCTTTTTCTTCAATTTTTTATTTAAACTCTCACTGTTTAAATTTGAACCATTTTCAGACATTAAACTTAACATATTATACCTTGGAGTAAAATAAATACGTAATAATGCAAATGTTTGTAGTATTAAGCTAAAAGCACTCCCATCATGTAATGAAATCCTATAACGCCTTCTATCAATCTTTAACGACCGAAGAAAAGGTTTCAAATGAAACAAATGAACACAGGCTTTTTCAATAAGTAGCTTAGGTACATACATCAAATCATAAGATACAGAGAATGAAATGGAAAATGAAAAAAAAATACGCTCTTTCCGACGCAGTAGTGGGAAGAAACTTTCATGTACCTTACATCTAAGTGTCTTAGACTATAGTTAAGACCTTGGATATTTTGAAAACTTTTCTAAAATTACTAAAAATATACGGTCCGCTAGAGTCAGTGTCTTGTGGTTGTGGACACGGAAGTATCTGCACCGCGTGTCAGCGAGTAGAACATAGGCCTCCGCGTCGGCCGAGCTCGTCATAATTCAAAAACCCTTCCCAAAAACTGACCTGTTTCTATCCAAAGGTGTATAAAACACATTTTTCCTGTCGTGTACTTTTAATGGATCTTTAATGTTGTCGTCATTTTAAGTTTAGGCGCTCCAAGCACACTTTCATTTTAATGTAATTAAGCTCTAGAAACGCTTTGGCTAGGTTCCAAAATATACTCGTAATCATTATGATGACGATGGATGCTTGATGATAAACATAAGTACTTTTGAATCAGTTGAATCAACTTATATAGTCGTAGATAGATTCAGTTCTCAAATGGCATTACGCGCACCGACGAACCAGCTGTAGGTAGGACTCCAACAAAATATGGTTCATTCTCGTGTACTTTGTGTAGGTCGCAGGAATACGGTGAATTTGAGTCGAACAAGACAAGTCTGAGTGGCAAGCCTTTGGGGCAGCCTATGTCCAGCAGTGAAGTCTCTCATCGGAAACAAACAGTTACCGATGAAGAGTATGATGATTACGAATCGTAAACTGAACCCGTCATCAGAAGTGGTCAGGAACGTAGGTGATGTCTTTCAATTGTCAAAATTTAAACTTTTGTACACCGAAAACACCGCGATAGTCAACAGCAGCATTAATTAAAGGATTTTGTGTTAAGTTGAGAGTGGAAATTGAAACGTGTCGGAGTTAATTGTGACATGACTACAGTCGTTCGTCGTTTCCCCGCGGACAGCTTGTACCATTCGAATGCATTCCAGCCGAATTTAGTCTACTGCCTCTTTCTAATGTTTATTGAAAGAAGAAGGAAATAGCACCACTAGGTTGGGAATTCAAGTTGCGATCGCGCTCTGGCTACGGACACATTTTTTTTTTCATGTCGATGGTATAGGCAAACGAGCGCACAGCCTACCTGATGGTAAGTGGTCACTGCGGCCTATGGAAACCGTAATCCTTTGATCCCCCATTAAGAAACCATTACGATCTCGAATGCTTTGCCTATCCTGAGGCCTAAGATGAAATGCCACTGTGCCAGAAATTTCACCACACACCACATTCAAACTTATCTATTAAGCGCAAAGGAGCAAAACGTTAAATTACGTATTTACTTTAGCAAACGATTCTTTTTTGTCGATACATTTTTTTTGGGAGTGCGTTGATTGCAAACTTGTTTTGTTCAAAATAATTATTTTATTCTATTGGAAAGTTCCAATTATTCCCTTTGTTTCCATCAGCGTGAACTCCACTAACATCACGCTTCCCGCAAAACATTGTGGCCGACCAGCGCGGTGTGTTCAAGCGTATTCGTATGTAGAATTCTCGTTACAAAGCTAAATATTGTTAATTTCTATGCGATTTATTCGAAATTATGATTTGATCAAATAGTACTTGGTTTCAATGAGTTCTGTTTCACATCTCATGTTAAATAAATAAAACATTAAAATCGTTGTTTATCAATATGTATTTAGTTAGTTCCTAAGATTTCAATGACTGTCAAAGCGCAGGTTCGTTTCCCGTCACCGCGTTCGACCGGGCCCGAAATCACATGTATCTGGTCCATTTCGTTTACATCTAACATTGTGCGAGTAATTATGCGCGTCGAGTTAAAACCGATTAGTTGGGCGCACATAATTACGCATTCCATTTGTCCGGTTAATCCGGTATAATCGGATGGCGTTTGATGAAGGTTAGCGGAGTCGGGTGTCACCTTGAACGTCGGGCCAATTACCAACTATTATAGTCACTACGGCTCGTGATTCGCAGCTGCTTCCCGTATCGAACGTGAGGCCTTGAAAGATATATTACTTACGTTATCCTGAGTTATGCTGCATAAAATATGTTTCAGACAATTTTAAACGATTATATAAAATCGTATACTTATAAACATGATTTATTATTATTTTTCAGCCCCGGATTTATATTTGTCGAACGAACCTACTTCTATGCGTATAGCGTATGGTCACGTACTATACGTAAATGGCCTATCGGTAAACGAGCACTGATTAGGTAAAGTACGTACATCATTAGGTAAAGTACGTACAGTGCAATACATTTATCATCTCATTCATGTCATAATAAAGTGGTAAAAGGTTCGATAAAAAAAAACAATTAAAGAAAGAAAGCTGTCTAAAGAAAGCTGTAGACAAAAATAATATAAGTCTCCACTTTTAAGTGCGGTGAAAACTCTTAGTTGGATCAGTTTTTTTTTCTTTTTTATTACGGTTTATTTATATACGCCTGCAATGAGTAAGCGCTACGTCTGATGATCAATACCAGTAATTATAGCCTTGATACTGCTACCTAACCTTGAGAAACATTTGGAAACTATCAGGAAAACTTTCGATACACGAAATTATTATCATTGTTTAAAAAGTATCAATGATAGTCGAGTAATGCATGCCACATTTACATTTAAAGTGTCGAAATGGAAATCATATGCTTGTATCGAAGCTTTATTTACGCAGCTGATGTCAGAAGATGCTCAAATAAAGGACGGAAGTGGCCCGTTAACCGACTTTTACATTCACACTCTTTGCATAACACAGACTACTAAGAGATTCTGTAGAGAGAGAGACTCTTTATGTCGCTGACCCACAGTTGGACACAGAGTAAAAAAATATACAGTGAAAATTAATAAAGGAAATAAATGATTCGACAAGGATAATTGATTGATGTGCAGCACTGGCAGGTTGAAAACTTTTTAATTAATTTAAGATTCTTAAGGAACACCTTCCTTATTTCAGTGCGTAATTTAATCTAAATTGTATTTTTTTAGTAACGCCGTATAGCTTCTAATCAGTATGGTAATTTATGGTTTAGCCAGAGTTGCATCAAATAGTAGGTAAGTAAATGACTAACGGGTTAATTTATTGCAAACTGGCCGTATCCCGCGGAATTTTACGCGTAGTTCAGATTTACTCGTAGCAATTTCGGAAAATCTCCTCTTACTGCCTCCCTATACTGCCCAAACAACCTATACTACTACTACTACTACAGCCTATTTATTTGCTTCCCACTGCTGGGCACAGGCCTCCTCTAACCACGACAGGGTTTGGGCATAGTCCCCACGCGGGCCCAGCGCGGATTGGGGAAGAACCTATAGTATATGCCAAATTTCAGGTTTCTACGACCAGTAGTTTCGGCTGTGAGTTGTCGGACAGTCAGTCAGTCAGAAACGGAAGAGTTTTAAAAATACCTATTGATGATCTTTTGGGTTGGCTTATTTAGCGAACCCAATCGATTACTTTCCTTCCACGTGTGAGAGCGTTACGGGCAGCCCCGAGCACCCGCAAATGCCGCAAAAATAACTCATGTGTTGAGAGACAAGAAAAGTAATAAAAATATTCAGTGAAGTTGAAAACAAAAATATGGGACGGAAAATGGGAACAAAGGGCAAAATCGCGTCAGTTTTTCCTAAGCAGCCTTAGCGAATATTTCTCGGGGCTTTATTGAATAAATATACATATTTTACGTCGATACTTCATAAGAAGCTTTCCAGTGTCTTGGTGCGTGTAAATGTTAATGTCATTACAGGGCAGGTCGTTCCGAATTCCATAGCGCGCGCATTACAGCAATGTCCCTCGGGTCATGAAAAATACAAGGAAATGTAATTAAGTTTCTTAATTGAAATATGGTTTACTAGCTTTTACCCGTGACTTCGTCCGCGTGGAATTCGGTAATAGCGTTCCCGAGGTAAAAAATAGCGTTCTTACAAGATAATCACTGACCCCGTGTATACCAAACTTAATGAGTTGTGCTGTGTCCTTTCGCCAGGACTCGATTATCGGATACATAATAAATCGACGAACAACGGTAGGATGATCAGTGTTATCCTGAACAACAATCATGCATGGAGTAAAATGTAAAGCACGTCGTACAAGCACTGCAAGCTTGCATCGGACAGTGCAGAGCGCACCGCAGCGCAGCGACAGATGGCAGCCAGGAATAATTCCAAGTAGAGACGTGGCCGCTTTTACTATTTCAGTTAGCCATTGTCCCCGAAACTAATATAATGGACTAGAGACTAATCTATGACGAGCAAGACGTAGCAAAAGTTGATTGGAGTCATTGATATTGCTCATCAGACTTGGACGTCTTTTATCAGTTGATATAATAAGCTAGCGGATTACCCTGTCAGTATACGATGAAGTAATCTTTGGTCGGTTCAGTGAGAAGCCAGATACCTGCAACAATGGGCGGTTAGTCTCCTCTCTACGCCGCTGCCGTCACCTGGCGCACGTTTGCGCTCGCCTGCCCGATGCAAATTCACTGGATGTTTTATGCGTTCGGTTACTACTAGCTATTGGAACTTTCTGAAACTTCCTACCGTTTGTTCTCATATGGCGAGCTTTTATGTATTTTTCAAATGGAAGATGCTATTGTAAGACTGTAATAAAAACAGTTTACAGCGATTGAATTTTGATCGATTGATACATTCATTATTCATTTAAGTAGGTACTTACTTGAACACATCAATACCTACTACTTTCACAGAATAGGATTAAATCAAAGGTTTTCGTGTACACTGCGTGAATTGCGTAATTACAATAAAAATGGGGTCCATATAATAACAGACTTTAATTACCTTAAACATACGTTGGCTATGCGAGTAGGTATCTAAAAAATGTTACAATATCGTCCATAAATTGATATAACCTATAGGACTTTTTATACAAGGCTCGATAAGCTTATAAATAAATTTAATCACACCCCTCATATATTTTTAAAGGGTAAATTAAGGAATCTATATAGCACAATCTTTGTGTTATGATCTTAATCTTAAATGATTTAATACCTTATTACTGTATTTTTGTAACATTAAAGATGTTACAAAAATACTGTACAGTTGTGTAGTATTTTTGTTTATTCTTGTTGGTAACAAAACGGATTCTAGCGCCAGTGTCGTTAAAAAATAATATAAACAGATTTCGAAGTTCGATGCTAAAGTTCAAACCACTCTAAATATTTTAGAACCGCAGTAACTGTAGCCTCTACGACCACATTATAACACACTTACAGGCTATCAGTAGATATAAGATATGCGCAACACAAAGTCCGTCCACACTCGACCACGGTCGGCGGGCGACTGCCCCCACCACCGCGCCTGAGCGGCTGTAGTGGATACTACATCCCTTCTTTGTTTTAATTGAATTGAGATTATGTAATATCACAAATATACAATGTTATAACTTATAAGTAATTCTATATTAAACATAACATATTTACATACATATCTACACACATGCCTAACACACATGCCTAACAATCATGTTAGCCGTAGCCAACAATATTAAATATAACTACCAGTCGCGTAAGATTTTACGCTATGTTATATTTATTTTTTAAAACATCGAATCATCCATAATTAGTTGTTTTTACTATTTGGATTAATAACAGGCCACTAATTAAAATAAGTAAATTATTTATTCATTTTATTATTGACTTGTATTGAAATAAAACTTGCAATTGATTATTTCAATTTCCAAATACTTTACTTTCCTTTCCTTTCCCCTATTAATTTGAAACTCTAATGGAACATAATATACAAAGATTGAGGTTCCACATTCCTCGCAAAAGCGGCGGAAAACTTAGCTGGTAAATAGATTTCATGATCTGCAAAAGTCAAAGTTTCTGGATAGCCTAATAATTATATTTTGTTCAGCATATTGGCCACACACTCGTAGGTATGGGCACTATTACATATCACAAACGGATTGACCAGCGCGCACCAGCTCCTTTTTTTTTGACAAGAAGTTGCAAAACAAACTCAGAAGAGGCCGTTTTGCAAAATTACTATTTTATTTTCTTGTTCTTAGTGTAAGTTATTTAATTAAGTATATTTATAAATGTTTTTTTTTTAATTGACATTTTCGTAAATTGCTAGTGTTTTCAGTTCACAATACTTATATTGCCAATTTGGGGATGCCCCTTGACACCGCCCCCAGGACTTGATTACCAAAAAACATGATTATATTGTGGGAAATACCCACAAGGGACGATCGTTCAAACAGTTGTATAAGTCTGAATATAGGAAGGTATTCCTCAACTTTAATACAGAAGTGTACTGATAGTTACATAAAACCTGAGGCAGCTAACCTGCCACAACAGAGTATTTCTACGATGGGTTCTAGGGCATGCTGGTAAGGTTAGACTGGCCCCTGTGTACTAAATAGATACAACATGAACAACATAAGCGTCAGCATTCCTAAAATGTGCAGACTGTGTAACGAGTAGGAATAAACGCCCTTACACACACATTCCGACCGAATGCCCTTCGTCGATGCGACGTTGCTATCATATTCTAATCTGGGGAAGCATTAAATACACCCAGAAGAGGTCAAAGCTCTCACCACCAAGAAAACACTTCAATTTCTCGCAGACCAATCTTGAGTGTGAGCTTGTGTCTGTGGCGATCACAATAGATCAGCAATGATCGCAGTGATGAATACTGGGCTCTATCCCTCTGCAAAGCTGCAACGCTAAACTATAACAATCGTGTCTTTTGTGATATTTCACAGCAGATAAGTATTTAAAAGTACTTCATGTGTTTATCGTACTGCACAGGCGTGTACCTGTAACCGGCCGAACTTAGGTGCGACTACACCACGCGCTGCGCGCGGAATGAATCAGATTCGCTAGCAATACACCAATGCAACGCCTGGCGTGCACTGCACGGCCTGCCGACGTGGTGCCATGTTCTGCGGAGGCGCGCCCCCGGCTGGCAGGCGTTGCTGCGCCAGCCACTACCCTTACGTGCTCAACTCCACCAGCCCTCTGGTAACTGCGGTCCGGGATAGGCTGCACAGCCGACTAAAGCTACACAGACCTTAAACTTAACCGACCTCCGTAAACTGTGATCGGTCGTGAAGAGCGACTTCTTAATCTTCTAGTTTTATTTATTGGTTTATTTTATTATCATGTCATGGACCTTTCAGTACAGTATGTAATTTGCTTCTTGATCTGTGATTAAATATATAATTATTATTATTAATACCTATATATCATGTCATAATCAGGTATCATACTGAATTAAAGATTACATTTATTTATTTGTTTATTTTTTACATGGAAAATCAACAGCTGTGTTATTATCCATATTTTGATAAAAAGATAAAATTATCAAACAAATTACAGGCTATACCAACGAAATTAATTCATTAATTTAGTATTTCTTTTTGTGCCATTAACTTGCTGTGCCCCAACGTATTCATGTTCGATACAATTGTATAATTATACCGTCTAAATGTAACTACAACATGAGTGCAATAAAACTATTGACTATTGACAGGTTTTTGACTTCCAAGTACCTAAAGGTATAAAGCCCCAACCATGTATAGCGACAGCCTCAAATCGTCAATAATAAAGAATATTGAATTCATGACTAAATTTATTAATTAGTAGATAGATACATTTTAATAAGAGCACCATGTTTGTAAGACTACTCAAGCTACATCTGTGTTCGTGGCATAGCTAAGTATATAAGCCACCACATTATGCCGAGATCCCGACCACCGAGTTCGATGATTCAGGGTTGACACGAAACACTCAAATGGTGCAGGAAAATGCAGGAATTTTATTATACGCAAAAGTAGGTAATAATGAACGAATATGGCAAAGTCTGATTTACTTCCCTTCTCGCTGCCAGCAATAGGTAGGTATAGGTAATTTAATTTGGCTTTAATATATAAAAATAAATGTTCATATTACCAATTTTGAAAGGATCCTTACAAGGACTAAATAGCTGATCAAAATTATTTTTCCAGCCCTCAACTTCGAAGCTGGGTTTTGTGTTTCACGTTTCGGCATGTAGTCAGTACCTATATGGAAAAATAGGGTGGTCGCGAAAGTGTTAAACTTTCATGTAAGCATGAGCTGGACTCGTTCACGAGTATAACACTCACCCCGGACATCACCTCCCCCAACCATTTGTAAAAGAAGGTGGTGGGCACCCAATCAATCAACGATACCGGTTAAGCAATGCCCTTATTGTATGCTCAAGCTGCTGGACTAATGAAAGAATTATATTAAGACTTTTATCGTCTCAATAAAAGTGATCCTGCTCACCACTTCTCCAATGGCCTAGCTGGATTATCCTCCTAAGACCCCTTGTCCTTTATAATGGACAAAATCAATCATTATTTACAATTATTTCATAAGATTTAAAATTCATCATCTAAAATTGACAGCTGGGTCTCAGGAGATTGTGCATGGCCCTATTTTTTATAGACTCGTTTTTTTTATTACCAGTGGCCTAGCTGTTCACTGTAGAAACAGTGGGCTATGCATGGCCCTATTTTTATAGACTTATCTATATTTTATCATCAGTGGCCTAGCTGTTCTCTGTAGAAACAGTGTGTCATGCATGGCCCTAGTTATTAATTGTAAACCTGTGGCCAAGCTATTCACTGCAAACAGTGCGTTTTGCATGGCCCTAATTATTCATTATGAACCTGTGGCCTAGCTGAATGTGCATGGCCCTTGTTTGTACTTGCCTGTAGTCAAGCTGTTTACTAAAGGAACAGTATCGGTTTTGCCTGACTCTTGATACTTAGTTGTAATCATTTTACTACAGCATATCATGTACCTATGTGCCACATAGTATATGGTTGGCGTTTTAAATACTATTTCGTATATTAGCCGTTTCTTATTTAGATACTATGTTCTGAGAAACGCATATTTCAATACTTAAGCATCATACGCATTTTAATGCCAATTGGCAATTGAATGCCATCAACACATTTAATGCTACTGATTTTATATATTTAATGCCTTTAGCACTTTTATAACCATATTATGCGCAATTTAATGCACACATAATTTATTGTCATTTGACATTTGAACACCATTAACTCAATTAACAACTGCTTAGACGTTACTTAGCTTAGGTACATAAGTAACCACATACATGATTGATTGTCCAATTTTAATAGATAAAACAAAGTATATTCACTCGTACCAATACCCACATAAATAGAAAGTAACTGTAGCTTATTAAACTTCAAGTAAATGTGACCCACTTATTGTTATGTTATTTTGGTCTTTACATATAATAAGCATTATGCAATTCTATAAACAGAAGTACGTCGCAATGACTAGGTTAAGTAGCCAAGCAGGTAGTGGTCTTTTTGTGACTATAAACGTATTCTTAGCTATTCCGGTATACCTACCCGCGAAATACGTTTAATTTTAAATTCACTATAAGATAATGTTAAACCAACCACGAACGACTGACCAATTCCGCTATAATTACTTATTAACTATCTATTCTGGTGATACCCAGTATAAAGTCATTTTAAATCACTCACTTCAATTAATTATGAAGTTACCTACATCAAGTCGTACTCGTGATATGATACTATTCTATTCAATGCATGAATTGCTAAGTGATTAATAAGTGGGTATGTAGACTTTTCGTTCGGTTTATCAAGGATTTACATTTGACTTATGAAGTCATGGGAATTCACTACCTTGTATTGCATTTAGCTATTACACAATGCATTTTCAATAACGGTTTCTCGTTATTAGACAATCAAACATATTTAATTGTTTAGTGTGATAAACACGTATGTTTTTACTCCATACAGGAATGCTTATAGTATTTATAGTATGTCTATACATATTTCTTTGGTACTTATGTCCATGCCAGCGGCAAGTAAATGTGTATATTTCAAGTGCACTCATGAATATATAAATTCTTATTTTCATGGCTTTTTACTAAAAGTTAGTAACAGTACTTACTTAAGTACAAAGTGTTCATGGCAGAGACCTTATTATGCGTACCTATACACAGTTGTGTTATTTCAACACATGTGGTCCCTTAACATTTACGTTAATAAACTGCGTGGCTCTCTAGCGCTTAATTGCCCACTGCGTAGCCTTTAGTGAAATTTTATTATACCTATGGTGTTCTCAACATGGTGTACAATCCTACAGATACTTGAGTAGCTGAACACTAGGTCAAATCCTTGTTCATAATAAAAGTAAACCCAAACCGGAATGTTCTATAGCCAATAACCACCGATCTAAACCACCAATAAAATTCGATTGAATTATTATTCAAACAGTTATCTAGATACCAATTTCCGTAAATCGTAATGATAAAACAATGCTAATAAATGTAACATGAAAAATGAAATTCAAAGTGTTAGCAGGTAAGGTACCTACAATACTTTAATTTAAACTGATTAATACGAACTATTTTGTGGTGGACGGTAGGTTAATGCGAAATAATCATTTTGCCAATCATAGAGAACACCTTATTTTCGTTTCACTTTTAAATAATTTTGGGGTAGGCACCGCAACGTTCATTAGGTACACGTGCACCATTTACTCATAACTATAGTTTGGACTTATTGTCCTGCCATCAACATGTAATGGCCTTTACTTTGGCAATGAAGGAAATTGGTATGAATTTGTTTATCTACCCGTAAAAATAGCTTGCGCATTGACTCCGTTCATAGGTGGTTTTGATTTAAATATAAGTAATTAGATAATTGCTAGTGACTATTCTTATAGCCGAATATTTATATTATATTGATACCACCAATACGCAAGCAACTGTGGGGCATTAAACATTAATTACCTAGGTACTTACCCTTCCTTCATTTTTTTTTTTTACTCGGTTTTATCCTCGTCGCCATTTGTAGCCTCTACGACCACATTATAACACACTTACAGGCTATCAGTAGATATAAGATATGCGCAACACAAAGTCCGTCCACACTCGACCACGGTCGGCGGGCGACTGCCCCCACCACCGCGCCTGAGCGGCTGTAGTGGATACTACAGTAACCATAGCCAATATTTGAGCCTGGCCAGTAACAATGAATCAATGCACGGACGGTACTTGTAACGCACGAGCCGAGCGCGCAATATAGGAAACTTGTATTGTAGAATTTTATTTTATCCTATTAGTATAGGTTTCACCATCGACCTCGTATGCGCATAAACTTGAGTTAGTTTTAGCATCTTTAGCATTACATTTTCCAACACACACGTGGACATAGTATTTAAAACTTATAATCTTCAGAGCTCTGCCATTATCCCCATATTTTGTGTAAGCCGTGGACTGCCACAGTCTTCCGCCTTATTCGTTTCGATCTTCACTCACCACATCGACACGTCCTACGTATACTGGTGTAAGTGACATTTTTGAGATTTTCGTTTTTTTGCAGATTTATGACTACAATAACTATATTTAGCTCCCACAAAAATTTCGTACAGAAAATCCTATTAGTTTTCTTAATAAAATTACGTATATTGATGTATTTAATGCACTTTCGTCAATCGATACGATGTATACTGATGCAAGTCACTTGCACTTGTCGCGGCACTGATATTACGAAGGGGCGATGCGAGTTTGGTGTATCTGCCAGTTGCACCAGTATGCGTGTTCGCTTGCGCATGCAGTAGGGTCTTTGTCTTAGTTAGCACACATGGTATTTAATAACGTAGACGCCCAAAATGACTCCAACGTACATCATAAAGGCAACATGAGTTAACTTCAAGATGCTTTTTCTGTTTAATTGCTAAAATTGTGTAAAATAAGTCAATAATGCATTTGTAACATTATACGAAAATTCAACAGTCGATTTTTTTACCGCGTATACTGATGCAAGTGGTAGTTAGAACAGTATACTACACCACTTCGATATGTCAAATACTACAAATAATTTCAAAATTACGTGAATGTAAACTAAATAAAACATGTCCCTTATTATTACTACAAAATTTTGTACAATTATCTTTAGAAACAAAAAAGTTATGAGTAAAAGAACCTTTGCACAGCTCTCCTGTAAAATCACGATTTTGCACTTGCACTAGTATACGTAGGACGTGTCGACATTGTGAAGGGACTCGGTTACAAATCCGCAAGAATAATTCGAACGAAATATTATTTTTCCCTTCAACTGTGTCCACTTCGTCTCTATCTATTCCCTCCTACATTTCACAATGTGTTAATTACGGCCTTCATGAAACATTTAACGGTGTCGAGAGACTTATTGTTTAGAGTGTCCATTAAAAAATCGTCTCGTAAAGTACTATTTTGTGACAAATAAACGCACCATTTTTGATGCACTACTACAATGAAGTGAAAAATCTTTGACATGCATGGCCACATGTTTATATTTTACACTAGTGACCATCGAATGGTACGAGTAGTAGAACATCACACTATGTTGGTGTATACTTAATTCTTCCTTAGGATCTCCTCTACTCTATTAGTAAATACCTTAATTCGTTCAGTAGTTTTTGAGTATATCGTAAACAAACAGACGCGGCGGCTAATTTATTTGTAATAGTGATGTTGTGCTAGAAGTCATTGTGAAAATGTTATAATATGAATGATAGATTTGTTTCCAAATGTAGAATCCCTATTTATAATAAATATGACATCTTCACAAAGGTTAGAGAGCACGACTAATTGGTTAATTAAGGGACTTGTAATGGGGTACGGGCGTGTAATAATCTCAATGAGATGAAATTTAATTAGTATTTTCTCGTTATTTGAAGTGGACAGTTTTATCCGATGTAATTTTTAATTTGCTATTTACAGAATAATATGCCGCGTAGACTGTAGACAGTAGATTCGTAGCCGCTCTACGCCATCTCTACGCCGTAGCACCGTCGGCTACCAACGTCTGTGCTATGAAAAAAGTAAGTCGTGGCCTACCTGTTATCAACTTCTTATAATAATAACGAAGATGATTAAAAGAGTTTTTTATAAGTTCTAAGATGTTTAAAAATACAAGAAATAATTACTTATTCAAGAGGTATACAATATTGTAGGTATAGTGATAGTGAAATGATATAAAGCTTAAAATACTTAATGTGATATAAAATTATACAGATCAACTTTAGATCAAGTAAATAAAAAAGTCGCAACTGAGCACCTAAAAAAGGAATAAATCCATTTGCATAAAAACTTTTTATATACCTAGCCAGTGACTCTTATAATCAAGACAAATGTTACAACACCTCACAAGCTAAAATTCATTTAGCCGTTTAGGCTACA
Source organism: Aethes cnicana (assembly GCA_963971205.1). Taxonomy (NCBI): domain Eukaryota; kingdom Metazoa; phylum Arthropoda; class Insecta; order Lepidoptera; family Tortricidae; genus Aethes; species Aethes cnicana. Next base: position 9,818,726 of record OZ020274.1, on the reverse strand, counting down.
GAGCGTGACAAAGAATAGTACATTACAGACCTAGGGTGGTGAATTCGTAAATGTCCCAGATCGCAGGTTTCTGTGGCCCGAACCGAAGATGAGGGCCATAAATATGCGATCTGGGGCTTTACGAATTACCACCCGTGGTTTGTCAAAAGTTTTACGTCTTGCCTTGGGCAAGAAGTGAGATTTTCTCTCCGCGTCGTTAAATATAATTACATACCTACTTTCGAAAAACATAACCCTCCTTCTGGCGCAGTCGAGTAGTAACCATAAAAGTAATTAAATACAACATTGATTGATGGTGCTAATAAGATAATGCAATAGTAACCAGTAAATTGGAAAATAGCACAACCTAAAGAAGAAAGGTTGACGGGTAGAGGCTGCTAATACGATCTGCGGCTTAGCCCAAGATAAATGAAACAAACACTCCCGTCTGAGACGAAATAAATTTACCGCCCCAAGACTTACGGGTAAAATTTAATAAAGCAAATGCGAATTCAACTTAACGAACGCATATTTTAAAGATTGATTACTTGGAACAACAATATTGGTAGTGTTTTAAATAATTATTGTATCATTCATTTATAAAGAAAATAAAATGAATGTACTTACCAGCATTTATTAGCTGAGAACAAGCAGTACTACAAGCAAACTCAGCAGAAAGCTTTCTCAAAATTCAAGAAAATGATATTCTACAAAATCTCCACGGGGGTAAAGAAATTAGTACTTCGATTGAAAAATAAATCAAAATAGACATTTCTTTCGCTATTGCCGAGGTTACGACGTTATCCCATAAATTTACATGGAGAGCAATTTCGTTGGTGAGGAAGCGCGCGTTAAAATTTTACTACATAATATTTCGAACGGTCAAATAATCATAACGCGCTTATGACAGGTAATAAAAAAATCGGGCAACATAACAGTTTTTTTCCCAATTTATCTTTAATAACTTGTTTTTACAACTCAATTTCGTGGAAGTCGTTACGATAATAGATTTACTACATCAATTATAACTTTGGGAGGTAGCGGTTGGCGGGAAATATGTTTCGAGTTGGCGGGCGTTGCGACGCGTCGCTTGCCTGTCACTCCACAAACAGAAATCTCGGCTGGAATCGTTTAATTGACTCAGTGAGGCGTCGCTTCCACAAGTGTGTCTGTCACTTAAATCCTTTAAATATTAAAATTACACGAACCTATTTTCGCGACGAGAAATGTGTTTTGATAGAGAAGTAAGTACCTACACTTCTCGCGACGCCTTTTAGCTTTGATCATTTGACGGTTCGTCGTCGTCATTGAGGCGGATGCTTCTTAATTAATTGTTTGTATTGAACGAGACATTTTACCAGAATTTATTTAAAAAAATGAAACAGATAAAAGAGACGAACAAACATTTTAACGTCCATTTTTAAGTAGGTACAGAAGCTTATACGATGTTAGGTGACTATAAAACTTGCATCGTCGATCGAGCGTCTCCACAGACGGTTCGTAAATCATCTTTCGAAAAATTCGCCAGTTGCCATTGAATAGAGAGACTTGTACGGATTATGCACGCGCCATTAGCCCAGCTCGCTTTTGTGAGGCGAGTCGAACTCATTGTCATGCCAAAAGGGCTGCGGTCGAGGCCAATTTAATTACTCGCGCCTGTTCTCTTCCCTCTTCAATTGAGGACGTGTTTTCACCGATTACCGTGAACGTGACAATAAGTCAATTTCGAACAACTAGTAAAAAGCAAAGCATAATAATTGAACACCTTAATAGTTTGCTCTTTGCACTGTAATAAATTAAACACGTGGCTGTAGCAATTGAATATGCATTGAAATGTTTTTCAATTATAGCTAAATAAAAATATCACATGCTCTTCAATGAGTCTATTGAAATAACATCTAACCTATCGCTAGGTCTTTTATTACCATCTGTTAGATAAAAACATAGGCGTCCATTCTTCAAAAGCAAAAGTTCAATAGCAGCTAAGTACGTAATACAAATGTTGACAATCGGAATTCTGGAGCATACTCAATTCACCTAGTCGCGTTGAATTATTGATAATGTAACGGAGCTATTTCAACTCCTGAAACATCGGTTCATATTCCAAGTCCAACATTGAATACGCCATTTTGTAGCAACTACCATCTTAAACTGTACCTTTGTAGTAGCAAAGCACCGGTTCGGATTCTGTTTCACTTCAAGAAGTTCGCGACAGTACACGATACGTACCTAGACACTTTGTTTAAGTGTTGCAAGTAAATCTTGTTTCATGAATTATTACTCATGCTTAATATTTAATGTTCATTGTGAAGTAACACGATGCTAACTGTTTCAGGACTATGATACATGAAAATGGTTAAGTGTGTTTTATTTTATGTGTAGTTAACACGTTTCTAGAGGGCGAAATTGTATTATATGACTACCACTTGCCTCCTTATATGCTTTTACATGATAATTAGTTAAGGTCACCGTTCTTTTTGTCATACCGTTTTTTGTTCTTACCGTACATTTTCAAATTGTAATAGTATACGCTAAAACGTGTGTTTTAGCGTATACTATTACAATTTGAAAATTTTGTTACAATAAATAATTATAACAATGAAACACAAAAATAACGGTGACCTTAACTCATGTTGACTTCATGATGGACATACTAAGAAGTCATTTTAGACGTCTGCCACGTTATATATCATACGCGCTAACCGAGACAACGATCGTAATGCATGTGCAAGCAAGCACGCATAGGTACTGGTGCAAATGGCAGATACACCATACTCGCAGCGCACCTTAGAAATACATATCAGTGCCGCGCACAGTTGCAAATGACTTGCTTCAGTATACATGATACCGATTGAAGGAAGTGCGTTAGATACTTAAATTTAACGAGTATGTCACATTAGTTAAAACCCAACATTTTCGTAAGAAATTTTCGTGGCAGCTAAGTATCCTATTGTTGTCATAAATATATTTACTAGCTTCTGCCCGCGACTTCGCCCGCGTCGAATTCGTTAAAAGCATTCCCGCGGGAACTATGCATTTTTCCGGGATAAAAAAATAGGTAGCCTATATGTTGACCAGTGTTATAAACCCCCATACCAAATTTTGTTGCAATCCGTCCAGTAGTTTTCGAATTAAATCCTGACATACATACATACACACAATTTTTCTAAAAAAACGTTTTTTTGTGTTCAGTATCGTTTATATAGTCCCTACGACTTGATATTTTCTTTTAATATTCAAGTTTCAGACGCGACTTCTTCTACAGACTTTATTAGTATAGGGGTGATTCCATAAAAGTTGGTTAAATTTTGGCCTATTTTTGACGCAGCTTTTTTTTAGAAGATATAAGTTCAGTTTATATTCCATACTGTGGGTATAACATCTACTTTGTTGTACCCAGAAGGGCCAGTCACTCTACTTGGTATTTTGTGAGAAATTTACCTTTTTTTTCATCAGTCCTAGGGACTGACGCAAAACACGGTTTTTATGTATAATTACATGTTTTTTCCAAAATAAACTATAACAAAATATAATACCTCTTATATTGTTACTTATTATTATCAGAAACAGTGTAATTATAATTAAGTAGCTTCTGCCCGCGACTTCGCCTGCGTAGAATGCGGTTAGAATGTTCAGTATGTTTTTTGCGATTTCCTCTTTGAATAATATTGTTTTATTTGAATGCGACTTATTCTGCAACAAATAATGAGTTTTAAGTTTAAAACCATGGATCACATAATTTTATCGTCAGCCCCTATCTGAAAGTCAGGCCCTAGTCACCTTTACGGTGAGGGCCTGACGGTCTAGGGACTGATAAAACAGAACAAAATCAAACGTTACTTTTTATTTAAAATAAACATCAAAACTAACAAGTGGTCAAAACAAGAAGGCAGACAAAGCTCAAATATACAATAAATACTTAGAACAAATATTAATTAATAATCTTTAAAACGACTTATCTAGGGACTGAGAATTTGACTGGCACAGCACTTGTTTTCGGGACTAAGTCGGCCATCGCACTAACAAAAACATGACCAACGCCGTAAACTTCGTGTTTACAGCTACCTTCACAACGTTGCTTTCATACGAGTAACTTATGAAAAAAGTCTCATGTTCCAATACCGCGTATTTTTGAATTTTTCAAGTGACTAGGGCCTGATGTTTTTTATCGGTTACACTTTTTGACTTGAAAGAATGTGATCAAAAATATAGTTATTTTAAATTAAATCGCAATGATAAGGTTAGCAATGTAATAGTAAATGTGTTTAAATTGAATTGAATCGTATTATTAATATAGGATGAGATTTACAGCGAAACGTTACCTAAATTTGGGAGATGTTACACGGCTAGGGACTGATATTTGGGGTACGAAATAGCGATTTTTGGCAATTAAATATATTGCGATGAATACCAAAGTGAGTGACCAAATTAAATGGACTTTATAGTATCGATTAGTAATTACAGACATATTAGAAGAGTAATATAAATATGTGAAAATTGCTGCAAACACCAAGTTAACCAACTTTTGTGGAATCACCCAGAAGAAGTGTTTAGACACATTTTTCCCTATACCCACCCTTAAATTAAACTGAACTTGTTCAAAGAGTCAATAACAAACAGACACAATCTTCATTAGTGACGAAGAGTAATCCAAATAATTTTACCTATGGACTTAAATCATTCCAAATTGTATCCTATCTTATCTCCATCTGACAGTGACGTTATTAAATTGAGAAAATGACGGTTTCAATTCCAACAGAATTGTCCCCAATCCGAGTCACCCATTACGCATTCCGTTCGGATAGTTTAATCTGCGCCTAATCTGTAATCAGTGCTTCGATAGACCACCTGAGTGCCCGTATTCCTAGAATGTTAATTTTCGACCTTCGTCTTTATGTGAGCCTTCATACTTATACATAAGATATTGGGCGTTGGTAAGCCGCTACTATTTATCATCTTACGCGCTAACCTGCCGCCAACAGCAGTGCTCAAACTGTTGTTCCGGTAAGGGTGTAAGGGTGCCGGTGAAATTACCAGCATATAGGGTTCAACCTTAGTAGAAGAAGAAGTTAAAGATTATTACTCGAATTGGCAACGCATTGAATAATAATGGTTAGTGCGTAAGCGGCGAGTCACCGTTTGTCTTGCTTTCAATTTGTGAGATATTGATCAGGCAGATGTCAGTAATCTCACTCCATAGCCCGATTTTCCAGTCCACACCTCCCAACCACATACCTAGCCCACTCCAAGTATTTTCCTTCCCCTTCAATAGTTTGGCAACTGGGGAGGACAGATCTCCACAGTTGCAGCCATTTCACATTTCTAGTAAAAGGTACCTCTTCATGTTGGCTTCGGCCCCATGAATACTTAATGACCGGGTCCCCATGGGCCCGTGACATGTAAATGTACCAACAAATAGTAATAATAATTTATTCATCTCTCATAACCAACACAAACAAAAATGTTAATAGCTCAGTGTGCCAGCTGCATTTGTATCAGACCGGATAATTGTAATAAAGCCAATAATTACAACAATATAAGAGTACAACAATGATTCCTGCACTAGGCGAGGCCTGTCCTGTATTTGAAACCTTATGATTCCTTATGTCCATGAGCTACTAGAGATTTTTAACCATCAGGTGACATTGCTTGTTTGCTAACCAATGGCGTATAAAGATTACAAACAGTACATTTACGTACTTGTCTTGACGTTACACACTATAAGCAGCATTATCGTTATTAAACCTTCCTGGAGGACTTTCCTCTTCCCTGTCCTTCTATCCTATCTTCCCTAATCTCATGTCCCCTATCCTCCCTATTCCCTACGCCCTAACCTCCTATCCTTTCGAAATTGACAACGCATTGGCTCTGGTGTTACAAATATCTATAATAGGCGGCGGTGACCATTTACCATCAGGTGAGCCGTCTGCCTGTTTGTCAATCTTCTTACATAAAATAAGCAGGACAGTCGAAAATACACCGGTTCAGCAATGTCCGCGTCTCCAGCATAATATTCCCCTTGTTTCGTAATAATAATTATACTACCTGGTCTATTAGCATTACCTAGTTTATTTCATTCAAATTTAAAACTGAAATATTATTTTCAAGTATAATATTCAGTGATCGGATATTTGGATTCTCCCTCGCGGGATATCAAGTAGAAAAGTTAATATAGATACGACAGTTTCCCGCGAAGCCGAACAAATCGTTCAAAAATAAAAAATCGGAGAAGAAGCGAGTTAAACTCGCGTGGAGAGGGTTCCGACCCTTGATTATTTTCAATGACGTCATTTTCAAACCGTTTCACAAGATAAGGTCTTTTATCTGACAGATTTCAAATATCATGGACTTCTTCATAATTTTTCTGTAATTTATAGGTCAATAACTATTCTCCGTATTTTTTCCAAAATTTTTGGTCCAGTAGTTTCGGAGATAAGGGGTAATAAGAATGGTAATTTTACAGCTATTTTCTTAAATAACTCGAAAAGTATTGACCAAAAAGGAAATTATTAAATATATATTTGAGATCCTCATAAGAAGTACTTTCATTTGATATGTCACACAATATAGTTTGAAAAACATCATTAATATTTTTTCAAATTTACCCCCCAAAAATAGGGTCTATGTTTAAAATTCATTTATTTTCGTTACACGTCCGTCTTTGGGTCACAAACTTACATATACGTACCAAATTTCAACTTAATCTGTCCAGTAGTTTAGGAGAAAATCGACTGTGACAGACGGACGGACAGACACACGAGTGATCCTATAAGGGTTCCGTTTTTACCTCTTGAGGTTCGGAACCCTAAAAAAAATTTAAATGGTCTGTTTTTTACTCTTACATGGCAACCAGCGAAAACTTCTATTCTTTTCCTAATTTCTACACATTATTTTAAGCAAAAAATATTAAAACCTCTACAAAGCTTATATATCTGTCATGATGGAAAAAATACTTTAAAATCTTGACATTGACATTGTAGTAACCATAAATTAGCTGATAGACTACTTACTCACCGAACTTTTATCCAAACGGTACAAAATGTGCCGCTTTGGTGGCACGTGGCGTGTCTATCAGCTACTTAGTTGTTTTAAAGTGTAATAAAATAAATACATTGTATTTTTTTGCCTTTTCTAACAACATAAAGCCCGGATTCCCGGGGCATATCCATACTAACATAATGTTTGAGGTCGTTCACTCCGTGTCTAATCCAAATATCCGATCATTGATAATATTGTATACTTACTATTTTCAAGGTTGTTTTGCGGACTTCATAAAAAGGAATAATTTTGAATGCATTAGACACTAGCTTCTTCTCGCGACTTCGCCCGCGTGGAATGCGGTTATCGCGTTCCCGTGGGAACTGTGCGTTTTATAGTCTGTCCTTTCCCGGGACTCCAACTATCTCTATACCAAATTTCATCCAAATCGGTACAGCGGTTGAAGCGTGAAGAGGTAACAGACAGACTGACGGAGTTATTTTTGCATTTTTAATAATAGTATGTAGATCCACTAGGTATATGTATTATCATTGTAGAGGAAAGCGAGAAAAATCAGTTGTATAATTATGAAAGACTAGCTTCTGCCCGCGACTTTGCCCGCGTAGAATTCGGTTATCGCGCTCCCGCAGGAAGTAGCCTATGTCCTTTCCCGGGACTCCAACTATCTCCATACCAAATTTTATCCAAATCGGTCCAGCGGTTAAAGCGTGAAGAGGTAACAGACATACAGACAGAGTTTCTTTCGCATTTATAATATTAGGTACTAGCTTCTGCCCGCGACTTCGCCCACTTGGAATTCGGTTATCGCGTTCCCGTGGGAACTACGCGTTTTTCCGGAATGAAAAGTAGCCTATGTCCTTTCCCATTACCCCAACTATCTCCATGGCAAATTTCATCGCAATCGGTCCAGCGGTTGAAGCGTGAAGAGGTAACAGATAGACAGACAGACAGAGTTACTTTCACATTTATAATATTAATATGGATTGCCCAAATGTAAGTATGTAATATATTAATGAGAAGTCTAGTGAGCTTCCCAATTTTAGCAGCCTCATAATAAATGTAACAACTTCACATACACGCACGGCTTTTGGTTAATTAAGGAACTTAAAACGGGGAATTGGCGGTGGAAAGGTAGTCTAAATGATATGAAATTTAATTCGAATTTTCTGTCTATTTTAAGTTAACGGTTTTAGCCGATGTATTTTTGATTTGCCGTTTACATTATAAATTTATATCAAACGAGTTCGTAGCTATTACGTCGCGTAGACATTTGATTCGTAGTCTCTCTACGCCGTAGCAATGTCGGCTACCAAACGCCTGTGCTATGAAAAACAAATACACACGAGAACCTCCTATTTTTTGAAGTATTTTAAAAAGAAAACACATACTTATACCTATTTTAAGAACTTTAAACTGTCGCTTGTTCCATTATGGCATTTTATATTACGCGGGTTCATTAGTTCCGACGTGTAGCGATATTCGGTCGATTCGATTAAAAGTTTCCCAATAACAGACACTCTGTTTACCGGCAACTTCACCCAAACGGAAAATATACCTACTGAAAAGTTAGATCGCGCTGATATACTTTCATAGATATTTCGTAATTTTTTAATGAAAAATGGGTTTTTAATATAGGCACTTAGACGCATCTTCTTTGCAATATAAAGTAATTGAGCGATCGAGGTTTTCTCGGGTGAATATAGCTAAAATGAGCTTTCCCAGACCTAAGATCTAGCTAAATTGTATTTTTCGCATCCGCAAACCTTTTCTAAGAGATGTAGTTGGAATAATTATAAAGTAAAAGATCACTCACAATCTCCACTACCAGTCTTTTAACGTTATAAGGCGTAGTATTTGCTCTTTATTTTGATGGTATTTATAAGTCTAAGGGGAAGTTACAATGTAGCGTATTCCTTCCTTTTAATGTAAATTCCATTTTATATCGGTCCGTTTTACAGGATACAAATCAAAATCGAAATATTTATAATTTACAATGTTTTCTAGCGAGTTTATTTAAATCCTGCAATCTCAGTTAGATACATTACTGCAAAATGTCGATAGCTGATTAATTGGAAGATTTAAGTGTTAATGACCCTGTCGGTTTATAGGTACAGCGATCAATGAAATTTTGGTTTTTAACCAGCACCTTGTTTAATTTTCGTGTACACCTTTTTAGTATTTTATACTAAAAAGGTGTACACGAAAATTAAACAAGGTGCTGTTCTGCTGCCCTTATTTTCGAAAGAACGTTCTATGACCACCTGAAATAGATTTCTCCACTACCTACGCTAATAGTTCGACACTATTAGTAGATACTGTGGCGAGAAACTCGGGGATCGTCACATGGTAGCACTACGAGGTACTCCTTGAGGTTAAATGTAAAGATAGAGTTATAATAATACTTCTTGTATTTTTTTATATAGTGGGGCCTAAATACAAGTGCACGTTGCTACCACGAGCTTCAGACTACTCTCTTTTTAATTTTCAAATGATTAATAGTTCTAGAACGTTTTACAAAACTACAGCCCTAAAGAGTTCATATAGCGCGGGCTATACCAACTCTACAGTACCTACCGGTCGTTTTTAGCCATGCAAATCTGCTTAAAATGATGTGTAACTTTTACTTATTGAAGACTAGTTGTGCCCCGCGACTTCGTCTGCGTGGAATATTAAAGTGCCGATAACTTTTCTTTCCGATATCCGATTTTAATCAAACATAGCTTATATGTAGCTCCGAATGATGCTATCTATCATTGAAAACCGCACTCAAATTGGTCCAGTAGTTCCGAAGATTAACTCCCTACAAACAGACAGGCAGACAGAATGAAAGAAAGAGACAGAATAAATACCCTTTTATTATAGGAATAGACTGACCTCCAGTGCTGGATATAAGCCTGCTTTCATCAGCTCCCGAGACCCTGACCATGTCATCACTCAATTTTCTGATATTTATGAACCCATCCTTGTTAATGCGATGCAGCAAGGAATGTACTTAAAGAATTCGCTCAATAACGAAATAGGAAATATAAACTGAAAGTCACGTAGGTTGTTCACGGGCGTAATAAAATCTACCGATTAAAAATGTATACTTGGTGTTTTTACGTTTCAAAAGACGAGCTTGTAGCCTGTACATTCCATGTAAGATTTTATAGGAAATTCGAATCCTTTTGGTTTAATTTCTGTTAAATGCAGTGGCACGTTGGAGGATATTATTAATTTGCATGTATTTTTCGACACAATGTGGCTTCAGTTTTGCAAATGAATGAATCATATTTTTATCCCGTCCACCATCATTATGTAGTTTTTACTGTAGTTTTTAAATAGGAAAGAGGATGAAAAAATTACTTCACTAAAAATAAAAATGAAAGTGAAAACATCAGCAGAGTCTTTATGAGAGAAAAGTATAATTTTGATGTAAATGAGGTTTCGTTTGAATTGCATTGTAGTTCCTATATTGACATCGTGGCCACGTTTCGTTACCTCTCCATTTGACGGGCGGCACTATGCGCTGCAACCACGGTGCGGAGTGCAGCATCCCACCGCAATTAAATTATTTCCTAAAATTGCTACAAGCGCTGTGTTGTGCGGGTAGCGCACTCGCATCCAGCAGGGATTGGCTTGTTCCTGTTTAATTCAACCCTCTATTCTCATTTCATTTACATGTAGAAAATCACATTATTTCGAAATGTATGTGATTTGGTTATTAACGCAATTCTCTTCATTGGTCCAGAAAACATTTATCAAACACCTAATCATCAATGGCCAATGGTCCGCTTCGAGGACTGCGCTAAGCATGACACGGCTGCCTTTTAGGCCCTATTACAAAATTAACGCATAATCGTAATTCCTTGATATTTCAAAATGGGTTACATATGTAACCCATTTTCAGTTTAATCTGACGTATTTTTTCCCACATTAATAAAGGGCCACATTTTATATTGCGAATAGTTTAATAAAAACATATATTTTTAATCACTTTTCCGTGTTGATATATATCTTTTATTGACATACAGTAGGCGCTAGAGCGAGCGAGAAAGTCGGGAGCGGGAAATTGCTGAGAATTGTATTAAGTGGCGTCTTTTTATCCATGAAGGTCAGTCGAAGTGCGACGATGCCTGATTTAAAACAACTACATCTGCAATTTAAATGTCTGAGTCACCATCTTCCGACCACCTGATGAGGGCGCTTGACACTTTGTCGAGAATGTGATCGACAAACCCAGTTACGAATTGGCTTACTCAGCCCAAAAATTCCCACTCTGTTCAGATATCTGCAAAAGACGTAAAGCCCTTTTACTATTATTAATCATTAATTTGCCCTCCTGCTTTTGAAGCAACACGATGCAAGTCGCCTACGTAGGGGGAGCTTCACGTCCCCCCTCTGAATTATACGCCAATTTCCCATCAAAAGTAGAGAAAATCGAGTCATGATTGCAGTCACGTAAAAACACTTGTTACTTGCGAACGGCATTCGGCATCAATCACTTTGCTTTGCCATGTTTAGATTGGCCAAATTAATGCCGTCTCTGAGAGCACCCGCCTCGAGGAAAAATAATGGCGATTATTCAACTCTTCTGCTCGCTACATTCGTTAGAATTGTTTGCCGAGTACACGAACATGACACAGCGAATAAATCTTTACGCCAATCTTAGCGCCGGGTCTAATCATGTTCTTTCACACGCTCATGTTTTCGTTGCTCACCGTTTGTTGGATAAAAAGTCTGGCGCTGAAGTTTTAGCGCAGGCCGTGTGCATTCGGGTCGAGGAGCATTCATGATGCACAGTTACATATTTAAACGACGCATTTCATTCTCGTTTGAATGCGGATTCGGATTACAGTTCGTTTTTCACAAGCATACGCTTTTCACTTGGAATTTAAATGAGAACTATTGCCGAGATGGTTTCAGGTTAGCGTTATGAACGCTGAACTAATGATGAATACTATTATCCGGTCTCTAGCCCGCTGCAATTAGCAGCGCGAAGCCTGGAAAATATTGGATCCTTATAAAATTCATATTTTATTATATTCCAATAATGGAAGAGTTATCTTTTATGTAAAACTAACTTTCCATTCGTGATTTAATCACTTCAGAAAAAAAAAAACTAAATTACATAGTTTCAATTATACATTAATATAATAGAAGTCTTTAATTTTTAATTTAGGAAAGGTGACAACATGTAGACTAGATAAGAAAACTCATTAAAAGATAAGCGGGATTGGTATTCAATTGAATTAAAAACGCATCTTAGTTACGCCTTCGTTTTAATATTTTTTTTCGCAACGATTAGGTTTTTAACTTACATTGTTCTTTTCAAATCATACATTATTTGATACTTTTTGCTATTCAATTGCCCAGGATAATTCGGTTGCTGTTTACGGTGTGTACATTCTGTTTGCAATAGGTCTGAACCTAAGGGTCAAGGGTACATTTACCATTAGGTATAATACTTTTTTATTCTGCAGATTCAGTGATAACATCTGTTGGCATTTGTTATAATAGTAGTTGTTATAATATAATGATATATACATATTTGATGACTTTAAACAGCAAACGAATTATTTTGGACGATACTTTTAACTTTTAAAGACACAGGAGAAAATTCTATAACGCACTTTTAACTGTTATGCATTTTATATTTACTAATCAACGATGTTTGTTTTACATAAGCTGTCAACGTTGCAACATGGATAAGCGGCAGGAAGTAATAACATGCCTTCGCGGAAATCCAATATACCGACCCTCAAAATATGAATATTGTAATAAATGAAGCCTCTTAATCATTTCTCACCGGAAGAAGACAAAATATTTTTTATGTGTTTGTAGATGTACAAAATAAAAAAAAAGCGGATTACTTATTATTTGATCTCAGTAAGCTGCTTATGCCGTTGGTCTGTGCAAATGGTTGAAGACCAAGGAAGAGCAAGGGGGCCTCTAACTATTTCGAAGACCAAAGCTGATGAAAGAGACACCACAATGCGAGATGGCTAGTCGAATTGAAATACGATTTTTTTTTGTAGAGTTGTTAGAGTGTAGTTATCATGTCAGCTATCGCCTCAGTAACGTTCCGAAGTGTCAGTCCAAAACACAGTAAACAAAATTTTAAATTTAAAACACCATTCGAAATCCCTTCGGTCCTGCGAAGTAATTCAACTGCACTGGGCCAGCGTGGAGGAGGCCTGTGCCCAGCAGTGGGACATAAATATGCTGTTGTGGTGGTGATGAGATACAAAACACTGCGTAAACGGTAGGTTTATCGTAATCATGACCAGTATTGTGGATTTACGCGATGGTTTAAATACACTTTAGTTACATATCCGACAGATAACTATTAGATTTAGGATTATCGATTAAATAATTACATTTATCTTCTCGAACTATATACAAATTGTAATACTTATTTGGAATACCATAAAAAATCTTTACCATCCAAATTATAAACTCTACTTAAGATACTCGCGCAATATACAAGGCTAAATTACATATAAGTATATAATGTATAAATTGTCTTAGTGTACACTGTTCTTTTATAATATTTAACAAATATGTAGATATCTGAATTACTGTATAGACAACACTGTAGATATTTGCCTAAATATAAATTATATACAGTTTACAACTAGTTATTATCACGTTACATGCTGATGGAGTTACGAGATTCGATAGCAAATTAAATTTTGGTTGCGACTTACTTAAACAAAGGAGCACCTGTGGTCAATTTAAGAATATCATTTTTTTACAACTCGTAGCAGCTAACATTTCAGTCATTTTCTTTTTCGAGCATCGTTATTCGCTGATAGGAATTCTCTGCACTTGAATAAATATTTGTGAATCCGACCCGTGTCACATAGAGGTACCCCGAGACACTAAATACAATAAATGTTTTATCATAATATGTATGGAAAATGGCAACAAAAACGTAAAATTTCATTCGTATAATTGAAGGTAGCCACAAAAAGTGATCAAAATACTGTTATTAAATGCAATGGTATTTGTTAAGGAAAATTCTGGCAACTCATGAATTATGACAGTAGTGTTTTTAGTAAAGTTAGGGAGATCGCTATCGTGGCCTGGAGGGCGGGCGCGCCGTTGGCCTGAGTGGCCACTTTTCCGTCGTTCGCGTACCATTTGTTGGCCCGGTCCGGCACGCGGTTGCTCTTATCGTTGTCATCGTCCTCGTACACCTCAGTACCGTAGTCGTCGTCGGGAATCCGCTCGTCCGGGTATTGGTACACGTGCCGGTCGTTGCCGGGTATCTCTGTTGACAATGTTCAGGATGTGAGGTGAATTTGAACGGTGTACCTACCTACAAAGGGGAAATTACGTGAACCCACAAACGCGGATGCGTAATAATGTTCCTGTGTGATTCGTTAGTTATACGTTTTAACATGAAAAAACCGGCCAAGAAGCGAGTTAAACTCCGAGGGTTCCGACCCTTGATTATTTTCAATGACGTCATTTTCAAACCGTTTCACTAAGCTCTTTTATATGACAGATTTCAAATACCATGGACTTCTTAATATTTTTCCTGTAATTTATAGGTCAATAACTATCCTCCGTATTTTTTCCAAAATTTTCGGTCCAGTAGTGTCGGAGATAAGGGGGGGGGGGGGGTCTTTTTTCGCCTACTTTCTTAAATAACTCGAAAAGTATTGAACAAAAAAGAAATAGAAAAGATACATTTGAGATCTTCATAAGAAGTACTTTCGTTTGATATGTCACACGATATAGTTTGAAATACTTCATTAATATTTTTTCAAATTTAGCCCCCAAAAATAGGGTCTATGCTTAAAATTCATTTATTTTCGTTACTCGTCTGTCTTTGGGTCACAAACTTACATATATGTACCAAATTTCAACTTAATCGGTCCAGTACTTTCGGAGAAAACCGACTGTGACAGACGGACGAACTGACACACGACTGATCCTATAAGGGTTCCGTTTTTACCTCTTAAGGTTCGGAACCCTAAAAATCGAATTGGACATAATTTAATCAACAATGGATTTAAAGAGTTTCTTTAAAAAAATCCACTAGGTGAATACCGAAACGCGGTTGCGTAAAAATGTTCCTCTGCTGTGACTCGTACAGACGCTTGACTTTATAACAGGTTTATTAGTACAGAGAGTAGATTAAAAAGTGTTGTAAATAAATAAAAAGTCCATCGTACCATATAACCGTATCTTGCTTTCGACATCACCAAGCGAGTTCTTCGCCACGCAAATGTAGCTGCCGAGGTCGTCCCGACGAATGTTTTTAATGGTCATCGACATCTCGGCTTCGAACATGGATTTCTGCCGCACAGTCATCTCGTGGTGCTCCGACGGTATTATCAGCTCTCCTGCGAAACAACACTTGAAACTCAATATTCTTCCAACAAAGAAGTTTTATGAAAAATGCATAAACTTGTTTCAGACACCTGCAAGTTTTATGGCTTTCCAGTATTTTTATTTTTCCTTTAACGCCGAGTCCAGAAGTTAATCAAATTTGTCGGTAGTTTGCAATTTGTTTCAGTTCAGAGAGCCTGTTATCAACTATAATTCTAGATTCGCGGGATAAAAATAACTTGAACGTGATCAGTTTTTCTTGTAGCAGAACCAATCTGTTTTTTTTTCTATAATGGACAAGCTTGAGGAATATTTCTTGAAAGGAATGGAACCCGCTTCCGCCGTCTGTTATCTCAAGTTGCCCTTACGTATCTACAAGGCAAGAGTGAATAGGCAATAACTGAACCGGAGGGCCACGCGTTTGGCCGCAACAATCGGTCAATCACTGGTAAGATCAGGATAAAAAAAGAACAAAGTTGGCCAGTTGCTTTAAAAAAACAACTTTGTTATAATTACCTGGGTCTTTAACCCAGTAGTTGATGGACTTGGGCGAGGACTCGACGTAGCACTCGAGGGTGACGTCGGTGCCGAGCGGCGCGCCCACCAGCTGGTTCGGCACTTGGATCACGGGGTGAACTGCGTTGGAACAATAAATATGTGAGCATCCAGCGGCACTTCAAATTTTCATAGAGGCCACCCAGGCTCCGACATCCATGTATTATCGCATTTAACACGTATCTATTACGGGCGTACGCTGTTCTATGAAGAATCTATATATAAAGATTTTCATTCTAGGAACTTAATACCTACCAACAACTTATTATGGCAGATGGAACAGGCTCTACATAATGCTGTGGCATCAGAGCGCGCACGCTCCGGGCCAGCAGCGCTGATTTTCAGCCTGCTCCTACCGAGGTATATATTTCTCAAGTCACAGTATAAGAATGTGTACAGCAAGTCTATATTTTTGATCGTAATAAATGCCATCTGTGTTAAGGAACGGGATAGACGAAGAACGGTCCCGAACTTAATACGACATCGTACTTTTGTAACTGTTTCAGATGCAAGTTTTTGTAGTCTGTTATATTATAATATGTATTATTTTTCTGTTTTTGATTGATGTTGGGCGTAGGTACCTTTTGTTTAGTTTTATTATTTTATTTCCCTGTTTTGCTCATGCTTTGCTTGTATCACCTTCTGTGTCTTTTTCAGTGAGCGGTCTCAACGGAAGTTCAGCATTGGCTTGGCTTGACTGTGTAGCCAAGCCAACACATGCTGAGTTGAGGCCGTTTCACAACTTTCACTTGTTCTTTTCTTTCTTCTACTTCTCTATTATAATACCTATATTAAGTGAATTGTTGTAAATAAATGTTTTTGATGTTTTTATGTTTACTTATAGAAACCGCCGGTCCCGGGGCCGCTTTTTTCCCGTTTGTCCCCCAACCCTAAGACTGCTTACTCAAGACTTCTTTGTCGACCGACTATAATACTGTATACTTTTTCCTCATTTTTCAGTTTATCTTGTTGCAGAGTAACATTATGAGATGATTCAAACAACGCCAGGCACTTTATGCTGGAGAAGACAGAGGTTGTTGTGAGTTACGGTAACAGGAGCACTAACATTACTACCTCGCTTTAGAGTATCTCGCAAAGTGCACATGCTTTTTCAACATATGCAAAATTTCATATTGTTGACCACATGAACCTAATGAAACTAATATGTGAGTTTGTCTTGAAAAATCTTTTCTGTCCAATTTAAACGAGTGCAGAGGTTAGATACATAATTCAAGAGAATATCACGTGTGTGTAAAAACTGTATTATTCTTTGTGTCCAAACGTAGCCTAATGACTACGTAGCAAAAAACTTAAACGAGAGCCTCCAGCAATTTAAGGCCCTTATGTAAATAAACGTGTCCACCCAGATACACTTGAAGTCGGTGTTGAGTATCTACTTGAAATCTCTTTTTCTAGTTATTAGATTTTGACTTGAGTGCTGGTAAGTATTCTAATAGATACTATTCTAAAAAGTATTATAAAGTACGTTGTATTCTAATAGATATTTATTTTAGTAATACACATATTAGCTCCTGGGTTCGTTATTTATTACATATTTTCAGCTACTAGCTAGTTAATAGAATATTCTTAAAAAATCAATGTACGTCAATGTCCGTGTATGTAGCCCACTTAGATGCTTCAAATCGTTATAAGTAATGGCAGATAAAAAAAACATACTGGAGGCTCTATTCCATTCTTAGTGGAAATATAAGTCATAATCAATATCTCCCTATTAAGAGATTTAAAATAAAGCTAATCATATAAAGGGATTAAGGGATGACCTGTTTCACTTTTTAAGTACTCTTATTTTTATCTAATACCAGTCGGTACGGTGAATTTCGTATCACCCAAGGCGAATTTTGCCTATCCCTTTGAATTTATAACACACAGTAATTTATTAAACTTCGTATCACCCGGAGGCGACTCCCATACAAAGTTATATTTCTATTTCTTGAGCTGTTCCTTTACATTATTGCCGGTTTTTAGGGTTCCAAAGTCCATAAGGAAACCTTATAGTTTCGCCATGTCCGTCCGTCCGTCTGTCCGCACTATTTCTCGGAGATACTTAGTTCTAGAAAGCTGTAATTTGGCATGAATATACATATTAGTTATGCTGACAAAGTGGTACAATAAAAAATTGAAATATATTTTTTATAGGGTACCTCCCCTACTCGTAAAGTGGGGATGTAACTTTTTTTCTTTTGTACCCCATGGTGTTGCATATCCTTGAATAGGTCTTGAAAAAATATTGTAGGTTTGTGAAAACCATTTTTCGATTAAGTGATGCGTTTGTGAAATATTAAGCTTTAAAGTGCTATTTTTTGTTAGAATCGAGTGTCCCCCCCCCTGCCAGCTAAATGGTGGTATTTGGATGGCAGAAAAAAATCACGGTTGTGGCATAATATATAACGTAGTTGAAAGGAAAACTATCACAGCTAAGTAGGCTGTACAAATTTACGAGTCATAGTCGACCAACGGCTTCTCTCCTTCTCGAGCGGCAGGGGCGTCGGGCGGGCACGTCATACCACAGGCTAGCTAAGATGCTAACTAAATAAGTCTTAGAAAAGTATTGTGGGAATCGTCAACTTTGGAACCCTATACCTTTGCGCGTGGCCCGACATGCACTTGGCCGGTTTTTTCTTTCTAACCCTTTCCTGAATCACAATCAAGAATCAGCCATATCGGTCCAGCAGTTCTCGAGCCTTAGCCAGACAAACACACGGCAATTTATTTTTATATACTTATATATAGATAGATAGGATAATGATATCACTAAATTGCGACAGAATACTTATTTGGGGTAAATGGGACTTTTCTATTTTCAGTAATGTAAGTACCTGTCCTCCCTTTTACTACGAACATTCACGTAAGTGGAATTCTATTTAAATATCGACTTACAATGCACACTGATATGGATCCTCTTGCTGACGGTGGGCGGCACGCCATTACCCGCGATACACAAGTATGTCCCCATCTCTGAACGAGATATCTTCGTCAGTTTCAGCACTTCACCTTGGTATGTTAACACTGCGGACAATTGTTCAAACAAGGTTACATCACTTCATTAAGAGAGGTAACGAGGGAAAGGGTGCGCGGCATTTCAAATAAGCGGTATGAAAACGCAATGGCAAGGGTTTAAAAGAAAATATCTGTCTAATCTAAAGCACTTAGTCTACGGAATTATTATATGTTTTTTTTTTAATTAGTTAAATAGCAACTTTTCAGGGTAGTTTTAGAAAGTCCAATTTTTCATGCGTAGTATTTATACGTAGGTACAATTAAGTCCTGAAATACCCAAAATTAATACTTCACTTAGAATGTAATATTCAATTAGATTTTTAAATTTAACGTTCAGACAAAAAGGAACTACATTTCCAAAGCAGGTTAGTGGATATGTTGCTATCTTTAATTTTGGGCGTCTATTTAATCTTATACTTAAACCGCGCTAATCGTGGATTTCTCTATTTATTTATACAAGCAATCTCAGAACCAGCTCTAACGATTTGGTCAAAATTTGGAATGTAGGGGTTTACGGGGGCGACAAATCGATCTAGCTACATATCTGAAAAAAACTCGGTTTTAGCTATTTTCACCAGAGTAAAGCTTTGTTGCCCAGGTACTACAACCTAATATTATCAGTTTTAAAGTGAAACGGATTGATATCCGAATAGGTACACGTTCCAGTCTAAAAGCTGTATACTTATTTTATGTATTTCCGTGGATATAATCTATGAATACCGAAATAACGTCGAGGGGCGTGCCTAGTGATAAATAATGGAGTTCTCGAGGAGGCAATACTGTCAGTTTTGTGTAGCGCTTACCTACATGTGTTTTCGCAAGACAATGCTTGATTCCCCTTACTTTAAGCACAATAAATCATTGTTTAGCTTAAATAAATAGGCTGTCACTGTCTCGTGCGTTGCCCGCTTAACGCGTTAGACTGAGACACCACCTTGTCAAGTAATTTTTCCACAACATTCAATTACCGAAGAGAAAAACAGACTTCTCCGACTTTCCTTTAAAGTTAAGACGCTTTCGATGGAGAACCAATTTTTTTTTTCAATTAACCATTAAAACGGTTTCAGAGTTCATACAATGAGACCTAGAAGTCCATTCAACGCGGAACTCTACTAATTACGACAAACTTTAAACAATACTGGACGAAACTCATCCCGAGGATGGTCGCGGCTCATTGTGGCGCTGAATGCGGCCTCGCAGACGCGCGTATTATACATATATTCAGAAAAACAATGCACCACTTGCGCTGCAAACAAACTAAGACAAATGAAATATTTTTATTCCGGCTCCACGATTTTTGTCTCTTAATTAAAACGACATCGGTTACGCTGCAGAATTGTGAACTGCGGTCCCAGAGCAGTTGCATAATGAACATTTATTTCACCATTATTTTGTATGTGGAAAACGTTCACTATTTAAAATAAGTACGTGTAAGGTATTTAAAATCTTTGTTAAGGGTTCCTTTTGTCTCGAAACATAGCCAATTATTTAACCGTTTTCGCGGAATGGGCTCGTATGAGTATGGCTGGCATTTATTTCCTTGCATGTAATAATGCTTCGTTTCCCTATAATTTATAAGCATGTGTCTGTAAATGTATTGTATAAAGTTGTCATCATGTACACGGTTCCAATCCAATTTATTATTCCGAGGCGTGTTTCAATGTTGATTTTATCGAGAACGCTGTATCGTCTCGTTTACGAGGAGTCGGATTGCCATTTGACACCGGATATTTGTATCCAACCTCTAATAAAGGGAATCACAATCGGCATTTTACAACACGGAATAAGTATAACTGCGCTATAAATTCGTCGGACAAGACGCAATAAGTAACTGGATTATATTTCGAAAGCAGGGAACGGTATAGGTGATTTGGGTAACCACAATAATAATATATTATTTTGTCAGCGTATTGGATTACAAAGTTATAAGATGCATAAGTATGTGAAGATACCTATTACAGCCTATTTGCGTCCCACTTCTGGGCACAGGCCTCCTCTCATTACGAGAGGGTTTGGGCTATAGTCCCAACGCGGGCCCAGTGCGGATTGGGGACTTAAAGCAAGCGGGTGACTTGTAGGCTAAGCGTTAATTACACTGATCAATCATATTATATGGCTAATCAACCATATTTTAAAAGTGCTAGATTTCATAGGCTTTTTTCAAGACAATTTAAGTCTGTCCGTTGATTTCAAGGAAAGTGTTTTCTATATACTTATAGAAAACACTTTCTGAGAACCCGTACCTACTGGTACGGGTTCTCAGGGACAGCAATTTCCACTGTAAACACAACACAGATAAATAATATGGAGCGTGACGAAGAATCGTTCACATAGAGTCTATTATTGACTAATCCCCGTTATCAACTCTGTCGTGGTATACAAATTTTTCAAGTACCTTTGTTTTTGGACCCAGTGTGGTCCCTCACGACTATCTCCTGTCCATCTTCTCTCTTCCACATGACCCTCGGAATTGGGATGCCGCGAGCTCTGCATGACACCCGCGCCGTCCCACCCTCGGGAACCATGGTATCGCCCGAAGTCTCTTCCGGAACGAAGTCCGGTGGTATCACTACTTCTAGGAAGCCCATCTGTAGAAGGAACACATCGTTAAACAACGTCTTAATTTATTGTTAAGTCAATCAGCCTCCTATGCATGTCGTGATAGTGATATTTATTTAATTAAATTAAACTTTATTGCACGTCAATAATAATATAGGGCATTATATGTATACCGGATATTATTGATCTCATTCAAGCAATATCTAAAAATTTTTCAAGAGTTTACACAAGGAGTTAGCGTGACTCGTTCGAGTGACGAGAACATACAAGATTCGCCAATACGAGTAGTTTACACCAAAAAAAAAAAACAAAAAAATGCACATCTCATATTTAATTAATTTTTAATCTACTATTCAATACTACTTACTTCGATTCAGGCACCTCTAAGTTCACTAATGTGCGAAATTCAATTTGAATTAACCACTATGCTTTTCGGTGAAGGAAAACATCATGAGGAAACCTGCACGCAACTGCGAAGTAATTCAATGATGTGTGTGAAGTCCCCAATCCGTGCTGGGCCCACGTGGGGACTATAGCCCAAACCCTCTCGTGATGAACCCAAACGTCTCGCAAATAGTCTGTAGTAGTAGTAGTAGTAATAATTAATAAATAAACCATTCGAATTGTTTGAAAAGTGTCGAGAATTTGCCAATTTTCCTAAAAATAGCTATGCGACTAATTGACTTTTGGTATACCTACTAGATTAAGCCCCATATAGACAGTGGAAGTTTTAAGAAGTTTTTTTTTAAGCATTTGGTCCCCGTAGCGGATGAGCCCGTCTGTCAGCTTCCACGCAACAACGTTACGCAGGCAGTTGGAAGCGTTGGCAGACAGTTCCGGAGGCTGGTTGACAGCTCACTTAGTAGGTACACCTCGATTCTCAATCAATTCACAAGTGGAACAGACTATTTATGTCGGTGTTGACGTTTACTTTAACCTTTATTTTTCTGTTAATTCATGTCATTTCCGATGTTGAACAAAAGTCATAGTAGGTTCTGTTGATGAAAAATCCAAGAACTAAGGTAAACATCCCAGTCTTCGACACATTTAAGTCCATATAAGTCATAGATAGTCCAACTTTATTTAAATTTCAACCTTATTTCTTCTAAAGTTAGTGTCCATAACGGACCCTTGTCCACAACTGGAGCCGTTACCCTACATGATATCAGCTTAGTTTTATGAAGTTGTTGTTATATAAGATGAAATTTCAGTTCATTTCTGCAAAATATTAAAGAGTCTAAGGTCTAATTATACTGAACGGTAAAGCTAAAGGTTTTAATTTGGACAATAAGAAAAACAAAAAAATGATATTGCTTCTTAATTGAAAACTCACGTATCGCACTCATTTAGTACAAGTACATAATCAAAACATCGGTCGGTTCAATAACCAATCAGTCGAGCGATATCGAACGCGGACAATTACGGAGCTTTTTCCACTTCGTAATGGACACTTAAACGATTCATGCGCTGAAGTGAAATGATGAATGGCGAAAGAGAGCCAATTTGCTTCACGGCACCTGAATACGGACTTCATTTGTACGATTTTTAGACCAATTCCATGTTAAGCTTCAGTCAGCTTCGTTACCATACATGGGGTAAAGACGCAGGCCATTTTGCGCTTTGTTCGTACATCTTTCTCCGGTTACACAAGAATTATTGTTTGAGAATCTTGCGTTTGAAAACGTATACTTTTAAGAATTCCGTATCCAATACTTTGCAGAGAACACTATTTAATAATATCATAAATATATTTATTGAAAATGTATTATTGCTCATTGTATTGCATTTAAAAGCAAGGATTTTAGTTTTCTCTAAAGAAATCAACATAATTCGTGCTTCAGTATTAATATTATGCTCGTATCAAATAATTGAAGTTGTAGTAAAGATCAGTAATAAAGGATTTTATCGACATTAGTTCGGAAACAGTTTCATGGAAACTAAAATTGTATCCAACAATTCGTCCACATTTTTAAACAGTCAATAGACATGAATAAATAATACATTGCAATGTTCTGACTAAAATTTGATTTCTATTCTGTTTTTACTAGATGTATTTACAAAGGGATTCTTCGCTCAGTTTTCATATGCGACGTAAAAAACGAAAAATCTTTACATTTGCTACAATATGTGGGAAAAAATATATTTTGTATTTATAATGTAGAATTTATATTAAAGCTCTAAGAGAATATAGATAAAACCGAATAAACTGCAATGATAACAATTCAAGATGCGAGTCTTGTAATTGATTCGATAATTGACTCGTATATAGATATTGTAACTCCATCTAGTACCACCGCACCGTTCTCAACAATTATAAGCGTCTTGGTTCCATTTTAGTAAAAGAATGCCCCCGGTCCTCCTTTTGCACGCTCTTGATGTGGAGATACCACGTATATAGAGTGGTCGCTATGTCCAAATAGTATGTAATAATAACTTACTTGACTCTTCATTGGATCCGTGTTGATCTGACACATGTACTGCCCCCGATCTTCCTCTTGCACGCTCTTGAAGTGGAGGTAGCACGTAAAGTGGTCGCTATGTTCGAATAGTATGTAATAATAACTTACTTGACTTTTCATCGGATCCGTGTTGATCTGACACATGTACTGCCCCCGATCTTCCTCTTGCACGCTCTTGATGTGGAGGTACCACGTAGAGTGGTCGCTATGTGATACGGATACGCGAGGGTTGTGCGTGATCACGTGCTCGTGGATGGCTTGGATGGCTTTTGTGTCTGCTTTGACCCACCCAACCTACAGAATAGGAAGAATTACATGTATGAACTCCTAAAGTCTTAGGTACACTTTTCAAAAAGTGCTTTCTTTAAGATTGCGATGTAGTAGATGTACATTGTTCATTGTGTAAAATACTTACTTACATACCGAATTACATCAAAAACCAAGTGACAGACAGATAGGTAGCTACTTTCGAATTTATTGAAACTTTACAGCCACTGGCCTTTTTCTATTATCTCGTATTAGCAAATAATGTGATACTCGCTTCTGTCCGCGACTTTGTCTCAATTCGCGCGGGTAGTATGGGTTTATTCGCGATAAAAACTAGCCTATGTCTTTTCCCGAGACTCGAACGATCTCCATACCAAATGTTATCTAAATCGGTCCAGCAGTTAAAACGTGAACAGGTAACAGACACAGACAGAAAGGCAGACAAACGGCCAGAGTTACTTTCTCATTTAAGTATAATAGGAATAAAAGTCAGAATTACAAAACAATAGAATATCGAAAACTACGAGTTCAACTGAGTGAAACTAAACCAATTTATACAATTTCATGGAATATACATATTGCGTTGTACAACTAATTAAGTAGGTATGCACTATTGTGCTCTTATTTTATATTTTGAGTAATCCCGTGAAATATCTTAATAGTTAACTATTAAAATACTAATCGGATTCAATATGGGACTAAATAATTACATATTAATGAACGAATATGGTTATTTATGCTGTCTGTATAAAATCCGTTGTTGCAAATCAGATGAATTGAAAATGGCGAACCGTATATTTGGATAATTAATAATGAAGTTACCGTGGTTCGTTAGCAGATTGAAAACAAATAAAAGAAGTGACTTAGGTACTTTATTTTTATGTCAAACCATTTCAAGTAATGAAAAGTTCAAGTTCAAGGATTGCTAAACTCAAATTAAAGAGAAATACTAACTCTATAGTTGCCAAGGTTGACCACTATGCATTTGAAGGTAGCGTCGCGGCCGATGGGTACGGTGAGGTTCGTGATTGGTTCCCCGAACTCTGGCACCTCCACGCCTCCTGTAATCAAACAAAAACATTATGCAAAGGTTAACCCTCATTAATTACTAAAAAAAAACTATTCCTAACCTTTGGACTTTTCTAAAGGCTGTTTCTATTTTTATTAGTTTTTGTACGGTTCAGAGAGCATTTTGCTGTTTAATTTCAGTTTGCATAAATAATCTTAGGCGGGCCGGGCTCGAATGTATGACGTACCTACTTACATACATTGGAGTATGAACGATCAGCTCAAGTAAATTTCAGTCCTTTATTTACGACAACCTCAGTGCTTTTATAGTGTTAGAAACGTGGCAGTTGGTTTTGATGCGTATGAATAAGTTATACTTACAACTAGTTAATTTAATTTGAAATTCTCTTTTCCAAAATCCATATTCCATATCCATATTATGCATATTAATATTATAAATGTGAAAGTAACTCTGTCTTCTTCTGTCTGTTACCTATTCACGCTTCAACCGCTGGACCGATTGAGATGAAATTTGGCATGGATATAGTTGGGGTCCCGGGGAAGGACGCTTTTATTCCGGAAAAACGCATAGTTCCCGAGGGAACGCGATAACCGAGTTCCACGCGGGCGATGTCGCGGGCAGAAGCTAGTAGTACTATATGTTTTCTTGTTGGAATGTCACTTGAAAGTTTTAATTATTTCCGTAATCTTAAAGTAAACAGCCTATTTGCGTCCCACTGTTGGGAACAGCTGCTGTCTTGTAATATCATTTTTCATCAAACGAACCAAAACGCAAATGATCAAAAACTTGAAAACTCGTGCAATGCAGTTTTATATGCTGGAATGAATCTTTGTTATTCTTGCGGATCATACGAGAACAAGTGCATGACAAACATTTCGCCGTGCGCGAATTAGTTCAAGACAATCGTTTGAATTGCGAGACTGATGCGAGGTACCAAGTTCGTCTGACATTAGTTTGCGGGTCGCATGCTCGCGGCTTATCGCGAGCGTAACAATGTAACCAACCGCGAAGTTGCCTCTCGCGCCGCGATACTGTCAGCCGCAGTTGCACCTCCAAGACCGGCAACAAAGTGTCAACTAACCACTCCAACCTGCACCAACTACACGATGACACGAATAACTTCACAGCAACTAGGCCGTTAGCGATTCTCATGCCTATTTCCATATCAATAATTCAACTAGAACCACCCGACCGAATTACCGAAACATACATATTGATGTGAAATAATTAGGCATATGAAATGAATACTTGTGTTCGCTTTTTATTGTACCTGAAATTACAGTTTTCCCCGTATCCATTATATCATATCTGTCGTTAGAGTCCTATTAATTTTAATTGGATGTTTAGTGTACGTGTATATTGTCTTCAAGGTCAAAAAAATTCGTTGATGGAACATTATCTAACAAATCGTTATTGTACACGTAAATAAAGGAATTAAAGTGTACATTTAGAAGCGTTTAGGTCTCATTATTTCGTTACGTTCTAGATACTTGCTAAAATGGCCACATGTCGCTTAGGAATGTTTCCAGTCTGTTGTTTCTAGGGTACTTAGTACCGCAAACTGAGGACCATATCGGCCATATTATAACGTGGCTAAGTAATTTCGCAGCTGTGTCCGAAATACGGCGCGAGGAAACTAGATATGGCGCTTTGTCGCCTTTATGAGCGTCCGAGGCGGCGAAATAGCGCACCTCGTGTGCCGGCATTCATACCGCATTTTTCCGACATTCATAAGGCATGTGCTAGGGTTCCTACGAAAGCGGAAGAAGCCTACAAATCTTGTTATTCGACTTTTAAAGTGATCGAACTGAATTTATAGGAATATACTTCAAATATCAAGCAGCAGGTAGTAAGTAGGTACGACGTTTTATCACATGCAACAGCATCTCTGTATGAGAGGCCGTAGGTTATGACGTTGTATTATAATGGTAAGTATGCCATAGACTGCCACGTCTTCTTTCGTTACCAACGTTTTTATCTCTTCTTCCTTCCTACCTACCTTCCATCACAAATCTATAACCAGGGAATTAATGTGATAGTAGTAGGTACGTGTCGTACTCGTACATGTATTCAATTTGGTCTCATCATCAGTTCGCCTACGTTTGCTGTGTACTGGTATATATACATCGTATGCGTATTATGTAGCAGAAACAATAAAACTAAGGCTGGATTTTATGACTTTTCGTACACCTACGCCGTTCTTTTTATGTAAAATTTTCAGTTTTTTGTTCTGCAAACGGTTCTTTTTACAACAACTACGGAGATGTAAGGTTAGTGAACGGTCATGGAGGGCAGTAAAAAGTGCCGTTTTGCCTGACAGCGTTCACAATATCGTCGCAGACTGGGACGTAGTAAAATGTTTACAAAATACCCCGCTTTGTTGGTGCCCCTACAAGTGTTTGGTATTGCTTTAGTATCCCCGTTTTAGTGTAAACTGAGTCAGCCACTTCGCTCAACCTGCGGCCAATCTCTCTAAACGGCACTGTTATGTTCTTTTCTTTTAAAGGTGCTTTATAAATTTTCATCCTAACTTTGTTTCTATATATTTATGGTCAATATGTCGGAAAACCACTCGTTATTAGAGGAGGCCAGTGCCCAATAGCGGGACGTAAGTAAATAAGCTAGGGCTATATTCGAAGTCCTTAAATAGGGATCTCCCTGTTCCTTAAAGGATCGCTTACGTGTCGCGTGAACTTTAAACAGCTAGATTTAAAGTTCAAATTGAGATTAAATTTCGCATGTAGATAGTTGGGATCCCGGAAAAGGACATAGGCTACTGTTTATTCCGGAAAAACGCATAGTTTCCGCGGGAACGCGATAACCGAATACCACGCGGGCGAAGTCGCGGGCAGACGCTAGTGTATAATAAAAGTAATTATTACCTTAACACCGATTTAGGAAACGCTGTCAATTTTGTTGCGAACTTGGTACCAAAGAGGAAAACTGTGGGTCCTATACAATTCTACCCAAAGTCATAATGCCAACCTCATAATGTTGGCTTTAGAGGTCGGTTGGTTTAGTGGGTTGAGACGAAGATCGAGTAAAGTTTGTCTCGCCAATGTGCTGTTACTGCCAGATGGTTGAACATTTACATTAAGAAGTTTCCATTATTGGACTTGTATGTTTGGTTGTTCTTACTTAGTTTGGTCTCGGTGAAGATAAAAGAACGATTACAAATCTGAAAGCGTTTTAATTCAAGTTAAGCATGTATTAAAATCGAATTGAATTCATTTTTATACCACCTTTTGACGGTGGAGAGACAAGAACATTTCGAGAATGATCCTGCAGAAAAATATTTAGGAATTTCACCGGACGTTGAATTTGCATTTAAGTCTACATTTAACTGATGAAAGCTGTTAAATATAATAAAGCACTTAATGAATTAACCGGTCGCTTTAATGCCCGTGCTCAATCAGTAAAATGCATATTAACCTTCCCATGAAGTTTACCTCTATGTTTCCGAAGTATACGTTGCTGTTGATAATAAATATCCACGTCCGAATTTAGAGAGAAATTTTAACGGTGATGCGTTCATAAATTCAATGAAATTACCCATCTTTTTGCGCTTCAAAGGGGCCATATATTTCCTCCTAGAGACATCGCCTTGCTATGTGGGCCATCAACTTAATGATAAATCAGTATAGCCGGCAATATTACCTAAACAGACAGTTTTAGCGCCGGCGTACACACCTTGATTGAGCTACTTTTTGGTGGAATCCAATTTCTACATTTTTCTCGAACTACCAACTGTTTATGTTATTTAGTTACAGTAGGTTAGTGTTACTGTTGAAAACCGAAATCTAATTCTAGAAAGGCTAAATATAAAATATTTAAACTCCACGAAAAAGTATAATGGTAAATATTTATATCAAATCCAAAGAACACTTATGTAAATAGAATGAAGACATAACAAAATTAAATAACACTTTAACAATTAAAAATCTAAAAGAAATAATAATATAAAACAACTATGAGTGAAAAGAAATGCTTGAACCTATCTTGGCCCACTGGCTACCTTCTTATTACCACTTTACATGACCGGACACCTCTACTCTAAAAGTAGTAAGTCCTTACTATTGATAAATAGTAAGGACTTACGTTTTTCTAAACGTCCTTAAGCGTTTGATAATGTAAGTACTTACGAGTATTATTAGTTAGCGTAGAATATCATCCAGTATGTTTTTTACACCGTACGTAAGTAACAGGTGGTAACAGACAATTCCCCAAAAAGCCCTTGACAACTACAAAACTACATTTCAAACAAAAAAACACAATAAACACAAAAAAAAACCATAAAATAAAATCCAAATGTGATATGGATTCCAAATAAAGATGAATAAGCGCATTTCGCACGAGAGTTATTGTAGCAAATAATAATCCTAAGCAAATGCGTGCTCGCGTTAACTGAAAATTAAATGAAAACTCCCAGCTGGTCATTTGTCATTGGTTGGCTAGGCGACGGTTCCGGGTGCAGGCTTTTATTAATATTTCCAGCGAATCCAGGCTTTATTAGCAAACAACCGTCACTTGCCTGATAAATTATTAATGCGGTAGCCTCCGCTCCGCTTGCTTCCAGCGAAAGGAATCTTTCCACAAATGCTGCATGGTATGCACGATTTACTGAAGATACAGTCGTAAATTTACATTTACTCTACAAAACGCTATTGATTATTCAAGAAATATATTTAGACTACAATGCTAAATACCAAATCAACAATTATACGCCCACTTTTCTATTTAAATTATTCATTGTATAATTAAAATATACTTAGATTTCAAATTTAATTTCAACCGGCTCAGGTTAAAGCCTCTTTTGAAAATAATGCGAGAAATCTAAATATAAAAACACCAGCACCCTTTAATGCTTTTCTGCAATTTTCTTTGATGCTTTTGTAAATTTTAGACTTTAATTAAAGTGTGAAATAGAGAGGTGCAACTATGCGTTGGCGACTCGGGGACGATCGTGAGCACGGTTAGGTACTTACTTAGCTCATTTTATTTCAGAAGGGTGAGTTTTGGCAGATATGAGACTTGTAGCTAGATCGATTTGTCGCCCCCGAAAACATTCAAAATTTCGTCCAAATCTTTAGAGCCGTTTCCGAGATCGCTTAAAGTGCGTTTAAAGTATATGATTTTACAGCGGTCTTTAAAATTAATCATCTATACTATCTATCTATCTTCTATCTATTCTATCTATACTAAAATAAAAGAGCAGAACCTGGCGGGTCTGTGTGTACATACACAGAAAAGTTCAAAAAAAGGAACGGGGGGGGTCTAAAGATTTATGGTAGACCACAAAACAGCGATTTTTAGAAATATTTTCTGTCTGTCTGTCTGTTTGTTAGAGTTGATCTCCGAAACTACTGAACCGATTTGAATGCAGTTTTCAAGTGTAGATCATTTGGAGCAACATATAAGCTATGTTTGATTAAAATCGGATGTCGAAAGGAAAAGTTATCGGCAATTTTATATTCCACGCGTACGAAGTCGTGGGCAGAAGCTAGTATCAAATAATTTCAAACGCATTCAAATCAAACTCTGAAGGACTGCGGCTTTGGGTTCAAGTTCAGTACTTAGATGATTATCATTGCCTTTCAGAGTCTAAAATAGGTTTAAATGGAACTAAAATAGTGATATTCTTATAGAATCAAGTTAGGAGACGTCTTCTTTTTTATGTCAGCGCAGTTTGGTGATTCGTAAAAATACATCATGTAATATTGCAAATTCTTGAAATAGGTATCCGTATTCATTTAAATTGTAAAATGCTCCGATTTTAACATGTCGAGCAGAGAATTCCACTTTCACCGTAAAGTACATTCTCTGATTTCGTACCTGTCGGGCGAGGTTTTGTCTGAAACGATGAATACAGACTAGGCAATATGGGTATGTCAAAATCAATGACGAGGGTTTAGCACAGTAGCGGTAGTGATTACAATGGGCTTACACGTAAAGGTTGCATGATACGCCAGTATAAATGTAGCGTAACAAAATACTTATATCGTGAGCGTAAGGGTGGTAATGTGATCACTCGCTTTTGTGAAAAGTAGGATAAGACCGCAAAGAGCAAGGTAAATTTCATCCTTGTGTCATAATTTCTTTTTACATGGTGAAATTATTTTCCTGCTTCGCGGTTTCCGGCAACAAATTCAAACATAAAATAAATAAGAAGATGAGGAGTAGTACTTTCTTGTGTTGTCTAAGTGCTTTATGTTGTTTAGATTCCGTAATAAGTGTTAAAGTAACTCTGTCTGTCTGTTTCCTTATCTCTCTTAAACCGCTGGACCTATTTAGATGAAATTTGATATGGATTTAGTTGAAGTACATGGAAAAGAAGGCAAACGCACGCTTCCCAAAGAACGCGATAACTGGATTCCATGCGGGCGAAGTCGCAATCAGGAGCCAGAATTAAATAATATCGAAAAGAAATCAAGGGCAAATATATTATGTACTTACTCTAAGATCAGGCAGTGAACAAATCGATACTTATACAATGTACTATGACACATACTTGTCTACTGGTATTACCTACAGTCTAATACTATCGAGTGGGCGGGAACAAACCTTAGGTAGAGCTATTCTGTGTACAATTTACGGATCTATTCTGGTTCTGCTGTGGACGTGCAGTATGATAATTGTCATATTGTGTATATTGCCTATCAGCGTCAAAGCATTGGTTGCAAATGACCAATTGACGATCGACCTTATGGTTTATTTGTGATTGCTTTTATGAGGTCTTTTATGTGATAATTTAGTAGGAAGTAGTTATTATTTTTGGCACATATTTGAAGGGACAGCCGGCAGAATTTGATCAACCTGATTTTTAAAATTCCGAAATATTTTCTTGATCATGCAATTTGGTATTGTTATTATTTTGCATGTTTTGTTGCCTGATCTAAGTAGGTAAGGATTAGGGTATCTGGATACTGCCGGAGCTATCCAGATCCCCTAATCCCTACTATTCGATAACTCTATCTATTCTATGCAAGAAGTCCAATTGCCACCTTCTCTCTATTCAAGAAGTCAACCTTTAATCTGTTCAATTCATCTATTCAAGAAGTAATTTGTGTATGTTTGAGAAGAGCTTCAACTAAACGTTTATTATATTCAGGAAATATTTTTTATCTATTTTCTGTATACGAATTCTACACACATCACATTATGTAGTTGTTTGGAGAATTCCATATCTAACGACTCTCAAGTCATGGTAGGTAGGTACATTATACTCTTTGAATCAATAGAAACAAATATAATCTTTGAATATGATTTGTAAACTCGTATTTACTCTGGTATGAATGTTTTCACTGGCATTAAAAAAATAAATAAAAATAAAATAAAAATAAAAACAACGCTGTGATGCCTGTGATAGGTATTGAAAGAAATCGATAATGCATTTGTGTTGTTGCAACTGTGATACCGGTGTAGAGAGCTTACACTTAAGTAGGTACAAAATGCAAGTGATGCACTCCATGTTTGGAAAGGAGCTACATACCTTTATGCCAATACTTTGAGTCAATCATTATAAAATATGAACGATATTTATGGACTGTAAGGATTTCTTTGGAAGGGTATAAATAAATAAATATCTTGCAACATTTCTCACAAATTGCCCTAGCCCCAAACTATTCAAAGCTTGTACTACGTTGACAACGATATACATGGTACATATATAAATACTAAACAGGTGTGACTTGAGTACAAACATTCGTGCTCGTCACACAAAGTTGTCCCTAGCGGATTCGAACCCGTGACTGTCGGAACAGTGGACAGAGCCACTATCAAATGACTGACTCAAACCTGCCGTGAAATAAAATTATGAAATGATGAATTAAACTTCAAGATAAGTAATAATAAATGATTTAATTATTTATTACACCTAATTAACCTAGCTTAAATAATTATAAACTTGATACAAATAGATGCTTAATTAAAGACATGTTCCATACGTAGGTATCCATATTTACTAATTTACTAATTAATATAATACATGAATAGAAGCGGTAAAATATTTCTATCCTAAACTTAATTTAATACAAATAATAATAATAATAATAATAATTAATTTAATTTAATACTTAATTTAATACTTGATTTTACAATATTGTGTAACCATTACACGTGTCCGACGCTATACCCCCTTCCATTTTATCTATTAGATTTAGTGTTGACTGGTACACATTATCTAGAAGAATATTCTCCACTACGTATTGCACGCACAGTCCTGCATTACACTTGCACATTTGGTCATTGACATCTATTTTGTCACCGTCAATTATCTCAATTTTGATCAATTTTGTTGCATGCCGATGTGGTTTCTTAATTATTGAGTAGGCGGTGATTTCTGTTTTTCTTTTACGCCCCAGACGTGGGTCAGTGGGAGGGTTTCTGTTTTCAGGAACAAAGTTGAATAGACGCTCTGATGTATCCTGAAATGAGAAAATAAACATTCGGTTAATATAAGTAGGTACTTAATTATTCAGTGAAAATAAAAAACGATGAGGGCTTAACTATTATTGTAAATCTTAATAATAATAATAATATTTGATTACTTACCGACATGTTACTGATCAGAGAACTACACCCGTTGAAATTAATTTTTAACTAAGTATTTTCATATAATTAACGAATTTATATTTACAACGGATCCTATATTAGAGTTCAAAATCGGCCATTAATTTCATGTTAGTTTGAACGTCCATATAAGGCACGTCAAATATGGAGCGTTCGGCGCCAGGAGTAAGATGATTCCGTCTGTGTTGACGCTCATATATAAAATTATTACAATTGTCTGTCCGTGTTACTAAATACCGGTAGCCTAGTGGTTTGACCTACCGCCTCTCATGTAGAGGATCGGGTTTGAATCCGGCTTCTTTTCTGAAATTATTTATGTACGAAATTTAATTTGAATTTACCACTGAGCTTTTCAGTGAAGGAAAGCATCGTAAGGAAACCTGCTCGGTGTTAGAAATATTTACGCCTTTATCTCTGTGCGCCATTTCGAACAGATCCCCAGGACAATGCTAGTATGATGAACCCAAATTTGGATAAAATTGATCAACAATCTATCTTCTTATTAGGTATACCTTATGAAGGAGGACATAGATTCGACATTAAAATACTTCGTCTTGATTCTGCAAAGTATAATTGGGAATGAAAAGAAGTCCTGCGCCAAAGCAAAATGTTACGTGTTGTTCAGGCAATAGCGAAGTAGGGCTTCAGCCTATTTGCGACAATGCTTTTCACACCGAAGTAAATTACTTGTTCGAGTTCATTTGGCTGACTGCAGCAAACCTTGCGTGGCATAGGTACCTAGTAAATTACATTTAGTTCTTGTAACTCATGAAGCCGATTGTCATGACTCTTATTACTATCACACCAAAGTTTAATTAGAGTTGCCCACTTGTCTTTATGAATTGCATGAACTGTAATAATTCATAGGTAGAATTGGTATCCGAATAAAGATGTAACACAAGCGTGGCATGTCAGCATTTCTTGTTTGGGTGGATACCGACAATGCATTTTCCAATTAAGTAAGTGTTGTATACAAAGTTTACGAATTTGGGTATGGCGAGTGACGTAGATAACGATATAAATAAGCTGCCTTCGTACGATCCAGCATCACTGATCAGCCCACCCTCCTACTGGAACCGGAACAACTGGACAAGTCTAAATCTAAATCCTGCGAACTAGAACTCTTCAAAATGTAAGTTAATATGCATTACTTATTTACATCTCACCATAACTTCATCATTATCTATTGCATCCAATACTCATTAATTATCACAGTAATCTATTCTATAAAGTCATTAAAGCAAGTGAATTTATTATAGATATCGCCTACTTATTCACTATTATTAAAATGTATCGTCGTTATTCTAGAAAAGTTGCGTTTTTATATTACTTACTAACGTTTGTATCATATATTACTACTTTGAATTACTAATTAATTTACTACATTGTTATTTAGTGAAATTGAAATCCAACGAGTGGGGAACTCGTATTTAAAAGGAGTAAATATCCGATCAATCGAACGCCTAAAATTGAATAAATAGATCTTCTATTAAGCCTACTAGGATACACTCGCTATCAAATATATCTGAGCAAAAAGGGTGATCATAAATATCTGAACATGCACTCTAACGTCTTGATAATAAGATCGTGTTCAGATATTTATGATCACCTTGTTTGCTCACATATATCTGATAGCGACTGTACTAGGTGATTATTTTCTGCACAACTTAAAAGTTTTTCGATAACTGTATTAGACAGTCTTCATAACTATGTTTTCTCAGAAAAGATCACCACTACATGACTAAACCTGTCAGCTTGCTCTGGCAATGTTACTTAAATATTTTTTGTTCAATGTTTCAATTCAATTGTTTTCTTTACAGGTCAACAGCTCGAGACCTTTTCATTTCCGATGACGAGCATGAAGACCAGCTCAGATCCAATAATAAATCAAGGAAACGATCGAGGTGCTCAAGTTCAGAGCGCTCCGAGCCATCACCGTCCACATCACGCAGGAAGATCGATGAAGGAGTTCAAACGACTTCCCAGCGCGCTAACCCATCTTCGTCAACGTCACGAAGAAAACCCGATGAACCCTCAAGTTCTGATCGCCGCGAACCGTTGCCACCTAGCAAGAAGATATATAACTCTCCACCAACCTTACCTGCCAAAAATAAAAAAATCAGATTCAACCCCATCAGCCAGACGATGAAACCAAGCATGAAGGACTTATTTGGTAGCGACAGCGAGGAGGACAACGCGAGCACGGCTCCGGAAGATACAAGAAAAGGTACACCTATATATTCGTATATAACACGAAGGCTAGCGAATGGTGTAGCTCGACAAACACATGAGGGGAAAACTGGCTCTCATTATATCGAGTTAAAGGTATACTCATGCAATGAAATTGAGAACGTTCAACCTATGAATCGCTGGCGTCACAGTGTCGTGACAATTAAAAACAGAACTGACACGGACACGGAAGCTTGGGCTCGGCTCACCGAGTATATTCTTGCCACTCGCAAGGAATTCAAACAATGCCCCCCATCGTTCAATAGTACTTATTATTAATAAATTTCGAAATTTGACATCTATCATCATATTACTTTGAAACTTAAATATTCTTATTTTTCTGTTTTTATATTTGTCTTAAAATGTATATCCAAAGTGTGCATAAATAAATAAATATATAATACTAAACATTACTTAATATTATTTCCAGCTCCATTACCATCCACCGAGTCAAGAAAAGTAACATGTGAAAAATGCAATGTTGAAATGTCTAAAACGAAATACCGATATCATATTAGAACAAATATTCACAAGAAAAATTGTTTGCTAAAATCTGAATTTGAGAACGTTGATATTATTGCTACAGCTTTTAAGAATAGAATTATGACTTATCGTTTAAACCCTGCGCAGGAAGACGAGTACCTCACTCCCGAGGCGTTCCTGCACGGGCGTTATCGAGATGTTTTAAAACTAATAAGTATATCATTATTGAAAAACACATGTATTAAATTAAATTTCGAACTGTTTGCTAACTTTGTGTTACCTCACTCGGGTAAACAAGAGTTGAAATCATTTAATACAAAATATGTTTACATTTTTAACAATACTGACATTAATGAGACATTTGATAATGCTATAGAAATATTTATAAAAAAGCTTTCAGAATTCGAGCACCATGAATCAGGCTGGTCTTTTGTTTCTGTAAGTCATTTGGAAATAAATATTAATAAATATAATCCTATGAGAGGCGGTACATATTTAGATTTACCTTCAGTGATAAAGAATAAAAAATGTTGTTTGAATATACAGAACGACGACGAACACTGTTTTCTATGGAGCCTCGTGGCTGCATTATTCCCAGCTAAAAGTAACGTTTGTAAGACAAGTTCCTATCCACACCCCACTGCTGTGTTCAATACAGAGGGAATGCATTTCCCGCCATCTTGCAAAGACATTAAATGGTTTGAATCCAATAATGATATCAGTATTAACATTTATGGATTAAGCAATAAAGGTTTAGTTACTGGACCACTATATTTAACGAAAGAGAGAAATAATAAGCATGTTAATTTATTATATCTAGAAAATAATTGCACAGGTCATTATGTTCTTATAAAGGACTTTGTAAGATTGGTTCGCGGGCAAATGAGTAAATTTAAAGGAAAGATGTACATATGTGAAGCATGTCTATCATTTTTTACTTCTGAAAACAAATTTAAGAGTCATAATTGTTCACAAGTTTTAACAGTAGTACCTGATAAAAATAGTAGACTTCGATTCAAACATTTTGAAAGAAAACAAAAAATTAATTTTGTCGTATATGCCGACTTTGAAAGTCTATTAGTTGATAGCACAGAAAGCAGTAGTGGAAATACTCATAATTTAAAAATTCACATTCCAGCATGTTTTGCTTATTATATCTGCTGTTCACATGATCCGAGCTTAAATAAATATGTTTCATACAGAGGTTCAGATTGTGCGGAAGTATTTATTCAAAAATTGATTAAGGATATAAAACGTTTACATAGAATATTAAACATCAATAATCCAATGAAACCTCTATCAAAGTTGGAACAAAAAATATATAATGAAGCTACTTCATGTCACATTTGTGGTGAATTACTGTTTGGTGATAAGGTTCGCGATCATGACCATATAAGTTCAGAATTTAGAGGGGCCAGTCATTCATATTGTAATTTAATGTTTAGAGTATGCCCATTCATACCCGTAATCTTTCATAACTTAACGAACTACGACTCGCACTTATTTATTAAGGAATTGGTGAAATATAGCGGATCAATTACTGTTATACCTAAAACTAAAGAAAAGTACATGTCAATCACGAAATACATAAAAACTGAAGGCAGTAATCGTCCAATACAAATTAAATTCATAGACTCATTCCAATTTTTGAGCTCTAGTTTAGATGTGTTAAGTAAAAGTTTAGCAGATGAAGATTACGAAAATTTATCGAGACAATTTAATGGTAAAAATGTGTCATTACTCAAAACCAAAGGAATCTATCCATATGATTACATGGACTCCTGGCATAAATATGATGAGGAAGTACTACCATCAAAAGAACATTTCTATAACACATTAAAAATGGAGCATATAAGTGACCATGATTATAATCACGCACAAAGCGTGTGGAAAGAATTTAATACAAAAAATCTCGGTGATTATACAGACTTGTATCTCAAATGCGATGTTTTATTATTGAGTGATGTATTTGAAAAATTTAGAAACATTAGTTTACAGCACTATAAACTCGATCCATGCTATTACATATCATCACCTAGTTTGAGCTGGGACGCCATGCTTCATTTAACAGGGGTTGAACTGGACTTAATAGATGATTTGGAAATGTATCAAATGCTAGAAAAAGGAATACGTGGAGGATTGGTTCAGTGTTCTTTACGTCATGCTGAAGCAAATAATAAATATCTATCGAATTATGATGATTCTGTACAGTCCTCCTATTTGCTGTATTTAGACTGTAATAATTTATATGGATATGCAATGATGAAAAGTTTACCAGTTTCAGAATTTAAGTTTTTAAATGAAGACGAAATTCAAACGTTCAATATTTATACTATACCAGAAAATGGTGAAAAGGGATTTATTTTAGACGTTGATCTTGAATATCCGGAAAATATGCACGATTTACACAGTGAATTACCTTTCGCTCCGGAAAAGTTTATTCCACCAGGTGGAAAGACACCGAAACTCATAGCAAATTTATATGATAAATACAACTATGTTATTCATTTTGTTCACTTAAAAGAATGTTTAAAAAATGGATTAATATTGAAAAAAATAAATCGCATAGTAAGTTTTAGACAGTCGACATTCTTGAAAAAATATATTGAATTGAATACAAGTCTCCGACAAGCGTCTTCAACTACTTTTGAGAAAGACTTTTTTAAGTTAATGAATAATGCTATTTTCGGCAAAACCATTGAAAACAGACGCAAACAAGTAAATGTTAAATTAGTAACAAAATGGACTGATAAAGATAATGTCACGAATAAGGAAATCGGGGCTGAAAAGCTGATTTGTAAGCCTAACTTAAAGAATATTACAGTGTTTTCTGAAAATTTTATAGCTGTTCAGTTATCCCCAGAAAAAATATTACTGGACAGACCGATTTACATTGGATTTTCAGTTTTGGAATATGCGAAACAGCATCTTTACAAATTTCATTATAACTTTATTAAAAATAAATATAGCAACAACAAAGCAAAACTTTGTTACACTGATACTGATAGTCTACTTTACTTTATTTATACAGATGATATATATCAAGATATTAAAATTCATCAATCCGAATTTGACACCAGCAATTTTGATTCAAATAATCCTTATGACATTCAGAGAAAGAACTCAAAAGTTCCTGGTTTATTCAAAGACGAGCTTGGAGGTGAGGTGGTTTCCGAATATGTTGGTCTCAGAGCAAAACTTTACTGTTTAAGTAGTTTGAAATCAAAAATCAATAAGGCGAAAGGGGTATCTAAGTGCGTTACAGAAAAACTCAAATTGTCTCAGTATAAAAACATATTGTTAGATGGCGGAACATTAAAACGTGACATGAATTTAATTAAATCAAGCAAACACACCCTCTTCTCTCAAAAACTTAATAAAGTTGTATTAAATAGTAATGATGATAAAAGACAAATACTCACGAATAAGATTGAGACTTTACCTTGGGGTCACTACAAAACAGTTTTTTAAAGCGATTCTATGGTACTAATTCATATTTTTATGAATCCAATTAGGTGCCTACTTTTGTACTTAATAATACTGTTTTAATAACATGACATTTATTTTCAACATTAATATTCATGGTAAGCGGTAATAACGGCTTTGTAACTTTGAATAATTGCTGATATATTGGATTTTAACGTACTTAATGCTTTGTAAACTATTTTTTGAGCATTTGTATAAACATTTTATGAAATAAGTTAGGCACTTAATTATGTTTTAATTATAAATTGATACGTATTTTCTATAATATACTAGTGGTAAGTGGTAATATTAATAGTATGTATAACGGAATTATAACTGTGCTTAATAATTGACAATATATTGGATTGGAATATAATACTGTGTTTTAGTATCATACACCACGGAATCAAATATATATATATATATATATATATATATATATATATATATATATATATATATATATATATATATATATATATATAAGGAGTCAACATTCAAGATTTTTTATTCCATCAAATGAATATGAAGCTAACAAGACAGGCAACTACATTAGAAGTAAATAATTTAGCCGTAAAAAATAAATGTAGTAAAGAAAAACATAGCAAACTTTTACCTAACAGTATTCGATGCATAATATGCGGGCCCTCGAATTGTGGTAAAACAAATGTCATGCTTAGCTTGTTATTACATGAAAATGGTTTAAAATTTAAAAATGTCTATTTATATTCCAAAACCACTTTTCAACCGAAATATTGCTTTTTAAAGAAGGTTTTTGAACAAGTTCCAGAAGTAAATTTGTTTATCTATAGTGATAATAATGAAGTAATACATCCTAATGACGCCTTTCCCAACTCAATATTCGTTTTTGATGATGTTGCTTGTGAAAACCAAATGAATATTCGGAACTATTTTGCAATGGGGAGACATAACCAAATTGATTGCTTTTATTTATCTCAAACCTATTCAAAAATACCCAAACAACTAATAAGAGACAATACAAATCTGATGATTATTTTCAAACAAGATGAAATTAATTTAAAACACATATATGATGAACATGTCAATTCTGATATGGAATGGTCACAATTTAAAAATCTTTGCACTACTGTGTGGGAACATCCGTATAATTTTTTACTCGTGAACAAAGACTGCACAACAAGTGCTGGGAGATACAGAAAAGGATTTGATATATTTATTAGTCTTGACTAATATTATGTTGAGCTTTACTTGTACGAGCTTAGTATAACCGTACCCGAATTAAATACCAGTCGTGTGAGGTGATACTTAATAATCATGGAAAAATGTGTTAAAGAGCAGTTAATTAAATCGGT
Source organism: Aethes cnicana (assembly GCA_963971205.1). Classification (NCBI taxonomy): domain Eukaryota; kingdom Metazoa; phylum Arthropoda; class Insecta; order Lepidoptera; family Tortricidae; genus Aethes; species Aethes cnicana. Next base: position 9,777,459 of record OZ020274.1, on the reverse strand, counting down.
CGAAAATATTAAAAACAAAATAAAGGAAATGCGTAATGAAGAGGATCAAACAGAATTAACAATGCGTAAAATGTTAAAACCTATTTCTGACCCTTTGAATGTCTTGATGGAGTCAAATAATTCAGGTAATAAATCAAGTATAAGTAAAAATATTAATATGGAAAATAATGAAACATTCAGCTTCAAAGATAATGCGAGTACTTCTACCGAGTATTACGAAGATTTTGATGATACTTCAAGTAATGTTAAAATTAATGACACCCCTGATAAATTTAAAACAAAATTAGAGACTTCATTAAAGAAGGAAGATATTGTGGAAATTTATGATAACATAAATATATCATGTGGTGTACGCAAAGAAAATGATAAATTACTCATGGGTAACTCTGTCGTCACTTTATCGGCTATAGATGACCCTGTAAATGAAAATAAAAAATATTTAATCGGCATTGATGATAAACAATATGAGCTCACTCCCGGTTTGAAGGAATTGTTGTTCCGTAAAAAACCTAACCTAGCAATAGTATCATGCGAAGATCAAGTTGTTTATAGAGATATGCTTAACCATACTAGTGTACATAAAAAAGACTACAATCCCTATGAACGAATCAAGGGTGATAAAAGTGATAAATACCGTAAAATTATAAAACCATTATTTAAGACGACTTCACCATCAACGTCATCATCATCGCTATTATTGTCAGGTGAAACTAAACTTGGAAGTGGTATACCAGCGTTGAAAAGGTATAGGACATATACTGATTTAGTTTATTGGGATGACCCCAATGAGTTAGTCGAAAGATTGAAGTTATTAATTGCTTCTAAAAACGCTGGTAATAATAATCATGACAATGAAATTGTATCCATAATCGAAGAATTGAAAGAAGCTGGCATCATCTTAGAATAAAAAGAGAAAATTCTTGATATGATTTCCAGTATTACATTGATACGCAAACATGAATGTCGACAAGTTCGGACATAACTTTTATAAGCGTAATTTTGAGTATTGCAGGAAAAACAACAGCTACAATAATAATAGTATCGATGCGGTGGACTGTGCTTTAAAGTATACAAGTGATGGCAACTTAAATGCTCAACACAAAGTTATAAAAAACATAGCAGTACCGGTTGACAGTGCAGATTGCGCGACTAAAGAGTACGTTGATAAATCGATAGGAAAATCTTTCGATGCTTTGAAGTCATTGAATCAGTTAGTTAATGATACATGCAGTAGATTAACCAATTTAGAAAAGCTTATTGAAACGAAGAAATTATTAAAGAAAAAATGAGTAAAGCAGACATTGTAAATGAAATACATAAAAATGCTAGAGTGAATTTTTTACGAAGGCGTGTAATAATGAGAGATATTGATGATCTATGGCAAGCCGATTTAATCGATATGCAAGGAATTTACAAGTTTAACCTAAATTTCAAATACATTTTGGTTGTAATTGATACATTCTCCAAATACGCTTGGGCATTTCCTCTGAAAAGCAAAACTAGAGACGAGGTATTTGATGTTTTTAAGTTACTGCTTGCTAAAGGAAGAGTGCCCAAAAATTTACAAACTGATCATGGAACTGAATTTTATAACAAAAAATTTAAAAAACTGATGGAGAAAAATATCATCAATCACTATTCAACTTTTTCTGTGAAAAAAGCTTCGATTGCTGAACGGTTTATTAGGACATTGAAATCAAAACTGTATAAGCAATTTAGTCTAAAAGGTAATTACAAATGGATGGATGGTACTTTAGAAAGTTTACTTCATTGCTATAACTACACTGTTCACAGAACAATTAAGCAAAAACCAGCTGAAGTTACTGAAACTAATAAAAAAAACATTTTAGAGATGTATTTAAACGCAGGTTCAAGTAAATTAACTTTGAAAAAGAAACTTTTAAAATCAGGAGATTATGTTCGTATTAGTAAATACAAAGGGACTTTCGAAAAAGGATATACACCTAATTGGTCCACAGAAATATTCAAAATCATAGCCGTTCAAAATACGAACCCTGTTACATATTTGATAGAAGATGCTAGACACCAACGTATTTTAGGAGCATTTTACAGGGAAGAACTTCAAAAAACAAAACATCCGCATATTTACCTTGTGGAAAAAGTAATAAAGAAAAGAGGACGAAAAGTTTTTGTAAAGTGGTTGGGTTTACCTTCAAAAGAAAACAGTTGGATTGACAATACAAACATGTTATAGTTGAGTGAAGTTGACTATTTATTATTAGAGTAAAGTTTACTATTTAAAGTAATTATCTATATTTTTATTCATTCCGTCAAGATATATGCAAGAAGACGGTCCTCTTAATTGGGTTGTTAATCATTTACCGTTCGAACTTCATCTACCTGGATATAATTATTGTGGACCAGGAACAAAACTTATAGAAAGGATAAAACGCGGAGATAAAGGTATTAACCTATTAGACGAATATTGTAAGGAGCACGATATTGCCTATTCTAAATCTCCTTTATTGAGTGTTCGTCATAAGTCTGATATCAAATTGATGAAAATGGCTAAAACACGTGCTTCTACATCTGACGCCAGTATCGGGGAAAAATTAGCAGCTAATTTAGTTCATAAAGCCATGTTAGCTAAAGTGAGCTCAGGAAGTGGATTGAAAAGAAAAAGTAAACCTAAATTTGGATTGAAGAAAAATATTAAAAATGTCATTGCTCATACAAGAAAACATCTCCAAAAGTTAAAACCCAAGGGTAAGAAATTGGCGATAGAATTAGCTTTAGCAGCTGCTAGAGAATTGGCAACGAATTCCAATATAAAGCTCCCGCGCATTATTCCTATTCCAAAAACTGGCGGATTTTTACCATTAATTCCGATTTTTGCTGGATTGTCTGCTGCTGGAAGTTTAGTTGGTGGAGCGGCGGGTATTGCAAAAGTTATTAATGATTTCAAGGCAGCTAAAAAACGTTTCGAAGAATTGAAGAGACATAATGAGCGCATAGAAGCTGTATGTATAGGAAAAGGATTACAACTTAAACCACATAAACATGGACTAGGGATTTATGTATCTAATTCAAAAAACTAAATACTAGGCTACCTAATCGAGCTCTTACTAATATTGACATTAATAAATACTCAAAAAGCATCCCATATTTTCGTGGAGTTTTTATGAGAGATAAACTTCCAAAATACCCTTATAGTTATGAATGTGGTATCGTTAATTTAGATAGCTCTGAAAACGCTGGAAGTCATTGGGTGGCCTATGCAAAAATTAAAGATTATATTGAATATTTCGATAGTTACGGTAATTTAAGACCACCGACGGAGTTAATTAAATATTTGGGTTCCTATATACATTATAATTATGACAATATTCAACAAAATCATCCCTACAATTGCGGACACCTATGTATAAAATTTCTAAAACGGTTTTGGTATAAGAAAACATGATAAATAGTCGGGAATAATAGCGAAGTGATTAGTATGGGATCATGTCTGCCACGATAACTATCACTGGAAATAAATCAACATTAGACTCATATTTCCAACCCCCTATAAATACTTCGGATGGTTATGAGTGTGGCTTACTATACTTTTCAACCACAAATTCAGTGCCTAACATAAACGCTAGAAACAATGTGTTTTCATACGGTGAGGAATGTAAACAGATTCAATTACCTCACGGTACTTACGATCTATACGATGTTGTTGATTACCTTAAAGAGCATTTAAATGACTGTGATATCAGAATTAAAGCAAATAACAACACTCTGAAATGCGAAATATTTTCCACTACCATTATACATTTTGACATACCGCATAGCATTGGATCGATGCTAGGTTTTAAAAAAATAAAATTACAAGCAAATAAATGGCATGTGTCCGAGAATCCTGTCAACATTCTTCCACTGTCCGTTATCAGAGTCGAATGTGACATTATTCAAGGATCCTATATCAACGGTTCACCGTCTCATATAATACATGAGTTTGTACCAAACGTTCCGCCTGGTCATCGTTACATAGAAGTACCTAAAAACGTTATTTACTTTCCGGTCAATAAAAGTTCATTATCTTCCGTAACTGTTAAAGTCATTGATGAGCACGGGGAGTGCATCGACTTTAGAAACGAGCATATTCAACTGCGCCTACATTTACGAAAATTAAGATGATCATATTTTATAAAATCCCTACAAATAACGTGAAAACGAGTAATACAACTCGAAGAGCTAAAGCGCAAGGACGTGTCAGCAAATTGAAAATAATAACAAAGAGTAATAAAGATTTCCTACGTAAACTCGGTTTTAAAATTAAAATATGAGTATACTTGATATAACTGGTCAGCCTCAATTCGATAATTCAATTCAAAGTTATGAAATACATACTTACAATCCCTATAACAACAGCTTCAGAGAAAATGATGAAATACGGATTCCTGTTCATCAACAAGATTCATACATTTTACCGTTTGCCAGTTTTATTTATATTGAAGGACAGGCAGTGCTGACTGATAAAGATCACAAACCACTCCAAAAAAGCGTGAACTTTACTAATAATCCTATAATGTTTTTATTTAATGATATCAGGTATGAAATAAATGGAATTGAAGTTGATCGTATTAAAAATGCTGGTGTTTCTACAACGATGAAGTCATTTGTATCTATGAACGAAGGAGAAAGTAAAGTAGCTGCCATGTGGGGTTGGAACTTAAATGGGTGTACAAGCATTGATGGTTCATTTAGCGTTATTGTTCCATTGAATAAAATATTGGGTTTCGCAGAAGACTATAATAAAATCATAATGAATTGCAAGCATGAACTTATCCTTAATAGAAATAATACTAGTCTAAATAGTGTTACGATTTCTGATAATGATAATATTCAGATAAATATACAGAGACTGCAGTGGCGTGTTCCTCATGTAAAAGTATCAGACCGTGAAAGACTATCCTTGCTAAAACTTTTAGAAAAAGACAAAGCTATTCAAATAGCATTCAGAAATTGGGATTTGTACGAATATCCGATACTACCTAAAACTACAAAACATTCGTGGTCGGTGAAGACAACTTCTCAATTAGAAAAGCCTCGATATGTTATTATCGGATTACAAACTAATAGGAAAAATACAAAAACTAGAAATTGTTCTGTATTTGATCATTGCAATCTGACTAACATTACCTTGTTCTTAAATTGTCAATACTATCCATACGAATCACTCAATTTAAAATTTGGTGAAAGCAAATATAGTATATTATATGAAATGTACACGAAATTTCGTCAGTCTTACTATAGTGTTCCTGCGGATCCGTTGCTTGACATTAAAGGTTTTAAAGATAAGGCCCCTCTGTTTGTTATTGATTGTTCAAGACAGAATGAGAATATAAAAACTGGACCAGTTGATGTGCGATTGGAAATTGAGACGTTAGAAGACATTCCTGACAATACAACTGCTTACTGTTTGATCATAAACGATCGACTTTTGGAGTATAAACCTTTAAGTAACTTGGTTCGCAAATTATCATGAACGTTATTGTGGATGTGCAAGGATTTAAAACGGCTAACAATGAATTTATTTTAAAAGAAATTGCATTGATGAGTAATAAGCAAATACAAGTATTATTATTCCGACCACCATTCCCGTTTTATTCATTAAATAAGGTGGAAAGAAGACTAGTGAGCTGGATAGAGCGGAATAGAGAAATATATTGGAACGAGGGTGTTTTACCATATTCAGAACATAAGTATATTGTAAGCAATCTACTAAAAAATAAATATGTATATGTTAAAGGACTTGAAAAAACTTCTTGGGTAAAAAAAATATCAGGAAATAATAATGTTAATAATTTAGAAGATAAGGGTTGTCCTAACTTAATGAATTTATGTAAAGAATTTAGTTTAGAAAACGATGTGTATAGTTGTGTAAATCATTCCTCAGTATGTGCCTTGAAAAATGTAATGTGTTTAAGTAAATGGTATTCAAATAATGTATTTATATAAAGGTATTCAAATAAAAATCAAATAAAAATAATAATATGTGTTTTATTCGTACATTGAAGTTATTTCCAGATCAGATGAATTAGATAGAAATAACCTTTGTAGCGGAATACCCAACTTTCAGTTAACCAAGCTACAAGAGGTTGACTTCTTAATTAGAGGAAATTTTAAGTACTTACCTACCTAGATACTATTAGACCATAGTATTATAAATACGGTATTCCTAATATATTTGATTCATTCACATAGCAAACATTACGTGTAGAGGGTTATATACATTGCTATATGTAGAAAAAATGGTTAATTACTGTTGCCCCCTTAAATGCCTCAAGTCCCCCGATACTCAAGTTGACGGCCTCGCATGTCTTCTTTGTCATGCGTATAGCTATTGTCATTGCCGATGTGTCACATACATGACGAAGAACGAAGGCTATATTAAAATAGAGAATGAAATGGAAAAGTTCATGATCATCAAACGAAAATTTGAAGATGCTGTATACTGCGATTACAATATCGATAGCGGTCTAGAATACCTGGATGAGATGAGGGAACATTTAATCCGTCTTCAACAGTTAAAGAAAAAATCGGAGCGACATGATATGTGATAATGCGTTAATATGTGTATGCTTTACGAATTAGGATTTGTTTAAGCAAATGTTATTTTAATAATAATAAATTAAAAATGTTTTTTTTTTTTTTCTTGTTTCATTCAAATCAGACGATAGTAGTAGCAATAGTAATAGTAGTAGAAGCAATAGTAGGTGGGCTTCTTAAATAGAGTTCTAGAATATATGAATCATAAGTTCTTAAATTACTTCTTGACTACATGATAACTGAGTTCTATCAGTTCTTGAACAGATTAAAGGTTGGCCTCTTGAATAGAGAGGAGGTGACAATTGGACTTCTTGCATAGAATAGATAGAGTTATCGAATAGTAGGGATTAGGGGATCTGGATAGCTCCGGCAGTATCCAGATACCCTAATCCTTACCTACTGATCTAATATGTGGTATCAGAATAATCTTTCTAATGCAGGTCTATTTTTAACCTAGCTCTGAGCATTGAACATCTCAAACAGAATACAAAAAAACCGGCCAAGTGCGTGTCGGGCCACGCGCAAATTATAGGGTTCCGAAGTTGACGATGCCCACAGTACCTTTCTAAGACTTATTAGCATCTAGCTAGCCTGTGGTATGACGTGCCCGCCCGACGCCCCTGCCGCTCGAGAAAAATCATCATTATAAGTTGGTCGACTATTACTCGTAAGTTTGTACAGCCTACTTAGCTCTAATAGTTTTCCTTTCAACTACGTTATATATGCCACAACCGTGATTTTTTTCAGCCATCCAAATACCACCATTTAGCTGGCAGGGGGGGGACACACGTGACTCTAACAAAAAATAGCACTTTAAAGCTTAATATTTCACAAACGCATCACTTAATCAAAATATGGTTTTAACAAACCCACAATATTTTTTTAAGACCTATTCAACGATATGCCGCACCATTGGGTACGCAAGAAAAAAAAATTACATCCCCACTTTACGAGTAGGGGAGGTACCCTATAAAAAAATATATTTCAAAATTTTATTGTACCACTTTGTCAGCGTAACTAATATGCATATTCATGCCAAATAACAGCTCTCTAGACCTAAGCATCTCCGAGCAATAGTGCGGACAGACGGACGGACATGGCGAAACTATAAGGGTTCCTTGTGGACTTCGGAACCCTAAAAAGCAAGTACTGCTATTTTATTGCAAAGGAATTGTTTCTTATTGAATATCAGAGAATTTATCAGTTCTGAAACTTTCCAAGTTTCAATGAAGCCGATGATATTGTCGTTCGTGACGTAATTAAGTTTTCACGTTGGTTTGTTGGAGCAGATCGGTGTCGGAGTTTGCCTCGTTATCGACAATAGTCCGGTCTGCATGTTTCTGTTGTCTTGGTGCATGAACTTAGTTCCCGCAGCTAGTTGTTACGAAGACTTACAACTCAACTTCTGGCAAATCTTGATAGTATTACGTCAAAATGGTTATTTTGTGTGCGATCAAGTTTACTCACCAACTGTAACTTATAACTGTATCTAATCCTATGAAATCATTACAAACTTGTCAACGATTCCCCAGGTAGGTACAAAGGTAAGCTATTTATAGCAGTAAGCTAATTGCCTGGATACATAATTAAAATATATTGAATAGAATTAAATTTGTTTTTAAATTCTTGTGAAAGTTTCCAGCCAAGTTCTACCAGATGAGATGTACCTAACCGTTCTGTGTGTCTACGTGAAACTGCTTAGAGATAACTAAGTACCTAAGTCTTTTGCAATTACGGAGGCATTTTTCACTATGCTAGTAGTACCTTCCTTTATTTAGTCAAAGGATTTAATTCCCCTTGTATGCGCAGAAATGTGCACTAAAAACAAGGTTCCCAGCATCCTAATGCTCAAGTTTATTGATATCCACGTTACTGAATTACAAAGAATAAAGATAGCTTATAAGTCCGGTAATAGCACGTACACGTTAAATTTAACATTTATAAATTACTATATAGCTTCTGCCCGCGACTTCGCTCACGTGGAATTCGGTTATCGCGTATATAACTATGCGTTTTTCCGGAATAAAAGTAGCCTATGTCCTTTCCCGGAACTCCAACTATCTCCATACCAAATTTCATCCAGATCGGTCAAGCGATTAAGGCGTGAAGAGGTAACAGACAGACATAGAATAATATTAATAATAATATGGATATGGATTTATTATTATCCAACTTATACAAACATCTTTATGTTGTAAAATGAAAAGAAGAAGAGGAAGACTTCGTTCAATCTACTTTCACAAAGCACCTAACGAAAGACCAAATGCCACGCCCCATTACGATATTGTTTTATAGATTTGTTTTTATCATCATCATCATTATCATTTCAACCGAAAGACGTCCACTGTTGGACATAGCCCCCCCCAAGGCTCGCCACTCAGACCGGTCCTGTGCGAAGATGTTTTTGTTTGTTTGATTTTGTTTTGCTCCGCAAATTATGAAATTCTTTTGGTTGAAATCACACACAGCTTAGCTCTATGGAACACCAGTCTTAAAGACGGACAGAAGATAGCACTTTAACTACAAGAGCTCGTCACAAAAGAAGAAGATACTCGATAATATCCATTAGGTCATGGTAGGGTCATTGGTGCCCTAGGAAGCCGCGGTGGCCTAGCGGTTCGACCTACCGCCTCTTATTCCGAGGGTCGGGGGTACGATTCCGGCTCGCGCCTCTAAGTTTACTCATATGCGAAATTCAATTTGAGTTTATCACTGAGCTTTTCGGTGAAGGAAAACATCGCGAGGAAACCTGCATGCATCTGCGAAGTAATTCGAAGATGTGTGTGAAGTCCCCAATCCGCACTGGGCCCGCTTGGGGACTATAGCCCAAACCCTCTCGTGATGAGAGGAGGCCTGGAACCAGCAGTGGGACTCAAATACGCTGTAGTAGTAGTAGTATGGTAGGATATGTATCCTACCTATGTAGGTAAGGCAAAATTAAACAAAATTGTTTAAATAGATCTCACTGTGAAATATTTTACAGTGTAAGACCCTTCTCTCGATATCAATGGAGATCGGAGGAAAACCTAAGCTATTTGTACAGTTAATTACGCTTGCCGAAAGGAAAAAAAAGATCGTTTTTCCGAGCAGTCAATAATTGATTTAACGGTTAAGCACGTCTTTGAAATAGATGTTTTAAATAAATATACTTACTTATATCAATGAGTTATGTTTATTCATGAGCTGTGGTAGCTTAGTGGATTGAACTACCGTTTCTCATGCAGAGAGTCAGATTTTGAATATTTGAGTCTCTAACTTTACGAAATGTGCGAAATTCAATTAGAATTTACATTTGTGCTTTCTGATGATGGAAAACATCCTGAGGAAGCCTGCACGCATATGGGAAGTAATAAAAGGTTGTGTATGAAGTCGCCAATCCCTCTCGTGATGAGAGGAGGCATATGCCCAGCAGTGGGGCGCAAATAGGCTGTGGTGGTGGTGGAGGTTTAGACTCTTCTCTCGAGATCAATGGAGGTCGAAGGAAAGCCTATTCATAACTTAATTACGCCTGCCGAAAGGAAAGAAAAAAGATCGTGTTCACCAGCAGTCAATTTTTGATTTAACGATAAATAATCCGGTATAACTGGGTATAAGTTTAACAGGCCAGGGAAATAGGTCAAGCCTTGCAATTTTTAAAACCTTGACCGTCAAGGTTTTAAAAAAAGGTCTTTAACAATATTCAAACTTTTTCAATTTCGTAATGGTCAAGCCACGAACACGTCTAATTGGATGACAATTGAGCTCATACTTTAGAAGTTTTCTGTATATTTTTACAAATTACGCGAAGTTTATTCAATGAGTTAATTTGAACCGTTTTTAGGGTTCCGAAGTCCACAAGGAACCCTTATAGTTTCGCCATGTCCGTCCGTCCGTCCGTCCGTCCGTCTGTCCGCACTATTGCTCGGAGATGCTTAGTTCTAGAAAGCTGTAATTTGGCATGAACATACATATTAGTTACGCTGACAAAGTGGTACAATAAAATTTTGAAATATATTTTTTTATAGGGTACCTCCGCTACTCGTGAAGTGGGGATGTAATTTTTTTTGTCTTGCATACCCCATGTTGCGGCATATCGTTGAATAGGTCTTAAAAAAATATTTGAGCTTGTTAAAACCATTTTTTGATTAAGTGATGCGTTTGTGAAATATTAAGCTTTAAAGTGCTATTTTTTGTTAGAGTCACGTGTCCCCCCCCCCCCCCCTGCCAGCTAAATGGTGGTATTTGGATGGCTGAAAAAAATCACGGTTATGGCATATATAACGTAGTTGAAAGGAAAACTATCACAGCTAAGTAGGCTGTACAAACTTACGAGTCATAGTCGACCAACTTATGAAATGATTACAAAACCAATGATTTTCTCTAGCGGCAGGGGCGTCGGTCAGGCACATACCACAGGCTAGCTAGATGTTAATAAGTCTTAGAAAGGTACTATGGGCATCGTCAACTTCGGAACCCTATACTTTGCGCGTGGCCCGACACGCACTTGGCCGGTTTTTATTTTTAATAACTGTATCTCGTCGTATGAAAATAAATTATACTTATTTAAAACCGTTCCCAAGTATGGGCGGCAATACTGAACAAACGTTAGGGTCTTTCCCTCGTGGCGCCGCAAAATCTAATACAAACTCAGAGCTGTAAGTACTCTTATTAAGTTAATACTTGATTTTCTTAACGGTAATAACCTGTTCTGTCATATGGAAGGCACCAAATTAATGTTACCTCGCGCGTATTACCATAAATTATTCACAATTTTATCCTCATTCATCTTTTGATCGCTGAAATAAGTTCAGCGGTTTCACTTCTTCGGCTTGAAAGTCATATTACTGTAGCAAATTACAATCACGTACTTATTAGAAAATCAAAGACACGTTTATGACATTCATTACTCTATGTAAGTACTCGTACTATGCAAACAGTATGTATGTAATCAAAAATGATTCATCTATTCACGTTGTTACTGGTTAATTAATGTGATTTTACCAATTATCTTGTAAAAACGTACCTATTTTAAACAACATACATACCTACCTTATTTTACCTCGTTTAGGTTTTATTTATTTTATTTTTGTTTGACTTACTTAGAAATTACTGAAGCATAGTTTAGTGTGGTTTAATTTAAATTTATTGTAGTTCAAAGTTTTTGTAGATCTTTGTAATAAAATGCAAACATATTTTTAAACGGCATGAATATTAGGGCATTAACATTAAATGACAGTATTCGAACCTGATCTCCTAATTCGTTGGTAAGATTCTACCGCGTTTTATTTATACCAAATTAACTTTATCTAACAAATTCGGAATAAAGAGCCGCATTAATTTTTCATGTCAAAAAAATGAGCCAGTCGTTTCAGGATTCATTAAAAAAATTTGGCCACAACTCGATGCCGACGGAATTAACTTTTCTCATTTCTCATTTCCGTAATGACTCCTAATTGAAGAAGAGATAAAAGTGGTTTAGTAAGACTAAGCTAGACGGAACGATATAACTGAACTCTGACGCAGTTGGGATTTGCAAATTGCTTTCGTACTTAAACCTCGATTAATTTGAAACCATTTTCATGTGCTTTAAATTCAAATGGTTGATCAGTCAGATACACTTACGTTATGGTTTTCTTATAACATTTACTACACATACTTATTATATAACATTTTACTTGTAGATAGAAAATCGTTAGGTAAATAGAGATCTGATCTTCTACTATCTAAAATCCGGCGCCTTCACATTTCAAAACGCTTCAATGTATTTAATAACCACCACCAACACTCTCAACACATGTGTGCGTGCTGAGACAGCCATCAACTATGCGTTTAGAGTATTGGTGTTGCTTTTTAAATAATAATAAAAAAATTGAAGCGTTTTGAAATGTGAAGGCGCGGGACTTTAGATAGTAGAAGATTTCTACACGATATGGATGACAAATCAATTAATTCATCTGAAATAATTAAATAAAATAGCCATTTAAGCACCTCAAAATATCCTTTTTCTTCTTCATTGTAAACATGTAAAAAAGAATACAACACTTGACTTTGCTGTATCGACGTAAAAACTGCTGAAATCCTTCTGCGTAAAGATCCTATTTCCAAAACGCGCAAGCTTTCCCACACATATTTGAGCGAACACTCTAAAAAAATCAATTATGTAAGATTGTCTTCTTAAGAGCACCTTGTAAACTTTTGCTGTAAGATTTGGTATAAAGTGAGGGTCACGTACAAGTGAGTGATATCACGTCTACGGCTCATCAGCGGGTGCACGTGACGACTTAGCACAAACAGATTTCACAACACGCCCAGTGTAACCAGACCTCTTCAGGTTCACTGTCCCCCTCTTCTGTCTCCCTTGGGATAATGCAAGAAGAGAGGCCTGAGGGCTGTTATTATAATGGTGATGTTATACGCAAAAGAGCGGCCCGCTACGGCGGCGCTACAAAGTTTTCTTTCTCCCTACTTTATTAGGCCATTAAGAGATCCCATGACGCGCAATTGTGCCCTTTCGTATTTATCTTGACGACTGTATTACGAACACTTTTAGTATGAAGTAAAAAAACTGGTCAAGAGAAAACAGGACTCGAGCACTGTCAATCGCTATTATCAAACAAAGCGATCCTATAAGGGTTCCTTTTTGCCTCTTGAGTTAAAACTAATAAAAAATTAGTCTAAAATGATCATTTTCAATAAAGTAAATAAACACGTCAATTACATTTTTTTTTCATGATTTTGTAAAGGAAGTACTTACCTACGTCTTTTAAAAACTATTGAATTATAAATAGTAATATACTTACAATGAAAACATCGAAGCACAATTGCCTCTCAATAATTTATTTTCATTAGCTAGGTACTTATTCGTTAAATCATAATTAAAAAAATATCGATAGTCAATCACCATATCACCATACACAAAGGATTCCATGAATGAAATAATAACTTTAGGAGACGATAGGTACGCTTGGTAACATAAAACGTTTCAATTATGTTTTTTATCCCGAGGGGTGTTACCTTATAATATTCAAAGTTCGTGAACAAGCTAGGGGAATTGAAATAAAGAAGGCTGAGTCGTCCCCCGTGGCGCGAGTTTATTACAGAAGGTGATGCATTCCAGTCGACTTCTCCTGTTTACTTTAATGTTGCCAACCGCCACCAACTTTCGTCGGATTCGTAAATGAGATTTCACACTGGCACATCGTGTTTGGTTCGAATAAACTTAGAGGCTGTGTTTTGATGCGAGAGCTCTCGGTTCAACTTCATGAATAGCGGTAGGTACTATTGTGTGGCCGTAACCCATGTTATTCGGTAGTTTCCTACTATTCGTACTCTCTATAGTACAGGTAGAGTAAGACTAAATATGACTGCTACTAATAATATAATGATATTTACAATCAGAATTAAGTTCACCTTATGTATTCGTTTTTTAAATTAATTAGTGGGTACAATAACATTTAAATAAATAAACAAATAAATGGGGACGACTGCTGGGCACAGTCGGGTAATCAGTCCTGTAATCGGGACTATTTTACCCAGGTCCCCTAAAGACAACGATATAAATACTTATATTATACACTCAACAGCAATGAAAATGGGTCACTTTATATAGGATTTTTCAGCCAAAGCGATCTGTTTTCATTGCTGTTGAGTGTAGATAATAAACACGTTGACCAAAGTGACCTGTTTTCATTGCTGTTGAGTGTAGATAATAAACGTCCATGACTCGAGTACAAACATTCATGGTCATCACACAAAGTTAGCCCCTAGCGGGAATCGAACCTGCAACCTTCGGAACAGCATTCAAGGTCACTACCAACTGGACCAATGAAATTTTGTTTAGAACTTTATCTTAGCAATTGATACTTATGAGGATTACCTACCAAAATTTAGGACTAAAGTCGGGGCATTTACAAACGTGTTGAGTAGGCGAGTGAAGTGTCATTTTCTAAGTACTTTTTTACGCTCAATCGAATGAGACTTTATTAACAAAGTTTCATTGATGTACATAATATATTATTATGCCGCCAAAATATGCTACTTTTCCTGTATCTGCTACTACTGTACTTACTTGTACCATAAACATTACTCGGAGAAGATATTTTTTCCGGATAAAAACTAGCCTAGATGTCCTTTCCCGTACTTACGGGAAAAGACATACCTATGTCTACTTAGACATAGGTAAAAAACTTAAGTAAGTCACCTGTTGTATGTAGTTGTTTTCCAAAATGATATGAAAATTCGAGGAAAATTCAAATATCGTATCAGACAGGTTACTACTACATAGACGAGGTCATTTAGCTATGTTTTTTACCTATAACTATATTCAATCCAAATGTCATCAAAATCGTATTAGCGATTTAACTCTGAAAGTAAAACAGACAGACATACAAACAGAGTTACTTTCGCATTTATGATTAACTAGCTTTTTTCCGCAACTTCGTATGCGCAGAAATATTAAAATGAAAAATCCTGTTTTTTTCCGTTCCCGTGGGAGTTTTGGGAATTACTCTCTTAGTGCTCCGTTACGTTCCCTAAGGAACCTGCACGCCAAATTTCAGCTCTCTACGACCATTAGTTTCGGCTCTTGTTTTATATATATTAGATTAGACAACGGCATATTTTATACTATGAACGACATTAGGAGCTATCTCGAAGAAGCCGATAATTGGAAGTCTGTAACCGAAGTAACATTTGATCGCAATCAGCTTAGGAGCACCATTTATTTCCCGTGCAGACAGCAAGAAGTAACAAGTGTAAACGAAAGGTTTAGGTTTGTATGCGTCATTAGCGAGGTTCCGGTGTCTAATTGCGTCGATGGCCTCGGCCGGAACTCAAAAGATTGCGTTCAAATAGCAAAACGTTTCGCTCTGGCTCAGACGGACAGCCCCTTCATCCGACTCATCCCAATCGTATCGTATGATTAGACTTCCCCATCTCTTTTGCACAAACGCCGATACTGCAAAGGATAACAGAGGAGGCTACGGCAAAATGAGATTTGAACCCTAGCGCTTCAGATGTATTGGTTTTCAGTATCCTTTGTAGGTAATGACTGCTCATTTGAATTCAGTTTGATTGAATTTCAGATTTGCGAGATACGAAACGACATGATAATTCTTTTGGAAAATTTTCTACCTATTTTGAATTGGTTTTAAAATTCACCGTTACAGCTCAAAGGAAAGACCTGAAACTAAATCAACCACACGGTGCAACACAATAGCATTTTTTGTAGGGGAAATAGATTGCACATTTTTTTATTCACCTTGATTTTAAATGTAAACTCGGTACATGAAATGTTTCGTGTACAAAATCATGACGCTACCCTTCTCAATGAAATCGACAAATTGTTTGAAGAGTTTTTCTTTCTGTTGATGTCCAGTAACAATGTGAATGACGTGGGGTTCAGAGGGAACGTAGCCATGATTGATGACGATATTAATTAATACGCCACTTTCCGTTTCGCCCTTTCAAAGTAACTACGAATAACGGTGCAAATACCTAGTGATTTCTTTGCTAGAGTCCGTCGTATTTTTTTCTTTACTTACCATTTCAAAAAATATATACTTATGTTGCTTTCTTGAACATTCATTAAACAATTTCCTTATGGCACAATTGATCGAGATTAGAACCTTTTTAAGCAAAAACAATCTCCAAATAAGAATAATAAACAGTATTTATTAGCGGAATTGCAAAGCAGGACGATTTCAATATTCTAATTCTGGGCGAAATAAAAACCGGGGATATTTAACAAGGCAACAGTCATTACTAACCGCCGAACGCCATATTTCTCAACCCTTTTTCTCGAACCCGAAGTTTTAATCAGCGCCAAAGGACATTATCCAGCCTCTCGTTTAACTATTCAGGCCTCTGAAATATGATCTTTTACTTCCGTAAAACTTCGATGTTACTCTAAAAACCCCTCAAATAGGCATCCATGATTTAATCAATACACGGAATCCCACTTCTGAGCACAGGCCTCCTCACATTTATGTAGAAGGTGTGCCTACACTATCTTATTTACTAAAATGGATAGTTTATTTAAGCTGTCGTTATAGTAATTAGAAGGGATTAAAGTTCAGAACGCCAAGTTTGCTGGAATAAGAGCCTTAAACGGTGTCGTCTGTCGGAGCTCGCAGTGGATGCGCCCCCTTTTCGCTTAATCCCTGGCTCCGTTGGATGAATGGACATAATTTTCTGTACTTGACACCGACTCCGGCGCTGTCAACGCGGGGCTCAACTACTCGCTGCTTTGTTCGTTTTTATTGCTGTCACTTGTTACGTTCATCCCACTGACATAATGTTCATGTACAACTATTATCCTTCGCTACAATGTATCTGAATCACAGCATTTATTTGATTACTAGCGGAGAGAGGGAGTGAATTATGGTCGGTTATAATGTTGAGGACATTATAGACGATAAAGGCTCTCATTCGCAGTAAGCGGTATGTATTAGTTTTGTACGTGTCAAATATGTATAAAAATTAGTAGGTATAGTTTTATTAGTTTTTCTTGTTATTATTTATAATGATGATTGTATTTTTATCCAACTGCGCTATAAGGAGGGTTATGTTTTTCGAGTATATGTAGGTAAGTAAGTATGTATGTATGTATGTATTTATATAAATTTGGCACGCTCTGTAGCCTAAATGGCTTGATAGATTTTAGCATGTGGGGTGTCTTTAGATTCGTCTTAATCGTGAGAGTGACACTGGGTAGGTACCTATATCAAAATGCAACAAAAAACAAAAAGACTTTTGGAGGCATTTTAAATAATATCATTTTTTTTTTATCATAGCCCATCGAGTGGGGTATCAAAATAAAGGGTTGAATGAACGGATTATAAAAAAAAAATGTGGTATCAACAGTTTGTTTGCGACTGGGTATATTATTTTTTCAAAAAAGCTTTCTCTTTCGAGATACAAAATGACCAGAGCTCTTGCAGCAGAAAATAAACCAGCCTAGGTATTGAATAGTTGACCTGAACAATATCTGGACATTTTAGCTTTTAGCCAAGCTTACAGGAAGTAGAATGTGAATGGGATATTATAAAAGTATTCCAAAACAATAGGTCTCTTCTATACAATCATTGTACTGTTTCACCGCACAGTAGAATAAATTAACGGGGGCAAGACAAATTTCCGCTCTTAGGTCATTTCTAAAATGTCTAAAGACTATCCTCATTGTTTTTATTCAGAGAGAATTGGCTTATGAAAGCGATTCAAATTTGCAAGAGATTCAATTTGCATAACGAGCGATTTGTACCTCTCAGAGATTAAACCTTCTGCCTCTGTTTGCAGATATGCCGTTCGTTTTTCCTTTATGTAAGAATGGCGATTTTAGGTAAATCCTTGTCTAAGACAGGTCAGTTTCACAATAGGCCAATTTAGTTAAAGTGTTTTAATCTTATTAAAATTAAATAGAGTAACGTAACGAGAGCCCGACAAATATTTATGTAGGTCAGAACGCTTACCAGATGCAACAGTGTCGACTAACGCGAAAATGTGTTTGCAGCTTGTATGTTCTGTTAAAGGGGGTGAAATGAGGGGGCTGGAAGTTCAGAACGAAATTCAAAGGGAAACAGTTAGTATCTATGATATTTTAGATATAGAATTCGGTACATGTTTCACAAAACTGTTCTCTTGGACCCCTTTTTAGGGTTCCGAAGTCCACAAGGAACCCTTATAGTTTCGCCATGTCCGTCCGTCCGTCCGTCCGTCCGTCCGTCCGTCCGTCCGTCTGTCCGCACTATTTCTCGGAGATGCTTAGGTCTAGAGAGCTGTAATTTGGCATGAATATGCATATTAGTTACGCTGACAAAGTGGTACAATAAAATTTTGAAATATATTTTTTTATAGGGTACCTCCCCTACTCGTAAAGTGGGGGTGTAATTTTTTTTTCTTGCGTACCCCATGGTGCGGCATATCGTTGAATAGGTCTTAAAAAAATATTGTGGGTTTGTTAAAACCATTTTTTGATTAAGTGATGCGTTTGTGAAATATTAAGCTTTAAAGTGCTATTTTTTGTTAGAGTCACGTGTCCCCCCCCCCCCCTGCCAGCTAAATGGTGGTATTTGGATGGCTGAAAAAAATCACGGTTATGGCATATATAACGTAGTTGAAAGGAAAACTATCAGAGCTAAGTAGGCTGTACAAACTTACGAGTAATAGTCGACCAACTTATAATGATGATTTTTCTCGAGCGGCACGGGCGTCGGGCGGGCACGTCATACCACAGGCTAGCTAGATGCTAATAAGTCTTAGAAAGGTACTGTGGGCATCCTCAACTTCGGAACCCTATAATTTGCGCGTGGCCCGACACGCACTTGGCCGGTTTTAGGGTTTCGAATTCTACATGGAAGTTCATGATGGAACCCTTATAGTTTCGCCATGTCCGTCCGTCCGTCTGCAAAACAGTTCCTGTGAAACGGTTTGAAAATGACGTCATTGAAAATAATCAAGGGTCGGAACCCTCTCCACGCGAGTTTAACTCGCTTATTGGCCAGTTTTTTTTGATTAAGGATGTGTTTGTGAAATATTAAGCTTTAAAATCCTATTTTTTGTTAGAGTCGAGTGTCCCCCCCACCTCTGCCAGGTAAATGGTGGTTTTTGGAAGGCTGAAAAAATTCATGGTGGTGGCATATATGACATAGTTGAAAAGAACTATTACAGCTAAAAAAGCTGTACAAGTTTCCGGGTCATAGTCGACCAACTTATAGAATGCGTACGGATAAATTAAAATCCAATATACATAGTATTGAAAATGACTAATATAACGCCGTAAGCTGTGTAAAACAGGTTCTAAATATTAAGTTATGAGGCACGTAAGTAATTTATAAAAAAAAAACTAAATAATTATTATCGATCGTAATGATCATTAATAAAAACAATGATTTTACTCGAGCGGCAGGGGCGTCGTCGCCGTGTCGGGCGGGCACGCCATACTGCAGCCTAAAGGTGGGCATCGTCTACTTCGGAATCCGGTAATTTGTGCATGGCCCGACACGCACTTGGCCGGATTTTTATTTAATAGGTATGACTTTTTGGGACCTTTTATACAAGGTTATAAAAAAGGAAGGTGATATTTTTTTTCGAAATGTGTGTAAATTATTCGTATCGTCATATTAGTTCCGAAATATATATGTATAGATATGCTTGCGCGACTATTTTCGAAACGGGCTCAAAGGAATAAATTGACGCTGGCAACTGGCAGGCGACATCCAGAAAAAAAAGAACATCGTTTGTGTCAACTGGGATGATGACAATGATTTTTACATCACCCTTGGCCGTAAAGTGGGATTTTCTGCCCGCTACGCGGAGAGAAAATCTCACTTCTTGGCCAAGGCAAGACGTAAAACTTTTGAAAAACCACGGGTGGTAATTCGTAAAGCCCCAGATCGCATATTTATGGCCCTCACCTTCGGTTCGGGCCACAGAAACCTGCGATCTGGGACATTTACGAATTCACCACCCTAGGTCTACAGACCTAGACCTAGTACATTACAATGTACTATTATACTTAGGGATAGGCCCATCCGAATATGGCGTTTTTCGTGTCATAAATTTGTTGTTAACAAAAAAAATTCGATTGATGGAATAAACACAAGGTAATGTTAATCACCGATGATACGATATTCCATGACACTTTTCCTTCATGATTTCTGCAGCCTTTTATCACGCAAGTCAGCATTTTTTAAGGGTTGCATATTTGACATCCGCACTCGCCGGTGTCTCGCTGAGCACTGCGTCACGCTTGGTGACCAAACTTAGATTGGGCACCAACAAAGTGGGGTTATATGTCATGTGCGTAGACCCGGTCTGTACGAAGTATTATACATGGTGGGTCAGAAAATATGGCAAATAATTAACCCACAGTATCCGCTATCGATTCTAAGTATACTGTATAGGTCTTGAATTTTTTTCGAGTTACTAAAAAATATATATTTTGTATAGGATTCAGGCGTCGCTCACACAACCAATCCCATATACAATGTTTTTTTTTACCAAGACGAAATTATAAAGGTTTCGTTTTCTTGCCATTTGACTACGAAACCCTGAAAAGTGGGAGTAGCACCCGTGCAGTTCGGGAAAACTTAAAAAAAAGACAAGGAAAAAAATAGATACACTTAATGTTATTGTGATGAAAGGCGTTATTTTAACAGGGTCCTTCTCCTTTACTACTTCCATAACGATTCCTTAGAATTTTCCGCCTGACGAGCTCCGCTTGTACAATCAGTGTTTATAGGCTGATGTGCCGGAGAAAATTAAATTTCGCACACAATCAGGCTCCTTTTATTCGTTCATCTAAATAACAAATACAGAAAATTATCGAAACAATCATTTTGTATCTTGGCCCTCTCCCTATTGAACAAACCTCAGAAACTGTGTTTGATAAAAGAACGGAAAGTTAGAATGTCTCTAGCGGTATAAAGTTTACACAAGTTAGAAGGCGCGAGGATTAAGCGATACTAGACTCTGCGTTAACGGCTTAAGTGCTTCGCCGTGCGCCTTCTAAGCTGTGTCGTGCTATACCCTTGTATTGTAGTCTAGCGTCCTATAGGACCAAATCGCGGGTAGCGAGCAGCTAGTATGACGTATTTCAATTTAGTCACACTTCATTCATTCCGCATGTTGACTGGCTGATAAAGCAAGCCACGGACCGCCGCGCCTGAATCAGCCTGTGTGATAATTTGAATTTTAAACCATGACGGGCGGTTGTCAAATTCGCTCGCGCGTACGGAATACGCGCGTCATCGATTTCCGCTAATTGGACGTAACTTTTCACGGCGCTGCCCAGCGATGGACACCACACACGGCGTGAACACAAGCATTTCATACCCCACTGCCTCGTCATTCGGTCCGAATTAAATGAATATTGTATTAACTCAGTCATGATCGGGCAATTAATTTAATTCTTCCCCCGTTTAACTTTTTCGTACCTGCCTGACTGGAAAGCCCAAAGGGTTTATAATGCGGACGTGCTGTTTCGAGTGGCCATTAACGGCGATCGGACTCTTGTTTATTAAAACGAGTATGAGTATGGGAAATAATAAATTACGTACAATAAAGTCACCGAAAAAGAGCTTTTATTTTTGAAAATAAATTGGTAGACGAATTACTTTAAACATTATCTGTATTTTAACATGGACCTTTTTTATATCATTGGTATAGGCAAAGCGCACAGCCCACCTGATGTAAGTATATAAGTAAGTGGTCTCTGCGGCCCATGGACACCAAAATCCTATGACCCCCCCATTAAGAAAGCATAAGATCTCGAATGCGTTGCCTACCCTGAGGCCTAAGATGGAAAGCCTCAGTGCCAGAAAATTTACCGGCTGCCTAAACCAAATCATCAAATAAAAAAAAAGTTAATTAAAAAAAAACAAAAAACCCGACTGCGTAAAAAACTAAAAAGAAAAAAACAAGACTACTTAGTTCAGTAGTAGCTACTGAGAAATGACACCATGGAAATAATTTCATGTTCGACACTAACATAAATCAAATATTGATTGCTATTGAGGAATCTAAAGATGCCTACTATCGGGACCCATTATTTGTAACATTTTAACCTAGATTTTAAATGGGTCCCGACTGTAGGCATCTTTTGATTCCTCAATAGCAATCAATATTTGATTTATGTTAGTGTCGAACATGAAATTATTTCCATGGTGTCATTTCTCAGTAGCTACTACTGAACTAAGTAGTCTTGTTTTTTTCTTTTTAGTTTTTTACGCAGTCGGGTTTTTTGTTTTTTTTTAATTAACTTTTTTTTTATTTTACTATTTTTAGTTAGGGATTATAAGACCGTAAATTCCGCAATCTTGTCATTTCATGGAGAGAGTTGCTATCGTGGGGATTATTAAGTAGCTTGCGATGATCTAAATTACTGATTATTAATCCCTCTAGAGACCTAACCCGGCTCAAAAAGCTACATAAGCCTGAGCCTATTAAAATTCTTCATGTCAACCGATAGATGGCGCTACTGGTACTACATTAGACTATTAGGTAGCTATTTTATTTATTTACGAGCGCTGAGTACTGACTAGTGTAATTGGTACCTATAATCAATTAGGTTATATTTCACTGTATTAAGTATGTAAATAACACTATTGACACTTTAAATGTAATAACGATACAAAAAGTCTTCAAGTCAACGGATAGATGACGCTACTGGTACACTACATTGCACATGCGTACATACTTGATTGAAGTTTGAGATTTATGAAAAACATTATTATTATTTTATAGTCGTCGTGACCTGCTTGAAGACTCGTTGGTCTAGATTATTTCCTGTGTTGCTAATTCGAACGGATTTACTACTGGGTGGGTAGGTACCTACTTTACGTGGTTAGTAAAGGAACTTTGAATCGTTATAAATCATAAACGGTTCTTTTGTCTGAAAAATGGTCAAAGAAACCTAATAATGATTTTTAAATACCTATTCAACGATACCTCACATGCCATAGTTGGTTGACTTTTATTTTTTTATTTTGTACAATATGGCCTCTGGTGGCCGCCATTTTGAATTTTGATTAATTTCATATCTTCAGTGACACTCGCGCGATTCCGACGAATCGATTGACGTGTGATTCATTAAAATCGACCCACGCGTTTGATCTCTAGTGTGCCACAAAGGAACAAACATACATACATACATACATACATACATACATACATACATACATACATACATACATACATAGACAGGTAAACACATAACCCTCCTTTGCGGTGCGCAGTCGGGTAATTAGGCTATAATTAGATTTCTTTTACTAACTGGCCTTCAAGCTAATAAAAAGTAAAAATAACTACATGTCAGTAACCTGTGTGTCACAAATAGATAATTTGAATTTGAAAGATAAATTTAAACCTTAACTCATTACTAAAATTGTGTACCTATGACCCAATTTATATATCCATATTTATATTTGTACTCACGTTTCCGTAAACGGCTGTAATAATTTCAATGAAATTTGGAATATAATTTTAGTAATTTTATAACTAACTAGGTACTAACTTTATTTGGAAGATTCACTTTTATTATTACAACCGCCACCTACTTGAATGTCACCAGCTCGAAGGTCAAAATGTACAGAGTTCTAAATGAAGTCTAAATAACTTGAATATTTAATTTACTCCTACACGAACTAGTTATTTTTATTTCAACAACAGTACTTCCATTTTAATGAGTTCATCCCAAAAAATAAAGCAAAGCGTAGGTAAAATGCATAAATCTCTAGTTGAGGTTATAATGTCCACCGCTGAAATAAAGTAATGCTGGCCAACTGTCTTGTCGTATTTTTAAAAAGCAGGATTATTTTCTCAACTGAAATAAAAAGGTAACGAAATAACATTTTGTTTTTGTTTTTTTTTTCTCATCGCGCGAGTTATCACCTGCGTCCAGCCAGCATGTGAGACTAAGGTAAACTCGAAGCGCGTTATTTCATAAAGTAAATATTTATGAGGGAAAGGAGTTCTCCCGCGCCTCCACCCGTAAGCCGCTTGATCCGAAAAGACATAAACCTCGAGGGATTCAGTTCTTAGTTCACAGACACAACGCCTTTATTTTGTCCCTTTCAAAATGTTGTTCCCTAGAAGTGAAGAATTTCAATCCAATTTACGTTTTTGAACTGCAACAGAATTATCTTTTTTGTGTTTAGTTAACAACTTGTAATAACAAGTTGTTGACTAAGAATAAAAAGATAATAAGATAAAAGTATCGTTTTTAGATTATTCAATGTTTACTGGTTGTTGTTTTAATATTTAATGTAAAGTAACTTAATCGTATTACAATGTAAGCGTTGGACAAGTCAATTTAAATCAAATTAAGAGTTTATGTTCTTCTTAAAAATAATAGCATTTAAATTGAATTATTGGGAGCAGGTGAAATGGAGAAACGTTCGTTTTAATAAATTGAGTTACGGCATAACCGCGTGCGGGATAATCTTAAGAAAAGTCAGAAAAAGTGAACAAGCTCCGCAAGGTTTACGAAAATTTTACACGGAAATTTTCTTAACTTACCAACTTGGTATTATTATTACGCAAACAGGGGCCGACTTCGACTTTATCCAGCCAGCGCCTTGAAGATGTTAAATTTGATGATAACGATTTACGGTCGAAAGTTACGTCATGCTGTTTATATCTGGCTTCCTTCATGGAGCAAATACTTCGGCTGCGTGATAAGGCGTCGGTAGGGTAGACTCACCGTGTTTGCCGGTGTTGGCTGCCACGAGGGCGGTGCTAAGTACCAAGAGGTGCACCAGCATGCTCCCTCCCCCCTCTCCAGGCACGCATCGAGCTGAAAGCGCACCGCCGATCGCTGCCCCTGTAACCAATTGATACCTATTGATTAAACAAACAACGAAATCAGGCAATAAAAATGTCAGAAATACAATCTCTAGCTCTTTACCGACTGAAATTGGATAATTATTAATAGATTCCCAAGTTCACCTCTACCATTGTGGGATCGCAAAGTTGTAGCCGGGTTAAACGGGAAATAAGTTTTGCATTGTGAAATAAAATATAATTCCGCTGAAGAACCGGAAGCGGTTGAATAACAACTCTTTAATTGAAAGTTTAGCAATTTGCTGTACCCTCTCGAATGGACCCGAAGGCGCGAGGGGCAACTTTCATCCACCGCGTTTCAAAATTGAACGTAGGCAGATGCGCTTAATTACCGGCCCAGATGCTGGCCGCCCCTGCCGCTGAAATGAACCTCCACCTCGGACCCGCCGACGATATTTGCCCGCTTAGATGTCTTCAAATGCCTTTTTTCAGAGTCTAATTCTTCGCTCTACCGGTGGTAATTACAAAGTTAATCACGGTAAAGTATCGACGCAAATTGTTTAACTCCAAGCTAACAGTCGCTGCCATAGTATTCAATCCAAATTTAATTTGTAGCGAGGACAGATTATATTTGGCAAGCATTATTGAACTCGTTGAAATTTGGAGAATTTATTTGTATTCCGCTGATAACATTCGTGAGTATCATTGTACCTACGTATTGAACGGGCTTCGCTCTTTACAAATCTGAAGAGCGGTTTGAGTTTTCCAATATCGTGCCACTAAGTGCCCTCTTCAGTCAGATATGTGATATAAGATGAGTCGTAGTCAAATAGAGAGATAGCTCGGCATAAAGACGTCGTTCCGGAGGGCTGCCGCGATCGGCCGGGCTGGGGTAGAGATGCGCACGGTGTCACACGAGTGAATCAAACTTCCCTTTACATTTTATCTAACTGCAAGGGCGGTCGAGTTTATGTTCCTCGCCCTACTTGATTTAGTTTTGATGACGGAGGGGAGCAGCTTTTAGATAAATGATTTCAAACCGCCTCTTGGCTGAGAAGTAATTTCGGCTTCGGATTTGCAACAATGTTTTAGTTTATTGGTTCTGTGGATTTAATGCAGCGTTTATAAGGAGTGTAATGAAATGGATTTCGTCAATAAGGGACGGTTAAGTGGATTAGATATTATTGCTGTGCACGGAACGGGGCGTGGATATCGGATAGAGAGGGACCACGTATTGCTTCCTTTTGGTTCTTGAATTATTGTGTGTTTTTGATGAAAATTGGTTTTGCATTGCAGAATTAGTTTTGCGGGATGCATACATCCGGTAACTCGTTTGACAAGTAGCTTTCACAGAATTTCAAAATGTTTCGTTCTACCGTACTCCGCCCGATGAAAACAATATTGAATGGAGGTATGGAATATTGTGTGGTGTTCAATAAATTATATTGTATTGTATTGAATAATGATTTCCCCTTTAGTACCAAAAATGCAGTATTAGTATGAGTATTTTAGTATGTTTCAAAAATATAAACTAAATAGCTTTATCCCAAAAAATTTATATTTTGTTAAGTTTTTCTAGAATTGGTTTTCGTGTAGCTTTCTGCTATTAGTGCTTAAATATTTCAGAGATACGTTTTGCATTTACTATTATAAATCTAGAGCTCCGGTTGCTAGCAACAAAGACGTAAGATATCATGTGCATGGTGGGATTGACCCAGGTGTTAGTAGGTAAATATGCAAACCAAATTTGTGACTTTTGAGAAAGCAACTTCCGAAGAGTCTTATCGTAAGTTTGTTAGTTAATTTGAAAAATATACAAATTGTTTTACGAGTTTCGTCTTACTACTACTACAGCCTATTTGCGCCCCACTGCTGGGCACAGGCCTCCTCTAATCACGAGAGGGTTTGGGCTATAATATAATCCCCTCGCGGGCCCAGTGCGGATTGGGGACTTCACACACATCTTTGAATTGCTTCGCAAATGCATGCAGGTTTCGTCTTACAATACAATACAATACAATATACTTTATTGAACACCACACAATCAAGGAACAGTAGACATAATGTAACTACACAAAAAGGTATGGCATACAGCAGGCGGTCTTATCGCTTAATAGCGATCTCTACCAGAACCTTTGGATAGTGGAGATGAAGAAAAACAAACTTATTTTCTTCGTCTTACTTGGTTACATGATAATATTTATATAGGTAAGTATTTTTCATTTAGAACGATACAGACTACGAACTCAAATTAAGTGTACGAAGAAGGTAATAAGTAAAACAAGAAGATAAAAAAGCAACTAATTATTTATTTTAATAACACATAATACTTACTTTCAGTTATAAAACTAATCAGAAATGAACATATGGTGTTTACACTAATCTAAAACGGATTGAACATTTTTTTTGCAGTCTACCCGGTCGGCTCTAGTTTAGTCCTGTTTTATCCGCTTTAGCGTCTCGTTAATGCTAACTTCTAATCAAGCAGTCGTTAGACGCGGCCCGGCACTCGATTACGACTATTACCGGGACAAAGGCCCACGCGGCACTTCCGCGGGATAAGGGTAGTTTGCTATGACTGTGTTGATTTCGTGTGAGCACGCCGTAAGAATACAAACGCATATAGTTGACCTCACTTTGAATTGTTGTGCTATTCCGTACATACGGGATTCTACATCTCTTCTTTTGGTTACTTTGATTTAGTTTTTTTTTTAATCTCGGTTATTTTATACATTACAAGCGTGATTTAAGTAGTTCAGTAAAATTCATGAACCTGCAAATGTGTAAGTTGGTACTACTGTATTGCTACTGCAATACCTACCTACTTATCTAATGTGCCTATTCTAGTCTTTAATTGACTTCAAAAGATCCCAAGCAGCATACTAGCATTTTTAACAGCAATACGACAGCCTATTTAGAACTTTAAGTTCTTATAGGGTCTTACAAGAGTGTCAAACAAGGGTTTTGTAGTTATAAGAGTGATTTCTTCGTTATTCTTTGTACAGATATGAGCTGTATATATGCAGCTCATATCTGTACAAAGTCTGTATAAAGGGGTCCCCGTCAGCTTTGGGTTCTTAAAAGTTATATTAAAACTCCGCTAAGAAACCTCCAGTTCTTTGTGATACTTCAAGCTGGTTTTTAGAGTTAAAGCTGTATAAAGTCTGTATAAAGGAGTCCCCGTAAGCTTAAGGTTCTTAATAGTAATATAAAAACTCCGCTAAAGAACTTTAAGTTCTTTGTGACACTTAAAGTTGGTTTTAGGAGTTAACTCTGTATAGAGGCTGTATATTGTACGTGATCACTCCATTTATACAGCTTTAAGTGTTATTATAGTGTCACTCGATACTTGTTCCTGTTTAATGGTATATACAAACTCCGTTCTAAAACTTATTTTTATGGTGTAATTGTACACTCTTCTAAGAACATTGGTTCTATAACTGCTATTTCTGAGAGTGATTTAAAACTAAACGCATAATTGTCAGCTATAATACAGCTTTAGTCTGTATTACTGACAGATCGTGATCCGTAGGTATGCACGGAACTGATATACAGCCTAAGGAATAAAAATATTCTATTATAAAACTGATTAAAAACCAATAGCTGCTTAAGAAATTGTCGCCATTTTGGAATGAATGACAATTTGAAAACCAAAATGTAAAGTATTGATTTAAGATAATTTACAATATTTGTCAAACAAATAAAGCTTTGACATGGTTAATAATGATCATTGTATTCAATATGTACCCATATATTTAAAATTAAAATATTATAACCTTAAACACAAACACTTACTTGCCCGTATTTAGTATTTTTCTTCATGTTATATTGAATATTTTGCTGGCGCGTGAATATTTTAGCGGAAAACATGTACTAGTTTACAATAAATATCAATTTGCACTTCACTATTCACGTAACATCACCATCAGATATCCATAATAAAATCATAATTTATAATGAATGTAACAAATTTCACTTCAAATGTCAACACAACAACAACTTTCATTACCTACATAGCGATCGCACAAAAATTATGCGCCATCTCTGTTGCACATTTTATTTCTACTATTTTGTAATTCTCTTCTAAGTAATATTTAGAACTTTAGTCTGTATATTTTATTTATAAGATACTATCTTGAGTGTAATGGTTTCTTTCTATACCGAATAACAGCTCTAATACAGCTACAATACAGCTCTAATACAGCTACTATTCAGCTCTTATAACGCAAATGGCTGTATAATTTGGGGCCATTTTTGCACTTATAAGGGCTGTATAGGCGCTTATTCAGCCTTTATACAGCCTACTTGTACAGCTTCTAGTATCAACGTGAACTTAAATACAGCTTTTATACAGCTTGTTATGCTGCTTGGGATTACGTTACTTGGCTATAAGTGTGTTTGTCTTGTTGGACATTAAAATATATTGTTTTTTACCAAATCAATTCAAACTGACCGTTTTTCTTCTATCTCATTAACGTGAATGCCTGAAAACCAATTTTAATTAAAATAAAAGCCGCTTAACGGTTCTTTAAATTTATAGTCAAACGCTAAGTGTGGCATTTAGTGGGTGTAATAGTGTCTACACATTGAGTAACAAATATGTGTTTCATCGTCATTAATCTTCATTACCATTCGCTTAAGCTACGAGTACGCGGTTAGCTCAAGCCGGGAAGGATGTGACCTTACGTAGGTATCTATTTGTGTCATCAGAATCTAGCAGAACTATTTTATAGCACAATAAAGTCTAGAGGAGATACTGCTTCAAAGTTATTTGTTGTACGAATGTTGAAATGGAGATGGAAATTATGGATTATATTATGTGTAATACCTACACGTTTTATAAATGCTAACGCAACTGTCTGTTCCCTTAATGGATTTCAAAAGACTGAAATTCACTAGAGTTTTTGGCTAAAAGTTAAATAGTTATATCAATATTTTAGCCGCACCTACGAAGCGGGAAGGCTGAAATTGGCTACGAGCGTGTAGCGCGTAGAAATCTTCTACTATCTAAAGTCCCGCGCCTTCACATTTCAAAACGCTTCATTTTTTTTTATTGTTATTTAAAAAGCACCACCAACACTCTCAACGCATAGTTGATGGCTGTCTCAGCACGCACACATGTGTTGAGAGTGTATACAATGTATTTAAAAAGCACCACCAGTGCTTTTTAAATACATTGAAGCGTTTTGAAATATGAAGGCGCGGGACTTTAGATAGTAGAAGTAGATCTCTAGCATGGCACGGTAAAGAATGCGTTATTACAGTTATGGTTTATGATCAATATATACGATATGGATTTATTTATTTCATTAATAAATTAATTTGGAAATATCACATTTTAAGCAACCTCTAAATAAAATAAACTATATTTTAAAATGATCTGAGTATAATTGACCAAAATTAAACGCACTGAAACGTAAACAGCCTTTCACCCGTTAGTCACATAGGTACAATTATATTAAAACTGTATTTGCCGCGCTGAGTAAACATCAAACAGTGCTAAATTGAACTGTACAGATAGTTTCATAACTCTGATTATTCAGTGATAACAAGCAAGTAATAGCCAACTAATTACTACTTTGAGTAGGGTCTTATATCTATGGCAATGTTTTATACTTCATCGGCCCTCATGATATACAATTCAAGCTCGATCTGACTAAAACTAAGCGAGAATTTACAAATGTTTGTTATGAATGCGAAATTAATTCAAAACGGGCAGCGATAAATCTCCAGAGTTTTGGGTACTTAGTAAAACAAAAAATTGAAATTAACAATTTGATAATACAAAAAGTTTGTTTGGCAAGTGCCCCATAGGACGGACCGTGAACGCGAGACTGTCCTCGACGTTCGCATTTGTTTTTGGAAGTAGCTGGTTTTTGCTTGCTTCAACTTGTTACACGGTACAACTTGTTCGCGCTTGTCACATGAATAACTTCGAATTAATGATTCATGATTGAAGAAGCTATTTGCATCGACAGTCGCTACATTAGGTAAGTACATATAATTGCCATTACGCCTACATTAACATATCTATATTCCAAAGGCAGACAAACATTATCAACATATGTATTAAAAGATTCGCCCCGGTAAATATTTACCAAGTGTAGTCAAGGTTTAATAAAATGGCGTGAAGTTCTAGGCCGCACATAAAAGTGTGTCATAAACTTCATTCCTTTTCATATAAAATGTGTAGGTAGGTAGGTACGAGTACTAAAGGCCTTTGTAATTCTGAACTCAGACGAATTTCAATCGCTAATATTCTAAAACAGAATAATATGAAATACCTTGATTGACTAGTTTCTAGAAAAGGAGTCTGAACCTAATCAACGCTATTAAACAGTCTCCTAATAAGACACTTTGTTAAAATGATAAATCATTTACATTCCTAGACAATTATCAATACGACAATCTAAATTTTATAAGAATCAAAACTTTAAAAAGCACGAGATAAAAATCTTTTAGACAGTGCTAACGAAAAAGTACTTATAATAATGTGAGCGCAATATATTTTAATAATTTCAGCTGAAAAGAATCGTCGAGTCGTTCTAATAGGAACTTATTGCGGGTAGTTAGGATGTTGAGAATTAGGAAGGTAATTGAAAGCAACGACTTGGAAGGCAGCGGCGGCGGCCGGCGACGCACTCGCTGGCATAGGTAGGTTGTTAATGACCGTCGCCGCGGCCCCCTCTCAAACGGTCCCCATAAAACTTTACGGAGACTAGGTACATTCTGTAAAATAACATAACACCACCCTGACTCATCCCTTCACACTCCAAAATAACAATGAATCCTAAGCACGCTAGTTTCAATTTGAAATTCAAGCAAGACACAATTAAAGCAGCAGAATTATTTTATGCTCCAAATCCCAAAATACTAATAATGAAAACAATGAATCTTTAATCCTAGCATATTGTAAGGACAGGACACCGTAGTTTTACTGAACGTATGATATTTCGCGACCCCATTATCGTGTTTCAGTAGTTGCTGGGAAGTCGTATTCATAAGCCACCAAGTTTCTAATTGGACCGCAGCGTTCGCTAAGTTTCACCCCGATATATTCCATGCCATTTACAAAATACAAGGGGAGTTGGGTCGTATAAATGAATGACATTTTTCAATCTCGCCCCAAAACACTTTTAAATATATTTTGCGAGTACTTGTTTATAATAAGTGCGCAGTATTCTAGGGCCATTTGCCCTGCCATAAACATGAATGGCGCCAAAACGTCTCTCTTATCTTGGGCATTTCTCGGAGGGGCGGAAGCGTTGCCTAAAGGCGGGTCGCTCTTCAAGTGTGGTCCTAAAGGACCTCGAAATAAGGGCCGAGCAGTCCCTTTGAGAAAGCACTACGTTCTCGGAGCAAATGGATTGTGAAAAAGAAACTCGCCATCGATTCCATTATTGATTTTTATTTAGTAGTAGTAGATGTAGGCTTTAGAAAAGCTTAATCTTAAACCCTTCGTAGCCTACACAGAATAGTATTTAAATTTCGTTCGTGCCTACTTTTACTGTTAGGATTATTTAATAATCACGTCCTGCGCACGTTTTTAAATTAAGTTTTCCCAAGTTTGCTTAGCAGTAAGTATTTTCAGTGATAAGATTGCAGCAAACGTATTTCAAAATTAGATTTAAAATCTGGCTACATTGAATTTCGCTTCAGAAAAACCCGATGGATCATCATCATCATCATCATTAATAATTACTTATTTATTTCTATAATTATTTATAAATACATATATATTTACTTACTACTACAGCCTATTTGCGTCCCACTGCTGGGCACAGGCCTCCTCTCAGCACAAGAGGGTTTGGGCTAAAACCCCAATCCGCAATGGGCTCGCGTGGGGACTAAGCCCTTACCCTCTCGTGATGAGAGGAGGCCTGTGCCCAGCACTAGGACGTAAATGGTCTGTTGTGGTGTGATATTTAAAGATATTTTGTAATTATTTGAGCCTAAATATTCCTTGAAAACTCGATATAATTTTAAGTTAAGCAAGATCAAGCTTGAGACTGACTCCATATTCATGCAGTAGCTCGATGCGAGTCGGGATTCGTCACCCGTTTCACTCGCGAACTTTGTTGCTCATGAATATTAACCGGATAATGCAGTTATAATATACGCGGTGCCAATATTAATGTAAAATTTATGCTCATTTGACGTCAATTTCCGGTGTCTCATTTATTCAGCAAAATTTCTTGCACAGAGGCATTCCATCTTAGGCCTCAGGGTAGGAAACGTGTTCATGATCTTACGATTTCTTAATAAGAAGTCATAAGATTTTGGTGTCCATGGGCCGCATCATGAGGCCTGGGGCTCTATACGAAGTGTTAAATAGGAAAAGGGCGATTCCCTATCGCTACGCTCATGCGTCACGGCGCTCATGTTGAACTTTCATGCTGAAGTCTAGCTGCTTAAAGGATTTGCTCAGAATAATCCTTTTACCTTTGTCTAACAGTAGATAAAATTACCTAAGTAAGTACTTATATCATTTTATGATTTCCTTTTCAAAATCTTTTTCAGGATCCGACTGTATAAGTGAGATTCCGAAGCGAGAAGTATTATAAGTGTCAGAATTATTTCTGATACGCCGGATATTGGGGTTCCATTTGGCGGAGTCGAGTGGCCGCCACGGCACGATAATGCACTTAAACATGGACTTTTATAGGGGAATACCATTTCGTTTTTACATATTTTTGTAAGTACACACCAGGTCCTGTTTGTATTGATTTTAAATCCACATTTTTAAACATTTGAAATTGCGTATATTGTCGATAGTAACAGTTAACGGTTTAACACAAAAAAACAACACCTAGATAAAGATCTCTTATCACCAAGGTAGTTCGGGATTCTCCTCTCACGTGGTCGGGATGGATAGGTGAAGCATTTTTTTTCACACACGTGCTTGTTTTGTATGACGTTAGAGAGACGGTTAATTTTTTTTTTTCTTGTTATCTGCTATCAGTCGGCCAGACTATGATCAGATACGTTGAGTGAGATTGTCTTTTGGTGGGTAGGGAGCAATGTCCGCACCCTCCTTTAATCGGGTAGCACATCTGCTCGTTTCAGTCTCTTGATAGAGTCAGTCGCCAGGAGTACCTGGGACAATGGATTTGGATGACAGACTAGGCGGTCTTTGTACTTTTGGGAGTAGCGCTTTGCTTCGTCAACAACAGTTTGAATTTGTAAGTACTCGTGGACTTCTGTGTTACGGGCAAACCAGGGCGCCGCAGCCAGAACCCTCAGGATATTGTTTTGAGCTCTTTGTAGGCATATAATGTTCGATTTGCTTGCAGAAGACCACAGTTGGATTCCGTATGTCCAGATTGGTTTAATAATCGAGCTGTATACTCTCAATTTGTTGCCGAGGGAAAGAGTGGTCTGTCTTCCAAGGAGCCAAAGTAAATTTTTGGATCGGAAGTTTACTTCGTTGCGTTTATGTTGGATGTGATCTTTCCATGTCAATCTGCGATCCAAGTAAAACCCCAAGTATTTTACACACGAAGATTGTGGTAGATGATCTTCACCCAGGTTGACTGATGGGCAGTCGCCTCGCCTCAAAGCAAAGGTAATATTGTGTGACTTGGGGGCACTCGCCTTAATGCGCCATTTCTTTAACCATGCGTTAGTGGTGTTAAGTTGGTTTTGTAGAGATCTGCTTGCTTCTGTGGGGTCTCGGTTGCAAGATAGGAACGCAGCATCGTCAGCGAATGTTGCTACGGTTATATTTTGACTCTGTGGTAAGTCGTGGGTGAAAATGTTGTACAGTACCGGGCCCAGTACAGAACCTTGTGGCACACCTGCAAGACAGTTAAGTAGTGATGATCTGGCGTCTCGGTATTTAACTTGAAACTTTCTGTTACTAAGGTAGGAGGCCATCAGAGGGTAGAACGAGTGTGGTAAGACTTGTTTTATCTTGCAAAGGAGCCCCTTGTGCCAAACACGGTCGAACGCCTGCTGTACGTCTAAAAAGGCGGCCGAGCAATAGTCCTTCTCTTCCAAACATTGCCTTATGGTGTGATATACCCTGTGCACTTGTTCCACAGTGGAGTGCTTTCGAAAACCAAATTGATGGTCCGGAATTACTTTTTGTTCTTGGAGGTGCTGATTAAGTCTGGTCAAGGCAATTCTTTCCCATAGTTTGGATATTACTGGTGTCAGACTTATCGGGCGGTACGAAGAAGTTTCATTAGCTAGCTTGCCAGGTTTGTGAATCATTACGATCTGGGAAATTTTCCAAAGCTTTGGCACATAGCAAGTTCGGAAAGTAGCGTTGATGAGGATGGTGAGAAGGACGATGCACTTTTTAGGTAGTTCTTTAAGTACTTTTGGGGTTATGAGATCAAATACTGGAGACTTCTTATCGTCTAGTTTTGATATAATTCTGGCTACCTCGCGAGGAGTGGTCGGTTTTATGGGAAGGCATAATTGTAGGTCTTGATTTAGGATCATTTTTATTTCTGGGTCTTCGTCGTCGTGCATGTCGTTAGGTTTGAAGATTCCAGCAAGGTGAGTTGCGAAAGCTTCGGATTTTTCTGCATCTGTACGCGCCCAATTAGAGCCTGATCTTATCGGTGGCAAGCACTGTTGCGGTCTTGGTAGATCTTTAGTTGCTTGCCACAGAGAATGGACTCCGTGGGCGTCTGGAGACATGTTCTCTAATCTACGAGCGATCGACTCGTTCATCGATTTGGACAGAAGATCTTTCAGGTCCTTAATTGCATGATTTAAGCGCGTTTTGTCTTCATATCAGTGGTATTGCTGCCATATTCTACGAAGTCGACGTTTCTCGGCAAGCTTGCGTCGTATAGTTGCAGGTATTTTTGCCATCTGAGCAGAGACATTCAGTTCAGGGGTGCTTTTCCAAGCGGCGACTTGGAATAAAATTGGTCATGTCTAGGCACGCGTTGTCTATTTCTTCTGGGCATTTTAACGAGTAGTGTGGGATTCTGAGATAAGGCAGACGTCGATTCGGTTTGATTTCAAAAATAGTTCGAGTTTATGTGCACTAGGAGCCAGTCCATTAATGTTCCAGGTCGCAATTAATAATGAAGTCATTTTGTCAGTTTCGAGACGAGTGTAGATATAAGGCTAACCAGAGAGCCTATTTGTTGTATTAAGAGGTCTATTTTTTCATGTTGCTTGATAAGCATATTCTCTAGTGAGAATTTGTTGTGTTCAGGGAAACGAGAATTATAATACGTTACTGGTTCTCCAGGGCGTCAGCATACGTCTTGTGTTGGCTGGTGGCATGCATTTCCGAGGGAATGCGAGGTGGGACCGGGGGGTCTGCCAGAGCGGCTGGAGCGGTTCTGGTGAAAGTTCTAGGTCTCTGAGTTGAAATTTTAGTTCTACGCGACACAAGTTCCTTGTATATTTCACAGCCTTTGTAGTTGGCTGGATGGTCGCATGAATATAAAGCGCATTTAGCGGGAGTCATCCTATCTTTATTAAGGCAGTCAGAGCTTTTATGCCCTTCGCCACTTTTGACGCATCTAGGCGGTCGCATGCAGTTATTTTTGGAATGGCCATACTCCTGGCAGCGCTGGACACTGTACGTTAGTTTTAGATTTTCGGGGATCTTCAATCTTAATCCTTTGATGGAATATATATTTTATATCTTTTACAGCGCGGTTATTTATGCTTGGCTCGATATTGACAAAGAATGTTGAGATGGGTGTCTTATCGGCACCGAACCGAGCGTTAATAATTTCGCCCTTAACTTTGTTGTTTGTTGCTTCAATCGCGTTAATAATTTCTTGGTGCGGTGTGCTGTGATGCAGGTTTTTTATGACAATACGGTAGCACTTGGCGTCTTTTGGAGTAAATGTGTGGCCTATTAGCCCCTTCTCTCTTATGACCGTAATAATTTTCTTATATTCTTCGGCGGTGTTGGCAAGAATATGGAGAACGTATTTGTTAATGAGTTTGAATCTGTATTCCTCGGGTTTACTCACCGATTCTAGTAGTTTAAAGAGCTCATTAACATCCTCGATGCCTGTTAAGACGATAGGAGGAGGTTTGCTTGGCTTTGGATCATCACGTAACGTGAGCTCCTCGGCTGAGTCCAGTGGTAGGCAGATAAACCGGTTATTAGATGTCGCATTATTTGTCGGTGAGTCGCTCATGGTTTTCAAAATTTTAAAATTTCAAAGTTTTTGCTGAGATGATAACCACGGATGTTTTGACATTGGAAATGTCTTTTCGTTCGCTCCAGTATAGGCTCCGATTTCACGAAAAAGTGCGATTCCCTTATATCTCAGAGAGTTGTCAATATATTATATTAGAAAAAGGCTCAAAAGACGCGTATTTACAAGAGCTGTAAGGTGCAAAAAGAATTATTCGAGAAATTAAAAAACTAAAAAAGTTATGGCTGAAATAGTGAAAAAAAATGTTTTTTTTTCCGAATTTTTGATTTGGGCGTTCCTCTGGCCAATTTAGTCAGCTACAATCTGAGCCTAAAAGAAAGACGATCAGGTTAAGGGTTTGCTCTGTAGCCCAAACCTTTTTAAAAAAAGTCAAAAAGTCAGAACGACATTTTTCACATTTTTCAATTCCGTAGATTCATGCCAGCTAGTAATTTCACCGGCTACTTTAGCCCCTTACTGGAACACAGCAGCGTTAGCATTACTATTAATGGTTGAAATCTGTGGCAATGCAGGCAGAACCAAATGACAATCAACATATTTTTTCTCAAAATATTGAATCTACAAATAACATATTCAGCCTCTCGGACTACGATTGATTTTGTAGCTAAGTATAGTCGGCAACGAATTGGTTACGATATCACACGTTCCACGGATCAACGTTAATGTTTCAATAGGTATATACCTATATGTACATAGGTATGTTTGAAACTGTTAAACCTTATGCCATCATTTGATTTTCTTTATTTTTCCAGACGACGGAAGGATCAAACCCTCAGGAACATCAGCTGGGATCCCGCAGGTTGAATTTCCCATGAGTGCTAAATCCCTCCTTGTCCACATCGCAATGCTTTGTAATTCTCTCCCGGCTTATGTTCTCCGCTTTCGACAATCATGGTTTGTTAGTACGTTTGTAATTTCGAGTGATTGTTCAAAAGTTGTTATTTTTTAGTGATTGTTCATAATTAAAAAGTATGAAATAAATAATTATTAAAAAAACTAAACTAAACTGATAACTTTAAATTTATTTTTTATTTTTTTAAAAAGTGAACCGCCTTCAGAAAATTAACCCACTGTTAACAACTTTATCCTTATCCAGTCCTTAGGGCTTAGTTTTTGAAGTCTGTGCCAAATCAACGAACACAAAATGAGTGCTGCACACTTTTTCCTTCACCGAAAAGATTTAACTTGAATTTCGCACATAAATTATTTCAGAGATGCGAGCCGGTTTCGAACCCCTGACCCTCTGCATCAGAGGCAGTAGCTTCTTATTCTACTTAACGACTGAAAAATACGATTATTAATCGCTCTATTAGCGATAAGACCGCCTGCTGAATACCATGTTTTCCTGATCTTTTTGTTCTGTCCTTTTTCTCCATTGTGTGGTGTGCAATAAAGAGTATTTGTATTCTATTGGATTAATCTTAGTTGTAAAAGTTCCCACTTAATTTTGTCAAAACTAGCTTTGCCCCGCAACTTCGTATGCGCAGAAATATTAAATGTAAAATCCCGTTTTTTTCCCGTTCCCGTGAGAATTTCGCAAACTCCTTTCTTAGAGTATGCCTACGTCATAACATCTACCTGCATGCCAAATTTCAGCCCGATCCGTCCAGTGGTTTGGGCTGTGCGTTGATAGATCACTATGTCAGTCAGTCAGTCAATCACCTTTGAGTTTTATATATTTAGATTAAATTAACCTTCGATTTGGTTTCCTTCCTTTCCAGCGATATGTTTTAAATCGATCAATTTGATTACTTTTCTCTTGATGTTATATAAATATTTATGATCCTTTTTATTACAAGATTTTATTAAGCTGGCCACCTGATGATGGCCTCGGAATGCTCATACAAACGCCTAAAATAAAAAATGTGTATGGGTTTCGGTTTCTTTTGACGTACCTTACAAATGCTTTGGAATTGGATAATTTTCAGGGTCATTACAAGTTTAAATCGAGATTTAGTCGTGAAATTTGTCAAATAAAACGAAGATAAAATGCAATTGTTAATCAAATGTTTATTTATTTATTATTTATTTATGTAATGTTTCGTGAATAATCTACGGATGATCGATTGATCATTTTATTTTTAAAAATCGATTAATGCCGCCTGCCTCTCTGCTGCATACGAGTTTGTAAAAGAAAAACATAATTAATCGCACGATTCACTGTAAGGAACAAAGTTAAAATTATGCATAATAAATTTCTGCTTATTGAGGAACCTTATGTTTCAATTGTTTAATTAATTAAACATTTCACTAGTATTAGACAACAAATGGCGAAATTGGATGAGATTGTTTGCAAACAAGCAGTGTCCGCTTATTAGAAGGGCCCTGTAATAAAAACATAGCCTTATTACAGCCAGGGTTCGCCCTTTGGGGAACTCGAAAATGTAAATTTGAACATAAAACGATTTGTTTTTGTTTGGGCAATAAAAATAATACCAAGTTTAACGACGTGAGATTTTATGCGTCAAATAACAACTGAATGTTATAAGCCGTTTTATTGCTTTCATTTTATAAATTGGTCGATGACGGTATCAAACTTCTCCGGTGGCTAAAATTTTGAAGCCGAGTTGTCAATATAAAATAAAAATAAAATTACGATTGTTCGTAAAATCTGTTGTTAAAAATAGAATTCCTCGGTGTACTCGTACTAAGTTTTTTAATAAATGAGAAGGACTTTTGCAAAAGCGCAGAACCATATTCACCAACCAACCAATTTACATACTACTGCTCCACTATATTCCACGAATAAATCCGAACATTTATTTATGTATAAAAACTTGGATATTCACGGTACTAATTTTAACTCAGCGCGTATAAATAAGTAAGCATGTAAAATTCATCACCGGCTTTAAGCTAGTTAAAACGTATAACGAAATTTTGCTTTCGACCCCGGGGCTTATAAATATTAATATTTCCTATCTCAGCTGTTAATTACCTGGACAACTACGGATGAACACCGACCTGTATAAGGGTGAACCTAATTAGCGCAAACAAACTCTTGTAACAAGATAAGAGATTTCTTTATCACTGTATCTTAAGCCGTGGCGGCCTAGTGGTTCGACCTACCGCCTCTCATGCAGAGGGTCGGGGGTTCGATTCCGGCTCGCACCTCTAAGCGTGTAACTTATGTGGTAAATTCAATTTGAATTTACCACTGAGCTTTTCGGTGAAGGAAAACATCGTGAGGAAACCTGCATGCATCTGCGAAGTAATTCAAAGATGTGTGTGAAGTCCCCAATCCGCACTGGGCCCGCGTGGGGACTATAGCCCAAACCCTCTCGTGATGAGAGGGGGCCTGTGCCCAGCAGTGGGACGCTAATAGGTAGTAGTAGTATCTTTGACACTATAAATGATTTTCTCCAATGAATTTCAGTTATTATTTTGTTGTGAAAAGTAGAAACGAATTCCTAAGGCGATCGTTTTCAATAAAAAGAAAGGCAAAAACAGCAATTATTTTTTGTAATAAATTTGTGACAGTAAAGTAAGATGATACCTGGGAGACGTTTTCATATTCCGTTAAGAGAAAAGGAAATCCGCAGCTGTGGCTTTTTCGATAAAATTACAGTTCGTTGGGTTTCTGTCAAACTGCCATCACTCCCGGCAAACAAATTTGATTT
Organism: Aethes cnicana; assembly: GCA_963971205.1. Lineage (NCBI taxonomy): Eukaryota > Metazoa > Arthropoda > Insecta > Lepidoptera > Tortricidae > Aethes > Aethes cnicana. Next base: position 9,736,880 of record OZ020274.1, on the reverse strand, counting down.
ATAACAAAGAAAAGGGTTCCTGCTGTCTTTATATTGTATGGTTTTAATTAAATAATGTACCCTGCAAATATTGGTATTTATGTAGTGAATTTGTTCCAATAGTAGGTGCTGTTTTACGTACTATTATTAATCGTATCTTGAGAATAAAAACTAGTATCAAATACTACTAAATACATCATGTCGATAATAGGAAAAAAATAGGTTTTAATTATCTATTAAAAAATCTGTTTGCCATTTAGGTATTTTGAAAACAATCATCCAGTGCATGTGGATATTAGAGCTTAAGCGTTGTGTATAAAGTCTACTATTCCCTCGCCTGTTTTATCGGGGAGCGTAAGCCTTTGATTTGGAATAAACGAGCTTAATACGATGGCATTAAAATAGATTTCGTTTGCATCATTCACATGGCAAATAGAAACATGTCAAACATAGCTCTGTTTAATGTGAGACCTGTCGGTTCGGTACAATTCAGAATTTGAACCCTTCCTTAGTGATTTTGCGAATTTAACTCTGCAGCCGAATTATGCTGAGGGTATTGTGAGGATGAGATCGTAATTAGTGGAGCTTAGTTGTTTTCATTGAAAACAACTTGCTAAAAAAAATAGATTCCTTTGACATTTAATTTTTCAGTTCATAGACGAGGTATTGTCATTTTATAACGAGTCCCTAGTTATGTTGGCGCGAGCGAAAGCGAGCATTAACACTAGGAACAAGTGAAAATGACAATTTCGCACGTGTAACAAACGACATTTTTTCATATATTTCTGAAAAAATTATAAACCAAAAAGTAAAAACAAATAGGACGGGAACAGGAAGTTCTAAAAACAAAAACCTCTAGTGCGTAAAAAGCAACTTTACGCACAATCAATAGCTGTCAAAAACAAAAAGTACCTACTCGTTCAGAAATGGCAAACTTTTCACACGCTAAACAGGTAAGTATCGAAATGTTTACTTTTTGAGCTGTTTACAGTTGTATTAAAAATTAAATTTTAAGGTATACAGTAAGATTAAATTAAAGCAAATTTTTAAATAAGTTTTTTTTTTGATTACTGAGTAAATTGGTATAGAAGTTTGAAAATGATTGTTCCTTGTCTGATTTCGTCTGTCGTCGGTATACATATGTATCGTGGGGTTTTGAAAGTATCAATTTAGTCTTAGGTATTATAATAGTACCCATTTTATGCAATAGTTTTATAAATAAGAGAGGTCATAAAAGGTACATGTTATTTCAGCACATGTCAGTGACAAAAAACCATGTGAATTGTGTGGTTGTGGGTATTAAAATGACATTCAGCTAGATGAGTACCTTATCTACTGATGAATTTTCCAAATAATCTTACATAAGATATCTCTTATAGGATATAGGTAATTTTATTGTCATTAAATTCCATGCAATAAACGCTATATCGTACACCCAGCGACAATTTAACGAGTGCACGTGCTGTGGCAGTGAGTTAGGGTCGGGGTGTTCATCATGTGAACTTTCCCGACTTTATTTATTCCCCGAGTCTTCCCCAGCTTAATGGCGCCTCAAGCGCTAATGTGTGGCTATAAATTAAACGATAATAAGTTGGGACAACAACGTTGTCCGTTAATGACTGTTCCTAAAGCGCGTGATCCATTGGCGAGTAATTCCATTAAAAAAGGGGCGATTGAAATGGGCATCGTCGTTCCTCCATCGTTTGGTTGTGTACATTCATAACTTCATATTGACTAGTGGTCTAAGAGCTTGAAACGCTTTTTAGGGTTCCGAAGTCCACAAGGAACCCTTATAGTTTCGCCATGTCCGTCCGTCTGTCCGCACTATTGCTCGGAGATGCTTAGGTCTAGAGAGCTGTAATTTGGCATGAATATGCATATTAGTTACGCTGACAAAGTGGTACAATAAAATTTTGAAATATATTTTTTTATAGGGTACCTCCCCTACTCGTAAAGTGGGGATGTAATTTTTTTTTCTTGCGTACCCCATGGTGCGGCATATCGTTGAATAGGTCTTAAAAAAATATTGTGGGTTTGTTAAAACCATTTTTTGATTAAGTGATGCGTTTGTGAAATATTAAGCTTTAAAGTGATATTTTTTGTTAGAGTCACGTGTCCCCCCCCCCTGCCAGCTAAATGGTGGTATTTGGATGGCTGAAAAAAATCACGGTTGTGGCATATATAACGTAGTTGAAAGAAAAACTATCAGAGCTAAGTAGGCTGTACAAACTTACGAGTAATAGTCGACCAACTTATAATGATGATTTTTCTCGAGCGGCAGGGGCGTCGGGCGGGCACGTCATACCACAGGCTAGCTAGATGCTAATAAGTCTTAGAAAGGTACTGTGGGCATCCTCAACTTCGGAACCCTATAATTTGCGCGTGGCCCGACACGCACTTGGCCGGTTTTTTGGTTAATATTTTGAACCCCATAGCTCCGCTCTATATTGAAGAAAATCCAAACCCTGAATCGACAGCAAAGTTCTATATAATTTTGGAACCTGACCATAAAATTTCACGAGATCCGGTTGAAAAATTCGACCTGTAGTGAAAGGTCGCTCGATCAATAGTAAGACACAAGTGGGTTTTTCTGCCTGTTCAATTCTTACGTTTAAACCACTGAACCAACCGATTTAAATCTATCTGGGTTTGGACAAAGTTTGATACTCTCTGAAGGATACATGAGATAGATTTTATCCACGAAATCGTCTGTTATAGGTGTAAATTTGTATGAAATTCAATCCAGTCAAAGTAACGAGTACATGTTCCACTTAGGGGTCATTGTGGTCCGTGGATTTATATCATACTAGCTTCTGCCCGCGACTTCCCGTTAGTGTTCCCGTGGAAATTAAGCTTTAAACTATAACAAATTATAAACTTAAAAAATAATCGTATCAAAATCCGTTGCGTAGTTTTAAAGATCTAAGCAAACATAGGGACGTCTGTCTGAGGAAGCGACTATGTACTGTGGATTTCGAATGCTTTGGCAACCCGAGGACCAAGATTGAATTAATGCCTGTAAGCAGGTAATCTCACCGACTTTGTTATCTTAGGACGCGCTTCGGGACTGTCGTCGATACTTATCATCGACGTTTTTGTTTCATCAGTTTCGATAAAAAAGTGAGTTCTTTTTTGTTTATTTTGTTTGGTTACTATGGATCAGTTATGTGGGCTGCGCGATTTCATATTTTATCTGCCAGCCTGCACTTCAAGAATACTGAGTTAAATATGTAATATTGAACTTTATTGTAGGTATTTAAGGATTAGCTGAGTGCTACAATGGACGGGGAGCCTTAGACTGACACACTTCGTGGACACTAATAGACAAACCTTTCTTAATTAATTCCGTATACTTACTATCGATCGCGAGATTACATAGACGATTAACTAATATTTAAAGCTTTGAAGGCAACACCTATGATCTTATTAAATGTGAAAATCTGGTCTGGCCAACCTGCATAGAATTAGTTGTTGTAATTGTAGAACAACATAGTCTTAGTACATATAAGCTATGTTAAGTTTAAGTTAAGTTTAAAATGGTGCTACCAACCTTTGGGATGTTAAATAAAGTTTTGTCTATGTATAGACATAGACATAGGTCTAAAATCTTATTATTTTCACGAAAGAAAAATAACATATGAAAATTATACGAGACAACAGATCATGGTTCCACGAAAATGACAAATAAATTGGTATGCCTCAAAATATCGGATATTAAACGGGATTTTTTGTTCGATGTCGTATTTAGTAACTTGTTTGCCAGCCAATATCATGAAGAAAAAAGTGTATTTTGTGTATTTGTTGACAATAGGTTTGGCTCAGTTGGTAGTGACCCTGATGCCTACTGTTCCGGCGGTCGTGGGTTCGAATCCCGCTTGGGGCAAACATTATGTGATGAGCACGAATGTTTGCACCCGAGTCATGGATGTTTAGTATTTGTATATGTATGTATTTCTCAATATAAGTATTTATATCGTTGTTTAGCACCCATAGTACAAGCTTTGCTTAGTTTAGGGCTAGTTCAATTTGTGCGAAATGTCCCAAGATATTTATTTATTTTATGAATATATCATGGAACACATTAGTAGTAGTTTAACATATCGCCGAGTCTAAGGAGCCCGCAGGATGTGGTCAAATAAATCCGGGACGCCCAGGACGCGGCCCGGCGGGTGGATGTTTTGTCGAACCCACGGTGCCCGCAGTAACTCTGCCAATTTTTAGGGTTCCGTACTCCATAAAAACTACATCGGCACAACCCACGCTAAACGTTTCTGATCTTAATCTGCCTCCATATTGAGGAAAATAATACGGGCGATATTGAGGACTGAAATATTAATTTCAATGCATTGACGTGCTTTTTACAGAATACTTTAAAATAATTTTAATTAATATTTTAAAATATTCCTAAAATGAACCTTTTCACAATCTGTGGGTTTTCCTTGTTGTTCATTTACGTTACGTTGTGTATTGTGTAATAATACTTACAGGCTTTAATGTTTTGGTTAGTTATTAATAGAGTATAGATTACCTACTTGACTCTGCTAAGCAGTTTTGTGGAGCAATTTCCTAATTTACAAGTTTTATACTTAACTGTATCTTTTGTATTAATAAATAAATAAATAATACATTTTGTCCGCGAGTTTTTTTAGTTTACTCGAACAAAGTAAACTAAAAAAATCCGTGCTTGACGATACTCTAGACATTCATAAAATGTTATAGTTATCTATCTATAGAAGTATAAAAAAATTATATTATCCGCTAGCGACACCTCCTAATTGTCCGATTATGAAATAGTATTTGACGCGAAAAGAGTTTAAATATTATATTTGATTTGTTGTTGAAAAAGTATAGGGTTATGAAAAGGATTTTCTCAGGCTTATGTGAAATTATGGTTTCTGGAAAAACGTACCTTAGTTTGATGATCAAACTCGTTTTTTTTAGTATTTGTTTTTGGTAATTTTACCTTTATTATGCAGATATTTGATATTTTCTGTTTATATTTGCCAAACCACATATTTTTTCAGCCGAGGCTTGAATAATTCAGGAAACCGGTACGTTATTTACAGAAATACACGAATACATTTACGGGAAATTTGCTACTAACTTTTTAATTGGCGAGTACCAGGGGAGAAATATTTGGCACAATTAAAAGTAGTACTTAAGGTTAACTTTTGGAATAATGGCGTACGGACGCGACTCGCGAACTGGCCCGGGAATTTGCACCATGACTAATTATTTTTTCACTTTCATCTTCGACAAACTGGCAACATAAAGCGATTCCTACAATAGCCACGGCCTCTGTTGAAAACAAAGGATCCCAAAAGGAAAATTAAGAGGGTTCAATGTAGACTTCATTGTCGTAATTCTCTTTGTTGTGCTGACTCTGCCCGGGAAGTATTGGAGACGAATTGCGGAGGGCTTCATATAGAAATAAGTTGTCTGCGGATAATGATGTATTTGCCATCGGTCTCGCGTATTTGCTTATCAGTACCTATAACATAATATTTTCGGCAGGTATTTTATCAAAACTTTTAATCACGAAAAAGCAACGTCGTCATAAATTATCACTGATCCGGGCTCCTGAAGTGCAAAGAAAATTACGAAAATAAGAAAGAAATTGAGGTGACTTATTGAAACGCTTCAAAACAACAGCGTAACAACTTCTTTTTTCATTAATAACGAAACAAAGCCGTTAAAAAGCTTTTTGTCGTCAATTAAAGCTACAATATTGACTTACCTATAATAGCCGACCTAAAACAGCAATGCCACGTAATTGCGGTCACATCAAACTACATTTCTACAAAAAAAATCCTCGTAATATCTATTAACGTTCACTTATTACACGTTCTTAAAACTTGTTACAGTTTAAATTTAAATTGTTCATGCTATCGTTCAAGTTTCGAAACTTTTTGTTCGAGTATCGGATACGTGAATGCGGAGAGTCGCGGCGTGGAGCGACCGCCCTGTACCGCGGGGCGCGTTGCACTGCGCTCGGCTTGACAAGACAATCTTTGCCTGAATACTGTACACAGTGGCCCTCGACATAACAGCAACTTGTGTGCTTTCACACGGATAACGCCGCGTAACGGGGGCTTTGTCTTCCCTGACGAGTGTCTTGGCGCTAATTGGCGACGTCTGACGACGTGAATGAAATACATCGATAATCCACTTTAACCCGTTTCAACGAAACGTGAATGTGAACTTTATGGTGGAGTAACTAAAGACAAGAATCATACAAAATCCAGGCATTAAAATCACTAAAAAAATACGGAAAATTCAATAAATGAACGTGTAAGCTGTGGAATGATCTTCCCTCTGAGGTGTTTCCGTCGCACTATGACATGGGGATCTTCAAGAAGCGAGTGAATAGAGCCCTTAAAGGCCGGCAACGCATTGGTAACTCCTGTCGTTGTCCATGGGCGACGATGACTAACTCCCATCAAGTAGCTCGTCTGCTCTTTTGCCCCCTTATAGTATAAAAAAAGTACAAATAAATACAGTTTTCTGACGCTGACTTTTCCAGTTGAAGACTATGCATGAAACTAGCTGTATTTCCTTTTAAGTGATATAACTTGCCGTGTATCTAGAATACTTCAACAGACTCATGATCTTAAAACTAGAAAGTTATAAAACAAAAACGTAGTTATAATACGAGTATAGTTATAGCTCAGCTTCACATGTTACTAACGTGATATAATTAGCCTCTCTGAGGAAACTGAGCAGCAGACTAATGGGGCAACTTATTAACGAAATTATATGACACTAGAGCCAGCTGCCTTCGGGAGCGAATATCACATTACGAGATACGGAGAAGATGCACCATTAAAGCGCCGTTAACGCGCGATCGGCTCGTAAACCGACAGCTGTATAAAAGTAACATGAAAAAAAACAACTCAATTAAGTACCTATCGTCATAGGTCGCATTTTCAGGTGCGTAATGGATTAATATCTTCCTAGAGTACGGAGAAGATGCACCATTAAAACGCCGTTAACGCGCGATCGGCTCGTAAACCGACAGCTGTATAAAAGTAACATGAAAAAAAAACAACTCAATTAAGTACCTATCGTCATAGGTCGCATTTTCAGGTGCGCAATGGATTAATATCTTCCTAGAGTACCTATATACCCTTGTGGACGTGTTGGTTTTTCAAGTCAGGGAGCAGGTTTAGCAAAAAAATACGAAATAAAGTAGCAAGTACATATTTACGTAAGTTCACAAAATGTGAATATCGTAAATGGAATCTCGAAAAAAACATAATCGTGTTAATTGTGAGTAGACATCATATAAAATCATCTACTTAACATTAAAGTGTGCCTACTTGTGAGCAACGTGTCCAAAAAGTCCTAAATTGGCTCTAAATAGCCATATTTTCAAAAGTATCTAAAGAAAACTTTGAAATCCAAAAGGGATGCTTTCACTAAAATACGTTTATTTCCCGGGAGCGTATAAAAACAGGCAAATCACAAAACAAGATAACATTCGTTAGGTTCTCCACTGCGGGAATCTCATTTTCAATATGTTTTTTTATAACTTTCAGCGAGGAAATGAGGTGGTGCTCCCGGCGTTCGCGGGCGGCATTGTCATCATAAACCAACCGAGGCCTTCTCCATAAATCCGCTACAAATGTACCTTTATACGCATTACGCCATAACAGAGAAGATTCTTTTTGCCGAACAATTCTTTTAAACAATTCGTATTTTTCGTTATCGATTCAGTTAGGTACTAAAGGTTTCGGTGTTTTGTAATAGTAGTTTATGTAACTGCTACATAATAAAGGTCCTTAAACACGAGTGGGGTTTTATGAAACGAGCCGTGAGGCGAGAGTATGTACTTACAGTTGCATACACAACTTTAGCTACACTCATTTTGTAAATCCTCTGAGATGCTTCAAAATATGTCCACCATGAACAACGCATTTTGAAAGCATCATAGAAGGTTTACGATATGAGTGTAGGTAAAAATAAAAATGTATATTTTTAGCATAAATAATAATTATAATACCGAAACTGGTGACAGATCTACTCTAATGAAATTTGATTTTTATGTGAATATTATAATATTATTCGTCAAAAATGTATTTGAAAATATTTATTTACAGCTTTACGCTATTTTGACGATGTATACCTAAGTTTGATTATTAGTTTATCCTTTTGAACGAAATATTAGAGTAAATGCACCATGTAATCTGTGCTGTAAGGTTTTAGAGTGATAAGCAAAAGGACTCATACATACCTTTCATAAATAGCACCAACATTTTAATATATACGTAATATCAATTCCATAGTAAAATTGCCAATGAGCCAACAAATCGTCGTCCATAAACACGATTTAATAGTTATTTACTTTTGATTTTGATATATATATAAATAATACCTATGTTTAACTACGCGCTTGCTAATGAGCGGCGCTCTGCCTGTCACAAGTTAGTAATAAACCGGTTTCTGCACTAAACGGTCGTTTCCCTTAAATGCATCTCACATTTACTTTTACTCCATTCGGCAGAGATATTGTTTTTTCACCCCTCCTATTCGAAAAGAAGTGTTTTGTTCCCCGTTTAGAGGGAGCAAAATGCGATTTTGCTCCCTCTTCGCTTTTTTTTAATTTTTTTTCATTTCTGCCCCGCTAACAGGGAGCAAAATACGTCTTAGCAGAGCGTTCACGGAGCTGCGGAGACTGTAAAAAGTTGCATTCAAAAGTCGCGTCTTTTTCGTATTTAGAATTTTATATATGGGCATTTTACATAAATACTTTATTACACATACTAAAATTCCATAAATTCATAGATATATACTTACTTTTGATAAATTATTTTCTATTTTTTCTTTTCAATTTGGCTGAATGGTGCAGGCCAATGCCGTAGCATTCCTCGTAAACTCGTCGTGTGATCGAATTAAAAAAAAAACTCGAACCCGCGAATTTCGTGAGCGCTCATTTCCTTGCCGTATTATTTTACACTTAATTTCCAAAATAAAACGTACCTTATGTAGTGTTATGAATTATTTCGTAGAAAATGAATGAAATCAAAAAGTGATTTAGGTGATGCAATGTATTGGGATCAACACCTCTGAGAATTCCAAAGGAATATTATGTAGGTAAGTACGTAATATGAATTGCACTGCCCTTTTTTCATTTTATCGCAAATGTATTAAAAAACTTTGTGTGATACAGTATGTGCGAAATTGTCATAAAATGTACTTTTCTCAAACATGCTCGGAAATGTTCGTGTTACTTTCAAAAAAAGAAGACGCGAGGCTGTCCATTGCCGGCCTTGGCCAGCAAAAACATTATTGTCGTGTGTTTTTTTTAATTCGCTTGCTATTTGAGACACCTCTAGAAACTGACAATTCCATGGAGGTAATAAGTACAATTTCCATGGCCAAATCATCCACGATCATGGAAGTAGTAAATACTGATGTGGGGTAAGTGCGCCTAAATTTATTTCGCCCCTATGCCTTGTAAACAGCCAACTACTAGTTGAGTAATATTTATAGGTTTCGATATATTTATGTTAGGCGCACTTACCCCTATCCTGGCGCACATGCCCCGACTGACCTTACGTATTTCCTCGCTGTTTGAGAAAAGCATTATATATACCTCGGCCGCAATTGCGATTGCCGGACTCGTACTAATAGAAGGCTTCGCTTCGCTCAGCCTTCTAACTGACTCGTCCGGCAATGCGCTACTTGGCGGCCTCTGCAATAATGTACTATTATTTCACATTTGTTAAATTTACCTATTGTATGAACGCAACGCGTGCGAGCATGACAGAATATAAATACAATATAGTTACTGATTCTTCAATATGGAAGCCATTTTCGCCTTCTACCTATGAATTTATGATAAGCGCGCGAAACACACGTTCTTTTTAACCTTGTTTGTTTCTAAATGTATTATTTTTTTGTTTTACTTAATTTAAAGACAATAATGAACGAATGATCTAATGATTTTCTCATAGGAGGGGTGAAAAGCAGAGTGTACAACACGGTAGCAAACTTATTTATGCCTTGGGTGACAAAGCTTGAATCCCTCGCTAGCTCAAGATTCCACGCTAGAATCCCTCGCTTACGCTCGGGATTCTATTCTGGAATCTTTCGCGTCGCTCTGGATTCAATCCGTCACCCGCGGTAAAATATACCTTTTTGCTCCCTAGTCATACAATCTACTATTGAAATCCATCTCGCTGAGCACCATAATATTATACGTTCTTTGCACATTTTTTGCTTTCGCGACAACAAAGGAGGGTGCAGTCTTTTAGCTCATTTTTCACCAGTCTCAACATAATAACCTCTTGTTGACTGTGCTGCCCCCGCACGGCCCCAAGCACTCTACCAGCAATAAGACAGTAATAAATGCTGAACCAAAGGAACAAAAAGAAGTAATAAGAAGATAACGTTTAGCGGCCTTTGTGAGCTCAATGTCAGCGTCGTGATCAGATCACATCAATATCAGAGTCAATATTTTACGAGCACTCTTATTATAATGCTCTTGAGTAATGTTAAGAATAGTTAACTTGCTATTTGGTATTTAATAAAGTAGTATAGTTCCTTTCTATGACGCCTTAGTCTAGTCATAGACGATGCTCCTTGAAAATCAGAGCTTAGGCAATTGATGCTTAAAAAGATACTCCTTAATGCAAGTGGTTGGAATTGTTAAATTCAGGACACTGTCTTTTTTATATGTATATACATAAAAAAATGGTTATTAGGTTAGCCATAAAACCTTGATGGACTCAATCATGTAATATATGGTCTCATTTTGAAATTGTACTGTAAAATGAGAATTCAAATCCATGTCGTATTTTAAACACGAATTGTTAATGAATAAATAATTTGTGGCTGCACGGTGGATTCTTCGCAGCTTCATCCGAGAAGGGTGGATTATCCATATTATCCCAAATCTCCAAACGGCAGCCTCCGCGCTACAATAATCACCGATCATTAAAATTAGCTATCCACTTAAAGTGAAAATGTTTTTTTTTTAATATAAAACATTTACAACCCATCTTTTCGAAAAGTTATTATAAAACTTTTTGAAATGCGAAAGCGATCTTTGGTGGGAGGCTATTGTCCAGCAGTGGACGTCTTTCGGGTGAAATGATGATATTGATGACGAAACAGGGCTAAGAAATCGAATTTTCGTAATGAGTAAACTAGTAATGAGTAAGTAAAAAAGCATAAGTAGTTACTCGACATTATAAATTATTATTATGGTATTGCCACGAGAGATGAAGTCACGCACATGTCATGTAATGACATCGAGATTTTGTTGTCTTTTTTGTTCTTTATTCGTAGTGATAGCTGTCGTTTATATCAGTGTGTCATCTCAACTATCGTGGCGATACCAACAACTGGCTAAACGAAGTAATGTCAAGATTTTTGTAGAGGCTAATTCTGAAATAAGATACCGGGTGTGGCCTGTAATAGGAGCAAAAAATTTCAACGATAATTCCACAGAGTATCCGCCTCGACCTGATCATAAATAATCCCATGTGCTTAAAATCGGAGCTGAAGTAATTTAAAGTCACAACCCACAGTCAATGTATTTCAATATATTGAAAACAATCATGAATGACAATGTCAAATATTACGACTGCGCTTTATAAATGTTTGTAATACAGTTAGATGTTAATGTTAGAAAATAAAAGAAAAATATTTTTAATTAATTAAATTAAATTAAACCATTTGGAATTAATTACTGATGATTTAAAGGTCTACATTCCAATTTCTCCTATTACAGGCCACACCATGTACTTATAGTAGGTATCTCATTTTCAGCAAATTTCATGTTTGTGCGTAACGTACTTTTCTATTACTATCCCAATTTCTATACAAAATTACAAATTGTCAATATAACAGGCGAGGTGTTTTACTTGAAAAAATTATTACTTATGGCAGTTTATAGTATCTAAAGCATCTATCTAGTTCCTAAAAAAAAAACTAAAAAAACATCTAATAGTGCTTGAGTATTGAAATCCAGGTTTCATTGTATTAGCATGTGAATTCCAACACCAGGGAGTGAGGCGTTAAGGTGAAACGGTTTAAGGGCTTTTTTGTCAGTTAAATGGAAGTTCTTTGTACGGATATTCCGAGTGGACGAGCGTGTACAGTCGACTACAGAAGGATATATACGCTTTTGCAGCTTGTGACAAAGGGATAAGGTTCAAAATTGGTTAGGTACATCTATTTCTACTAGACTGTACGACTTGATCGGATTAGTAATATCGAGCAAAGAACATTGATAGAACCGCCCGAGCATTATCTTTTCCTACGGACTTCTGCGCTTTGGAAGGAAATATAATAGAAATAAGTTAAAGTCGAATTTCTTGTGACAATTTTCAAGTTAGTTTTGGTGTTAAAGTAAGACGTTTCGGTGAGTTTTCTATTTTATGATGTGTACCTAAATAGTTTTTAGGGTTCCGTGAGCGACGGGACGTGACGAGAACCTATTACTAAGACTCCGCTGTCCGTCTGTCACCAGGCAATTATCACATATGACGTATTTTAGTTGCCGCAATAAGAACAAATAATAAAAGAAACAATAAAATAAATATTTAAAGGGGCTCCCATACAACAGACATGATTTTTTTGCCGTGTTTATGAATAATAGTTCGGACCCCTTCGTGCGCTAGTCTGTCTCGCACTTGGCCGGTTTTATACCGGCTTAGGCCCCGAACTTGCGGGAAAATTTGGATTAACGGTAGCCCACATCTCTAAAGAACACTGTAGCTTTATCACAATCGGTCCCGTCGTTTTTGAGCTCATCCATTACAAACGAACAAGTTTGATATTCTATTTATAGGTTCTAAGCTCCTAAAATTAATAGGTACCTATAAATAAATTTTAATTGAACGTTAATTTATGTACCTTATTATCAGAGATCGGACAAATTTGCGTCATTGTTCGCAATAATGTGGACATGCCTCCAAAATTAATCAAAATGTTAATCAATTAATTAAAGCTTGGCAAGTGCCTATTTGGACCTGATTTATACGGCGCTGCTTATTATAGCTCGTTGACCCAAATAATGCAAGTGGAAGATTAAGAATAATCCCCTTGAAGCGTCCATATTGTTAAACGGTGCATCGACGGCCGTTTGCCGAATAGTGTAAGCTCAGTAGGTCTGAGAATAGGACGTAATAAGCTATTTTTCATACCCAAAAAAAAAAAACAAGGCGGTACGAAGTCCGCGGGGTCAGCTAGTATATATAATTATATATATATATATATATATATATATATATATATATGTATACTAGCGACTTCGCCCGCGTGGAACTCGGTTATCGCGTTCCCGCGGGAACTATGAGTTTTCCGGGATAAAAAGTATGTCCTTTCCCCTATCATTACGCCAAATTTCATCTCAATCGGTCTAGCGATTGAAGCGGTTGACCACTTGGTAACAAACAGACAGAGTTACTTTCGCATTTATAATATTAATATGGATTAGTATGGATATGGAAATATGGATATGGCATTGGTGTGTTTAATAGCGATGAGCGACCTACGATTACATCACTTTATAAATTTGCTATGCGATAATTACAAGCAGTTTAGGTTCTAACCGATACTAAAACAAATCACATTTTTATTTGGCTTTGTTATCCAAGTATTATTATTATTGTGGGGAGTGTAACAAAATAGGTACTCTTTTTTTTAATAAACATCACAGCCTTTTTCAAAATCCCTGATTTCCATTACAATATTTTACTTGAGTTATTATAAAATCATGATAAATCTTTGAAACAAAGAAGTAAACAGTAACAGATTCTCATGTCGTAGGTATGCCATATGTAAATAGCAGGTTTAGTTTAGACCAGAGCCTGTATTTTATTGCGTTCCGAACGAGCCGGGTAGTGATTTTAGGTATTTACTGTACGGTCGAGCCAGTTCAGCGAGACAATGAAAAATAAAGACCGCTTGGTTTGGGAGATAACAGACGCAGGCGTCGGTGTGGAGCACACTTTCAGATTTATAACAGTACGAAATCTATCCTATACTATTAAACGAGCAATATTTGTATATACATATATGTATATACGAGTATATATATTATATGTAAATATACCTATGTATTTATATTTGTAATCGCGTTCTCGAAAACGGCTCTAACGATTTTGATGAAATTTGCAATAGGGGCTTACGGGGATGAGATATCTCATCCCCGTATTTCCAAGATTAGAGACCTAGTAGGTCGATATCGACCTACTAGGTCTCTAATCTTGGAAATATCGTTTATAGCTATTTTCACCCGAGCAAGGCACTTACATGATATAGTCAGCAGGTAGCTGATCGAAGAGCTCTTAACGCTTCTATTTACATTACAGTATGTTGAGACAATGAAAGAGTGTTGGTCATTTTTACCACGTCATAGTCGTCATCGTATTTTCAACATTATCATCATCACTTTATCAGACCTGTACACTTAAATCAAACAACTGAACCTATCTATAAAAATACATGTGCGGGATGTTCCCCATTCAAATAAAGCCAGTCTGAGTACTTGTAGAGATTGTAGCCCCAAACACCCTTGTGATGAGAGCATCTTCCAGGAGTTGGATGAAATAGGCCGGTTGCTGTGTACTTACTCCAGATATCCCAGGAAGTCAATTTACTTTGAACAGTTATATCTATTTTCTTTGCTCACGAGTGGCGGCCCTGTTTTTACACAATTTCATTTACTATTGTTATTATTACAACAGCCTATTTACGGCCCACTGCTGGGCACAGGCCTCCTCTCATCACGAGAGGGTTGGGCTATAGTCCCCACGCGGGCCCTGTGCGGACTGGGGACTTCACACACATCCTTGAATTACTTCGCAGATGCGTGCAGGTTTCCTCACGATGTTTTCCTTCACCGAAAAGCTCAGTGGTAATTTCAAATTGAATTTCGCACATATGTAATTTCAGAGGTGCGAACCGGATTTGAACCCGGGACCCTCTGCATGAGAGGCGGTAGGTCAAACCACTAGGCCACCACGGCAGTACAATATACGATAAATTTAGACGAAGTTTGTATGTGCACGCATATGTTTAAATTATAATCACGTTACAAAGGCGATTGATTAGTTGTTATTTAAATAAAGGAACTGGGGTTAAGCTTAAGTAATATTTATCACGATTTTTGTTGCCTTACCATTCTTAACGGACACACTGTGGCTTCAGAGCTCCCGGGATAAACGCCTACACGGACAGCTTTAGATCTGGCAATGACTTTATAAACCCTCTTAGACAGTATTATTGCTATTCGAATGGTGCAGCTGTCTTAGACTGTATATTTACATACGTATATCACAAATATTGCTCAGTTAGTGTTAAAATTGTCGAACCAGATACTTTTTGAACATGATATAAACATGATTGTACTAAACTGCTACTTGCAAACCCTAAAGAATATAATTCGCTTTTTATACAAGTTATTAATCTTACACTTTAAACATATAAATATAATGACTAGGGAGATGATCTAACCTACCCTAATACTGCGATGGCATTTGGTTAAAATGAAAACAGACCTACGAGTACGTCGTAGACTCGTAGCACACGCTACGCTGCTACGTCTCCGCAAGACACATTCATAACACAAAGAAAGAAACATTGAATGTTAAAGCGTGTTCTCCTATTTTTGCATGACGGAATAAAACGAAAAAAGCAATAATGAAGTGAATTAAGCCCGGCACGGCGTGGGGATGCTAAAAGGAATCCAACTAAGATGGATGACGTCATTTTCCCCTTCATTAACCCATTTACTTGGCTCGCACCAGCCAAAATAGTTTTTAAAGTCAACACTTGGGATTTACAGTTCCATTATTAGGAATCCTATTAGATTACGTCATAGTGGACGAAAGAAGCGTTATTACTTACGAATTCATCAGGCAATTTAACTAATAACATGTTTGAAAAAAATGATTACCTACATTTAAATGAAGTTTCAATCGAAAGCATTTTTAGTAACTTCTGATATTCATGATTACAGTCCCATTGATTTTTTCAATTTAACAAAACTCATTTTAGGTAAGGCTTTACGTGGTACAAAATATTAAAATAAACAATTTTTGTTGTTATTAAATAAAATAATAAGGAATGAGGACCGCTTCTTTTTTTCATACACACTTTAAAATTGAGTTTTTTCTTGTATAATAAAATTTGCGTTTTGTTTTATCTAGACTTGTTTTGGACCCTCATAATTAATGATGATGATCTTATTATGTTTGCAAAATTTCGAGTCAATCTGTTTATTCACTTGGGAATAAAAGTGACAACTATGTTTGAGAATGAAGAGAAACGCCGCATTGCACTGGCGACTCTTATTCGTAAATAAACTATTTAAGAGCCACGCTTTGTTTCTACGCATATTTATTTAATCATATTTGACTCATCTCATTTTAGATATGTTATAACTCTCAGTGCCAAACCGATTTTTACTGCTTAAACCATCAACATAAATAAATCATTCAATTACTTTACAATAGGTTTCGGTTTCGACAGACGAAAGACAATTTAAAATGACAAACTGAAAATGAATACAAATACTTTTAAGCTCAATATTATATAGGTAACTTTTGCGATTTTGGCGATGTTTCAGTCTGTAGGGAAATTAATCTGTGGTGCGGGAATACATTTCAGCATGTTATCCGAAAAAAGAAGTCGCACAAACTTGTATAGCCTTCTTAGCAGTGATATAGTTTTCCTTTCAACTGCGTTATATATGCCAACGCCATGAATTTTTTCAGCCATCTGAAAACCACCATTTAGCTTGCAGGGGAGGGGGGACACTTGACTCTACCAAAAAATAGCACTTTAAAGCTTAATATTTCACAAACGCATCGTTTAATCAAAAAATGGTTTAACCAACCCACAATGTTTTTCCAAGACATTCAACGACACCCCACATCATGGGGTACGCAAGAAAAAAAATATACATCCCCATATACATTTTACGAGTACCCCTACTCGTAAAATGGGGATGTATATTTTTGGTACCCTAAAAATATATCAAAATTTTATTGTACTTACCACTTTGTCGGCGTAACTAATCTGTATATACAGGGTGTGGCCTGTAACAGGAGCAAAAATTTTGATAGATGATTCTGCAGAGTATCTGCAGTTACCTTGACCAGATCTTAATGCTCCCTAATGCTTTAAATCGGAGATTAAGGACTTTAAACTTATAACCCATATTCAATGCATTTCAGTTGTTAGATTGTTAGTAAACGGTCGTTAGATGACTTGGTACCGGGCACTACCTTGGTACAGGGGTGACGTTCCTTAATTAATAAGTTTATTATCCACCCAAATTTTCTCGTTTTCTTTTGACAACTTTGTGTTAAAAGACTTAAAAGTAAATATCTCTAGAAAAACACGCTTATTCAGCCTTTTTATCTTATGTCAATATTTTATTGTAACCTCTCAACATTGACAATGTTGATAAATCGGAAGACGAAAGGAAGACGTCATCAATTCTGCTACCACGAAGCGACATTTATTGGATTGAAAATATGGCACGAATTAATTATCTACAGCGCTCCTGAAATTATGTGACATTGCTATACGGAGAAGCTAGGGGAAATGCCAGTAGAGCCCTCAGCCTATACCGCGAACGTTACCCAAACCGGAGGCATCCTGCAAACGGCCGCGTTATAACAAATGCAGTGCAACGCGTGTGGGAAGACCGACCTGCGAGCGGCGACCGGGGGCAGCCTGCACGCGGGACGCGGGCCGGCTGCGGCAGTCAACGTGCGCTGCGCACTCGAACGGCGAATACTACGTCCATAGACATAAATAATACTTCGTATGGACCCGGCCTAACGTAGATACATGTCATGTTTCCCCACTTTATTGGTGTCCAATCCAAAGTTAAACTTATATCGTGACACTAAAGCTGGGTCACATTTTTTCAACAACGAGACGAGTTTTTAGATACTGAGAAACAGTTTCGAAAAAAGTTTTTTTAAAAACGCTTATTGTCACGCACGCTCGGTGACAGAACTTTGGATTGGACACCGTGGAAGTGGGGACATATTACGTGTACGTTAGACCGGGTCTATATTATTTACGTCTATGACTACGTCACTTTACGGAACGTCCCATGACAAGTACCCGAAAAGCAGGTGCTTTGTGCAGAACGTCATACGGACATATGAGTCTAGAGTTCAGTAACAATCGACAATGGAATAGAAAAAATACCCATTATTGGAGCAGCAGTAACCCTCCTTAAGACAAACAGCTCATCAATATCGTTTCTCTATAAATGTGTGGGCAGCCTATTTTGTTTATCCTATCTACCTATTTTGTTTGTTAATTTCAATTTTATTAATAATTTATTTTTAATAAAAGCCTAAATATCTCAGCCTTTTGATAACTTCATTTCTTATCATATCCAGTGGCCGACGATAGAACAGTGATGAGCAAAGAACGTCGAATGTATCGTTTGTAATTGCCGTGACAGTAACAGCTCTACAGCAGCAAACCAACCGTTCCTTACTACTTACTCGTATTATCGAAAGTTATCGCATCACGGGACAATTTGGAGCCGCTTTCCACTGCTCTTAGATAATTTTAGACGTAACTTGGACATGACAACCCAATGACAACCCATGACACCAGGTACTAAGGCTGCGTTTCCACCAGATGAGCGAGGATGCATTGCGAGGGATGTGTAAACTCATGCAGAGGGTCGGGGGTTTGAATCCGGCTCGCACCTCTGAAATTTATTTATGTGCGAAAGGCAATATTAATTTACCACTGAGGAAACCTGCACGCATCTACGGAGTAATTCAAGAATGTGTGTGAAGTCCCCAATCCGCACTGAACCCGCGTGGGGACTATAGCGCTAACCCTCTCGTGATGAGAGGAGGCCTGTGCCCAGCAGTGGGGGCGTAAATAGGCTGTTATGGTTGGTTGGTTGGTGGAGAATAGGTAAATGAAAGTGTTTGTATGGGTTGATGAAAAACACATCCCTCGCAACGCATCCTCGCTTATATCTGGTAGTATCTAGTGGAAACGCAGCCTAAAACGACCGTGTTATGAATGGGTATCTGATTGGGTGTTGTATCACCAATAGTAGCTGTTGTTTACATGTAGCTATGCCAACACGTAGCCATGCCAACGCAAAGTTTTAAGATTATCAGACGTTGTCTTGTCAATAGTAGTCAACGAATGGACGGTTGCTTGACCATTCGCTTGGTAACGGTTCGCTAGACTGCTATTGGCGAACCTTGCTGTTAGGTTGGTAGTCTTCTCTCAGGTTAGGCAACACTTAGGCAACCTCCACAGATCATAAACCAGAAATTTTAAATGCGAACTTTTTATAATAGGGACTGTTTACTTTATTATTAATTAGATTGACAATGTACATCAAACGTCAAGTCACCTAAAATAAAAATACCTCGGGAAAATATTATGTAGTGCAAGAATGCAAAAGGGGTTTCTCAATGGCCGTCAGCCAAGATGGACGTTGACGTTTGTTGAGTCTCTCCAATTTTATTTTATTGATCATTTACAGCGTACATTTACCTTTATTACCGAACAACTTGCAGGCCTGTGGCCCTAACTTTGATATTGGCGAAGTGTCCAAGACAGAAGCCATTAATTTACATAGAATAGTAGAATGCAAAATAGTGACAATAAAATTGATTACGACGCAAGTGAAATACCTATACAGCATGGTAATTGGAAGGAAATGAGAGAAAATGTAAATCTAGTCTGCGTCGACTAAAGGGAACGAGTGTTCTTCGGATGGATTATAGCCGCGTATTGAAACTACTTCCTGACTATAAAGTGCAAGTTAAGTGCTTAATAGGTTTCCCGGTAAGATTAGAATTATTATTATCAGTGTGTGAGTGATCATAGTGCACTATTTTGGTTAGATCAACTGAATAAATAGTTAAAAATAAGTTTCGTTCTTTCTTCTGTCTACACGTCCTGGATAAGAAAACTCACGTGATGTTGAAAAAAAGGTTAATTAATGGGCCATTTTATTAAGAAGTACATAATAATAAATAAATATTGATTTATTCAGTAGGGTTTTTAATCGTACGTGACAATGTCAAATAATACGACTGGGTACGTTGTTTGCAGTACATTGCTGGGTCGATTAACTTTGTTAGAAAAAAAAACGGAAAATTATTTTTAATTAGATTTAATTGAAACCATTTGGACTTGATTACCGATGGTTTAAATGGTCTATGTTTAAAATTTTTGCTCCTAGTACAGGCTACAGGCTGTATAAAACAAGAAACTGACTGACTTACTGACTGACTGACTGACTGATCGATCAACGCAGAGACGAAACTACTGGTCGTAGAGAGCTGAAATTTGGCTTGCAGGTTCCTTAGAAAACGTAGGGGAGCAATAAGAGAGGATTTTTGGGAATTCTTCATTTAAGGGGGTAAAAAGGGGGTTGAAAGTTTGTATGAAACTTCTAAACCGCTAGACCTAGAAACATGAAATTTGGCAGGAAGGTTCTTTTTATAACGTAAATGAGTGTAATTAAAGAATTTTTGGAAATTCCACCTTTAGAGGGGTAAAAAAAGGGGGATAAAAGTTTGTATGAAACTTCTAAACCGCTAGGCTTAAAAATATCAAACTTGGCAGGGAGGTTCCTTTTATAACGTAAGTGAGCATTAATAAAGATTTTTTGGAAATTCCCCCTTTAGAGGGGTAAAAAGGGGATTAAAAGTTTGTATGAAACTTCTAAACCGCTAGGCTTAAAAATATCGAACTTGGCAGGTAGGTTCCTTTTATAACGTTAGTGAGCATTGATAAAGGATTTTTGGAAATTTCTCATCTAAAGGGGTAAAAAAGGGGGTTGAATTTTTGTATGTAACTTCTAAACCACTGGGCCTAGAAACATGAAATTTGGAAAAAAAGGTTTCTTTTATGACATAAATGAGCTCTAACAGGGCTGTAGGAATACAAAAATGGTCCCACATAATGTGTTATTTGGAAAGCAATTTAGAGGGCACAGGCCTCCCCTCATGAAAAGAGGGCAGTGGGACGCAAATAGGCTGTAGTAGTAGTTGTAGCAGTATTTAGAGGGATACAGTATTCATCTTTATCAATTGAAATAGGATTAAGCATTTCTTGCACTTTATGATCGCCATTTACACTATGCAATTTAAATGAATATCTTAGGAGTTATCGAAAAGAAAATGAATTCAGCGCGTACTTAGCTGACCCGCAGCGGCCTTGTGGTTAGCCATCCGTTTGCGATGCTTATTATGACCAGTAGTTTTTCAATACGAGTTCAATATGAGTGGCGCGCACAATCGAGTCCCGGGGCTGGCAAAAGTTCGGTTTACAGGGGTTCAGTGTTTATCCCGGAAGAACGTTTAGATCCCGCGGGAACGCTATAACCGAATCCCACGCGGACGAAGTCGCGGGCAAAAAGCTAGTATATATATATATTCATGCCAAATTACAGCTTTCTAGAACGTATTATCTCCGAGCAATAGCGCGGACAGACGGACGGACGGACGGACATGGCGAAACTATAAGGGTTCCTTGTGGACTTCGGAACCCTTAAAATGAATGGCCGTGTGTTAGTCTGGCTAAGGCTCGAGAACTGCTGGACCGATTTGGCCATAACTTTGAGCTGACCATATCAGCTAAATAATGCCACTACAATAATGTTTCTGAGACTAAAAGTTATGTAGTTATTGAGCTAAGACGGGATAGTTGTGATTTTAAAGACTTTCCACGTCAAAACATACACCCTTTTTGACAATCGCCTCCTTCTTTTGAAGCCGGTTAAAGATATTCACGTGCTCCGATCGTACAGAGCTAGCCCGTCAACTCTTAGTCTAGACAGCATGCCATTCATCATCTTTATCGATCGTAACCGTATGAAATATCATGGAAAGACGAAGAGGTACCTATTGTTAGGATTTTTGCGGTTGAGTCACGGGAAGATTTGCATCGACACTTTGCCTTTCTTATTTAAATTGTAAGTAAGTAACACTTTATTGTACAGAATAAAAACACACAAATACAATTTTCAATACAGAGAAGAGACACATGTACAAAGGCGAGCTTATCCCTAGAAGGAATTTCTTTCAGCTAACCTTTGAGTAGTGGAGAGGAAACAAGTCAACACAATTGGAAACGATTGCCGTGAGTCACGGATATTTTATTGCTATCCTTGTAAAAATATTCATCAAATTCCACGGTTATTATATACTAGCTTCCGCCCGCGACTTCGCCCTGCGTGGAATTTGGTTATCGCGTTCCCGCGAGAAATATGATCTTTTCCGGGATAAATAGTAGCCTATGTCCTTTCCCGGGACCCCAACTATCTCCATGGCAAACTTCATGTCAATCGGTTGTCCAGCGGTTGAAGCGTGAAGGAAGAGGTAACGGACAG
This sequence comes from Aethes cnicana, assembly GCA_963971205.1. NCBI lineage: Eukaryota > Metazoa > Arthropoda > Insecta > Lepidoptera > Tortricidae > Aethes > Aethes cnicana. The sequence continues at coordinate 9,714,541 of OZ020274.1, read as the reverse complement.
ACAGACAGACAGAGTTTCGTTCGCATTTATAATATTAGTATGGATTTGTTTAAATACATTAGTTAATAAAAACACACATAGGAATAATAACTTTTAAATCTACCCCATCTACGTGGTGAAGTTGTAAAGTTGCTTTTTTTTATGCTCAATAAAAATAAATCTCATCACGTCTGGTTTAAGAGTTTTCAATGAATTTAGTCCAGTTTATGTGCTTCAATATAAATGAACCTGCCCCGTCCTTAACTAAACCGATTTCGGTAATGGTGGGAGCGCTTGAGACGTCAATCGGAGGCACGTGCGCGGACTATTATTGTAGCTCTAAGCTTTGGCCAGTGTAACCTTAACCAACTTTAGCTTTAACCAACTTCGGACTTATGGAATAGTACTTACTACTTATAGGTATAAATTCAAATTTGTCATGTTAAGGTAGGTATTTTTAATATTTCTGAACGGTTCACATTGTTGTAATTTTCGAGATGATTATACATCAAAGTCCCTATTATGAAGAAGTCCTGAAATATGCCGAGTACCAGTTTTTCTTTTAATATCTAATAGGTACTCTCGCCCTATTTTTGCGGACTTAATAAACACGAGGCACAAATGAAGACTAAGTGTTGTAAAGTAATTTTACGGAAATGTTTTTTTAATTATACAATTAGGCTAATTTGCTCTTTTAATACATTTCACAAGGACTTTTTTGTTACTAGAAGTATTTTACGTAGCTAAATATTGTTATTTAGCTAGTGGAATATTACACTGTAGTAATTGTTTACTACAGCGTAATATTCCACTAGCTTTGTTTTGAATTGTTGGCAGTCCGTTAAACTGCACATTATTAAACATCCTAATAGCGCCACGTAACGCACCGATTGGTTATTTTTATCATCGTAGTTATGTAACGTGTACGTATTGCATAAAGTGAGCTAGATGATATTTTACGCAAGTGTCAATATCAGGAGCCTCGCTAACATGCTTTATGATCGACCGCCGACTGAAGTGCACTCAAGGCGAAGACGAGCCGATCCCGAATCATAGGCTCTTCTAACACGTAACCTATTTATACAACAGGACTCCTGCATCAACATTAACGTTACTCACCATTATATGGACACTATATTAAGCTCCGAGCGCCTTCCAGCTTGTTTTAGTTGGTACTTCAAACAACGAAGAAACTTAGTAGTCTGAGTCATGCATGGAGCGCAGTGTGCAATTTTGCGCCAAATCATGATACATACGGGCTTTAGGGGAGTTGCTTACCTAAAATGTCACGTTCACGCTTCACCTGAATCATTAAAATTAGAGACTGCACAAAGTCGAATTTATGGTGTAAAATGAATATCGCTCGCGTGTCACAGTCGATATGATTAGTAAGCTCTCTCCTTTGTTGCCGGAAAACTTGTGGGGCATTAAGGTAATAGAGAACTAGTAAATCACGTTACGTCGGGGGCTATTACGGCTCCTCGTCCCGGCCTAAGTGTATTACCGGCTATTTATCGTGACATTGAGACCAGGCTCATCAGACCAATGTCATAGGGGCAAGGTGTAGCCGACCGGCAAAGTGGCCTCTCTAATGGCAGTAAGAGCTGGGTGTAAACCGTGTTTACTCTAGCACCTCTCATATGTAATAATAGATTCGTAGAATTTAATGAAGTGAAGGTTAATTGACCGTGAAATGATACATCACTTAACACCGACCTTTATCGAGCATCCATATCTAGACAAGCAAATAAAACTTGCATCACTACACGATTAATTTAGCTATGGGTTTATCCATTCGTAGAAATAATAATCGTTTTAATTAATGTGAAAGGCAAAGGTCAATTTTCAAAAGCGCTTTCTTTGAATTTTCAGAAAATTTATTAGTTGTATATATATTCTCAAACATTAGTAATTGATTAAAAATTCTCTAGGTAACATACGAGTAATATTTGATCCTAATTTCCGGCTTCGACTTATTATTAGGATTTTTTTAGGGTCATGTGTGGTAACCTCGACCATGGCTGATCTTTTGTGACGGCCTCTTTGTGTGGTTCGTTTAGGTTCACCGAAGATTCCCGTTGAGTCCAGGAAGTTCCAGATCCTTTGGGAGGTGATATTTTGTATCTCTTTTGGGTAATAATGTGCTTTTCTATATAAATAGATAACAACTTTTACGTATGATTCTCATACATGAAATTACAAGATTACAAGCTACTTCTAAGATAATCTTCATGCTCCGTTGATATCTTCTATAGATCGATCTGCAGTTCAAACGATGACCGATATGGTAGCCAATCTATTTGCAATGCGGACCTAATCGTCCGTACAATGACAAGAATCATAGTACTATGCCCGAGTACCAAGTTACAGTTATAACGAAGTACATGTCTGCGATATCTACCAGAAACATATTTCCTAAGAGCGCATTGCAAATGGGGTTCCCGTAGTACCTACCTGAGCGATCGAGCTATGCTCGGATGAAACTGGCTAAAAATGAGTTTTACCAAATGTGAGACCTCTAGCTAGATAAACTTTTCACCCCCGTAAAGCCTATAGCTCGGTCAAATCGTTAGACATACAAGATTAGCGCGTTTAAAAAATAAGGTCTCTTAGAAATAATTATTGCGCTGTGATCTCATATAAGAGACCGGGGTTGCCCCTACCCTTCCAACCGGAAACGTCTGTTTGTTGCGAGTTTGCGTGGTCGCATGCGCATGAATTATGGTCGTTGTCTCATTAAGCACAAATTATATTTATATTCAGACGTCTAAAATGACTTCTACGTGCATCATAAAGTTAACATGTGTTAACTTTACGGTGCTTTTTGTGGTTAATTGCTAAAAATATTGTAAAATATGTCAATACCTACTCAATTTGTAACAGTATACGAAAATTCAATAGTCAATTCAAACAAAGTATACGTGGTTAAATGGTAGCTATAAAAGTATACTAAACCACATTGCTATTTATTAAATATATTATTAAATTCGTGTATATAAGTGTATTTACCATGTTCTTTTTAACTACAAATAATTTTGAAATTTTCTTAATGTAAAATACATCACTTATTTATAAATTCAAAATTTTGATAAATTTTATTCAACGACAAAAATGTTATGATTTTGCACAGTTCTCCTGTAAAATCACGACTTTGCACTTGCATGAGTATACGTAGGACTTGTTGATGTACCTACTGTTTGGGAGTATTATAATGGTAAATATTACTTATAATATACAAATAAAGCGGCAATGCGCCATATTTCCTGGGGTTTATACTTTTTTCCCGATACGTAAGCATTACGAGGCAAGAAGTTAATAGATTGGCCGTCGGTAACAAATTAGATGTAGCCTCGTACAGCGCAGCTTAGACTCCTTTATACGGCTACATCGGCTAATAGATCTTGATAAAATATAAATTGAAAATTTCCGAAAGTAATCATAATATTACCTAGAACCAATTAAATTCTTGTCATCAATCTTATCAATAAATTGCTCCGCTGCGAAATTATGAATGGAATACAACCATTAAAATTGCGTTAGATTTTAGCAATCAATTATACTTAATTGAAACAGGTTTATAAAATAACTGGCTGTAGGTAATTTACATAAATTTTGGGAATTATATTGACGTTCTAATTGCTCAGCTTAAGGAACGGCTTTCATACTAATTTAACATTAAATATGTCGATTAATGTTAAAGACTTTACATACTATTTATTCCTTTCATATATAAATTAAAGGGTATAAAATTACATAAAATTAGTTATTTATGTGCACATACTTTTTATTACAATTTTATATCAATTACTGACACTAGGCTGCTATATTTTATTTATTTACTAGTTGTGCCCCGCAACTTCGTCTGCGTGGAATATAAAATTGCCGATAGCTTTTCTTTACGATATCCGATTTTGATCAAGCATAGCTTATATGTAGCTCCAAATGATGCTCTATCTACTTACCTTGGACAACTGCATTCAAATCGGATCAGTAGTTTCGGAGATTAACCCTAACAAACAGACAGACAGAGCCTCCCTCTCATGCTTCAACGCATTCCGGTACTATTTGGCCAATCCTTCCATTTCATCCCGCCATCTCTGCCGGGGTCCGCCGCGTCGCCGACCTCTATTTATATGAGTGGCTATTCTGTGGGTGATTTGGCCCACAATTCCTTTGCATACGGCAGACGTGTCCAGCCCAATGCCATTTCATTGCTCCATACTCAGCGGCTGGTACGGCTACGTCGGTTACTTGGGTTTTGGAGCGAAGGGTCGAGTTTCTGATGCGCTATAGGTATTCGTTTCATTCCCAGTATAATTTATTTACCTTATGTAAAAATGTGAACAAACATATAAAAATTATAAGTACAAAATAAACTTGAACAGTAAAAATATGAAAAAAGGATCCTGCGCTAGAGGATGTTGCGCTACTTCCTACTTATTACCATTGAACTAAGGTAATAACTTACATACAGATATTTTCTTATTAACAGATTCCTCAGTAACTTATTTAGCAGTAATAAATGTAACAAATATTTTAGTATAGCTTCTGCCCGCGACTTCGCCCGCGTGGAAGTCGGTTATCGCGTTCCCGCGGGAACTATGCGTTTTTACGGGATAAAAAGTACCCAATGTGCTTTCTCGGGATCCCAACTATCTCCATGCCAAATTTCATCTCAATCGGTCCAGCGGTTGAAGCGTGAAGGGGTGACAGACAGACTGACAGACAGAATTACTTTCGCATTTATAATATTAATATGGATGCCAAAGACGTAGACGTACCCGAAATGTAAAGGCTTTCCATTATAAATGTTCGATCCATTCACTAACAACTTGTCACTTACAGCTCTTGATAATTAGGAATGCAATTTGCCATGAAATTACATTGAATTTTCTAAATCAGTGTGAATTCTCGTTAAGCTTAAATTAGTGAAATAGTAAAATATTGCAGTACGAAATTAAGGCAAGTTCATAATGAATATTTATAGCTTTAATACCTACCAGCTGGGCAAGCGGGAAACCTGGGTTGGAACAATCGTTATTGCATACAGGAATTGCTCTGTATGGTATTTTTATTTCCCGTATTTAGATAGTATGAGAAAACAACTTTTGTAATTTTTAGTCGTCTCGTGTACCCAAGTAATTGGAAGCGTATGATAGGTGCACAGTATTTTTAATGCTAGTTATCATTTCGTGGTTGTATTGTTTGTTGCAATCCGTACATACTTACATACATACCTAAATACAGTTTTTTTTTTCAAAAAACGTTTTTTTGTGTTCAGTATCGCTTATATCGTCTTCCCGACTTGATATTTACTTTTAATTTTCAAGTTACAGACGCGACGTCTTCTACAGACTTATTATTTATAGATTTATTTATTCAAGCGATCTCAGAAACGGCTGTGACGAAATTTTGAATATAGGGATTTACGGGGACGAGAAATCGATCTAACTATGTAGGTACCTATCATATCTGAAAAAAACTCTGTTTTAGCTATTTTCACCCGAGTTTGCTCATATAATCTTGAATATAATCTTTATTTACAAGCGATCTCAGAAACGGCTCTAACGATTTAGACGAAATTTGAAATAATTATATTGGTTTTCGGGGACGACAACGATTTCGATCCAGCTTAGGTCTCATATCTGAGAAAACTCGGTTTTAACCATTTTCACCCGAGCAAAGCAGGGTCGCCCAGGTAGGTAGGTAGGTACTGATATTAAAGTGACAAAATAGATGGATCCAACAATTAACCCCATGCAAGATGATTCGATGAAATACTAAAGTAGCCTGCCGGGACCATAGACAAACAAGTAATAAAGAAAAAATAAATAAAAAAAAACAATCATTTATTCAGCAAATTGGCCACATAGGGGCACCTTTACACGTCAGAAAAATAATTTACCAGCGCTTGGGTCTAGCCCATTGCTTGAGAACAAGCGCTGCAACAAACTCAGCAGAAGGCAAGGTTCCAAAAATAAAAGTAAATGATAATAATTGTAATGGAGATAGCCTCCATTGTCTCAAAATGTCAATGGTAATTATAGTTCATTAATTTAAGTATATAAGAACATCATGAGGTCTCTCGCTTATGTACAAACAATAACCTAAACAGTTGGCTTAAAAGGATCCTTATCATCTAAAAAGTCATTCACAGAATAATATGTTTTCCTTAAACAGGCAGCACTTAATGAAGGACTTGAACTTTTTAATGGAATGTTAGCCACATCGAAATAATGAATAGAAGCACAAAAAACATTATACCAATTACACATTTTTTTAAACAGTTCCATTAGCATGGTTTAATTTTCAAAAACAATGTTAATTTTATTATATCTAATTGAATTTGGTACCTTATTCAATAGAATCATTTCTACGTAAACAACGAGGTGTCAATAATAATTAGGGTGATACTGAAATTACGTAGTAAAATATTAACAAGCAACGTTAGGGGGTTGCAGGATACCAATGCCATCGTTTATTTGCTAGAAAAATATCGTTGTATAAACGCGGACCTCACGGGCCGCAATGTTTGAACGGCAGAGTAAACTGGGGACGGGGCTGCAATTAAACCTTAGGAAATTGCTCACAATGCACTTTGAAACAAGCCTGCACGATCGATGTGTTCATATAGGTATTTCCAATAAAAGAGTACAATGTTCGCTGCTCATTGAGAATCAATAACGTCGACAGGGGGCTTACTCTTACACGGCGTGCTTCATTGAATGTCAATGCAGTTATGAATGATAGAAGGCAAGGTATTCGAACAACATTTGTTTGTGCTTAGACATTCAGTGGTCACTTCAGAAGGATAGGGAATATGCCGTCTTGTCAGAAAAAATGGACACCTGCGACTGCGTTACTATCTAAAATAACCAACTTCTTTGTCGTTATCTTCAGTGATCAACTGGTATTGCGATGCAGAAGACGACTAGTAGTTACAGTTATTCAATAGATGTTCAATACGAGTGGCGCACATAAGTTTCAATTTCGTATAGAAAAACTAGGTTCTGGTCGTCTTCCGCATCGCAAATGTATGGCGCTGCAAATACTTATCTATTGCCGATTCTGAACAACAGCTTTTATTACAAATAATTTACACCTTACAGTCATCTTGTCAATAAAAGCTACGCGCATCATTACACTATATCAAGCATTATCATACGTCGTATTTCACATACATGCGTCGCCCACATGCACGAGAGTGGATCCAGTGAAAATTGAAAGACCACAACAGCCTACTCGCTCTCCATCGCTGCTGGTAATTGCTTGTTTTTCGGCTCGAGCGACGCAGCAAAAACGAGGTGTTCGTGTTCGCGCGCAGTGTAAATTGAAAGCTAGTTCGTTTTATACTCGCTTTGTCGCCGGAATAAGGGAACCGGGTTTATACGCGTACATAGTGCTGGCGGAAATTGAATGCGAACTACTATCGGTTCGACCGACGCGACGATGGACGTTCAACTGACGTATCTGTCCATCAGACTCGGACACAAAGACATTCATCTCGTGCCCGGAACAACAAAGACTCGTTGACATGTTTCAATTAGCTCGTATGTGTCTATTACCTATTCAGAAGGCCTGTCACAATCCACGTACGAATTCCACCAATCATTTAAATTAATTTGGCATAAAATGTTACTTAAACCAGAAACAAGGTAATTACATAGATTGACAATCTCCTCACAATGTGACGTACATCGGAAAAGCTATGTATGAGCAGTCACCACGATCGCTTCAAATTTTATTCCAGCACTTATTTACTGGCGTAGGTACCTACGCTGATTTGTATGAAGGTGGTCATCCTAGGATTATCTTACCTTTTCTATGCTTAAAGTAATACAAAAGTAAAGAACATACATAACTTACAGCCATTGAAATTCAGAATGCAAGGTAGCAGAGGGACAAATTTTTAAAATTGAATCTGGAGAACGAGTAGCTTTGCGGTACTGCAGTTTTGTGAACACACTCAGTAGCGTCGTAAACGAGCTGGATTCCATGCGCAATGTCATTTTATTTTATAATAACATCTTCTAAATCCTACGTCGCCTAATGTCTTTCTGATCAAACTTATATTTACATGGATGTCCTTGGTAGTGATTTTGCTAGGCTGTGGCTTTTACTGCAATAATCAGGTAGTCATTATTTTGAGTCTCGGTAAATAAGCATTACAGTATTTACATGTACACTTTCGTGAGAAATCCTTTTCCATCCTGTATTTGCCTCATGATTTCTAATCGATCCAAAGGCTTGAACTTTTAATACCTTATCTTATTAAATTCGCCCTAACACAAAAAGGCTATGTGAAATATCTACTATGTATATGAAATAAATAATATAAGTCAAATGTGTGCGATGATTGATAATAAATATGTAAGTTGATATTTAAATGGAGATAAGTAATAGTACATTACAGACCTATTCTCGCAGATCGCAGGTGCATAAATATTCGATCTGGGGATTTACGAATTACCGCCCGTGGTTTGTCTAAAGTTTTACATCTTGCCTTGGCCAGGAAGTGGGCCGGTTGCTGGTGGCCGCGTAGCGGGTAGAAAAATCCACTTTACGGCCAATGGTGACGTAAAATATCTTTCAAGAACTGTCTACGGGTGTAATGCTAGTATAATAATATTATTTTCAATTTTCCTCCCTCCTATTAAACTTCGACTTAAACGATTTAGTGTCTTAATTTACTGCACAAAGAGAAATTAAAGAGTCTGTTAGCAGCATAACATGACAAAGTGCTTTTTCTCCTGTAATTCCCAGTCATAGACCTTACGTGCCATGATTTAGTTAATTACCTTCGTCGTTTACCGAAAAAGCGATTAAAATTAGACAGAATAAATAATACTGTTGCTTTTGAAGTTCTTGAATAATCATAAATACATATTATAAAGCTTATTATCTAATAAAACGTAGCGTAAAGATGTTTAAGTTATATGAACGAATTTATCGTATTAAAATGAAAATTATATTCGTGAATATATTTGTAAACGGACTGGTAATAAAATAAATTTAGCACCTACATCAAAATACACATTAATTTGTCTATTATAAGTGCTGATGTGCTGCAGTGATGTTCAAAAAACTAAGTTTGTAATTATGAAGCTTTTGAAAACACTCATATTATTATTGAGTTGCTTAAGTATTTTTGTAGATCATTTAGAAACCCGGCTTTAGCCTCCGGAGAGACTCTACATCTCTCGGCCTCTTCTATACCGTCTGAACAATGGAAAGTGTTGGAACAGTTTGTAGACTGATATATTATTATAGTCAAGGTCCAAGAGAAGTACCTACTCTGGCAAAGCAACATAATAATTATGTATACAGGTCTTTCGACGGATTATTTTCTTTGACTGTACTGACTTCATTATTGGTGGGAGGGACGTTCATGTCAATTTCCTTTATGACTTTTTATTTGCATCGGTCATTATAACGTTTTTGGTTTCTACAATGATTATTTGGAATTAACTTTCAGATATTGTGTTTTTAAACAGTATCACATAGTACCTGCAAAGTCTGTCTGTCTTGCAAATGTAAACTGAAAGTGATAATTTTCAACCAGTAGCAATCAAAGACAAAATCAAAATTTTCACTTTGATTGCTGGGCGCAGGCGCAGGCCACCTCTCAGAGGATTTGGGCTAGGCCCCCTCTCGGGTCCAGTGCGGATTTGGGACACCAACATCTTGAACTACTCCGCAGAAGCTGGCATGATTCCTCACGAACTCTTATGTCCATCAATAACAATAAAAATAACTCGATTTTTGCAAAAATATAAAACCCGACTGCAAACGAACTTTTGATTTCACATACATTATTATTTTTTGTGGTCCATTCATTCAGCCCTCCATTTTGATACCCCACTCGATAGGCTATGACAAAAGAAAATTTTTTGGAAGCGTTTAAAATGCTTCCAAACGTCAGCCATTTTGTTTTTTGCAATTTTGATATACCCAGTGTCACTCTCACGATTAAGACGGAATGTAACGACACCTCGCATGCTAAAATCTATCCAGCCATTTAGGCTACAGAGCGTGCCAAAGAAATATACATACATACATACATACACTCGAAAAACATAACCCTCCTTCTGGCGCAGTCGGGTAAATAACCTTCAATGACGAATTGCGTTTACCAAAAGGTGTTTAAATTAATTGAGTTTTGGACTTACCTCCGAGAATGGCTTCCAGAGCTGTCACGTAGTTAACTGGTTCCGTCGTGCTCCGAGTAGGTAAAGTTTGTAGCTAGGCTAACATTATGCCTTTCATGGAACTAGGTCGTATAGCACGAGTAAATTAACATGGCACGTGGTGAAGCACTCACGCAGTTAACACACAGTACCTATAGGTATTATCGCTAATTGTTGCTATTATATGTATATACATATGCCTATCTAAGGTAGAGCATAAGGATTTTTCTGTTGACATCACCATCTGTTGTTTAAATATGTTTTCGCAATAAAATATTTTGTGTTTCTTTTTTTTAAGCCCGCGCGCTATATTCATTTTGACATGCTAATAAGTACAGTAATAAATATAGACAACATATTTTATACGAGCATACAAGGCGCGTTTTATATCGCTGTCCTGTTCCAGCATATGATAATAGGAAACGAGAAAATAATATGTAACTCCACGCGGTTGGCATTTCACAACAAAAAATAATGGCAAAACGTGCTCATAACTGTCTGAATTGAATATTGTATTGTTGCTATAGATTATTCAGTTATTCATTTACAGGCTCTAACGCCTATTCCAATAGACAATAACAAAAGACACAAGAATACACATTTTATTGTTTAAGGCATTCACTGCCACCGACGCATATATGCGTTTAGCTGACTTTCCCGCAGTGCCTCGAACGCACATGTGCGTTGCAATGTTCCCTTAATGACAGATGTGGCACCTGGTGAAAGTTCGTAAAAAGAAGTGGCAGTGAATGCGTTAAAAAAAAACTTTACATTATTAACTTTTAGTTAAATGTTGGACTTTTCAAAGTTAGGCATTGTACATTAGGAATTCGTTCACGAAATAAAATATAAAGTTTATCCCTAGTGTCTGAAACTTCAGGTTTATTGTTTGAAGTGTGTGATATCCCGACAGTTAAATTTCAACGCACGCGCACGCGTTGCCCGTGGAATATCAATTTGTACTAAGGATTCGCGACGTGGTGCCGCTTCAAACCACATGCTGATTCTGCTGGCTGTACATAATTAGACGTGATTTCATAGTACAACTTGACACGCCTTCAGTATATAAATACAAAGGTAGCTGGGCGGCCGAGCAGCTGCAGCAGGTGAAAATAGCAATTAAACGAGTTTTTCCCAGATATGTGACCTAGCTAAATCGTTTGTTCATACCTGGAAGCCTGAAATATTGCAAAAATTCATCCAAATAGTAAGGCGTTTTCTGTGATAGTGTCTGAGAGAGTTAAAAATGCTGAATGCACCTAGCGTGTTACTTGTGAAGTGTGATAATTGCATTAGAAGAGTCAACGTTTGTGTTGAAATATGATTATTTATATATTTATCTAAATAATATAAGCAATAATAGTAGTAATACCTGCATATAATAATATTTATGTTCAGGTACCACTATTTAAAATCATGTTTTTTTTGTTATTATTATAGACGGACAAACAGGCAGACGGCCCACCTGATGGAAAGCGGTTACTGCCGCCTATAGACATTTGTAACACCAGAGGCGTCACCAATGCGTTGCCGGTCCCGTAGATATTTAATGACACCCTTTTTAAAACATCCCATATTGTAGCGCAGAGGGAAAATTTCAACAGGGAGTTCATTCTAATTATGTTTCAATTTATTTTTATTCGAATAAACGTATTTTAAAGTTGTTTCTGTTTTTGCGGTATGACTTTTTATTTAAGTTTGACACAACAATACCTAAGTACTAGGTACATATATACGTCGGTTACATAAATACTTGTATCACTGGTAATAATGTCTAATGTCTATTGGGAGAGTTCGAGTGTCCTGAGTGCCCATTTCAATCCCTGAGATTAAGGTTGTGTACACTAATCGCCTGTGGGACTAAACTGTCCCGGTAGGCCGGCATTAGCTAGTGACAAACGTGTAATAGCCCACCTGATGTCAACAGCAGTCGTAGATCATAGGCAAGGGATATTGAATAGGAAAAAATAAAATATGATTTAAGAAGGTCTACTACTACTACTACTACTACTACAGCCTATTTGCGTCCCACTGTTAGGCACAGGCTCCCGTCATTATAAGAGGGTTTGGGCTATACTTAGTCCCCACGTGGGCCCAGTGCGGATTGCGGACTTCACACACATCTTTCAATTACTTTGCAGATGCGTGTAGGTTTCCTCACGATATTTTCCTTCACCAAAAAGCTTATGTTAAATTCAAATTGACATTCGCACGTAAGTAAACTTAGAGGTGCGAGCCGGAATCGAACCCTCGACCCTCGGCATGAGGGGCGATAGGTCGAACCACTAGGCCACCACGGCTTTTTCAGAAGGTCACCATCGCGATAACCATGTGTGTTCCCACCAGGTACGAATAGTCAACAACTTTCTAAATAGGCATCTGCTACTAGGGGTCGTCTCCCTTGGTACCAATTCCATAAAAAAAATGGTATGTAAGTATAAAATGTAGCAACCGTCGCTTAGGAACAATGCGGTTTTCTACTAGTGAAAGAATGTTTAAAATCGGTACAGTAGTTTATGACTTTTATCAATAAAAACAGGCTAATATTTCCTCTTCATAATTTAAATAAATTAATGGGTATTTAGTTTAAAAAACTAGAACAGCGCTTTGACTATTCCGTGCCCACCTCCGAGCTCCATCATCAGATCAGCTTGATGGTACCATTTTATTGCATTGACATCCAAGTTACATATACGTCCCAAGATTCATCATCATCATCATCATTTCAGCCGGAAGACGTCCACTGCTGGACATAGGCCTTCCCCAAGGCTCGCCACTCAGACCGGTCCTGTACTACTTGCTTCCACCGGTTTCCCGCGACCCTCACGAGGTCGTCGCTCCATCTTGTTGGAGGCCTACCGCAGAATCTTCATGGGACTGTCACTGACCCAATAAATTATTCATCATATTGTCCGGTCAGACGCAATAACAATTATATATATTCTGTGACAAGAATAACATTGTAAGATGATATTTACATGCATGTCATCTGAACTCAATGTTGCGTAGAGATCTTCTACTATCTAAAGTCCCGCGCCTTCACATTTCAAAACGCTTCAATTTATTCATTATTATTTAAAAAGCACCACATGTGTGCGAGCTGAGACAGCCATCAACTATGCGTTGAGAGTGTTGGTGGTGCTTTTTAAATACATTGTAGCGTTTTGAAATGTGAAGGCGCGGGACTTTAGATAGTAGAAGATCTCTATATTTTAGTACGAGAGTATACGAGTAAGTGCTCATTTGTTTAGATTTGGCGTCCCGGATGAAACTTTGTACATATTATTACGATGTTTTATCCACTGAAAAACTTGCGATGTCTATCCATACTAATATTAAAAATGCGAAAGTAACTCTGTCCGTGTGTCTGTTACCTCTTCACGCTTCAACCGCTGGAACAGTTTGGCTGAAATTTGGTATGGAGATGATTGGAGTTGGAAAGGTAGGGTTACTTTTAAACCCGGGAAAACGCATAGTTCCCGCGGGCTCGCGATAGCCAAATTCCACGCGGGCGAAGTCGCGGGCAGAAGCTAAGTTTTTTCAATATTGTCGTTTTCCTCTTGTAAGTGACTCTTAAAGTCGTGGTTTACGTACATAAAAATAACCCCTGACGTTTACCTGGCGATTGCACGTGTGAGCCAATATAGGAAGAGCTGAGCTCGGCTGAGCAAGCGAATCTTTGCATTCGGGAAGATATGAAACTGCTGTGATGTTAGCATCCACTGCTCCTTCTATGAAAGAGCACTAACATTTTATAATTTCACTAGCTTTTCCCCGCAACTTCGTATGCGCAGAAATATAAAATGTAAAATCCTGTTTTTTTTCCGTTCCCGTGGAAATTTCGCAAAATCCTTTCTTAGCGTATGCCTACGTCATAACATCTACCTGCTTGCCAAATTTCAGCCCGATCCGTCCAGTGGTTTGGGCTGTGCGTTGATAGATCACTATGTCAGTCAGTCAGTCACCTTTGAGTTTTATATATTTAGATATCGTGACCAATACGAATATTTCTTTTATCCATACTTAACATCATAAATAAGAAAGTAACTCTGTCTGTTTGTATGTTACCTCTTCACGCTTAAACCGTTTAGTTAGATCAAATTTGCTACTTTTTATTCCACACGGGTGAAGTCGCTAGTTTTTTTTTAATGTAAAAGGTTAAGGAAGTGGGAAGGGTGTAGGATAAGCGTAGTTTTAGAAATCATTGAATACATTTTCACAGAATGATTCGTTAGCAAAGCGAAATTTTATAAAATAGAAATAGTTACCGTATGACAAAACATGTTTAAAATTATCAAATTTCTGGCTAAATAAGTATCACCTAGCATATGAAACTCACAAGTCTCTACATTTTCAAGCTCGCATTTGGTAATTGCGAAAATGCTTTCTGTGAGGTATGGATGGAGCTGAAATTTCTAGTGCCTGCGGCAATTGAAATCAAGCTTCAAATTTCGCATTCAAATGGTGTACCTATACTACAGACTTCTGTATCTTTTGTGATTAATATTAAACATAATTGAGACTGCATCGCGATTTTTAGTTTATTATTAAAGGATGTTTAAGTATCTTCTCAGAGCGAGCGAAGGGATATACCTCCAAAGTCGATCCAGCAAGTTTTAGCGAACTCGAAGTTTTGCTCACGTCGGGTGCGGTATATTTTATTCATTGTTAATGCCTATGAAGCAGTCTCTACGTGTCCCAGAGCGAGGATAAAGTCATTGTTAAAATGACAAAAATCTCGTTTCTTTTCCAAGTTTGTGTACCCCGTGTCGTATTCAACTCGTTTCCTAAAATTCAATTTTGGGAATTTGTTTCCTCCCGCTGAACGGCGCGCGGAATACTGATGCGGATCTAGAGTTCGCTTGCAAGGACTCGTATTTTTCATTTTAGCAACAAAGTGCCCCACGACAAGTTATAGGCAGTATAATCGGACCTAGCTATATCAATGATGTCTTGCCTTGCTTATTGAGTTCTGATCATTTGTGTGTGAGCCTAGGTAGATACGTTACGGTCGACTACGGGAAGAAATGTTCAATTTTTTTTTACTCTCTTACTTAAGTAAAAAGATTTATCTCCGACTTTAAAAAAAAATTCTATCACCACTTCAATAAGATCCTTTTTTTTAGTTACAAAACTCCTCTGGTCAGCATAATAATACACTGTTGTTAAATCAAAAAGTACTTACCAAAAAGTAGAATAAATTTCTCATGCAATTTCGGGTAAAATACACACATAAAAGTAGGTAGATAGTATATGTACACTCATAGGTACGTAATGGACCGACCGGCGACCTGCCACACCGGATCGTTGAACTCTAAGAAAGCGGGAAGTCGCCGCTATTTCTTGGGTCTTGAAGTAACTCGAGAACTGCCGACCGATAGTTTAGTTTAGAATACCGTGTGCTAAGGCTACACGGAAATTTCAAGTTCAATGTCATTAATGTGCACACACTTTTGTGTATAACTTACCTACTCGTGTTGAGGTCCAAAAGTGGATATGGTTTAATTACCTCGACTGTATGAATTATAATCCATACTACGTTATAGTTCAGGACTGTGGAGGACAAGGGCACAGGCTAGGTACTTTTATCCCTAAAAAGTTCCCGCGGGAACGCTACAACCTAATTTCATGCGGACGAAGTCGCGGGCAGAAGCAGCTAGTAGAACATAAAATTAGTAGAAGTTGTATAAAACGGAATTGAGAGTTTGTGTAAGTACATCGTCTAACAAAGGAATAAATATTGAAGCATAGAAAATCTTTTCACATTACTTCCCCGTCTCGATCATATAAGTACTTAACTTGGTAAAGCGCCTGGACTATTATCAAATCATAGCCTTTGATGCTTGGAGAAACCCATTATATCGACTATATCAATCTGGATTCAAGTAAAGCTAATATCGGTAATTCGCACAATGCGTACAATAGGTATTACAGATTTATCCTAAGCTTTGTGGTATAACGGACGGCCACTGAATGCCATCTGAGACCGTGCTGCGCCCAATTAATGCCTATTAAATGGACTAAGGGTTTATGTCACGGAATAAATAATTAGTACCAGCTCATACCAACGATCTGCGCCGATCGGTCGGTCTCCTTAATTTTTTTTTATCTAGACTCATATCATAAACCCTCTATGATGCGTTCAAAAACCGCTAATTATGACCAGCATTAAGATAAACTGTTTAGTAAAAGAACAGATTTCTTATCTGTGAAATGTTCTAATAGCTGTATTAGACCACCAAATTCAATGGTCTAATAGCATTCAAATTTCGAACATCTTCGAACAGCAATGCCCGCCTATATTCTTCAGTCGGACAGAGCGAAAGTTTGTTCCAAATTCAAATGTTGGCTCTATTTAGTCTATGCTTTTTGAAAATCGAATGTGAGACACTGACGTATTCGAATTGCCGCCATTGTTGCCCGATTTTGAAGCATCTTAGAGCATTTATAAAATGAGTGTAGATAAAGTTGTGTATGCAACTGTACATAATTAGGCCTTAAAACACTCGTGCGATATTATTGTGAAACTCGCCTGGCGGCTCGTTTCATAAAACCCCACTCGTGTTTTTAGGACCTTTATTATGTAGAGATCTTCTACTATCTAAAGTCCTGCGCCTTCACATTTCAAAACGCTTCAATTTTTTCATTATAATTTAAAAAGCACCAGCAACACTCTCAACGCATAGTTGATGGCCGTCTCAGCACGCACACATGTGTTGAGAGTGTTGGTGGTGCTTTTTAAATACAGAAAGAATAGCCTTTTAACTGTGACGGAGTGCGAAGTCGGTGACAAGTGAACCAACCCAAAGTAATGACAGCCTTAATAATCGCACTCTTTTGAAGTATTGAGGCGGTTTTATTTCTTAATATTTCATTTTTATAAACTACGAACGTATCGGTACATATAGTAAATACATCCATCGAGTTCACCGTAAAATCACAGATGTCAATGCGAACATAAAGAGTTCTCCGACTTATGCTATTGTGCACGAAAGCACATTATAAAGTACGTAAATAAGAAACTTCCGCCGGTATATTTTTATAGTAGCTGCTGTTTGACCGTAAAACTTGTGCTTTTACGGTACGGCGAACAAAAGAGGCGGTAATAACTCCCCCATCCCTGCGGCCCTCTCGCAACTCCGAAGACAACTGGAACAACTCCATGGACTCCTTACGAATGGGAAAGTCCATTGATGTCCAGGATGGTGTATAGTTTGGAACTTTTTAAAAGAGAAACTTTGATGCCGCCGGCGAAATGGAATTCCTTCAGGTAGAGACACAATGTGACGGCCATTAGTCGGCGTGCAATTAGGTACATTTAATAATAAGCGCTGTATTTATTTTACAGTTAATATACATATCTACTTAGCTCCCGTAGAAGGGTTTCTTTCACCTACATAATAACGCTGGAAAGGGAGAATATCAAAAGTTATTGAATTCCTTGCCTTGGGTCAACAGCGAATAAGTACTTAAATAAATTGTTACATTTGATAATCTATATTAATATTATAAATGCGAAAGTAACTCTGTCTGTCTGTCTGTCTGTTACCTCTTCACGCTTCAACCGCTGGACCGATTGAGTTGAAACTTGGCATGGAGATAGCTGGGGTCCCGGGAAAGGACATAGGCTACTTTTTATCCCGGAAAAACGCGTAGTTCCCGCGGGAGCGCGATAACCGAATTCCACGCGGGCGAAGTCGCGGGCAGAAGCTAGTAAAAATAACATAAAAACAAGTCACACCAAGACGGTCAACTTTGGTTATTAAAAAATATAAATTCACCAATTAACATTCAATATGCTACGTATATTTACATCGTAGGTAGTTAGTTAAAAATATCAAACTGTAAAAGGTTTACATTTATCACTTTACGAATATAAAAGTATGTATAATTTTTCAACTTCAATACTCCTAGTAAATAAATGAACTCGAGACTGTATATTATTAAAACTTAAAGAATGTAACACTAAACCGATGTTTCGGTGTTACAATATTTTAAACCACCAAAGAATACCGTGCAAACTGTTCTTCGAATAGTTGCGTAGGACTTGTGAAGTGGTTCGAAACATGAACCGATGTTATCCATTGTTGACCGTCTAGCAAAATAGTTAAAATTTGTCGGTGTCACGAGTAAAACAACTTATGTATTGGCTTTAAAAACTTTGTAAACGTTGATTATACGTACTTGCGACGGTCGATGGGAGTTCTAGTTTTATACAACCAGACCAACGAGAGCATTAAACCTCTTGTTAGAACGAAATAGTGTTTGTTGTAACTAGTCTTCGGGCGAATATAAACTGCTAGTGCTACAAAGATGTGAGCGGGCCAGGGCAAGGTTGTTAAAATATTAATTGTAGTATCTGCAAGACGAATGACGGCACTGTATCGTAAAATGTAAACGAATGTTGTTGGTATGAATTGATAATATTTGGTTACTAGCTTCTGCTCCCAACTTCGCCCGCGTGGAATTCGGTTATCGCTTTATTCAAAGTAGCAATGTCCTTTCCCGGGACTCCAACTATATCCATGCCAAATTTCATCCAAATCGGGCAAACGGTAGAATTGTGCTCGTTCTAAGCAAGCCATTACAGGCCATGCTACAATATTAATTGCAGTACACCCACAAGAGTCAGCATGTGGCAACATTGTCAACACGCACCCCGGCCAGTTGCAGTCAGCGATCGGCTCGCCCATTCATTGATCTACAATTACCGACGCTGGCCATCCCGCTACGTAGCCACAAGTGAAGCTTAGAACTGGCAGTGTACATGTCGCAGAACACTTTCAAAAAACCAGGTCTATCCGGACCAATATTTGGAAACTTCATGTCATGAAGAGTGTCATACATGTTAAGAAGTCATGAAGGCAATTTAGGCACGTAGCGCTTTTATCCCCAAATTACTAAACAGATTGACCCGAAACTTGGTACAGATAACAAAATTATTATTGTGAGTGTCCAAATTAGTAAAAGTCGTGATAAAATAAAACAAATAAATTACAGCCAAAAAACTGATTTTTGAAGTTTGTGTGGAGGGAACTAAAATGGTCCTAGTTTCTTTGTTATTCAATTTATTACAATCAAAGTGTATTTTGGACACTAATATTTCTGCTCCACTATTACTTGTAAAATTTGGTGCCAATCTGACAAGTAGTTTGCGAAATAAAACGTAACTACGCAGAAAGGAGCGTCCTGGGGACTCTTAAGACGTAAGTTTCGTCACGCTTTACTAAAGTCCCATAGGCTTCGCTGCTGGTTCGATCATCCGCAAAGACTGGGAGAGGATCGAACAGTAAAGGGAGCATACTTGGGACGACCAACGGCTTGAGGGCCGGTGGGTCAAACCAATTATCGCTGGAGTGACACCCGTAGCGGATCTGAGTCAACTTTAAGCCGACAACCTGGCAGGTAGTTTTTCAGGATCGGGACCCTTGCGAGCTTTCGTTTTGGAGGCCAAGACACTTTTTTGGTCACTGATACATGTTTTAAGTAGTAAATTAATTCGGTACGAGTTCAATCTCATCTGGGCAACCTATAGGTACGTATAGGTTATTTAAAATGATAATACGAAGAGTCGATTCGTCAAAACAGACAGCAAAGTACAACATTTTAATTTTAAATGTCGATTAAAAGCCTCTGGCGAAGTTGCAAGGAATTTTTCGCTTTAAAAAGATGTGATTTTTTTACTTGATTAAGTCTTATTAGAGCGTTAGAATTGTTTATATTGGTTAAACATTCTTAGCAAATTTAATTATAGGTACTTGTATATTTTAGAAAATTTCCTTATATATTTAAAGGTCAGACTTGTACCTTAAGTAAGGTACATGCAACGGCACCGGGAATTGAAAGTTCACAAAATCAAAGTATACCTACCTATCTATAATAATAATATTTTATAATAATAATAATAATAATTTTATTCAGTAGATAAGTTTACAATATTTCATAAAATTACAATAGGCGTTTATGATATCTTAATTAACTAACAAAGGTATAAATAATCTAAAGAATAATAATATACGACAAGACACGCAATACTTGTATGCAATTATCCATGCCGAAGGATGGGGCACACATAGACATAGCTCGCTGGACTGATGACCGATGAGGCGAGAAAATTCTCGAATGGCATCCGATACGAGCTATCGGTAGGCCTCGACCAACCCGATAAAGATCGCAAGAATACGGTGGAGGCGACTGGCACAGACCGCTCTTGAGCCTTAGGGGAGGCCTATGTTCAGCAGTGGACGTCTTTCAGCCTACATGATATGGGCATAAAAGAAGTAAGGTAAACTTAGAATGACAACCTTCAAACAAATCAGCGTACGCCCGAAATCCATGAGCAACATAGATGGCGCTGTACAGGTATACGAAGTATGAAAATTTAAAGCTCCCTGGCTATTTCCGATGTATGCCGTAATGTATGGAGATTGACAGTCTTATATAATATTATTACATGGTCTCTGATATGGGTAACTCTATTATAAACGGTCTGTCATGTCGTCTTCTAGGACTACGCAGCCAGTTAACTGCACTGTACACTCAAATCACTCGAGTGGGGCTGCTGCCGGCACATCTACAAGACTGGACATTTCCGACAAACTCAGCTTTCACAGTTGTATTAGTTATCAAGAAGTTATTTACGAGATAGGTACCTATGTAAGCAAAATGAAACATTCAGTTTATTTATCTTATTATTCTTAACAAGTCTTGTTCATAGTACATTATTGCAGAGGCCGCCAAGTAGCGCATTGCCGGGCGAGTCAGTTAGAAGGCTGAGCGAAGCGAAGCCTTCTATTAGTACGAGTCCGGCAATCGCAATTGCGGCCGAGGTATATATAATGCTTTTCTCAAACAGCGAGGAAATACGTAAGGTCAGTCGGGGCAAGTGCGCCAGGATGGGGTAAGTGCGCCTTACATAAATATATCGAAAACTATAAATATTACTCAACTAGTAGCTGGCTGTTTACAAGGCATAGGGGCGAAATAAATTTAGGCGCACTTACCCCACATCAGTATTTACTACTTCCATGATCGTGGATGATTTGGCCATGGAAGTTGTACTTATTACCTCCATGGATTTGTCAGTTTCTCTACAGAGGTGTCTTAAATAGCAAGCGAATTAAAAAAGAACACACACGACAATAATGTTTTTGCTGGCCAAGGCCGGCAATGGACAGCCTCGCGTCTTCTTTTTTTGAAAGTACACGAACATTTCCGAGCATGTTTGAGAAAAAACAATTACTTAGTCGTACAAAAGTAATAACTGTCGTACTTAACATAGCTTTTCAGGATAGATACTTAGTACCATTAAATATTTAGGTACTAAAAACTTCTAACACAACTCTGTCTGTCTGTCCTCTGCTACGCTTTCACCGCTAAATCATCGATTTAGCGGTGAAGTAAAAAGAAAATATTATTTCATTACCTACTACTACTACTACAGCCTATTTGCGTCCCACTGCTGGGCACAGGCCTCCTCTCATTACGAGAGGGTTTGGGCTATATTTCATTACCTATCTAATATATATGTTTATTAACATAATAATCACTACATTATTATACAGTAAGGTCCCCCGCCGCATCTGTCTGTCTGTTCGCGACAAAGTAAAAAACTAGTGAACGAATTTTCATGCGTTTTTTTACTTACGTAGAGTGGTTTTCGAGGAAGGTTCAAGTATATATTTTTTTGTTGTACTATGTACCACTCGCGCGAAGCCGGGGCTGGTCGCTAGTTATAATGAATTGTCAACATGAAACTGCGAACAATCAATCAATCAATCAATCAATCGAACAATCAATTATAGTTGCACAATCTACAAAATCCTAAAGCTGTTATTTATAATAACATAGGATAATAATTATATTTATTATTAATAAAAATGTTGTTAGATGCCTGAGGAAAAGTATCGCCTGGAATCTAATCAAAAAATACAACTATGTTATTTTATATAAGTACTTAATTGAAGTACCTAGTTGACTCAGTAAATCAATAATTAAAATGTATGATGCTGGCTTACATAATTTATAAACACATAAACAAGATGAACAAACTCGGCAGCTAATCCACATATTCAAAACTTTACACCACATGGGAGAAAACAAAAATATATGCCAGCCATTGAGTAATTTACAGCGTTCGTAAAATGAAGGGAATATTTCCGGGAACTGTGGCCAGATCATTCGGTTTGTCAATATCGGTAACAATAGCGATGCGATTGTTGCGGTCATGTTCCGAAATGATGGGTGGCTTTTTAGTTTTCAGACTGGGATTTTCTAACAAAAAAAAAACTAAATCAAAACCGATCCGTCCATTGTGCAGCTACGAAGCGACAGACAGACACACACATATACAAATCAAACTTATAAAATTCCTTATATTTGTGTGTGGGGTTCAAGATAATAGTGAGAAGACTTCATCAATAGAAACAATTGGTCAGTAAAATTAAATTCTATATTTAAGCCTATTTTATTTAACTGATTTGGAGACACTATTTCCCATTTAGACTTCATATCATCAATTTAACTTACCTACACGTTGGAATTATAGATGAATTGTAGCTAACTAAAATCCATATTAATATTATAAATGCGAAAGTAACTCTGTCTGTCTGTCTGTCTGACCGAAATCGATCTCGATGGGGAAAATTCTTTTTTATGCATTTGGATAAGTAACTGAGATATGGCTCATAATTTTGCTATAGAAGCTATAGTCCAAATAAGGTACGGTTAAGGAGGTGAGGCAACTTACTAGGATATGCAAGTTTGATCCTCAAGCGTTGTATAATTTTTTTTTTGGTATTTGAAGCAGGTTACTTTGTATAAAAGAAGCGCTTGTATTGATGTATTGTACCTACTATCTATGCACATTGTAATCTGGGAGAATACAATGAATGTTTATGAAACTCGTAGCCCACACGACTGTCTGCGAAGTTTGTCTTTGAAAAAAGTTTGATACCTACAACTGAGTGGCCAATTCCACTGTAATGTATGCAACGAAACTGCAGTGTTAATGAAACGTGTCGTGCCTTGGGGGAGGCTGTATTCGGGAACATTTTGTTCTATGTATCCTTTGAGTTTTACGAATATATGAATATTAGAAGAAGTCTGTTCTGCTTAAATTTAATATAAGTCTCAACAGAACAGCGCATATCTCGAGGATATCGTCACTGGAAATTATTTCAACGAGCAATTATTGTTCTGAGCAGCGCGGAGAAGCGGGAAGCTCTATAATTAATTACCTAGTTTTCGTATACTTTTGCGCCGTGAAACTTTCTTTGAATCCGAAACTTAAGCTGTCTTGTGGAACATTAGTGCTATGAGCGCAGTAAATTTAATTCGAATAATCTGTTTTGTGAAAGTGATAATCTCTCGTGGCCAAATACATTTTAATTAGTTTTAATACCTTGATTTTAAACTGAATGCAAAATAGATGTTTCAGATATCTAAATACATTTAAGAACTAAAATCCTGCAAATTACCTGTACTCGAAGGCCCGAAAGGAATCTGAATTATATCCTCCAGCAATACCGATCAACTTTTGATATTAATCGGTTTTAGTGACACTGCACACGTAGAAAAGATATCTCAATTTAAGACACATGTCCCACTCAAATAATCTTTTTTTAAACGAGTAATATAATATTCCGTCGAAACCTAAAACCTTTTGAACCAAAAAGTCCGTGATTTTTCAGAAGAAACGAAATTATTTAGTTCCATCTTTACCTATCTAATTTACTTGCCTCCATATTATAATTTGTAGGACTTATTCTCTTTAATCCGTATCTATTCTATTGAAATCGTACTGAATAGGCTTGATTTCCAATTAATTTTGCATTACGCGATATTCTATTAAATTAATTTCATACCGAATTACTCGCTATGTTATTTATTGTCTTTGAAACGGAATTTCAAATCGATTCAATTTCTGTTGAGTGTAGTATAAGCAAAACAGATTTTGTGTGAAAACATTCGTGCTCATCACCCGCGACCATCGGAACAGAAGGCCAGGGTCACTATCAGCTGGACCAATCCAGTCGTCAAAAAGATTATCTCTGATAACAAACGTGTTATTTTTTTTACGAGAGGGCACACACATTAAGCGTTGTGGAATGTTGCTAAGTCCCGTAAGACGTGCGGCAGGAAATGTTCTCTTTATCTTACACCATCCTTCCGCGTGCCTTCCGCTCCGTTCTGGATCGCCGCGCGGACACGGACAGAGGTTTATTTACAATAAAATATGGTCTGCTAATTCGGAATCGGTATGTCGAGACTGTTTCTAGTACTGGACGTCTCTCAGTTAGCGTCAGGATGTGAATTAATTAGGTACCTATTGCATTAAACAAAAAGCCCCACCGAATATCGAAAAATCCAGTGTCCCTCTCACAATTATTTAGCACGAATCTATCGACAAGCCATGGTGAGATTTTCAACCTTCACTTAAAAAATATTCTACATTTCACGTAAAAATACTGCATGTACAAAAATTTTACCGTTCCGGAACATACTAATGTATGGAGTAATAAATTATGGAATTATGGACTGCATTATTATGAGAAAAAGACTAACGTTTGAAAACTCGGCCCTAAGTGTTTATTCACCTACTTATGCATACCGTTGTTTGAAGATTGCGGTATGCGGTTACGCCCTCCAGATAAGAAAACTTTCCACCGCATTATAAACTTCAAAAATCATGTTAAATTCCGTCCATATTTTAATAAAGTTAGACAACAACCTCGTTACATTATCGTATTACCAACGACAGCAGCTGCTAGTTCTAAGACAACAATATTATTAACTATAAAAAATATAAACCAAAATAAATGCTTTTTTTTATGTGAAGACACTAGACACTTCAACAAATTCCAAATAAGGCGAGGAAACTGTGAAAGTTACAAATTGATACATTCACAGCGGGGACTCAATTTTTACAAGAGACAGTCGCAGACTATTGTTTCCCAGTGCAAATGCTGGGGGATTATCATCAATCACCTACTGCAAATTGCACATGCCCTTTCGGAATGCATTCACTGCCATTTGTGTGCCGCCCGTAGAGATGTGCTGACCATACGTAGATGCTGTTTGTTTCCGGCAATTTGGAGTGTGACCTTTGAAAAGATTGGTTTGATTTACACCCGAAAATAAGTAAAATCAAGGCTCGTGTACTATACTTTTTTTTACATCGACCCTTTGAGTAGGTATGTAGATGATTTTCTTTAGTTGGGAGGGATCCGGAATCCCAACAGATTATATGTAACGTTCGTGATATGTATTCATACAGAAAATATGTGTTCAGAAAGAAAAACTGACTTTTATTTTGTTATATTTGTAATGCTATTACTGGCGTTATGGGGTGTCATGATGTTGTTTTATGCTTAACAGTCAATGTGAATATTAATAATAGTGGCATTAATTGTGTAAATCAATTTCATGTTATTAATATTGCTATAATTTTATTAACATTGCTATCACGTCTTTGGTAGGCGCAATCTCTATCATACTGGATGGAAAATGGGAAAAATCTTACATGTAATGTGAACCTACCTATTGTCGATTCAGGCACAGCACTACCTACCGGTCAGGATTAGATAGCATTAGTTGAATCGAATTCCGTGCTAAGCGCTCTGCGGGGCTATGTGTTACGGTAAACGCACGACCGCGTCTTGCCCCGGCCTAATCGATGGTGCATTGTGGATCTACCGGTTACTGCCTCTGTGTCGCCTTTCAAAACCAATAATAATTTATTACAAACAAATTTAGGCTGGATTTCTGTCCTATTCCGAATTACAAAAAAAAAAACTTACTGTGGCAACGAGACGTTTATGTGATAAATCTATCCGTTTAATATTCATAGCCTAGTTTGTTTAATTGTCGTCAACTGCAAATATATTTTTATATATTCAATCAAACAGCGCTATCTATTACTACTATCTGAAGTGTCAGCCATTTACAACAAATCGTGGACTCATACCAAGTTCCAAGTATGCCCCACCATATTTCACCCACCAAGGAAATGACCGAAATTAACAAATAAACTTTGTTTTAAGTTTGCCAATTTTCGTTGGTTTATGATTTCCTACCGAATCGGTGGAAGTTCCACCGAGCTTGTTAGTACGAGATAGATGTTACTTATTTTATCGGTTTCTTGGATCGTGACCCCCCCCCGCTGCCCAGCCTGTATCGCCCTTCGCGATCGTTCGCAAACTTGTTGGACAACAACAACCGTAAAAAGATACCCAACACGGCTAATTTAATTTAAGCAATTTCATAATGCTGCTTTTAGCGCTTAATTCCTTGAATTAACGCGGGGTGTTAAACAATGAAAAGTTATGATTGTTTCTTAATAACGTTTAGACACGATGCTTTTAATGTTTCCTACAGACATAAAAATCTCGTCTTTAATGCATAATTACAAAATACTAGCTCTAATTCTCGAGAGATGCAAAATCGATTACCGATTAGGTATGTTATTTTAAGCACTATTCACTGAGCTTGGCTGGTAATTAACAGATAACAAAGTAATGAACTAACGAAGCGAAACAATCAATTGTTGAAATGAGAGAGCCTGCAACTCCTTGCACATAGTGCCGTTCATTTGAGTCTTCTTTAATTACAATTCCTTATTCAGGGAGTACCGCCGAGTTCCGAAACTATTCGGGCTACTAAATCCAGTTGCCAGTAGTATCTAAGTGCGCAACATGCATACCCATGTAAATTTCTAGGCGCGCCCCTTGCCTCGTTAATTTGCGTCTTGTCACGGGGCACATCCCTTTCTTGGTAGAGTCTATCCTCAGCGTCCCGCATTCGCTTAACGGCTTCTTGGCTCGGAATTGCCTTAGTTTATCTTTCAGTTATCGATCTGGGCTTTTTAAATCGCAAAGTCGCTTTTGTGTTTTGGTTGCTGCTGCCTGGTGGTTGTACGCTTGTCTGAAAATAGAAATAGAAATTAAATGACATATCGTAGATACAAATTTGTCACTTAATTTCTCATTAAATTTTCTAACAACGTTTTATATGTGTGTTGGATTTATTATTATTATGTAAAGTGTTTTGTGGCGGCGCTGTTTGCTTGCCAACAGTCATAAGCCCCGGCTTGTTTTCCCACCTTTTATTAAAAGAACCTACTATGACATGACCATGGTTCTTGCCATAGTCAGGACATGACAATGGTTCTTACCATAGTCATGACTATAATTCTTACTATTGTCATAGTATCCTTAATTAGCTTATCATATATCATATATTCGTTATACAATTCAATGGATAGGTTTAATAAATAATTTGAAGAAGGTGTCAAGGTAAGTGAGATCAAAATTTTGATTAAAAATCACGTATGACATAAAGAAAATATCTGACTCACCTAATCTTTTTAGGTAGTGGTTTATGTTTGTGATCTTTTTATACAGCATTAACAAACGTTAAGGTAAGGATAAACAAAAAGCCAAATGACACAATTTAATTAAAATATAATGGCCTTGAGAGCGTTAACGACCGGAGTATATAAAATTCAATGGTTTTTTCTTGTTTCTTTTTCCGCCCAAAAAAGCAGTGCTATTATGTTACAAGAAAATATTGAAGCAAACAGAAATACATAACACAACACATTAAATTAATATTTGGGGTTTATTTCGAACTAGCGCGGAAGAACTAAACAAAACTTGTGTCTAATATGAGATCTGAGCTAGTGTACTTATCAATTTTACCTTTTTTTTTTTTGTTAGATTATACTCTTAGCTGCGTTAACCTTGAGTAATGTTTGAAAAAAAAAACTTTCGGTATTATGTATGATGGGGTTTTAAATATTAATTTCTTTGGATATCATGTTATGTCCGTAGGTACATATGGCAAGGAATGCGATGTCATTCGGAATAAACGTGTCCTCCACGCGTGGAAAGCATGACTGTATTTCACATCCGAATGCTATCGCTTAATCTTATCCGTCCAGCAAATATAGATAGTTACGTCAAGTAGCGGACGAATTACCGAATAATAATCTGTTATGACTTCCACTCGCACGCGTTTTTTTTATATTTACCTTCTTTTTGTTTTTTTTTAACGGAGAGATTTTTCTACTTTCTAAAATGTGTTCTTTTTTCTTTTATTCTGTTGCCCGCTGTGCTGTAAATGTAATGGTGTTCAGGGATGGACTGAAAACCAGCGCTGTGACGCTACAGTGCTTCTCGGGGCCTGTAATCACATTACAAGATGAGTCCGTTCCTTTTGTCATACCGAAGTACTTTATTAATAATGTATGTACCTATAAGTTTTTTTTATCTCTATAAATTGTGTTTTTGTTTAGAAATTATAATGTGTTTTGTATTGCGTATGACAATAAATGGTTATTCTATTCTATTCATTAAAATTCATATTGCGATGTCGATATTAAGTTCAGTAGAAGTACAGTAGGTATATCTAATAGTACTATCGTAGCCGTAGCAACACGTACTTCCCCGCACCAAAATAGGTTACCTCACACCGCCCGCGGCGAACGTGCAGTCAAAATAAAGCAAAACCGGTCGGAACCGCGGCAATTACGCACGCCCGCGCATGTTTGTACACCACAATATTTTAGTGTGCAGTTTGGGTTCTGTTTGTATGGAGTGACGTCGGTGTGGTAGAAGATTGTCATTGCCTTGGGTCGGTTTACTTGACACTGACTTCGCAGTCTTTCAGAGTTTGAACGCGGTTTTCTACTTTTAACGAAAAAATCGGCTGTATTTTCGAATTTGATTGCATGCCAACTCAATTGCCTCATGAATCCCATCATAAGAATCAAAATTTAAAAAAATGGCATGAAATTGAACGTTATTTTTCGAGATCGGTCCATAAACAACAGAGATAATAATACTAATGAGGTATAAACATGAAAAAAATACATTGCCGAATTGAAAACCGGCTGTTTTGTTTTTTTTTTTGATATCGGTTAGAAATAATTCACATTTCTAGTAAAAGGTAGGTACCAATAGCCTCTTCATGTTGGCTTCGGCCCCATGAATGCTTAATGACCGGGTCCCTATGGGCCCGTAACATGAAAATTTACCAACAAACAATAATAATAATAATAACATCTTGGGACATTTCACACATATTGACCTTGCCCCAAACTAAGCGACGCTTGTATTATGAGTGCTAGACAAAGATATAAATACTTATATAGTATATAATATATAGAAAAACATACTTATATAAATACTAAACATCCATAACTCGAGTACAAACATTTGTGTTCATCACACAAAGTTTGCCCCGAGCGGGACTCGAAACCGCGACCATCGGTACACAAGGCAGGGTCACTACCAGCTGCACCAATCCGGTCAAATGGGGCTGACACTAGTCAGTAGGACAGTCTCGATCAAAACATGTCCAGAGAGGCAAAGAAGACCTCCTTCCTTCAGGTCAAAACGGCTATTTAAACCGATCGATTTAAATGAAATTTGGTATGGAGATAGTTTGAGACCATTTTTATCCCGATTCTCCTGTAACTCTAACCATCTGTAATGTATAGTACCCATCATCAGGTTACTCAAATTCTAAGTCTACACACACGAAGTCGCAGGGAACGGCTAGTGATAATATAAATATATTTTACTAATTCTTCTTTACAAGCTTATGACTTTATAACCACGAGCTACTTCTAGGTAGCGCTTTTTTATCTATATTTAAAAACCTACAGTGTGTACACCTCAAGTTACGGAAAGTGTTGTGGAATCCAGATTCTTCCCTGCCATTAAACACGACAGAAACCAGATCTCGCCGCCACGTAGCAGGAAGCCGTGAGTGGCGTGACACGTCTGTCTTAATCTCGTCCGTCTCCGAGATCCATGCTTTCCTGTGTTTCCGAGGAAATATTTTACACGACCGCTTTATTTTCAAGCATATTTTCTGTGCTTGAACGGTTCTTATGTTCTTATTAAGTACGACCAGAGACAGGGTAATTAATAAGTAGACTGACAATCTCCTTACATTAGGGAGTAAGTACATTGGAAAAGCTCTGTATCAATAAACTAGGCAGCGACATCTTTTCTCGCATTTAACGCTTATTTCGGGCGTAGGCTAATTTGTATGAAGGTTGTCATGCTAGATTTACCTTACTTTTTCTATGGTATACCTAAGCTTCGCTTCGTTTCGGCTCGTAATACTTAGACGAAGAGTGGAAAAAAAGTACCTAATCTCGTTATTGACTTACGTAAGATTAAAAATTACATAATATTAAAATTCTTGAAGTCATGAACAAGGTCAGCGGATATGACGATGTGAAATGAGAATTATTTGTGCCGCTAATGTCTACTTTTTGACTTCGACCCAATAATACATTAAGTGCCTGATATGGAATCAGGAAACACCTAAATGCGCTCAAATAAAATCTTTCGTGGTTTATAAATCATATCTTTTCGGGAGACGACAGCGTATTTGATGGTTCCTCTAACTGGTGTGATCTGACCGTTGGTGTCCCTCAAGGAGCCGTCCTTTCTTCTCTCCTTTTTTCCATTTTCATCGATGGTATCACAACTGTCCTTTAACTGTCTTAACACTTATACGCTGATGACTTGCAGATTTACGCTGCAGCTGGTTTTGTTTATACCAGTGGTATAGGAAAACGAGCGCACAGCCCATCTGATGGTAAGTGGTCACTGCGGCCCATGGAAAATGAAAATGAAAATGATCCCCATAAGATCTCGAATTCGTTGCCTACCCTGAGGCATAAGATGGAATGCCTCTGTGCCAGAAATTTCACCGGCTGCCTTAACCCCCTACCGGAACACAATAGTGCGAGCACCGCTATTTGGTGGCAGGTTAGCGGAGAAAGACGGTGGTACCACCCCGGACGGACCCAGCACCGGCTCCTACCACTAACACTTGGACGATTTTGGATGATTTTATTCAATCCTCAACAACGAACTTGGATTTATTTCCTGATCAACGATCTGTAGCCTGCCACTAGTGAGAGAGGTTTGACTTCATGGCCTTATAAGCTCTCAGCACCGCTTGAGATTGTAACACTTGTCTTTTTGTGCAATGAAGTGTTACTTACTTACTAAAATCATGCCATACATTTATCGGGTGAGTAACAGTTATCTATACCTCTATCTGATAGCAACTGCATAATAACTCTATCTGAACAGAATTGGGAAAGTCTAACCAGAATGCACATTTAATTAATAAGAGAATTTATAAATCGAGGAGCACAATAAAAAACGTTTTACTTCGAACTGACGCCACAGACAACAACGCCATCCGTTTATTTTTTTTTAAAGTAGTTTGACAGCGCCTGTCTTAGGCTCATACACACTCATTACAATCTTTAAGGTACGCCTACACTTTGGACGAACAAATTGGTTGACAACATACCCCCTTCCTTGGCACAATGTGATAATCTATAGTGCCAAAAACAAGACAACTAATTTGAAAATTTGTATGTTAAACAAAATAGAATATTATTCCAAGTCTACAAATTAAATTAAACTTTGAGAATCTTATGTTACATAGGAGATCTATTACAGCCTTTTTATTCACTTAATCATTAGTTAAAACTTCCTACAAGTTACATCACATAACAACTTTACTTATTTATCATAAGACTTTGTCATAGATTGTACTAAAAAAAACTTAATTTCAATTTTAGTTCAAAAACTACTCAATGAAAATATCAAATATTAATAACATCCTTCAATATTAGTATCAAGGATACAAAAACAATAACAAAAACTCAAAAATGACATATTCATAAAAAAATTAAATTTCTTCGCACAAACAAATTATGCATCTTATGCTTTTCTTTTTTGAACTACAAACAAACTTTGAAAATCTTGTAACAAAGAATAATCTTATCTAGAATAAGTTTTCTTCCTTAAACTACCTGCATTACCAGTGTAACGGAACACATATATACATGCACTAGCTGACCTCGCGGGCTCCGTATTACCTTAGATTTTTTTTTTTGTTGTTTGAAATAATAGCTACAAGAATAGGAAACATATTCTCAAATCTACTGAGTGTACGCTTCGGATTTCATAGGAATCGGACGAGCCGGTTAGAGGAGTTTAATTGCACACTGTGGCGTGAGAGTTTTATATATTAGATATCTATATACAAATCTGATACAATTCTAGAGGTTTCTGGTTGTGTTGACATACCTTGTCTCATGTACTGTATTTAGGAAGTGCGACTTGAGGACACATTTAGGGGCAGTCCGTTTAGAGAACTTACTACAATTTGATGGGATATCGAATGCTCTTACGACAACACCAAAATAGATAGCCTTGTATCCTGTTCATACTGGTGGGGTACTGAAACAATAATATTACAAGTATAAATGGATGCGTTTAAATTCAGTACTACTACTATTACTACTGCAGCCTGTTTGCGTTCCGCTGCTGGGCGCAGACCTCCTCTCATCACGAGAGGGTCCCTCTCGTGATGAAGTTCAGTACATATAAATAAAATCCTATATAGTTGTTGAAATATATTAATGGAAATTATGGATAATTTCAGTATGGAAATCTAAACTTGAATGTTTTATTATGTAGTCTACTTACAAGTAAGCCTAAAACAGTTTATAAAACTGTTGTAGTCTAATTAGATTTTGATCATTGGATTCATTCGGATTAGAACAACTTGTTGGTTGCTGGCCAACAGTGTAATTTTCCATATAAGAGGAGCGTTCACTGGCCGACCTTTGATGAATCATGAATTTATTGACATCTTGAGCCTCCACAACTGCTTCGGATTTGGGATTCAATTTATCAGCCTTGGTTGAATCTAGAATAGGGAGGTCATTATAATCATTGGTTACATTGTGTTCAAGAACACAGTATTATCGCCTTTTAAGGATCTTACCATATTTTTTGATTGTATAAACCTTGGGTTTGTGATTGGGATACAAGTTGGTAGTAATCATTGACAGATTCAATGAACAAAGGTTTGACAGATGTCAGACCAATTTACGTTCGGAAATAGAAATGGCCAAGCGCGACTCATAATTTTAAGGTCGTCAATGTGGATAACTAAATAATTTGTTATATTCATTGAGAAGAGTTTTAAAAAAAATGAGAGGTAAATTAATATATTACATAAACTGAGTTAATAAGATTCATACACATAGTGCATGCATGCCACGCATGCATGCATACGGGCCCGCAGGTTTAGTTAGAAAAACGTCTGATAAAAGGTTGGATGCAAGGTGCATCTATGCTGGCCTAAGAAGCTGCTATACAGAGAGAGATAGCTGCTATGCTGATGAAAGAAGCATCTATACTAGGTGGAATGGCATCTATACTACCTTAAATTGCTGCTATACTAGAGTAAAATCCCATCGGGATTGTTAGAAAAAGCTGCTATACTGGCAAAAGAAGCTGCTATACTGGCAAAGAAAGCTGCTATACTGGCAAAAGAAGCTGCTATACCGACTTAAATCGCATCTATGCTGACACAAATCGCATTTATACCTTATGAAATTGCACCAAAACAGAGGTGGTAGGGACTATTTGGCCGGGAAGGGGAAAAGTTATAAAAGGAGAGACAATGGCGGGGTCAAGGCTTTTTTCGTTAAGACTTTTGGAGGCGAAGGTGCTCCCAGTTAGAATAACTAGATTCAGTTAAGTTGGTTTGAAGTGATAGTGGGACGATTGGGACATTATCGGTGAGTATTGCCTCCTGTCCCTGATTAGGTCTTCGTGCACAAAGATACTTACACTTTCACACAAATTACTTACACATTTCAAATTCCTCCTGCCGGGACAAGACTCCTAGATCCTCAGAATTAATCTGGGCTAGCGGTTGAGTCTGGTCGCTAGACGGCAGGGTTCCTGTAATTGACTCACTTTTATCCCAATACCTATATACAAGTGCAGTCGCCTAACGGTGTCAAAGATTGTACTTGGCTTAACGTCGCAAGGCGGTGTGGATCTTCGGACGGGTCCGCCAACGTTCTTTTCAGAACGTTGAAACAGTTCGGCCATGCGCTGGTTCTGGGAGGAGGAGTCTGGGGGCCTTCATGCAAGGTATGGAGCGTCGGATACTGGCCTGCCGAGCTGCGGGACTCCCCCAGTATCCGGCCAAAAAACCCCAATAGGCTCCGAATCCAATCCCAGGGGGCTCCTACCTTCCTTATCCTTATTCCTATTCTCACTCTGGCTCCCCATAATTTAGGAACCCAGAGTGGGCTGTTAGGGCGTCTTAGGGCTAGGGAGGCAGGGTGTGCATGCGGCTAATGTTCTTTACTGTGATAGGAATTAGGATATCAATAGGATGTGCATGTGTGTATTTAAGTTGTGTTAATTAAACTGTGTTTATTTGATTTGTTAATTTATGTGTGCATGCTTAATAACAACCGGTAATTCCAAGTCTAGATAATTTCATGAGATAATATTTAAATTCAGTTAAACTACTTAAAACCAAATTGTCTATATTTATTACAAATTATGTCTGAATTAACATGGTTGTTATTTAGAACTATTTTGGTAACTCAGCGAAACCTTCGTTTCGTTGTGTTGCTGGCATTGTTCATTTCAATTAATAAATTCTACAATTTTATACGCGATAAACTAGTAGAGTCAAACATCCTATGCCCGTGCACTAGGGTAGTAACACATCGAAGCCTTGTTTCGATGAGTTGCATACATCATTCATATCATTCATTAGAATCTAGGTTGTCTAGATACACGGTAAATCATTAGAGCCATTCACCCTTTTCCCGAACATTAGGGTGGTAACACAACGAAACCTTTGTTTCGTTGCGTTATATACAAAGATCGGTTCTATTTTGAAATTTCCCATTTAATTCCGCGATCATTTAATAAACTCATTTTCGCCTGAGCCCGAGCATTATAGTGGTAACATAACGATGCCTTATTCGTTACGTTGCACAAGATCACTTGACCCGTGTCACGGTAGCGTGCAGGTTTCCTCGCGATCGGCACCTAACAAACACTATATTACACAACCGTACTGATATAGTGGCAACCTCACGAGGCCTTTGTCTCGTTACGTTGCATTAGTACTACGAAATATGCTAGATGAGTTATATTAACCACTATACCTGAGTAAATTGTGCTGGGGGGGGGGGGGTCCTGACTGTGAAGAAACGTAATGTTCAGTGTTGAATAATAATAAAATTGAATGCAATGTATTACAATATGAACTAATAAATAAAACTATATTTTCCATCTATTATTTCTCACCCCTGACCTGAAATAAAGAGCTTTATGCATATGAAACATTTACCCTGGTTATTTAATTTAGAACATCAACTCTTACTTTAGCGTTGTGTTCTAACGTTGAGTTCTTCCCTTACTTCCTTTAACATTAAGATCTAGGGAAACTGCAGGTAAGCTTGAATTCCTTATGTGATGATTATCATTATTATGTGTTTATTTGCGACCATGACTTTCCTTTGAATTAACAATATAGGTACAAAGAATAATTGTCATTTAATAAACTGTGTTTGTGACCACAATCTTAAATAGGCACCGCAAATAAAATAAAAGTAATTCCATAATTCACTAATTATAATAAGTACTAAACAGGTTACCGGGAAAAGATAAAGTGTATTCAAAATATAATATTGTGTAATTTAGTTGCTGTCCGACATCCTATCTAAAGTACATAACACTAGTCTCATGTTTAGAATACATAATCGGTTCAACATTAGTTCTCCTAGTTTCACGTTTACCCGGTAGATGTCGCAGTTCGACGGATATTGTTCCATGGGATTTAGATAAAATATAACTAACTGCATTCACCCTCTGTTTCTCTGTACACTAGTAGAGGTTAGAAGATGTAGTACTATTACACGACTGACAGACACGAAATCACATCTTAATTCAAATCCTTCCAGGATACATGGACTCCAATGATTATCTATTAATATTTGATTAAGATCATTCAATTAGAATGATCAGTCCGTGGAATGGTATTGGAACTTTTCGATCACACTCAGAGGTTTTATTTTATATTTAAATGTTGGGTTCGGTTTATGACAATCGCGACCCTGTCTGAGTGTGTTCAATGGCTCAATACAACACGATCTTGGATCTACTTTAGTGAATAGAGGACCATCCAAACTGTATAATTGGGCTGGGGAACTTTACCACTGCGAGACCAGATTATAGAGTTTATAAAGTACTATGAATAGATAATCAGTGAACAGATGAATCCTTTAATTCTAAACTAGTGCAGAGGGGTTCCTGTTTAATTTTATAAAGCTACTTTTTAAAAAACTTCCATCATCCAACATCATCATCAATCATCATCATCAGCATCATCATCATCATTTCAGTCGGTAGGCGTCCGACGCTGGACGTGGGCTTCTCCCAGGGTTCGCCGCTCGGTTCGGTCTGGTGCCGCCCGTGTCCACCGCGTTCCCGCGACCTTTGCACGGTCGTCGCTCCATCTTGTTGGGCCTTCGCGGAAGCTGCTTCAGAGCTTACTGGCCCTATCGACCATTAAATTAAATATATTGGGTATAATTTATTTATATACACGCATAGACTTTAATAAATACAATAAAGATAGTAAATTTCATCAACATCATACGACCGTAGGAAGCCTGTTGTTGACCGCTCCTTTCTTTCTCTAATCAAACAGACCCGGAACTTTACTAT
Organism: Aethes cnicana; assembly: GCA_963971205.1. NCBI lineage: Eukaryota > Metazoa > Arthropoda > Insecta > Lepidoptera > Tortricidae > Aethes > Aethes cnicana. The sequence goes on along the minus strand of OZ020274.1, from coordinate 9,677,778 downwards.
GAGAACATCGCGAATCTTTCACAACCATGTTATAATAATTATAAATAACATTCAACTGAAATATAAGTTCATTCACATAATCTCCTGACTGACCATGGCATTACCTTCCGACTTAAAACAATTCAATCAACTACATAATGACTGTTGACGATGACTGAATATGACTTCCTACACATCAAGACAAAATCTTCGGTTTTCACTTCAATCTGCTTTGCAGTTATGTATCACCACATAGTAAGTTTAGAATCAGAATATATGCTACGTGAGTAATTGGTACACTAGAGAGCAAGCTCATTGATTATTTGTCTAAATCATCCAACTAGTGGGTGGTTCCCAAGCTTAGCCGTGACTGCCTTTTCGATCGCACTCAGGGTTTTGTTTTTATATTTAGATGTTGGGTTCGGTCTGTGATAATCGAAACCCGCCTGAGTGCATTCATTGGTCCAATACAACACGACCTTGAATACTACCATAGTGAATATGGGACCATCCAAACTGTATAATTGGACTGGGGCATTTCATCCTAAGTGAAGGTTGACTTCGGTCAGAACCTCCTAGAAAGCAATACATTGTCGGATTTGCGTTCCCTGACTAAGACGAGGGTAGATTAAGATTGCGCCCTCGTAGTTTGAGGCTGTGGAAAAGAGGACCCAAACTAAGGTCTGTGGAAAAGAGGATAGAAGGAGGCTCTTATTGTATCCTAAATCTCTGTTATAACTCATACCTACAATGGATTCCTCATAGGAGGTTAATCAATTTATTAATAAAGTTCACCAAATACTCATGTCGTATATAAAGGGTCACTTGGGATGAGTATAACAGACTGACTCCCCGACTATGACCAGTATAAAAACCAACAGGTTAAATGGGGTTAGCATTTGTTGCTTGTCTGTTGGCTGGAGAGGTGCCCAGTCTAGGTTGAGCCTCACAGGGACCACGCGAATGGATGGTTGTGACTCGTTTCTAGTGTCGATCTGATATAATTGAAAGGGACTAGCACTGCAGTCACGGTGGTTAACCTAGGAGGTGCGTGGTCCTTCTCCCTCCACTTTTTAAACACTAAAGAGGAGGGGGAGCCTAAATTAGATGTCCTCTTCTCTTATTAACGACCTTTGAATATTAGACGGCTATCATACGACAAGATCTCTGACCCATTCGTTTGACTAAGTATTCTCTAACGAATGACTGTAACCCTACACATTATTATTATTTTAATCTTTCCTCACTCGTGTCTTACCGTAAGCTGAGTAATAAACTATAAATTGTATAACCATTATCCGCTAAATTTTGACGTTTATTCGTTAAACAGTCTTTTCTTAAATAAATTCAAGGAAATAACAGATTTAAAACCCACTGTAAACTCACTATGGCTCTGAAAGAATCGGGTGCTTTCGGTACAACTAAGGGGTCCTACCAAATTTCATCACTAGGCGTTCACGCTGGCCAAATTATTAAATTTATTTATCTATTACTTTGGGTTAGGACCTTACAAAGTGGTGCCTCAGGGACCAGGATAACCTGGGTTACTACGGGCTTTATTTAAGTGGCTTCGGCCACAAAGTGGTATCGTTGAAAATGGCAGAGATATATGTGGGTTTACATCGTGGGTATAATTATTTCAATAAATTAATTACAGATATCAAGATTTAATATTGATATTTCTAGTTCAGACAAGTCCCTTCAATAACGTACTAATACTGGTAAAATGTCCAGGAGGAAAGGGTAATCGATTGTGAACGATCAATCTATTGATCAAGAAATAGGATTTAGCTATACACTGAGTTCTTAGACTTGCAGCGGTGACGCTTCGTTACGTAGTTTGCGCATGTAACAGCGCCATCTATTGGAAAACTATGGAATTAGAAGTATGTATTCGAATTCCTTGCTAATTACTCAGACTTTGGACACATACGGTAGTTTATGGACTATTATAAAACGCTTTCCACGGATGTTCAGATCTAGATATGGGTTAAGAGACATGTAGTCAGGGGGGTGGGTACGAGATGAGTATAGAAATAATACTCTACGAAACGTGTTGACTGGGGGGTGTATACAAGATGAATATAGAGATATTAGTTTACTAAGCGTGTTCTCGGGGGGGTGTGTACAAGATAAGGACAGAAATATTAGTTTTCGACATGTGTTATCTGGGGGGTGCATACACGACAAATATGGCTTAGAACTCGTTTCACAGACATAGGGAGACGAAACTCCAAGATTCCGGGGGGGTGGCAAATTGTATCAAGTAGAACAGATACAACCAAAATTTTAACTGATACATGAAGTGAGGAATGTTCGAGATCCCTTATGTTCATATACATAGTTAACATTCGTTAAGTAAGGAATTATAAACGTTATGCGTTTAAATTCGAAAGGATAAGGTCCATAATATTGTATTTACTCATTCGGATATACATATTAATTATAAACTCTGATTTTACCTTTTCCTTTACACCTTTTGTTAGAAGTAGACTATTATCAGTCAGGGAGATCTCTTTAGAAAAAAAAATAGTGACAAGATGTTTGGAGATAGCTGACTACCGTAAAAGCAAACAAATTAGAGTTTATGATCTGATTTAGAAACCTCATGTATTACTATAATCTGCAACTCTTTAGAACATTAACGACTGAGACCAAGTAATTAAATGAGTCAGTATAAGAACAATCTTACTATATTTTAAACTACTACACACATACAAACATACCGTCACGTCTACGTTGCTTTGCGGGGTAGGCAGAGCGTTAGTGGCCTTCAGGGTCACAGCACACCACCTTTGACAAGGTTTCGAGGGTAGCGAGATTATCAACATCGGGGTGTAGTGACAGATTGTCAGCACATCGTCCACGATATACCAGTGCAGTGAAACGAAATTTCATGATTTCTTATAGAGAAACCACAGGACCTCAGATGCGTTGCTTAGATGGAGTGCGGTCTGAGGTCTGAGATGGAGTGCTTCTGCGCCAGCAATTTCACTGGCTGTTTGTGTGTGAACTAACTGTTTAGCATAAAAATTGTCTTTATGACTTACACAGTGAAGCTGTGATGATTACAGTAATACATTGTATAGTAATTCAGCCATTCTGAACAAACTAAGAGATTAACAGTTACGGTTATACAAATAATATGTACATCTTGTCACTATTTCCAACAATACTTTTCCCTATTAATTTAGACAATATACAGTGCCAATCCTAACTTGAACTAGTAAGAGATGCATAGATACATATAGATCCTTGTTAACTAACAGTGCCCACCCTTCAACTCGTATACGCATCTTAGAACGATTAATGATAACAATCTGGCGAATCGATTAGGGGAGTCAATTTTTTCAATTCAAAAAAAAAATCGCTATTCGAATTTTCCTCGTGCTCAGTCGGAATTTGCACTGGCAACACTAGTGAACTATTAAATCAAAACTGGGTACCGCCGCGACTTCTTTCCAGCGGGAACTATGCATTTTCGGGATGAAAAGCGGCCTAATATGATGACCGTGTTGTAACCTACACCAAGCCAAGTTTGATGCAATCCGATCAGTGGGTTTCGGGATGAATCTGGACATACTGTATGCATGCATGCGTACGTACGGTCACGTGACTTCGATAGACTTAATATTAGTAAAGATAAAGATAAGCTTAGAATAACAACCACAAAGAATAGGTCGTGTGTGACGCAAGGCTGCTCTGGATGGTGTAAAACTGGACAGTCTTCATGAGGCTCTCTTCATGTCAGGGAACCAGCTTGAATCAGATGAGAGTTCACTGGATTACTGGAAGGAAAAATAATTAATTAACCAAAAGAAATATTAGTCTTGTACAAGAGCGGATCTATAAATCATTATTTAAAATAGTTAATGCAAAGTTTATCTGGCCAGATGGAATTAATTGTCATTAGGATTTCCCTCATTTCAATAAAATCCAAGTTTTTATATAGAAATAGGAACTGAACGAAGTTTAACCACTAATTACCATCATCCTTAGTAAATGCAGTAAAAGCAAAATTAATTATTACAAAATTATGTCAAAAACAAAAAGGGAACACATTCTGTGAGTCAAATCTTAGACAGAGGATATTCTTGCTGAGTACTTTAGTATCTTTCCCCAAGGAAGCTATAAACATGAAACACCCAAATTGAACAATCTTCATGTTATATTATTTTACGAACGGTGGGTTTGGCTAGGTGATCAGTCACCCTTGCATTTTATAAAATAACTAGCTTTTCCCCGCAACTTCGTATGCGCAGAGGTATTGAATGTGAAGTCCCGTTTTTTTCCCGTTCCCGTGGGAATTTCGCAAAACCCTGTCTTGGCATATGCCTGCGTCATAACATCTACCTGCAAGCCAGGTTTCGGCCCGATCCGTCCAGTGGTTTGGGCTGGGCGTGGATGGATCACTGAGTCAGTCAGTCAGTCAGTCAGTCAGTCAGTCAGTCAGTCAGTCACAGTCAGTTTGAGTTTTATATATTTAGAAAAAAATGGTGAATTTACCTGAAATGTAATATAGGCTGGAATTCTTGAATATGTTAAGCTCCACGCAGTCCAATCTTGTTCAGATAAGTTGGCAGGCAAAACATAGAGAAGTTGAGTCTGAAAAGCCAGGTTAAAAGATGTTAATAATACATGTTATTATTATAATGCCATACAATAAATGCAGTCATTAAAATTTACTTAGTAAATAGTTGGTATCAAAGTAATATGTAATTAGCAATAGAAATGACCGCTAGGACAATCAGATGATCAATTCTTCAATTGGGTTTATTTTACCTAGTCCCCCGAAGGCAACAAAATACATATCTTACCTTTCTTATTAATAAAATATATCTGAAAGTTGAATGTTTATTACATCACTCTAAAATGATGCAACAGATTAGCGTGAAATTTGGCAAAGATACTTTGTGACCTAGTTATAAACACATAGACTACTTTTATTATATTTCAATGATAATTATCCATTTTACCGTGATTTAGGGAAATAGATGGCACACTGTGTCACAGTCATAGTTGAACATAGATGCAGTATTTATCAATGGATGGATGGATTCAAAACTTTGGTGTCTAATATAGAGTGACAGCTAATAGTCCCCATTCGACCCTTACGCTATTCAATACAGTAATTTTTGAGTTATGACAGCATGTAGGTACACGGTTGGGTCTAATTTAGAAAGCAAGTGTATATACACACAAATGATTCGCAGTACCAACGTTCTAGCTCATCAAACAAGTTAGAGCAGCATGTTTCAGCCGTGGCCATCTGGACAACAAATCTTCCCACCGGTATAACAATATTGATACATAATAGATTGAATAAAAACTCACCATTCCATTCAATGAAGTAATGCAAGGTACTTTAGCCGCTGACTGCAGAACGGTTGAATGTAGGGTTTGACACATGTTTATTTTATCCTGCCAGTCAAAGTATATAGTTAATTAAAACAGATGCGACCAGCAAGTCAAAACTGAAAGTAAATGATATTCACATGGGAAATCATAATGATATTCATAATAGCAATTGCAAATCAAATACAGGTATCTGTCAATGTACGAAGACATTGATCTAAAACTAGTAAGTCTGTCTGAAGCTATATTTACCAATGTTCATGGAAACCCTAACCTATATTGTTATAAGTATTATGAGTGTTTACCTGTATTATTAGTTCTCACTTTCATAAACAGTATACTAAAGAAAAACCCCAACCAACACACGTTCCGAAGAGATAGTTATTTCACACGACATGATGCTTTGCAGAGAATTTAAGGTCTCACATTAAACAAACGTCGTCATGCCAAATGCCAAGCGTCCATTTTGTGGGATCGTTGAAGCGAAGCTAGCGTCATCACTTCGTTGAGCTGGAAATTAGTAAAGAATTCAAGCACGTACACACGAAAACGAATAACGAGCGTTGTAAATTTACAAGTAATAGTGAAAAGGAAAATAGCTTAGGCATTTAATTCTTTTGGTCGGCGTCAATGCACAGAGGCCCGGTGCACTTTAACCAGTATGAATTTACCATGGATTTACCTTGCAATTTGACAGTTAGACAAATATGGTTTCAACAAAAACTTCAGAGTTACTTCTTTTCTGAGTTCGTACACAAAGAGTACACTGAATAATTCTGTTCGTAGGGAAAAGGGGAATGATCCGCACAAACTACTTAGAGATGATCAGTAAATTATGGAACGAAGTGTCGACCGACGCCATTTTATTCTTATTTAGAGCCAGCGCACACGAGTGTCATAAACGACTAAGGAAGCGCGCCCGCGGGTGACTTTTGTTACTATGGAAAAAGAAAAGAGGTTTCTCTCATCACAAAGGTCACGTCTACATCTCATCATCATGGACGCATCACCATACTTTCCTTGTACTTGAACGAGTAACGAAACTGTCGCCTGTGGCGGAAGTTTCCCGTGGGCGCACTCTCTAAAAGAGTTCACAAGGAGGGTGCGTTCCGGTTTGCGCCCGAAGCGCTCACAGCGTTCACAACGCTTACGACGAGCCCAGAATCGCAGCCAAAGCGCTGTGAGGGTGACTTAGGAAGGACCAAGCAATTAAGGGTCGTCTGTAGAGCCCTATAGACGAAACGACCACAGATTACTAATACTGGTGACGTCAACGGGCAACCAATAGCCACACAAAGACAAGCTGGTTGAGTTAGAACGAACTATAAACATTGGAAAAGACAAAGGAAATAAAAATAATGTATCTTTTTCTGCTTTCAATAATAGATAAACCACTAACGCGGGAAGACTTAAATGCCAAAATTATTGATTGTTATATCGCACCACCGTCGCGTCGAAATAAACTACATTAAAAAAAAAAAAAACGAAAGAAAGAACAGCTCAATCATGACGGTAGGAGGACACCAAATAACCGGTAATTATTACACATTTCGAATTTATAAGCAACTTTGCAAGTGGGGTTGTCTGTAGTGCCCTTTACAACTGTCGACACAGACTACAGGGAAACTACTACTGGCGGTCAACAATAATCATGGACCACTTAAACTAAACACACATAAAAGGACGCACAAGGGACGCACATTGTCAGAGTTTTATGTTGGAGGTTTCTGAAATGCCGCGTGCACACCGGACTAGTGAGGGCCGGCGAATGTTGGCTCCGCATGTGTGATTGCCTTCGTTGAGACGTCCACATAGATTCGGCGTGATCGCAAACGATCTTTGGCACCTAATTCCTGCTTTCGTCCCCAATGTCCAAATTAATGTGACCATAGGCCATGACGAAATCATAAATACTTAAGTAATTGCCAGTTTTATATATCAATCACGTTAGCCAAGACAAGAAAAATTAAGGAAAGTTGAGATGGTGGACAACCACATATTTCAAAAATGGAAATGTGTATAGTAGAAGTTTAATGATTGCAGTCTTACACGTAGAAAAGAATATGGTCTATTTGTCAATTTTAGATACATGTCTTCTCTATATTCTGAATAGTTGTTTATTAATGTTAGATTGAAAATATCATAGAAAGATACAAATTATCGTAATTCGGACCGTTCGTTCGTTGGCGCGGTGTGTAAGCGGCAAAAGTGTGCGCCTGCACCGAACTGAAGGAAGCTAGAGAAGCGAATTGAAATCGTTTGCAAGACTGCCTACACATCGCAATAATTTTGAATAAATGTTGTTTGTATGTGGTTGTGAACAAAATTATTAATAATTACTATATGGATTAAATTTTAAAACGTTTCTTCAGTCGTACTATTTAAATTAGAACTATAATGAAAATCAAGAGGTTGTACGAAATTGAAAGTTGAATTGTTTTTCGTAAAGATGTCAATGTCATTGTCACTGTCAGTCAGCTAACTAGCCGGTAATGGCAAAGATAGAAAATATATATTTCCGAAGTCTTTTAAAAGACTATTTAAGTCGATTTTATTGAATGTTGGTGTAGTGTTGTTTAACTTTAGTTTGTTACATGTAGTCGTTACATTTGCGTTACGTTATGTGTAGCCCGTGTGGTGAAAGTGAATTATAACCTAGTGTTTTTATAATAAACAATCTCTAAGTGAAACATTTAATGAAACTACAAGTGAACAATTTCAGGATTAGTGCTCATAGGTAACTTCTATGCTATCTAATAAGAAAAATGTGATGATTTACATTATTGAAGACACCCCGCGAATTGCAAATCAAAATTAACCCTGTGGCACTTTTGTATTTATGGGCGATTAATAAAGGAATTATGGTATGTATTGAATGAATACTTCTATTTTTTTTTTTAAATATTTTTTAATGCCGAACAGAGAAAATATAAGGATATCAATAGGTCATTGAACAATGTTGGAGTAAGGTTCATTTTCCTAAAAAGGGACTTAAATTGTTTACATAAGTACTATAGATTTGTTCATATATGAATTCGGCCGTTTCTTAAATAGGTACATTCTAAATGAAGAGTATAAAAGTGGATGATTAGACTTAAATTACCATAGTTCAAAAGGCAAGCTATGTAGTTACTGATCTAATAATAATAATATCTTGGGACATTTCACACAAGTTGACCTGGCTCAAGCTAGGCAAAGCTTGTACTGTGGGTGCTGGACAGCGATATAAATGCTTGTATCGGTAAATACATATAATAATGCTTGACCTCTGTCACTCGGATTCAGGCATTTGTGTTCATCGCACAGGTTCGCCCTAGTGGAAATTGTACCCACAAATGGTGGAGCGGAGAGCAGGGTCACTGCCGGCTGGGCCAAGCCTGTCATCAAATAGTATAAATAAGGTAGTAAAATTAATGCCAATAGGGGAATTATTAGATCTGGAGACTTTAACTGATGGGATAGTTATATCATGTAGAATTTTCCTCCAGAATGGTCCTATTTTCACAGATAATTGTAGCATATTGTCCCTAGATGACAAATCTTACTAGCTAACTGAGTTGTGATAAAATATATTAACAAGCCCCGACTCAAAGGTCGCTTTTCTGTTTTATTTTTGTTGTTTTGTACTACTGTGTTTGTACAATAAAGGGTTACTTAGTTACTTTACTTACAAGTTAGAAAAAAAAAGGGAGAGATTGTTGAATTTAATTATTTATTTCACTGAAGAATTCTTAGAAGTACATATTTTCTTTACCTTTTGACTCCTCTTACACTTTGAAAACAGTACAATTACATCTATTGACTAGGGACCTTAGTCAAGTCCACCATAAGTAAGATTGGGGAGGGCAGTCCATAGACTTTTAAAATTTTAACGCTTAAGAAAAAAAATAAAAGATGATTCAATACAATCAATCGAAGACAAAGTTCTTCAAGTATCTTACTCAGGATTAATTTTAGGATTCTTGCTAATATTGACCAACGAGTCTCATGTAAATCTTATTCTGTAGAGTAAAAAGTCTTTACATTAATACCCATATGTATATTGGAGGTTTGTAATTTGTTAGGTTAAGTATGCATCAATACTCCCCAGGAAAAAAGGGGGGTTATGATTGACATGGTCGGAACAAACATCAATTAGAATTGCCATTTTCAAAATATAAATTATTAACAATGGATCCACACCCTGTATATAATAAGATACCGAATGGGTTTAAAATTATAGAAAATGATAAACTATTCAGTTACAAGTTGAAGAATATTTTAATTAGCAAAAGTTATTACGGCTTACAAAAAAAGATGTACTAGCTGACCCAGCGGACTTCGTACCGCCTTGTTTTTTTTTTTTTTGGAGTGAGTATGGAAAAGAGTTTGCGTCCTATTCTCGGACCTACTGAACATGCACACTAGATTTCATGGGAATCGGTCGAGCCGTCTTGGAGGGGTTTGGTTGCAGGCCCTGTGACGCGAGTATTTTATATATTAAGGTTGATTTAAATAAGTATGTAAGATTGACTATACATTTTTTTTAAATATAATCACATACATAAGTACCTATTTTAATTTTAGCGCATAATAATAATAATTACAGCCATTTATTTCCAAAAGAGTAAATTGTACATGATTTTAAATTTACAGTTCATTTAGTGATGTTAGTAAAATATATATTAAAATTACTTCACTCACATGCATTATTAATTCTTATTTATATTACATATTATAGCGCATAATATGTTTATGGAAATAAGTAGTAACGGTTAATATTCTCAAGTGCCTTTATAGGGTATCAAATGTCTAACCCTTACCTTATACAACGTTTGATATAATCGTGTGATCACAATAAATAATGAAATTGAATTAAAAAGTTATTAAAGGTTAACATTGGAAAAAAAGGTATGATATTCATAAAAATAATCATTTACAAGCAAAATCATTTAAATTTTCCTTTACAAGAAGGTTTCCTGTACATAACATTCCTTGTCTTCTTTGAGAAAAAAAATCTACTTTCTCTCAAAATCTTTTCCCTAGGGATTTGGACTTATTCATTTCACGAATCCTACCATATTCATTCAATTAACAACTCCAAGGGGGGTGAATGTAACGGAACACATATATACATGCACTAGCTGACCTCGCGGGCTCCGTATTACCTTAGATTTTTTTTTTTGTTGTTTGAAATAATAGCTACAAGAATAGGAAACATATTCTCAAATCTACTGAGTGTACGCTTCGGATTTCATAGGAATCGGACGAGCCGGTTAGAGGAGTTTAATTGCACACTGTGGCGTGAGAGTTTTATATATTAGATATCTATATACAAATCTGATACAATTCTAGAGGTTTCTGGTTGTGTTGACATACCTTGTCTCATGTACTGTATTTAGGAAGTGCGACTTGAGGACACATTTAGGGGCAGTCCGTTTAGAGAACTTACTACAATTTGATGGGATATCGAATGCTCTTACGACAACACCAAAATAGATAGCCTTGTATCCTGTTCATACTGGTGGGGTACTGAAACAATAATATTACAAGTATAAATGGATGCGTTTAAATTCAGTACTACTACTATTACTACTGCAGCCTGTTTGCGTTCCGCTGCTGGGCGCAGACCTCCTCTCATCACGAGAGGGTCCCTCTCGTGATGAAGTTCAGTACATATAAATAAAATCCTATATAGTTGTTGAAATATATTAATGGAAATTATGGATAATTTCAGTATGGAAATCTAAACTTGAATGTTTTATTATGTAGTCTACTTACAAGTAAGCCTAAAACAGTTTATAAAACTGTTGTAGTCTAATTAGATTTTGATCATTGGATTCATTCGGATTAGAACAACTTGTTGGTTGCTGGCCAACAGTGTAATTTTCCATATAAGAGGAGCGTTCACTGGCCGACCTTTGATGAATCATGAATTTATTGACATCTTGAGCCTCCACAACTGCTTCGGATTTGGGATTCAATTTATCAGCCTTGGTTGAATCTAGAATAGGGAGGTCATTATAATCATTGGTTACATTGTGTTCAAGAACACAGTATTATCGCCTTTTAAGGATCTTACCATATTTTTTGATTGTATAAACCTTGGGTTTGTGATTGGGATACAAGTTGGTAGTAATCATTGACAGATTCAATGAACAAAGGTTTGACAGATGTCAGACCAATTTACGTTCGGAAATAGAAATGGCCAAGCGCGACTCATAATTTTAAGGTCGTCAATGTGGATAACTAAATAATTTGTTATATTCATTGAGAAGAGTTTTAAAAAAAATGAGAGGTAAATTAATATATTACATAAACTGAGTTAATAAGATTCATACACATAGTGCATGCATGCCACGCATGCATGCATACGGGCCCGCAGGTTTAGTTAGAAAAACGTCTGATAAAAGGTTGGATGCAAGGTGCATCTATGCTGGCCTAAGAAGCTGCTATACAGAGAGAGATAGCTGCTATGCTGATGAAAGAAGCATCTATACTAGGTGGAATGGCATCTATACTACCTTAAATTGCTGCTATACTAGAGTAAAATCCCATCGGGATTGTTAGAAAAAGCTGCTATACTGGCAAAAGAAGCTGCTATACTGGCAAAGAAAGCTGCTATACTGGCAAAAGAAGCTGCTATACCGACTTAAATCGCATCTATGCTGACACAAATCGCATTTATACCTTATGAAATTGCACCAAAACAGAGGTGGTAGGGACTATTTGGCCGGGAAGGGGAAAAGTTATAAAAGGAGAGACAATGGCGGGGTCAAGGCTTTTTTCGTTAAGACTTTTGGAGGCGAAGGTGCTCCCAGTTAGAATAACTAGATTCAGTTAAGTTGGTTTGAAGTGATAGTGGGACGATTGGGACATTATCGGTGAGTATTGCCTCCTGTCCCTGATTAGGTCTTCGTGCACAAAGATACTTACACTTTCACACAAATTACTTACACATTTCAAATTCCTCCTGCCGGGACAAGACTCCTAGATCCTCAGAATTAATCTGGGCTAGCGGTTGAGTCTGGTCGCTAGACGGCAGGGTTCCTGTAATTGACTCACTTTTATCCCAATACCTATATACAAGTGCAGTCGCCTAACGGTGTCAAAGATTGTACTTGGCTTAACGTCGCAAGGCGGTGTGGATCTTCGGACGGGTCCGCCAACGTTCTTTTCAGAACGTTGAAACAGTTCGGCCATGCGCTGGTTCTGGGAGGAGGAGTCTGGGGGCCTTCATGCAAGGTATGGAGCGTCGGATACTGGCCTGCCGAGCTGCGGGACTCCCCCAGTATCCGGCCAAAAAACCCCAATAGGCTCCGAATCCAATCCCAGGGGGCTCCTACCTTCCTTATCCTTATTCCTATTCTCACTCTGGCTCCCCATAATTTAGGAACCCAGAGTGGGCTGTTAGGGCGTCTTAGGGCTAGGGAGGCAGGGTGTGCATGCGGCTAATGTTCTTTACTGTGATAGGAATTAGGATATCAATAGGATGTGCATGTGTGTATTTAAGTTGTGTTAATTAAACTGTGTTTATTTGATTTGTTAATTTATGTGTGCATGCTTAATAACAACCGGTAATTCCAAGTCTAGATAATTTCATGAGATAATATTTAAATTCAGTTAAACTACTTAAAACCAAATTGTCTATATTTATTACAAATTATGTCTGAATTAACATGGTTGTTATTTAGAACTATTTTGGTAACTCAGCGAAACCTTCGTTTCGTTGTGTTGCTGGCATTGTTCATTTCAATTAATAAATTCTACAATTTTATACGCGATAAACTAGTAGAGTCAAACATCCTATGCCCGTGCACTAGGGTAGTAACACATCGAAGCCTTGTTTCGATGAGTTGCATACATCATTCATATCATTCATTAGAATCTAGGTTGTCTAGATACACGGTAAATCATTAGAGCCATTCACCCTTTTCCCGAACATTAGGGTGGTAACACAACGAAACCTTTGTTTCGTTGCGTTATATACAAAGATCGGTTCTATCTTGAAATTTCCCATTTAATTCCGCGATCATTTAATAAACTCATTTTCGCCTGAGCCCGAGCATTATAGTGGTAACATAACGATGCCTTATTCGTTACGTTGCACAAGATCACTTGACCCGTGTCACGGTAGCGTGCAGGTTTCCTCGCGATCGGCACCTAACAAACACTATATTACACAACCGTACTGATATAGTGGCAACCTCACGAGGCCTTTGTCTCGTTACGTTGCATTAGTACTACGAAATATGCTAGATGAGTTATATTAACCACTATACCTGAGTAAATTGTGCTGGGGGGGGGGGGGTCCTGACTGTGAAGAAACGTAATGTTCAGTGTTGAATAATAATAAAATTGAATGCAATGTATTACAATATGAACTAATAAATAAAACTATATTTTCCATCTATTATTTCTCACCCCTGACCTGAAATAAAGAGCTTTATGCATATGAAACATTTACCCTGGTTATTTAATTTAGAACATCAACTCTTACTTTAGCGTTGTGTTCTAACGTTGAGTTCTTCCCTTACTTCCTTTAACATTAAGATCTAGGGAAACTGCAGGTAAGCTTGAATTCCTTATGTGATGATTATCATTATTATGTGTTTATTTGCGACCATGACTTTCCTTTGAATTAACAATATAGGTACAAAGAATAATTGTCATTTAATAAACTGTGTTTGTGACCACAATCTTAAATAGGCACCGCAAATAAAATAAAAGTAATTCCATAATTCACTAATTATAATAAGTACTAAACAGGTTACCGGGAAAAGATAAAGTGTATTCAAAATATAATATTGTGTAATTTAGTTGCTGTCCGACATCCTATCTAAAGTACATAACACTAGTCTCATGTTTAGAATACATAATCGGTTCAACATTAGTTCTCCTAGTTTCACGTTTACCCGGTAGATGTCGCAGTTCGACGGATATTGTTCCATGGGGTTTAGATAAAATATAACTAACTGCATTCACCCTCTGTTTCTCTGTACACTAGTAGAGGTTAGAAGATGTAGTACTATTACACGACTGACAGACACGAAATCACATCTTAATTCAAATCCTTCCAGGATACATGGACTCCAATGATTATCTATTAATATTTGATTAAGATCATTCAATTAGAATGATCAGTCCGTGGAATGGTATTGGAACTTTTCGATCACACTCAGAGGTTTTATTTTATATTTAAATGTTGGGTTCGGTTTATGACAATCGCGACCCTGTCTGAGTGTGTTCAATGGCTCAATACAACACGATCTTGGATCTACTTTAGTGAATAGAGGACCATCCAAACTGTATAATTGGGCTGGGGAACTTTACCACTGCGAGACCAGATTATAGAGTTTATAAAGTACTATGAATAGATAATCAGTGAACAGATGAATCCTTTAATTCTAAACTAGTGCAGAGGGGTTCCTGTTTAATTTTATAAAGCTACTTTTTAAAAAACTTCCATCATCCAACATCATCATCAATCATCATCATCAGCATCATCATCATCATTTCAGTCGGTAGGCGTCCGACGCTGGACGTGGGCTTCTCCCAGGGTTCGCCGCTCGGTTCGGTCTGGTGCCGCCCGTGTCCACCGCGTTCCCGCGACCTTTGCACGGTCGTCGCTCCATCTTGTTGGGCCTTCGCGGAAGCTGCTTCAGAGCTTACTGGCCCTATCGACCATTAAATTAAATATATTGGGTATAATTTATTTATATACACGCATAGACTTTAATAAATACAATAAAGATAGTAAATTTCATCAACATCATACGACCGTAGGAAGCCTGTTGTTGACCGCTCCTTTCTTTCTCTAATCAAACAGACCCGGAACTTTACTATGAGAACATCGCGAATCTTTCACAACCATGTTATAATAATTATAAATAACATTCAACTGAAATATAAGTTCATTCACATAATCTCCTGACTGACCATGGCATTACCTTCCGACTTAAAACAATTCAATCAACTACATAATGACTGTTGACGATGACTGAATATGACTTCCTACACATCAAGACAAAATCTTCGGTTTTCACTTCAATCTGCTTTGCAGTTATGTATCACCACATAGTAAGTTTAGAATCAGAATATATGCTACGTGAGTAATTGGTACACTAGAGAGCAAGCTCATTGATTATTTGTCTAAATCATCCAACTAGTGGGTGGTTCCCAAGCTTAGCCGTGACTGCCTTTTCGATCGCACTCAGGGTTTTGTTTTTATATTTAGATGTTGGGTTCGGTCTGTGATAATCGAAACCCGCCTGAGTGCATTCATTGGTCCAATACAACACGACCTTGAATACTACCATAGTGAATATGGGACCATCCAAACTGTATAATTGGACTGGGGCATTTCATCCTAAGTGAAGGTTGACTTCGGTCAGAACCTCCTAGAAAGCAATACATTGTCGGATTTGCGTTCCCTGACTAAGACGAGGGTAGATTAAGATTGCGCCCTCGTAGTTTGAGGCTGTGGAAAAGAGGACCCAAACTAAGGTCTGTGGAAAAGAGGATAGAAGGAGGCTCTTATTGTATCCTAAATCTCTGTTATAACTCATACCTACAATGAATTCCTCATAGGAGGTTAATCAATTTATTAATAAAGTTCACCAAATACTCATGTCGTATATAAAGGGTCACTTGGGATGAGTATAACAGACTGACTCCCCGACTATGACCAGTATAAAAACCAACAGGTTAAATGGGGTTAGCATTTGTTGCTTGTCTGTTGGCTGGAGAGGTGCCCAGTCTAGGTTGAGCCTCACAGGGACCACGCGAATGGATGGTTGTGACTCGTTTCTAGTGTCGATCTGATATAATTGAAAGGGACTAGCACTGCAGTCACGGTGGTTAACCTAGGAGGTGCGTGGTCCTTCTCCCTCCACTTTTTAAACACTAAAGAGGAGGGGGAGCCTAAATTAGATGTCCTCTTCTCTTATTAACGACCTTTGAATATTAGACGGCTATCATACGACAAGATCTCTGACCCATTCGTTTGACTAAGTATTCTCTAACGAATGACTGTAACCCTACACATTATTATTATTTTAATCTTTCCTCACTCGTGTCTTACCGTAAGCTGAGTAATAAACTATAAATTGTATAACCATTATCCGCTAAATTTTGACGTTTATTCGTTAAACAGTCTTTTCTTAAATAAATTCAAGGAAATAACAGATTTAAAACCCACTGTAAACTCACTATGGCTCTGAAAGAATCGGGTGCTTTCGGTACAACTAAGGGGTCCTACCAAATTTCATCACTAGGCGTTCACGCTGGCCAAATTATTAAATTTATTTATCTATTACTTTGGGTTAGGACCTTACAAAGTGGTGCCTCAGGGACCAGGATAACCTGGGTTACTACGGGCTTTATTTAAGTGGCTTCGGCCACAAAGTGGTATCGTTGAAAATGGCAGAGATATATGTGGGTTTACATCGTGGGTATAATTATTTCAATAAATTAATTACAGATATCAAGATTTAATATTGATATTTCTAGTTCAGACAAGTCCCTTCAATAACGTACTAATACTGGTAAAATGTCCAGGAGGAAAGGGTAATCGATTGTGAACGATCAATCTATTGATCAAGAAATAGGATTTAGCTATACACTGAGTTCTTAGACTTGCAGCGGTGACGCTTCGTTACGTAGTTTGCGCATGTAACAGCGCCATCTATTGGAAAACTATGGAATTAGAAGTATGTATTCGAATTCCTTGCTAATTACTCAGACTTTGGACACATACGGTAGTTTATGGACTATTATAAAACGCTTTCCACGGATGTTCAGATCTAGATATGGGTTAAGAGACATGTAGTCAGGGGGGTGGGTACGAGATGAGTATAGAAATAATACTCTACGAAACGTGTTGACTGGGGGGTGTATACAAGATGAATATAGAGATATTAGTTTACTAAGCGTGTTCTCGGGGGGGTGTGTACAAGATAAGGACAGAAATATTAGTTTTCGACATGTGTTATCTGGGGGGTGCATACACGACAAATATGGCTTAGAACTCGTTTCACAGACATAGGGAGACGAAACTCCAAGATTCCGGGGGGGTGGCAAATTGTATCAAGTAGAACAGATACAACCAAAATTTTAACTGATACATGAAGTGAGGAATGTTCGAGATCCCTTATGTTCATATACATAGTTAACATTCGTTAAGTAAGGAATTATAAACGTTATGCGTTTAAATTCGAAAGGATAAGGTCCATAATATTGTATTTACTCATTCGGATATACATATTAATTATAAACTCTGATTTTACCTTTTCCTTTACACCTTTTGTTAGAAGTAGACTATTATCAGTCAGGGAGATCTCTTTAGAAAAAAAAATAGTGACAAGATGTTTGGAGATAGCTGACTACCGTAAAAGCAAACAAATTAGAGTTTATGATCTGATTTAGAAACCTCATGTATTACTATAATCTGCAACTCTTTAGAACATTAACGACTGAGACCAAGTAATTAAATGAGTCAGTATAAGAACAATCTTACTATATTTTAAACTACTACACACATACAAACATACCGTCACGTCTACGTTGCTTTGCGGGGTAGGCAGAGCGTTAGTGGCCTTCAGGGTCACAGCACACCACCTTTGACAAGGTTTCGAGGGTAGCGAGATTATCAACATCGGGGTGTAGTGACAGATTGTCAGCACATCGTCCACGATATACCAGTGCAGTGAAACGAAATTTCATGATTTCTTATAGAGAAACCACAGGACCTCAGATGCGTTGCTTAGATGGAGTGCGGTCTGAGGTCTGAGATGGAGTGCTTCTGCGCCAGCAATTTCACTGGCTGTTTGTGTGTGAACTAACTGTTTAGCATAAAAATTGTCTTTATGACTTACACAGTGAAGCTGTGATGATTACAGTAATACATTGTATAGTAATTCAGCCATTCTGAACAAACTAAGAGATTAACAGTTACGGTTATACAAATAATATGTACATCTTGTCACTATTTCCAACAATACTTTTCCCTATTAATTTAGACAATATACAGTGCCAATCCTAACTTGAACTAGTAAGAGATGCATAGATACATATAGATCCTTGTTAACTAACAGTGCCCACCCTTCAACTCGTATACGCATCTTAGAACGATTAATGATAACAATCTGGCGAATCGATTAGGGGAGTCAATTTTTTCAATTCAAAAAAAAAATCGCTATTCGAATTTTCCTCGTGCTCAGTCGGAATTTGCACTGGCAACACTAGTGAACTATTAAATCAAAACTGGGTACCGCCGCGACTTCTTTCCAGCGGGAACTATGCATTTTCGGGATGAAAAGCGGCCTAATATGATGACCGTGTTGTAACCTACACCAAGCCAAGTTTGATGCAATCCGATCAGTGGGTTTCGGGATGAATCTGGACATACTGTATGCATGCATGCGTACGTACGGTCACGTGACTTCGATAGACTTAATATTAGTAAAGATAAAGATAAGCTTAGAATAACAACCACAAAGAATAGGTCGTGTGTGACGCAAGGCTGCTCTGGATGGTGTAAAACTGGACAGTCTTCATGAGGCTCTCTTCATGTCAGGGAACCAGCTTGAATCAGATGAGAGTTCACTGGATTACTGGAAGGAAAAATAATTAATTAACCAAAAGAAATATTAGTCTTGTACAAGAGCGGATCTATAAATCATTATTTAAAATAGTTAATGCAAAGTTTATCTGGCCAGATGGAATTAATTGTCATTAGGATTTCCCTCATTTCAATAAAATCCAAGTTTTTATATAGAAATAGGAACTGAACGAAGTTTAACCACTAATTACCATCATCCTTAGTAAATGCAGTAAAAGCAAAATTAATTATTACAAAATTATGTCAAAAACAAAAAGGGAACACATTCTGTGAGTCAAATCTTAGACAGAGGATATTCTTGCTGAGTACTTTAGTATCTTTCCCCAAGGAAGCTATAAACATGAAACACCCAAATTGAACAATCTTCATGTTATATTATTTTACGAACGGTGGGTTTGGCTAGGTGATCAGTCACCCTTGCATTTTATAAAATAACTAGCTTTTCCCCGCAACTTCGTATGCGCAGAGGTATTGAATGTGAAGTCCCGTTTTTTTCCCGTTCCCGTGGGAATTTCGCAAAACCCTGTCTTGGCATATGCCTGCGTCATAACATCTACCTGCAAGCCAGGTTTCGGCCCGATCCGTCCAGTGGTTTGGGCTGGGCGTGGATGGATCACTGAGTCAGTCAGTCAGTCAGTCAGTCAGTCAGTCAGTCAGTCAGTCACAGTCAGTTTGAGTTTTATATATTTAGAAAAAAATGGTGAATTTACCTGAAATGTAATATAGGCTGGAATTCTTGAATATGTTAAGCTCCACGCAGTCCAATCTTGTTCAGATAAGTTGGCAGGCAAAACATAGAGAAGTTGAGTCTGAAAAGCCAGGTTAAAAGATGTTAATAATACATGTTATTATTATAATGCCATACAATAAATGCAGTCATTAAAATTTACTTAGTAAATAGTTGGTATCAAAGTAATATGTAATTAGCAATAGAAATGACCGCTAGGACAATCAGATGATCAATTCTTCAATTGGGTTTATTTTACCTAGTCCCCCGAAGGCAACAAAATACATATCTTACCTTTCTTATTAATAAAATATATCTGAAAGTTGAATGTTTATTACATCACTCTAAAATGATGCAACAGATTAGCGTGAAATTTGGCAAAGATACTTTGTGACCTAGTTATAAACACATAGACTACTTTTATTATATTTCAATGATAATTATCCATTTTACCGTGATTTAGGGAAATAGATGGCACACTGTGTCACAGTCATAGTTGAACATAGATGCAGTATTTATCAATGGATGGATGGATTCAAAACTTTGGTGTCTAATATAGAGTGACAGCTAATAGTCCCCATTCGACCCTTACGCTATTCAATACAGTAATTTTTGAGTTATGACAGCATGTAGGTACACGGTTGGGTCTAATTTAGAAAGCAAGTGTATATACACACAAATGATTCACAGTACCAACGTTCTAGCTCATCAAACAAGTTAGAGCAGCATGTTTCAGCCGTGGCCATCTGGACAACAAATCTTCCCACCGGTATAACAATATTGATACATAATAGATTGAATAAAAACTCACCATTCCATTCAATGAAGTAATGCAAGGTACTTTAGCCGCTGACTGCAGAACGGTTGAATGTAGGGTTTGACACATGTTTATTTTATCCTGCCAGTCAAAGTATATAGTTAATTAAAACAGATGCGACCAGCAAGTCAAAACTGAAAGTAAATGATATTCACATGGGAAATCATAATGATATTCATAATAGCAATTGCAAATCAAATACAGGTATCTGTCAATGTACGAAGACATTGATCTAAAACTAGTAAGTCTGTCTGAAGCTATATTTACCAATGTTCATGGAAACCCTAACCTATATTGTTATAAGTATTATGAGTGTTTACCTGTATTATTAGTTCTCACTTTCATAAACAGTATACTAAAGAAAAACCCCAACCAACACACGTTCCGAAGAGATAGTTATTTCACACGACATGATGCTTTGCAGAGAATTTAAGGTCTCACATTAAACAAACGTCGTCATGCCAAATGCCAAGCGTCCATTTTGTGGGATCGTTGAAGCGAAGCTAGCGTCATCACTTCGTTGAGCTGGAAATTAGTAAAGAATTCAAGCACGTACACACGAAAACGAATAACGAGCGTTGTAAATTTACAAGTAATAGTGAAAAGGAAAATAGCTTAGGCATTTAATTCTTTTGGTCGGCGTCAATGCACAGAGGCCCGGTGCACTTTAACCAGTATGAATTTACCATGGATTTACCTTGCAATTTGACAGTTAGACAAATATGGTTTCAACAAAAACTTCAGAGTTACTTCTTTTCTGAGTTCGTACACAAAGAGTACACTGAATAATTCTGTTCGTAGGGAAAAGGGGAATGATCCGCACAAACTACTTAGAGATGATCAGTAAATTATGGAACGAAGTGTCGACCGACGCCATTTTATTCTTATTTAGAGCCAGCGCACACGAGTGTCATAATCGACTAAGGAAGGGCGCCCGCGGGTGACTTTTGTTACTATGGAAAAAGAAAAGAGGTTTCTCTCATCACAAAGGTCACGTCTACATCTCATCATCATGGACGCATCACCATACTTTCCTTGTACTTGAACGAGTAACGAAACTGTCGCCTGTGGCGGAAGTTTCCCGTGGGCGCACTCTCTAAAAGAGTTCACAAGGAGGGTGCGTTCCGGTTTGCGCCCGAAGCGCTCACAGCGTTCACAACGCTTACGACGAGCCCAGAATCGCAGCCAAAGCGCTGTGAGGGTGACTTAGGAAGGACCAAGCAATTAAGGGTCGTCTGTAGAGCCCTATAGACGAAACGACCACAGATTACTAATACTGGTGACGTCAACGGGCAACCAATAGCCACACAAAGACAAGCTGGTTGAGTTAGAACGAACTATAAACATTGGAAAAGACAAAGGAAATAAAAATAATGTATCTTTTTCTGCTTTCAATAATAGATAAACCACTAACGCGGGAAGACTTAAATGCCAAAATTATTGATTGTTATATCGCACCACCGTCGCGTCGAAATAAACTACATTAAAAAAAAAAAAAACGAAAGAAAGAACAGCTCAATCATGACGGTAGGAGGACACCAAATAACCGGTAATTATTACACATTTCGAATTTATAAGCAACTTTGCAAGTGGGGTTGTCTGTAGTGCCCTTTACAACTGTCGACACAGACTACAGGGAAACTACTACTGGCGGTCAACAATAATCATGGACCACTTAAACTAAACACACATAAAAGGACGCACAAGGGACGCACATTGTCAGAGTTTTATGTTGGAGGTTTCTGAAATGCCGCGTGCACACCGGACTAGTGAGGGCCGGCGAATGTTGGCTCCGCATGTGTGATTGCCTTCGTTGAGACGTCCACATAGATTCGGCGTGATCGCAAACGATCTTTGGCACCTAATTCCTGCTTTCGTCCCCAATGTCCAAATTAATGTGACCATAGGCCATGACGAAATCATAAATACTTAAGTAATTGCCAGTTTTATATATCAATCACGTTAGCCAAGACAAGAAAAATTAAGGAAAGTTGAGATGGTGGACAACCACATATTTCAAAAATGGAAATGTGTATAGTAGAAGTTTAATGATTGCAGTCTTACACGTAGAAAAGAATATGGTCTATTTGTCAATTTTAGATACATGTCTTCTCTATATTCTGAATAGTTGTTTATTAATGTTAGATTGAAAATATCATAGAAAGATACAAATTATCGTAATTCGGACCGTTCGTTCGTTGGCGCGGTGTGTAAGCGGCAAAAGTGTGCGCCTGCACCGAACTGAAGGAAGCTAGAGAAGCGAATTGAAATCGTTTGCAAGACTGCCTACACATCGCAATAATTTTGAATAAATGTTGTTTGTATGTGGTTGTGAACAAAATTATTAATAATTACTATATGGATTAAATTTTAAAACGTTTCTTCAGTCGTACTATTTAAATTAGAACTATAATGAAAATCAAGAGGTTGTACGAAATTGAAAGTTGAATTGTTTTTCGTAAAGATGTCAATGTCATTGTCACTGTCAGTCAGCTAACTAGCCGGTAATGGCAAAGATAGAAAATATATATTTCCGAAGTCTTTTAAAAGACTATTTAAGTCGATTTTATTGAATGTTGGTGTAGTGTTGTTTAACTTTAGTTTGTTACATGTAGTCGTTACATTTGCGTTACGTTATGTGTAGCCCGTGTGGTGAAAGTGAATTATAACCTAGTGTTTTTATAATAAACAATCTCTAAGTGAAACATTTAATGAAACTACAAGTGAACAATTTCAGGATTAGTGCTCATAGGTAACTTCTATGCTATCTAATAAGAAAAATGTGATGATTTACATTATTGAAGACACCCCGCGAATTGCAAATCAAAATTAACCCTGTGGCACTTTTGTATTTATGGGCGATTAATAAAGGAATTATGGTATGTATTGAATGAATACTTCTATTTTTTTTTTTAAATATTTTTTAATGCCGAACAGAGAAAATATAAGGATATCAATAGGTCATTGAACAATGTTGGAGTAAGGTTCATTTTCCTAAAAAGGGACTTAAATTGTTTACATAAGTACTATAGATTTGTTCATATATGAATTCGGCCGTTTCTTAAATAGGTACATTCTAAATGAAGAGTATAAAAGTGGATGATTAGACTTAAATTACCATAGTTCAAAAGGCAAGCTATGTAGTTACTGATCTAATAATAATAATATCTTGGGACATTTCACACAAGTTGACCTGGCTCAAGCTAGGCAAAGCTTGTACTGTGGGTGCTGGACAGCGATATAAATGCTTGTATCGGTAAATACATATAATAATGCTTGACCTCTGTCACTCGGATTCAGGCATTTGTGTTCATCGCACAGGTTCGCCCTAGTGGAAATTGTACCCACAAATGGTGGAGCGGAGAGCAGGGTCACTGCCGGCTGGGCCAAGCCTGTCATCAAATAGTATAAATAAGGTAGTAAAATTAATGCCAATAGGGGAATTATTAGATCTGGAGACTTTAACTGATGGGATAGTTATATCATGTAGAATTTTCCTCCAGAATGGTCCTATTTTCACAGATAATTGTAGCATATTGTCCCTAGATGACAAATCTTACTAGCTAACTGAGTTGTGATAAAATATATTAACAAGCCCCGACTCAAAGGTCGCTTTTCTGTTTTATTTTTGTTGTTTTGTACTACTGTGTTTGTACAATAAAGGGTTACTTAGTTACTTTACTTACAAGTTAGAAAAAAAAAGGGAGAGATTGTTGAATTTAATTATTTATTTCACTGAAGAATTCTTAGAAGTACATATTTTCTTTACCTTTTGACTCCTCTTACACTTTGAAAACAGTACAATTACATCTATTGACTAGGGACCTTAGTCAAGTCCACCATAAGTAAGATTGGGGAGGGCAGTCCATAGACTTTTAAAATTTTAACGCTTAAGAAAAAAAATAAAAGATGATTCAATACAATCAATCGAAGACAAAGTTCTTCAAGTATCTTACTCAGGATTAATTTTAGGATTCTTGCTAATATTGACCAACGAGTCTCATGTAAATCTTATTCTGTAGAGTAAAAAGTCTTTACATTAATACCCATATGTATATTGGAGGTTTGTAATTTGTTAGGTTAAGTATGCATCAATACTCCCCAGGAAAAAAGGGGGGTTATGATTGACATGGTCGGAACAAACATCAATTAGAATTGCCATTTTCAAAATATAAATTATTAACAATGGATCCACACCCTGTATATAATAAGATACCGAATGGGTTTAAAATTATAGAAAATGATAAACTATTCAGTTACAAGTTGAAGAATATTTTAATTAGCAAAAGTTATTACGGCTTACAAAAAAAGATGTACTAGCTGACCCAGCGGACTTCGTACCGCCTTGTTTTTTTTTTTTTGGAGTGAGTATGGAAAAGAGTTTGCGTCCTATTCTCGGACCTACTGAACATGCACACTAGATTTCATGGGAATCGGTCGAGCCGTCTTGGAGGGGTTTGGTTGCAGGCCCTGTGACGCGAGTATTTTATATATTAAGGTTGATTTAAATAAGTATGTAAGATTGACTATACATTTTTTTTAAATATAATCACATACATAAGTACCTATTTTAATTTTAGCGCATAATAATAATAATTACAGCCATTTATTTCCAAAAGAGTAAATTGTACATGATTTTAAATTTACAGTTCATTTAGTGATGTTAGTAAAATATATATTAAAATTACTTCACTCACATGCATTATTAATTCTTATTTATATTACATATTATAGCGCATAATATGTTTATGGAAATAAGTAGTAACGGTTAATATTCTCAAGTGCCTTTATAGGGTATCAAATGTCTAACCCTTACCTTATACAACGTTTGATATAATCGTGTGATCACAATAAATAATGAAATTGAATTAAAAAGTTATTAAAGGTTAACATTGGAAAAAAAGGTATGATATTCATAAAAATAATCATTTACAAGCAAAATCATTTAAATTTTCCTTTACAAGAAGGTTTCCTGTACATAACATTCCTTGTCTTCTTTGAGAAAAAAAATCTACTTTCTCTCAAAATCTTTTCCCTAGGGATTTGGACTTATTCATTTCACGAATCCTACCATATTCATTCAATTAACAACTCCAAGGGGGGTGAATGTAACGGAACACATATATACATGCACTAGCTGACCTCGCGGGCTCCGTATTACCTTAGATTTTTTTTTTGTTGTTTGAAATAATAGCTACAAGAATAGGAAACATATTCTCAAATCTACTGAGTGTACGCTTCGGATTTCATAGGAATCGGACGAGCCGGTTAGAGGAGTTTAATTGCACACTGTGGCGTGAGAGTTTTATATATTAGATATCTATATACAAATCTGATACAATTCTAGAGGTTTCTGGTTGTGTTGACATACCTTGTCTCATGTACTGTATTTAGGAAGTGCGACTTGAGGACACATTTAGGGGCAGTCCGTTTAGAGAACTTACTACAATTTGATGGGATATCGAATGCTCTTACGACAACACCAAAATAGATAGCCTTGTATCCTGTTCATACTGGTGGGGTACTGAAACAATAATATTACAAGTATAAATGGATGCGTTTAAATTCAGTACTACTACTATTACTACTGCAGCCTGTTTGCGTTCCGCTGCTGGGCGCAGACCTCCTCTCATCACGAGAGGGTCCCTCTCGTGATGAAGTTCAGTACATATAAATAAAATCCTATATAGTTGTTGAAATATATTAATGGAAATTATGGATAATTTCAGTATGGAAATCTAAACTTGAATGTTTTATTATGTAGTCTACTTACAAGTAAGCCTAAAACAGTTTATAAAACTGTTGTAGTCTAATTAGATTTTGATCATTGGATTCATTCGGATTAGAACAACTTGTTGGTTGCTGGCCAACAGTGTAATTTTCCATATAAGAGGAGCGTTCACTGGCCGACCTTTGATGAATCATGAATTTATTGACATCTTGAGCCTCCACAACTGCTTCGGATTTGGGATTCAATTTATCAGCCTTGGTTGAATCTAGAATAGGGAGGTCATTATAATCATTGGTTACATTGTGTTCAAGAACACAGTATTATCGCCTTTTAAGGATCTTACCATATTTTTTGATTGTATAAACCTTGGGTTTGTGATTGGGATACAAGTTGGTAGTAATCATTGACAGATTCAATGAACAAAGGTTTGACAGATGTCAGACCAATTTACGTTCGGAAATAGAAATGGCCAAGCGCGACTCATAATTTTAAGGTCGTCAATGTGGATAACTAAATAATTTGTTATATTCATTGAGAAGAGTTTTAAAAAAAATGAGAGGTAAATTAATATATTACATAAACTGAGTTAATAAGATTCATACACATAGTGCATGCATGCCACGCATGCATGCATACGGGCCCGCAGGTTTAGTTAGAAAAACGTCTGATAAAAGGTTGGATGCAAGGTGCATCTATGCTGGCCTAAGAAGCTGCTATACAGAGAGAGATAGCTGCTATGCTGATGAAAGAAGCATCTATACTAGGTGGAATGGCATCTATACTACCTTAAATTGCTGCTATACTAGAGTAAAATCCCATCGGGATTGTTAGAAAAAGCTGCTATACTGGCAAAAGAAGCTGCTATACTGGCAAAGAAAGCTGCTATACTGGCAAAAGAAGCTGCTATACCGACTTAAATCGCATCTATGCTGACACAAATCGCATTTATACCTTATGAAATTGCACCAAAACAGAGGTGGTAGGGACTATTTGGCCGGGAAGGGGAAAAGTTATAAAAGGAGAGACAATGGCGGGGTCAAGGCTTTTTTCGTTAAGACTTTTGGAGGCGAAGGTGCTCCCAGTTAGAATAACTAGATTCAGTTAAGTTGGTTTGAAGTGATAGTGGGACGATTGGGACATTATCGGTGAGTATTGCCTCCTGTCCCTGATTAGGTCTTCGTGCACAAAGATACTTACACTTTCACACAAATTACTTACACATTTCAAATTCCTCCTGCCGGGACAAGACTCCTAGATCCTCAGAATTAATCTGGGCTAGCGGTTGAGTCTGGTCGCTAGACGGCAGGGTTCCTGTAATTGACTCACTTTTATCCCAATACCTATATACAAGTGCAGTCGCCTAACGGTGTCAAAGATTGTACTTGGCTTAACGTCGCAAGGCGGTGTGGATCTTCGGACGGGTCCGCCAACGTTCTTTTCAGAACGTTGAAACAGTTCGGCCATGCGCTGGTTCTGGGAGGAGGAGTCTGGGGGCCTTCATGCAAGGTATGGAGCGTCGGATACTGGCCTGCCGAGCTGCGGGACTCCCCCAGTATCCGGCCAAAAAACCCCAATAGGCTCCGAATCCAATCCCAGGGGGCTCCTACCTTCCTTATCCTTATTCCTATTCTCACTCTGGCTCCCCATAATTTAGGAACCCAGAGTGGGCTGTTAGGGCGTCTTAGGGCTAGGGAGGCAGGGTGTGCATGCGGCTAATGTTCTTTACTGTGATAGGAATTAGGATATCAATAGGATGTGCATGTGTGTATTTAAGTTGTGTTAATTAAACTGTGTTTATTTGATTTGTTAATTTATGTGTGCATGCTTAATAACAACCGGTAATTCCAAGTCTAGATAATTTCATGAGATAATATTTAAATTCAGTTAAACTACTTAAAACCAAATTGTCTATATTTATTACAAATTATGTCTGAATTAACATGGTTGTTATTTAGAACTATTTTGGTAACTCAGCGAAACCTTCGTTTCGTTGTGTTGCTGGCATTGTTCATTTCAATTAATAAATTCTACAATTTTATACGCGATAAACTAGTAGAGTCAAACATCCTATGCCCGTGCACTAGGGTAGTAACACATCGAAGCCTTGTTTCGATGAGTTGCATACATCATTCATATCATTCATTAGAATCTAGGTTGTCTAGATACACGGTAAATCATTAGAGCCATTCACCCTTTTCCCGAACATTAGGGTGGTAACACAACGAAACCTTTGTTTCGTTGCGTTATATACAAAGATCGGTTCTATTTTGAAATTTCCCATTTAATTCCGCGATCATTTAATAAACTCATTTTCGCCTGAGCCCGAGCATTATAGTGGTAACATAACGATGCCTTATTCGTTACGTTGCACAAGATCACTTGACCCGTGTCACGGTAGCGTGCAGGTTTCCTCGCGATCGGCACCTAACAAACACTATATTACACAACCGTACTGATATAGTGGCAACCTCACGAGGCCTTTGTCTCGTTACGTTGCATTAGTACTACGAAATATGCTAGATGAGTTATATTAACCACTATACCTGAGTAAATTGTGCTGGGGGGGGGGGGGGGTCCTGACTGTGAAGAAACGTAATGTTCAGTGTTGAATAATAATAAAATTGAATGCAATGTATTACAATATGAACTAATAAATAAAACTATATTTTCCATCTATTATTTCTCACCCCTGACCTGAAATAAAGAGCTTTATGCATATGAAACATTTACCCTGGTTATTTAATTTAGAACATCAACTCTTACTTTAGCGTTGTGTTCTAACGTTGAGTTCTTCCCTTACTTCCTTTAACATTAAGATCTAGGGAAACTGCAGGTAAGCTTGAATTCCTTATGTGATGATTATCATTATTATGTGTTTATTTGCGACCATGACTTTCCTTTGAATTAACAATATAGGTACAAAGAATAATTGTCATTTAATAAACTGTGTTTGTGACCACAATCTTAAATAGGCACCGCAAATAAAATAAAAGTAATTCCATAATTCACTAATTATAATAAGTACTAAACAGGTTACCGGGAAAAGATAAAGTGTATTCAAAATATAATATTGTGTAATTTAGTTGCTGTCCGACATCCTATCTAAAGTACATAACACTAGTCTCATGTTTAGAATACATAATCGGTTCAACATTAGTTCTCCTAGTTTCACGTTTACCCGGTAGATGTCGCAGTTCGACGGATATTGTTCCATGGGGTTTAGATAAAATATAACTAACTGCATTCACCCTCTGTTTCTCTGTACACTAGTAGAGGTTAGAAGATGTAGTACTATTACACGACTGACAGACACGAAATCACATCTTAATTCAAATCCTTCCAGGATACATGGACTCCAATGATTATCTATTAATATTTGATTAAGATCATTCAATTAGAATGATCAGTCCGTGGAATGGTATTGGAACTTTTCGATCACACTCAGAGGTTTTATTTTATATTTAAATGTTGGGTTCGGTTTATGACAATCGCGACCCTGTCTGAGTGTGTTCAATGGCTCAATACAACACGATCTTGGATCTACTTTAGTGAATAGAGGACCATCCAAACTGTATAATTGGGCTGGGGAACTTTACCACTGCGAGACCAGATTATAGAGTTTATAAAGTACTATGAATAGATAATCAGTGAACAGATGAATCCTTTAATTCTAAACTAGTGCAGAGGGGTTCCTGTTTAATTTTATAAAGCTACTTTTTAAAAAACTTCCATCATCCAACATCATCATCAATCATCATCATCAGCATCATCATCATCATTTCAGTCGGTAGGCGTCCGACGCTGGACGTGGGCTTCTCCCAGGGTTCGCCGCTCGGTTCGGTCTGGTGCCGCCCGTGTCCACCGCGTTCCCGCGACCTTTGCACGGTCGTCGCTCCATCTTGTTGGGCCTTCGCGGAAGCTGCTTCAGAGCTTACTGGCCCTATCGACCATTAAATTAAATATATTGGGTATAATTTATTTATATACACGCATAGACTTTAATAAATACAATAAAGATAGTAAATTTCATCAACATCATACGACCGTAGGAAGCCTGTTGTTGACCGCTCCTTTCTTTCTCTAATCAAACAGACCCGGAACTTTACTATGAGAACATCGCGAATCTTTCACAACCATGTTATAATAATTATAAATAACATTCAACTGAAATATAAGTTCATTCACATAATCTCCTGACTGACCATGGCATTACCTTCCGACTTAAAACAATTCAATCAACTACATAATGACTGTTGACGATGACTGAATATGACTTCCTACACATCAAGACAAAATCTTCGGTTTTCACTTCAATCTGCTTTGCAGTTATGTATCACCACATAGTAAGTTTAGAATCAGAATATATGCTACGTGAGTAATTGGTACACTAGAGAGCAAGCTCATTGATTATTTGTCTAAATCATCCAACTAGTGGGTGGTTCCCAAGCTTAGCCGTGACTGCCTTTTCGATCGCACTCAGGGTTTTGTTTTTATATTTAGATGTTGGGTTCGGTCTGTGATAATCGAAACCCGCCTGAGTGCATTCATTGGTCCAATACAACACGACCTTGAATACTACCATAGTGAATATGGGACCATCCAAACTGTATAATTGGACTGGGGCATTTCATCCTAAGTGAAGGTTGACTTCGGTCAGAACCTCCTAGAAAGCAATACATTGTCGGATTTGCGTTCCCTGACTAAGACGAGGGTAGATTAAGATTGCGCCCTCGTAGTTTGAGGCTGTGGAAAAGAGGACCCAAACTAAGGTCTGTGGAAAAGAGGATAGAAGGAGGCTCTTATTGTATCCTAAATCTCTGTTATAACTCATACCTACAATGAATTCCTCATAGGAGGTTAATCAATTTATTAATAAAGTTCACCAAATACTCATGTCGTATATAAAGGGTCACTTGGGATGAGTATAACAGACTGACTCCCCGACTATGACCAGTATAAAAACCAACAGGTTAAATGGGGTTAGCATTTGTTGCTTGTCTGTTGGCTGGAGAGGTGCCCAGTCTAGGTTGAGCCTCACAGGGACCACGCGAATGGATGGTTGTGACTCGTTTCTAGTGTCGATCTGATATAATTGAAAGGGACTAGCACTGCAGTCACGGTGGTTAACCTAGGAGGTGCGTGGTCCTTCTCCCTCCACTTTTTAAACACTAAAGAGGAGGGGGAGCCTAAATTAGATGTCCTCTTCTCTTATTAACGACCTTTGAATATTAGACGGCTATCATACGACAAGATCTCTGACCCATTCGTTTGACTAAGTATTCTCTAACGAATGACTGTAACCCTACACATTATTATTATTTTAATCTTTCCTCACTCGTGTCTTACCGTAAGCTGAGTAATAAACTATAAATTGTATAACCATTATCCGCTAAATTTTGACGTTTATTCGTTAAACAGTCTTTTCTTAAATAAATTCAAGGAAATAACAGATTTAAAACCCACTGTAAACTCACTATGGCTCTGAAAGAATCGGGTGCTTTCGGTACAACTAAGGGGTCCTACCAAATTTCATCACTAGGCGTTCACGCTGGCCAAATTATTAAATTTATTTATCTATTACTTTGGGTTAGGACCTTACAAGATGTTCGGGCATAAACCTAACAAAAGCTCTTCGGAACGGTTAATTGCGCAAGGAAAAGTAGAAGGTGAAACTTCCACCGATCACCCACATTAAGGATCGACGGACCCCATTAAAACATCCACGAAGTGTTGCACGAAAAAATCAAGGATTATAAAACATTCAAATGTCTCGAATACAAATCACATACCGTCTTGTAGGTGTCAAGTCAAACCAAATCTTGTATTTAACCTAGATACAGGCAAAGCTTGTTCAAAGGCTGCAGATTGACAAATTTTCACTTTGTGCAGTAGAGCAAAGCCAATACTGGCGTCCTATATTTCCGTTGAAATTATATAACTCGATTATTTACCATCAAAGACCGTACCTAATATCTAGACTCGCATCCAGCGAATGTTCGTGTTTAATACGAGTATTTATCTTTATCAAAAAAACGTAAATATATTGATAGAAACATGAACCTAAGTTCTTTCTTAAATAATTACATGCTCTTTTTGGTATACTTCTCAGACGTCAGAACCAGTGAGGAACATTGAAAATTTAAAAATTGTCTCCAATTCGCTCTGCTCTTGGACTAGATTACTTTTCAAAATTTTTGCTCCAATTTAGGCCCAGGGCTTTATTATTAAAATGGCTTGTATAACATGATATCTCAGTGTTAGTCAAATGTTTTGACGTACCGTACAATTGATATTAATCATTTTCATCGTCGTGGATAACGAAAAGTAAAAGCAAATAACTAAATTGGTCTTTTTTACGGTGCAACATGCCTTGTCTCCTTAAGAACACTTAAATCCAAGCACTTAAATAAATAAAATACTACTTAGTAGAAAAAAAAACAAAATAGACGAAAAAGTTCTAAATGTTCTTTTTCAAGTTTAGTCTTGCTGTTTTTTTGATAAGTACTGGGGATAATTAGGCCTGCAAATGCTCAACATACTGGGTCTTAAGAACATAAGTTGTTTTCCAGCATAACAGGGTAAACATGGGTGTAATAAGAGACATTTGGCCTTAGTAACAATATCAGCAGTTGACTAGGTATATCAGGTCATATTATCTGCGATATTGAGATCTCTGCGTGCCGCGCGACCGTATCCGCGCACCCTCGCCACAAAGCTTATATAGCGCTAAGATTTTACGCCTGATTAAATATTTTCGCTCCAATGCAAATAAAGGCTGTACGAATAAACGGAGGGAAAATTCTCCCGTTTCGATTCATGTATTTTTGCATTATGTTATACATACCAGTGAGTGTATGTAGATGATTTTACTCAAGTTTGAATGTTGTTAGTCTTGTTGGGACGTTTTCAACGTTGGATTCAAATTACGTGTTTGGCAGATGATGGAAGATTGAGTATTTTGGAGTAGGAAACAAACTCTACTGACATTGAATACTTCCTTGATTTTTCAGTGGCAATCGTAAAGGCGCAGCCAGATATAATTATGGAAGTGAACAAGCTATATTATGAACATTTGAACGCGACTCAAGACGTTGGAGTGCATGGTCAGGTATTCATGATCACCCTTGTTTGTTCACATTATATCTGAATGGCGAATGTACCATGGTTGTTTAGACTGATAATTCAAATGATTATTTGTAGGTATGCGCAGGATTGGAAAGAGCCCATACAAATAAATGCGAAAGTAACTCTGTCTGTCTCTAACCTCTTCACGCTTAAACCACTGCGATGGACTGATTTGGATCAAATTTGGTATGGCGATAGTTGGAGTCCAGGAGAAAGGCTACCTCGGAAAAATACCAGCGGGAATGCTATTACCGAATCCCACGAGACAAACTCGCGGACGGAAGCTAGTAATTCCATAATTCGTCATGCTTTTTTATCCAACTTTCATCTTATTTGTCGTTTTATTTAATTGGTGCGCTTATGTTTAATATCTGCATCACCACCATAAATAAAGGCTTGACTCATGACGTATAAATTCTTGTTATTAAAAATTCCATGGCAATAATATTTGTTTCCAACTCCTATTAATTTGGTAGGTTTATTTCTCTAGGGGTCAAGAAAAAAACAAATTTGAAAAAATGATGGAACTAAAAACAACAACATAAGAATTAAAAAGCCTAAAACAAAGGACCGTTTGTTTTCAAAAGGTGGAAGCTGAGCCAAATGCATTATTACCTTGTTTTCTTTCACCTTCCAGCTTAGCGAAGCTAAAAGGTTTTGTTTTCATTATAAATGAGCCCACTTCTGACCTCGATCGCACGGGGTGTGAAAAATGACTTTTTTATTTCCTATTTAGAGCTTATCGGAAGTAACAAAGTTAAACTCCCGGCTCGACTTTCAAGTCCGTTAAAGCGAGTTGCAGTTTGTGTTTTCGAAAGAATCGAATGGGAGAGATCCCTATTTGTTTTATAATTGGCACTGTGAATTTTTGATCGTCTAGTCAATAATTTCAATTTTATTTCACTTTAAACTAACTAACTTTTAACTTCGCAGTATAATTGATATTTTCATCATCCATCATTTTAATAGAAAGACACCCACTGGCTGGAAAAAAGGCTCTCTAGAAGATTACATGAAACTAATTTAGAACTTGTAGCCAGGCTTAGTTTCTCAGAGTAATATAAGAATGCGTGAGACGCTCCGCAACATGTCTTGTGATGATGATATGGTCCTGGCGATGCTTGGTAAACGCTGGCGGAATGAAAAGCACTGATGATATTCGGGTCTGATCATAGATTAGCTGTCAACCGTCTAACGAACGTCAGTGAGTGGCGTTGTTATTGGTAATTTATTATGAAAGAACAGCTCAAGAGAAGATCCTATTTCCTAGGTATCACGTGCTTTGCAGAACGTCTCAATTGCGCCATAGAATCACCTAGGTAGATTACGTCCGCCCATACAAGATACGATAAAAAGGCTCCTCATGCAGATCCAGTGTCGACCAATACAAGAAGTACTTAGTCCAGTTTCGAAAATACCTAATATTAAATT
This sequence comes from Aethes cnicana, assembly GCA_963971205.1. Lineage (NCBI taxonomy): Eukaryota > Metazoa > Arthropoda > Insecta > Lepidoptera > Tortricidae > Aethes > Aethes cnicana. Next base: position 9,643,013 of record OZ020274.1, on the reverse strand, counting down.
CGACGTTAAATGTAAATAGAAACCCAGAAATCTGAACACAAAAACCTTTAGAAACGTATGTCTTCCACCTTCGCTAATTTATTTGACCAAAAAACAAGGTGAGCACGAATCCTGCGTCGGGAAAACGAATAGCGAGCCTAAATACGAACGTGACGGCCAAAAAGGGTCGTTGGGGCTTATTAATGTCACATTATTTTTGCTCAAAAAACCAGCGGGAACCGCTTAAGGCCGGTCCACGTCTGAATGTCAAAATTAATCCATTACGCGGAAATTTCACATTAGTTAAAGTAAAGTGGGTCACGTATTGATCACGAGATGTATTATGTTATTTTATCTGGATGTATAATAAATTACGAGTATGTGGTTTGTTATATACAGGAATCTATATGCGGAAGCCGGTTGAGAGGTTGATATTTTCTGCATACCTCCTGGTATTCAAGGAAAATTCGAGTCAGCCGCAGAAAAATCATCGTTCATGAAAATGTTACATAATCGACTGTTGATTTTACAGATTTTTCCACCATTACCACCTATACTTGCATTCCACTGCTGGACACAAGGCCTCCTCTCACCACGAGAGGGTTTTGCGTCATTACAACAAATTTTTCCAGTCAAGCATTAATTAAAGCGAGGTTGAATGGTCGTGTTTATTTGTGCGCTTCCACGTGTAACGTAACACACGCTCGAAACTGAAATTTATCAGCACCCTATAGAATACGAGTAATGTTCATCGATGATGTTCACGCTTCGATGACTTCCCAGCTGTATTTTTCGACGATAGTGAATATCGAGAGTGTGTTTGTACTTAACGTGACGTACTTACTTACTTCGGCTAAGGTTTTTGAGTCATAAGTCTAAATTGAGATGCAGGGAAGGCTTTTGATATGGTAGGACCTGGTGCTAGGTCTGTCCGTGTTGGAACCACCATAAACCGCTAACCTACCGCTAAATAGTAGTGCTCACACGCCGATAAAATTACTAGCACAGAGGTATTCCATCTTAGGCTGAGGCAGGGTAGGCAACGCATTCGAGATCTTATGCTTTCTTAAAAAGAAATCATAAGGTTTCGGTGCCCATAGACCGCAGTGTGCATGTTTCCCTACCAATTACATAAAAAAAAGAAAAGGGAAGGCTGGTTTGGCGTATGTGCTTTATTACTCCTAAAGCTGATCAAAAATCTCGATACGCCTTTTGAAGAGTCGTTAACATGGTGATTTAGGCGACGACAGTGATAACTAAAACAATTGCAATGATTTTAATAGTGGCAAAAATGAAAACAATCACAAAGAACCACCAAGTATTAGCTAAAAATAAAAACAGTAGGTCTTACCTGTCTACCCCGTAATACGCGCTGCCAACAATCAGGCAATAAACGTTTCACATTATTAAAGTATAAATGAGAATATCTTTGCAATAAACAGCGAACGCATTAGTATTCTAGTTACCCTTTTCAGGTCGCGCTGAATTACCTTAAGAAACATGAACTCCAGCAAATAAATGTTTTAATCTCGCTTGCAGCAAACGCTCGAGCAATATAAATCCTGTACAAAACTTTATGAGGAACGTTTCGCTCCCAGTTCCTCTACCTAGAGGTATGTTTGTGACAAGACGAACTGGACTAAGTACTAGGCACTAAGTTAAACTATTCAGTATTAGTAGATATAGGAACTTATCTAGACATCGACGACTGAATTGGCTTTGTTAGTAGGTATACAGCGTGATCTACTGTTCTGATGGTCGTGCAGTTTGAAACCCGCTTGGGGTAAACCTTATGTGATTAGTATAGACGTTTCTAATCGAATCATTGATGTTTAGATATTTTTTATCCATATACTTTTCATAGGATTTTCCATACAAAGCGACCCGTTTTCATTGCGGTTGAGTGTAGATGTCTTATACCCATAATATGATCGAGAGTCAGAGATGTTTAGGTACACTTTTGCTCTCTATTTAGTATTAATGTCTAAAAGTGTAGGTGACGTCGACTGAAAAAGATTAACTTAGGTTTGATGCCAGGTAAATTTTTGTGAAATGTCCCAAGATATTTATTTATTTACCTATTTGCTAAAATAGCCGGTCTTCTATTGCGGTTTTCGTGCCATTTAAATGGTTATTTGCAATCCGCTTCCATAGTACGCCGAAGTCGATTTCTCATCCATAGACCGGTCGTATTTTTAGTTTCGGGACTGACTGTTGAGCTCTATATAAAACTTTTTTACTAGAAAATCTAAAATAGTTTGTTTTTGGCACCTGTTGTCTACCGCCTATTGTCAAAAAGATTATGTAAAATAAACTTAATTACTTAGTTATTAAAGTATATTCGCTCGACGCGGAATCGCGTCAACGGTAGACAACGGATTAAGAGCCATCCCCTTTGCATTTGCAAATTGCGACACCAAAATACAAAGAAAAAACTAGCTTCGTAACATTAACACTCGCGCAATAAGGGTGATTGTCGATTTTGAATTTTAAAGGTAATATATATGTATAATACAGCCTAACGAAGAAAGCCAAATCTATATATATAAAACTCAAAGGTGACTGACATAGTGATCTATCAACGCACAGCCCAAACCACTGGACGGATTGGGCTGAAATTTGGCATGCAGGTAGATGTTATGACGTAGGCATCCGCTAAGAAAGGATTTCCCGAAATTCCCACGGGAACGGGAAAAACGGGATTTTTCATTTTAATATTTCTGCGCATACGAAGTTGCGGGGAAAAGCTAGTAAACTCATATGTGTACTTAATTCAAAACAAAAACAAAGACACTAAACAAAACAAAAAGTAGTAAGTAGGTACTCCAGATTTCAGTCTCCCCAAAAAAATCGCAACAATCCTTCTTTACATCGGAAAAAAAATGGAATCTCTGATATATAATCTACAGGTTTGGAAGGAATCTCTCTAGGGACCAGGCATTCGACATTTCGCCGATCGAAATGTATGCAATCGACACGAGCGGTGAAAGCCCTCAATGTCACCGCGTCATCACTCTACCTTGATACAAAATCGAATGTATTGTGTATACGCTAACGGAAGTAAGTCGTCGAACGGCGTCGAACGTTGAATGTAACTGACAAGTTCAGTAAAAGTTGATGATCAGCAGCGGTATTTCGTTTGGCCATTGATCTGCGATCCCTAAGCTGATCGGTTTTTCAGTTTTTCTGTACGAAAATTAACCTTCAGAGCGCCATTTCTCATTAAAGTAGTATATAGGTACCTAGACTATCGCTAAACATTTTGATGTCATTACGCATTAAGGCTTATTTTCGTAAAGTAAAACTTCCGGTTGTCTTGGGGATCGCAAATTAAAGTAATACAACTGGTGGAGATATCAAACATGTGTGGGTGATTTTGACACAGTTCGAGAGTTCGAGCCATTTACACAAATTAATTAATTTCGTTTTCTTTTTGTAATAACATTTTTGTTTTCAATTGTAATGGTTAGGAAGCAGTAGGCAATGAATTCGGATTCTCGGGCGTATAGTTTAAATAAGAACTACCTATACTTACACTTTACGAATTGGAGCCTATCCCACTTTTTCGAGATATACCTACCTGCCTAATCATCCAATTCAAAATTTTAATTTTAAATGTTCGTTTCGTTTTTTTTTATTTTTTCTATAGGCCTGTGAAGCCCAATTGTTAAGTCTGTAAAACAGGATAGATACGATTTTACGAAAACTATGACTCGTCTATAATAGGTCATGCCACTAAATCGTAAAATATTAGGCATGCGTTATTCGGGTGCAATCTATACGCCGATGTCGGGCGGAACTTTCCCGATTTTCTACGCCATTAGTGATGTGACAAACGGCAGATTGTAGTCGCGATGTCGTTTTCATCCATTACGCGATTTCGAAGATCGAACAATCTTATTCGGCCTTTTAACTCCGATTCCGCGGCACACTTATCTTCCCATGCCGTAAACTGCGAGGGGAGCGTCGAGGCGAGGTTTTGATTTTATTTCCGTTTATTTAAGTTTAGGATTTATTGAGTGTCTAGGTTAAGCTTAGTTGGAGATTTCGAAAACTTAAATAATGCTCAAGTAATGTCATCATTACCCAAACACGACCGTAGATCAAAGATATGTTTAGAATAACATATACCTAAGCCAGAGCATTACCTACTACTTTAACATTTTTTTTTAAATATATGTCGACGTTATTCTGAGGTTCTGCACTTAATTAAAAAGTCACTAACGTGTGGAAACGCTAATGGATTTAAAAAATAAAAAGCGATTTCATCAAAACGGCGACGACGAAGTTTTGTATACCTTCGAAGTGTTTTAATAATTCATCTCATTCATGACATCACGTTTTTACTTCCACTGCTGTTGGTAAAAGCTAAAGTAAGGTATCTGGCAGAACTCAGTTGAAAGGTCACTACCGAAATTATTTACAGCAAATTTTTCATCATTTCAAATAGCTCGACGAGTCGACTAAAAACCTCTGAATGTGTATTTTCCAGGTGCCTGAAAGTTGGGAAACAAAAGTTGCTTTTTCCACGTACTGGTAAAACGTCTGGATTTATTTTAATCATTTAATAGCAGCCTTATACGCGTAGGTACCAACGGATCATTACGGATGTAATTTTAAATTATGTTTTCCTATGTAAATACTTAACATACGTAGGCCCCCTTGCACTAAAATCAGTTTATCTTCTAACTCGGGTTAAGTTGATATAACTACACTCAACAGCGATGAATTCGGGCCACTTTGTATAGCATTTTCCATATAAAGTGACCCGATTAATTGCTGTTGAGTGTAAAGCCCCAGACAAGAGACTCTTACCCGCAGTTTTGGTTTGGCTTCCACAGCAATGCATGGCCACGCTATGCGAGGACCATATTATACATGAGTGACTGGACCCATGTTTAGTGAATACATGCGTAGGTTGCTCGCTTACATGCAGGTACTGAAATGCTGGTCGCGATCTTTTCTCTCTCTCAAAACTTCGCAGGTTCAGGTTTCGAAGCCCTACCTGCCTAAATAAGTGAATGACTTTTTACGAACTGTCTTATTGGACTGAAAATAAAGAGTGGGCAACTTGTAAACTGCGACGCGGAATAAAATTGTACTTATTTATTTTCCAAGTCACTATTAGTCACCAAGTCAAATATTATGTACGCCTTCAAATTCAGCAGTCAATTTGCTACATTATGCAAAAGATCACTCATCCAATCCATGAGTGCTAAAGTCAGATCAGGTATGAAAAATCCACGTACTGTGTCTCTTTCACACCACTTTGTTACAAACGAAGTGGGAAAGAGATAGGGCGGGGTATAGATACTTTTATAAATGGAGTTTCAGGTAAGATGTAACCGTGGCTGTTTCATCCAGATTGAATATAGGTAGGTACGCGAACTGATGAAATTTCGATCGTCATTCCGTAGACTATTTCTTTTATCTTGAATCAGGTGATTTTCCCTGGGAGTTTCATGTTTCTAGGTTGAATTCGGCAAATAATAATACCTAAATTTGCGAATGATTGTCCTTTGAGATGAGTTTTATATTTTACTCAAAGACTGCACGAACAGATTTAAGTAGGTATTTATTTATTTATTTAAACTTTATTGCACATTAGTAAAAACTAATACAAAAGGCGAACTTAATGCCATAAGGCATTCTCTACCAGTTAAACCTATAGGCAAAGCAGAAAATGTAGCGGTGCAACGAAAGCCAATAGTAGCTATTACTTACAACAACAACAAAAATACACATCTACATAGGTATTAATAAATGAATATATACACAGAATACAGATATATAAATATATAAATACATACATATACATGGGAACATGCCAAAGATAAAAATAAAATAAGTGAGTACCAGGGTGATCAAAGGTATATATCAGATACTTTTTAAATAGTGTCAGTGAAGATGAAGTCGCGGGTGAAAGTTAGTGTTTTTTGAATAAATATTATTGAAGCATTAGCCATTGAGTCAGGATTCATCTAAATTGAACCATGTTTTCCTTCTAAATGTCCAACCAAATCCGGCGATTAGAGGAGAACGTTTATATGGATAGACATTTACTCCTTTTAAAGTCGCAGCGCATTTGGAATTTAAAAATGCATTCTGTTTAAAATGAAAATGTTCCGCACACATTTGCATAAGTACTCCATTTTATCCATAAGTATATTCAGTAAGCTGTGGAGTGGAGTCAAATGAGTGCAGTTTAAAAATAGTCAATACGAGTACGAAATGTATTCACGAAGATTTTAGATGGAATTAATTTGATAAGACGTTATCATAATAATATCAGGCAAAGAATCCATATCGAATTTCTTTTGAAAACATTAACATCAATTTAAAAACTAATTAGATAGTAATTCAAAGCATTTATTTGACACAAAATACACAGTACGATATATAGATAAGTACATATTTATTTGATAGTGATTTGTTAAGCTAAATAATGCATGTTTCATATTATTATGGAGAATAAACGAATTTGTATTTGTTAAACATGGGTCGTGATGTAATGTAACAATATATCCATTACATTAGTATCCAGACGTTTTTCTGTGATGCCAGCGTACAAATATCAATTACATTTCTAAAATCGATTACAATAAAAAAATTGGGTGTATTGATATTAAATTGTTAATAAATTACATTAAAATTACAAAGATATTATAAAATTCTTGTACGTTTGATAACGTCGCTTAATTCAAAAAATTATCTTGCAGGAATTCATTTAAATACTGTAGAAACATTTGTCAGATATTTTTTTAATAACAGTTTTTGGAACCTTTTTACAGGATTAAAGTAACAGGGTAGGCGCCTGTGCCCAACAATGGGACGTAAATAAGCTGTTGGTGACTTGCGGTGGTGGAGGGGATAGTACACTCAACAGCAATGAAAACGGGTCACTTTTTATGGAAAATCCTATACAAGTGACCCGTTTTCATTGCTGTAGAGTAGAGTAAAAGTGTAAAAGTCCCCTATGTGGCCAATTTGCTGAATAAATTATTGCATTTGAATTTGAGTGAGTGTAAATTGATAGTGTACCTACTTATAGGATATGCTCGACTTGAAACTTTTCTTTCAGCTAGCCAATATAAACTCTTCAAAAACTTAATTCAGCCAGTCGCGGCTGATTACGCGCCGGAATCTGGCACCGCGGAGAGTCATTGAATTAAATCAGCAGCCGTAAGCATGTCAGGGGGTAACAAGCCATAACTCAGAAGTGGATAGCCTCCTCGTGGCCCATAACATTCAATCGTCCGGACGAGGGGCGAATTCCGATGACCTCGAGGAGTTTTCCTCGAACAGTGTGTATAAATCCGCGAGTCATGTCGGGATTTTCTAAATCGCCCCTTTTATTTATTGCGCGGCCGCGGGCAGCCGTTTAGTGACGTTGTAGGTATACGTGACACTTCAGTCAGATGAAAATATGACCGCCATAATAAATCTCACAGGAATTGCTTACCTTTGTCACAGATCTTTGTGAAGAGAAGCCCGCTTCGCTTCGGCTGAGCGTAAGTCCATTGTGTCTAAACCGTTTCACGGCGGGTTGGCGGCGGTAAACACTCGGGTTGGTCAGTCTGACAATATAAAAAAACCGTTTTTGGGCATTTTTACTTAATCTTGTACTTGCCCCAATTAGTGAAAATGTCACAAAAAAAAAACCGTGTCAGTTTTGTGAACTCAATTAAGAACGAAATTTATATGAAAGCAAACTATTTTCTCGATGTTTTATAAAGACTATGCATTAGCAATTTATAAATCATATGAAAATTTATAATTCAATGGAATTATAAATTAGTGAAAATGTCGGAAAAAAATAAGACCGGGTCAGTTTTGGGACCACAATTAAGCATAAAGTTTCATTAAACTTTCCCCTTTGACCCGGTCTTAATTTTTTTCCGACATTTTCACTAATTGGGGTACAAGATTAAGTAAAAATGATCTTTTACGTCACCCTTGGCCGTAAAGTGAGATTTTCTGCCCGCTACGCGGAGAGAAAATCTAACTTCTTGGCCAAGGCAAGACGTAAAACTTTTGACAAACCACGGGCGGTAATTCGTAAAGCCCCAGATCGCATATTTATGGCCCTCACCTTCGGTTCGGGCCACAGAAACCTGCGATCTGGGACATTTACGAATTCACCACCCTAGGTCTGTAATGTACTATTACGTCTTTAGCTGAAGAATTCTGAAAAAATAAATGAATTGAAATCCAATTTCCAACCATAAACAGCATAATAATATAAATGGTAGGTATGTCTTGTCCTTCCTAGGGTTTCGAACTATCACCATACCAAAGTTTCTGTAGCTTGGTAGGTACACTCTAAATGTAAAAGGTAACGAATAGACGGGCGGAGTTACTTTTATAAAATAATATCATAGATAGAAACCACGGCTTTGTTTGTCTTCGGACAAAGAGTTTAAACCGAATTTGTTATATTTTATAGCTGCTGTAAAATTGCCTTTGTGTAGACGGGCTCTAAACTTTGTAAAGACGGAGAGGCGAGGATGTAAACTGGAACGAGTCATCACAATTTTATATTCCACTAGCTTCTGCCCGCGACTTTTACTACTACTACTACAGCCTATTTACGGCCCACTGCTGGGCACAGGCCTCCTCTCATCACGAGAGGGTTGGGCATAGTCCCCACGCGGACCCAGTGCGGATTGGAGACTTCACACACATCCTTGAATTACTTCACAGATGCAGGTTTCCTCAGGATGTTTTCCTTCACCGAAAAGCTCAGTGGTAAATTCAAATTGAATTTCGCACATAAATAATTTCAGAGGTGCGAGCCGGATTTGAACCTGCGACCCTCTGCATGAGAGGCGGTAGGTCAAACCACTATGCCACCACGGCTTCGCCGCGCGAAATTATCGTAGAGCGTTTGCCATCAGGTTCTACCGACTCCTACTTATAACGTTTTTTTTTGCCTTTTAGAGCACATTCTTAGAGTACGCTGCTACAAAATGAAAATTGACAGTAGTTGGACTCTCTGTGTCGTTTTCGTCTCGTCATGCTCCCCAGAACATTTTTCCATGTACAAACGACTGTACTGAGTAATTTCAAACATCTGTTCGAAGAGTTAATACATAGGTCTATTTGTAAGCCTATTCAAGACCTTTTTTTCGAATTGACCTACGCTGTTATCCGGAGGCGGCTTTTACAGCTCCACCGGACAGATTAACCTATTCAAGGCCCAAATGACGCAACATGAAACACAGTAAGCTGAATGTATAATAATTTTCCATTACCAGCATCGGTACATTGAAAACCAGCCCTGAAATAAATCCATAACTTTCATCTCCCTCGCAACGCATTTGTTGATCAAGTTTCCATTAGCGCTAGTTCCAACACTATTAATTCAGAACAGTGTAAGTCAAATAGTCAAGTTTTAGTGAGATGTTTCAATTTCAAACGTAAGCAAAAATAATATCATTACATTCATACTAATATTAATATTATATATAATTTATAAACACAATTGTAACTCTGTATTACCTCTTTATGCTTCAACCGCTGGATCTATATTAAGATGAAATTGGGCATGGAAGGACATAGACAAAGGCTACTTTTATCCCGGTAAAAACGCGCGTAGTTCCCACGGGAACGCTATAACGGGAAGTTGCGGGCAGAAGCTAGTATGAATAATAATAATAATTTTAGGAATATATACACGACTATTAATTTTATTATTTTAGTAATTTTTTGGACAATAAACTTACCTACACAGCCTACACTCAACAGCAATGAAAAAGGGTCACTTTGTATAGGATTTTCCATACAAAGTGACCCGTTTTCATTGCTGTTGAGTGTATTTTCTTTCTTTCTTACTCGTATATCAATCTTCAATACTACGATATGTGATATTTGAAATTTTGAATATCACGAATGAACGGAATTACGGAGTGAACTGTCATCCCTATTCAACCCCTGATACATAGCGTGAATGGAGTAAATAAGTTGTAGGGTTCGAAATAATGTAACTAATGCGCTCTTTTACCCGCATTTACTCTATAGACGAGAAACAAGCTTGGAGCTTAACTAACGCATTGAAGGCGTATAAAAATATTCAGCAAGCGAAATGTTGAAAAGAGGCAATTTCACATTCCATATGCGAGATGAGAATTTAGTCGAATTCAAGCTAGAATTTATTCATCGTAGCCAGTAAATTTGGTATATTAGCGTACAAAAATAAATTGAAACCCAATTAATGTTAATTTATTATATTGAGTACCTACCTATGCACAATATATTGTATCCGTCTATAGCTACGAGTATTATAAGTAATTTTAAAACCTTTGTTTTGGACGGCCGGATTGGTCCAGTTGGTTAGTAACCCTGCCTTCTGTTCCGATGGTCGCGGGTTCGAGTCCCGCTCGGGGCAAACTTTGTGTGATGAACACGAATGTTTGTACTCGAGTCATGGATGTTTAGTATTTATATATGTATGTATTTCTCTATATAAGTATTTATATCGTTGTCTAGCACCCATAGTACAAGCTTTGCTTAGTTTGGGGCTAGGTCAATATGTGTGAAATGTCCCAAGATATTTATTTATTATTTATTTATTTGTTTCCGAGACTGTCACTACTACTACAGCCTATTTGCGTCCCACTGCTGGGCACATCAATTAAAAAAAACATTTCTTTGTCGAGCTTGTTGATAAGGTACCTACTGCATCTGCACTAAATAAAATTGAAAATTCGACCTTTTTTTCAGCGGTCAAAACTCAAACTTCTCCCCAGAAAGCCTTCATCTCCGGCCCTCGCAATAATTGGTGAGTGCCTCCTCCACCGTGGAATAATCCCCCGCGGCGGATGCGACGATGGGCCCGGAAGCGGGCTCCGACATTACGTCACTTCCTTCCGGCTTCCCCTGGCGCCCCTTAGAAGCCTTCGAACCTAGACTTAAATAAACCACAACTTAAGCTATAACTAACTAGAGTGGCTAGTTTCTTACAAGTTGTGTAGTCTAGTCAGAATGTTGTGTCTCTTTTAGTATTTTTGAGTTCTCAAAGAGACGTTATTCATAATTTTGTAGGTAGATGATGTTGTATATGTCTGTAATTGGCATCCTTCATCCTTTAGCTTTACGTTTATTTTATTTTTAAACTTAATTGTAACATTGTGTGTAGGTACTGGTGGGTCAAACTTTTAATAAATAAATTAAATGTTGTTTTTCAAAGGAAATGTTTTTTTCTTCCAAAACTTATAATCTTGGCTATGGTCTTTTAAATACCACCGTTTGCATTTTTTAATGCAAGGCAGAATTTGACTGAAGATCATCTCAACGCCACATCGAGTGCAATCTCTTACATCTACATTCTAGGAATGAGTTTTATTCTTTGGAAAAGGCAAAGCTGAGCGGGCGACCGCCGTCCTTTTGAAAAGATTGTACCTCTTTGCCGTCGGGGGCATGCAACGCCGATACAGACCGGAGGCGAGCTCACCATGCTCGTTTTACTACTGTTCCTAACTTAGTTCAAAAACGCATAGACTTTGTCAATGTAGCACGCAAAATCGTGAAACTTAAGGCCATTCCTATACCCAGCTCAGCCGTCACTGTCACTCGTGCACCGAGTGAAAGAGAAAGCGCTACGCACAGAACGCCCGATTTAGGTAGTTTTTAACACGTTTTAATTTTTATAAAAATACGGTCTAAAAATATGGCATTTATAAAGCTGTCAATGTATGCATATAATATGGATAATTTATCTGTTATATTTAGTTGTACACTGTTTGATATAATAAACTGGAGTAAAGTTGGATTAAAGGTCCGAGTTAGAAGTTACTTCGGAATTAAATTGTATCGAGCGAAGTTTCGTGAAACGTGTAACGAAACATGTCAATGTAAGGATGATATAGTCAAATATAACATATGTTTTTTTCATATTTTTAACTTTTAACATTTCTTAGAAACTGTTCCGTATTTTCACGCATTCTAAATAAAAATACTATGTTATCCTTTAACTAAAGCACATACAATTATTTCATACATGTTTTAAACCTTCGTTTCTAAATTCTAACTGGAATGATGCATATCCGATTTCCGAACGCAGCGGTACAGTGCTGCCATCACGCGGCCGCAGAAGACAATTCTCTTCCCGTTTTCGAACTTGGAACGTGTGCATGTCGCTCCGCAATTTTTCCTAATTTTCTCAAAGTAATATCAACTACACATGCGTGTCTCGTGTATCAATACCTGAACTAGTGCCTACCAGTGACCTAAGACCTAAGCAGACTGCCGCAGGGGGCCCCCAGAAGACCAGCACCACGAGGTCTCGGTGAGTCGGATTTTGTGTTGTTCCAGTCCATATTTTCTTCCTTACATATTTTGATCCTTACGAACCGCATTGGCTTGGTACATTGTGATATTGTGTGTGCTAGTAAATTCAATAGTGTTAAATTATTCATCATTATTGAGACAACTTTGCGTGAGAGTACCGACATTCCGCCCGTTTCAAGTGCCTTATTTTCTAGTTATTTTCGATATATTTATTGACATTCCACCTAATACTATCATAATAAGTGTTCAGGTAGTCAACTAAAACATTACTTTCAAGTTTCATTTCGTAAAAGACGAGTTGCACTTTTATTTTCGTAATCGTGCCGGTACGTCTGTCGCCTGCGCCGCCGCGCGCCGCCGCGTTGGCGCCGTGGCCGGGGCAATATTCGAGCTTGCTCGTTCATTTCCTTACTTCAAGTTCAATTACTTAAATTCGTTCCAATATAGCATTTAAGGATTATTCGATCCTTGTATTTACACACTACGTGGTAAATAAAATTGTTATATTAAAATACAATTAGAAAATTTTCAAATATTTTCCAATTCCAATTTCAAATTCCTTTCTTTCCAACTAGATTTGGGCGTAATCATTACGACAAACTTTTTTCTACGTGGTACGTACCTACTATTTATAGTGTCGTAGAGGTAAATTGTGTTACGATATTGTATGTACCTACATTACACACTTATAGAAAGACATAGTGGTAATTCCTTTTCGTTTCGATCTTAGAACATTGTCAAGATGGAGATTGAACAATTATTTTTCGAACGGTCTGTTTTAGTCAATAGTTTGCAGAAAATGGCAGATTGTTCCAAATCCGATGAATTGCAATTTCGCTGTAGAATAAAAGAATTGAGTTCGTTAAAAAAAGAGTTCCTAAAGGTACAGGGTAAAATCGAGAAAGTCTTAGTTAAAAACAATACTTTTTCTAAAGACGAACAATTAGCCGTTCGTAATAACTTCGATGAATTGTACTACCAGGTTCAAGTAGCAGCCGATCTTTTTAAGATTTCGCAGCGACGTAACAGTCAACCGAATAATAATAATGATAGTTCATGTCATGGTCAACGCGGGTTGAGTTTGCCTCCGTTGCCGCTGCCGTCGTTCAGTGGGCAGCCCACCGAGTGGGCCGCGTACTTCGAGCTATTCAAGGCGCTCGTCCACGATAACGTTGATCTCATGGATGTGCAGAAGTTTAGGTATCTGTTATTAACACTCAAGGACGAGCCCTATAATTTGATAAAATCACTTCCAATCACGGATGCAAATTATAATAACGCCATTATGATCTTGAGTAATAGATACGAAAATAAACGCATCATTGCGACTAAACATTTAGATTGCATTTTAGACTTGGA
>OZ020274.1:9510510-9629187 GCA_963971205.1 Aethes cnicana | reverse complement strand
GCTGATTAACTCTAATTGTGATTGTTTTTGTGTTATTTCTGTGTGTTTTTTCTATTATGGCCGGTTAATTCTCGTCCACTTGACTTCTTTATTTGGCAAGGTTCCCCGGTAATGCACTAAACTGTGTACCCACTTTCTTTTCTTTTTTGTATTCACTTCACAATTCAGTTTGACAACTCAACTTGACAGCCTCTCACTTGACAGAATTTTTATTTGATGTTGCCAGCTGTAAATTTTGCGTTCTGTTTCTAGTCAAAATTTTAACTTAACGATAATTTTTGTACTGGACTTTATCTACTAACACTGGTGGGTAGTGTAAATGAAGAATTTTATCTTTCTTTTTCTATTATAGATATATTTTATTTTATATAACACTATTAATTTTCTATTTATATATATATGAATTTATCCAGCCAAGATAATGACAATAGTCTCAATGATCTTTTCCAATCTTTTTCTTCTGATAACTTAAATGACTCGGACAGTTTTCATAGTTTGCCCCCGTCATTATGTGACTTGCTTGACGATACGTTTTCAAAGTTTTCTAAAAACTTTAATGTTGTTCATTTGAATGCTCAGAGTATTCCTGCCCATTATAATGATTTTTTATTAACATTTAATTTAAATAATATTCATGCAATTTTGGTCTCTGAATCGTGGCTTAAGCCGTGTTTACCATCTATTGCTTTCTCATTACCAGGTTTCAATCTGATTCGTAACGATCGTTCCGGAAGAGGTGGTTGGTGGTGTAGCTATTTATCTCCGCTCTCATATTTCCTTTTCTATCATTCATATGTCTGACCAATCTTCTTCTGTTGGCGCAGAGCATATTTTTCTAGAGTTATCTCTCTCTCATTCTAAGATACTTCTTGGTGTTTATTATTCACCCTCCTTAGCAGTCAATTACTTCGAATCTTTTGAGAAGCTTCTTGAGGATCTCATGCCGTCATTTGACCATCATATTGTTATGGGGGATTTTAACACTTGTCTTCTTAAAGATGATCACCGTTCAAGAAAGTTAAAATCCTTGGTAAATGCTTGCAATATGAATATTCTCCCATCTAATGCCACGCATCACTTTCCTAATTGTACTCCTTCTCTTCTAGACTTGGCCATGACTTCTTCTAGCGCCCACGTTGCTAAATTTGGTCAATTTCCTGCGGAAGCTTTCTCCTTCCATGACCTCTTATACTTATCGTATAAGATCCGTCCTCCCAAAATAAAACATAAAGTTCTCTTCCAGCGCAATTTTAGTGGAATGGACACTGAAAAGCTTCTTGAGGACGCATTAAAGCTTGATTGGGATATTATCATCCAGGCTGATTCGGTGGACGAGAAAGTCACTTTGTTTAACTCTTTCTTGACGCAGCTTTATGATATTCACGCTCCGATTCGGCCGGTTAAAATTAAACATCTTCCTGCTCCTTGGCTCACTGAGGAGATCAGGGTTTTGATCAGAAGGAAAAATCTCGCAAAGTCAAAATACAAAATGAACTCTTCCGACAGAAATAAAGCCAAGTACCACACTTTGCGCAACCGTTGTAGTACCGTGTGCCGGGATGCTCAAAGTCGCCACATCTACAATTCGGTTGATAATGTAGATTCCTCTAAAGTTTGGAAGTTCCTAAGGTCTTTAGGAGTTGGAAAATCTCGTCAATCTTTCTGTTCGAATAATTTAGATTTAAATCAGCTGAATCAGCACTTTTCATCTTCTGCCATCTTTGATGGCCCAGTAAAAGCACGAACGCTAAATTATCTTTCATCTCTTCCAACTCCTGACATTCCTCCTTTTTCTTTCAGTCAGTTTTCCGACAGTGACGTTAAGAAGAGCATACTATCTGTAACATCAAACGCCGTGGGGGTCGATAGTCGATCTAAGGTATGTTAATAATCCTCCATATTTAGTGCCAGTATTATTAAATAACGTTGAGTTGCAAATGGAACTTGATTCCGGATCAGGTGTTTCTGTAATCTCTGAAAAACTATATCATGATTATTTTAGTCAGTATACATTACAAGATGGAAACCTTAAAATGTGTCTATATACAGGTCATAAAATCACGCCCCTCGGATATTTTTTAGCAGAAATTACTTATTTAAATAACAAAGACCAAATTAAGATTTATGTTGTAAAAAATGGGGGTCCGCCGTTATTGGGTCGTGACTTTATGAACACATTCAAGTTACATTTAGCTACCGATGTAAAAAATGTGAGGTTAGATCGATGTTCAGCGGAGGTGCAAAAGTTACTGTGCAGTCATTCTGAGCTATTCGTGGATGAGTTAGGTAGGTTTAATAAATTTCAAGTGGAAATTAGGTTAAAAGAAGGTGCGGAACCCAAGTTTTTTAAGCCACGTACGGTGCCTTTTGCCTTAAAAGCTAGGGTAGAGGAGGAACTCGATCGATTGGTTAGTTTGGGTATCCTGAAACCAGTTAGCTACTCGAAATACGCCACCCCGATCGTTCCCGTTTTAAAAGCAAACGGCCAAGTTCGTATAGCAGGCGATTTTTCAGTAACGCTAAATAAGGTTATGCAAATTGATAAATACCCTTTACCCCGTATAGAAGAGGTTTTTGCAAAATTAGGTGGGGGCGAATCTTATACTAAGTTAGATTTAAGTAACGCTTACAACCAATTCGAGCTGTCACCTCCCTCACAAGAATTAACCACTATCAACACTAGCAAAGGATTATTAAAATATACGCGCTTGGTGTACGGCCTGGCGAACGCGCCGGCGATCTTTCAGCGATCTATGGAGACGCTGCTGGTGGGCATCGAAGGTGTCAGCTGTTGGCTCGACGACGTATGTATTACTGGGCCAACTGCTGAAACGCATCTAGAGAGACTTGCGGAGGTCTTAGGTAGGTTACGAGACGCAGGTCTTAGACTACAGAAGGAAAAGTGTTCCTTCTTTCAAGACAGTGTTACTTATTTGGGCTATTTAATTGATAAGGAGGGTCTGAAAACGTGTCCAACAAAAAGAGAAGCCATTTTGAAAGCAGCCCCACCGAAAAATGTTCTCGATGTTAAAAGATTTTTAGGGGTCGTAAACTATTACCGCAATTTCGTACCGAACGCATCTGCTATATTGAACCCACTGCACGAGCTCCTACGCGCCGGTGCGCGGTGGCAGTGGGGCGAGCGACAACAGGCGGCGTTCGAGAGCGTCAAGAGGGAGTTGGCGTCGGAGCGCGTGCTGGCGCACTTCGACCCCGCCGCGCAACTGGTGCTGGCTGTCGATGCCGGGCCGGCGGGGCTGGGGGCCATCCTGGCACAGCGCGCGCCCGGCGGCGAGGAGCGGCCGCTCGCGTTTGCCTCAAGGTCGTTGAATAACAGCGAGAAACATTACAGTCAGATACAGAAGGAGGCGACGGCGATCATCTTTGGTGTGAAAAGGTTCCACCAGTACTTGTACGGTCGGCAAGAACCTTTCATACTTAAAACAGATCATCGCCCGCTATTGTCTATATTTAGTAACAAGATAGGTATATCTGTAATGGCGGCTTCTCGACTTCAAAGATATGCGATAATATTGTCTGCGTATAATTACGAAATACAGTATATCAATAGTGAAAAGAACTTGATCGCTGATTATTTTTCTCGCGCGCCCTTATTAGAGTCAAATGAAAGTGACATTATTGATACGGATGAGAATATTTCATTTCTGAAATTCTTGGATGCGAATATTTCTCCGGTTTCATTCAATGATATTAAAAACGCGTCGATAAATGACAATACATTAATTACGGTAAAAAAATATATAGAACACGGTTGGCCGCGTAAGGTATCGTGTAAGAATGTTTTGCCATTTTTCAACTGTAAGTCCGATTTAGAATTATACGATGGTTGTATGTTCCGAGGTCATAGGGTGGTAATTCCAGAACTATATCGTGAACAGATGCTCAGGGAATTGCACTCGAGTCACCTGGGAATAGTCAAAACGAAATGCAATGCTCGCGCTAGGATGTGGTGGCCGGGAATCGACGCCGACATCGAACGGTTCATAGGGTCGTGTGTCGCGTGCGCAGCCACGCGCGCGGCGCCCCCCGCCGCCCCCTCGCCGTGGCCGGCCGCGACGGCCGCGTGGGAACGTCTGCACCTAGATTATATGACTATAGCTCAGCGAGACTACCTTGTAGTTGTCGATGCGTTCTCGAAATGGCTCGAATGTCTGCACATGGATTGTGGTACCTCCACTGGGGCATTAATTACCAAGTTGAAGTATTTATTTTCGAGATTTGGCATACCAAACACCATTGTATCGGATAATGACGTTAAAATTAATTCATCAGAATTTCATAACTTTTGCACAGCTAATGGTATTGTTCACGTTACATCTCCCATTTATCACCCGTGCAGTAACGGGCAAGCTGAGAATTCAGTTAAAATGTGTAAAAAAATGATTAAATGCATTATAAATGAGAAAACGCCACTTAAAGAAATAAATGACAAGTTGTTGGGATTTTTGTTCAACTATAGAAACACGACGCACTGTTCTTCTGGCTCGACACCAGCCAAACTTATGTTAGGCCATAACTTGCGGTCGAGGCTAGACTTGATTTTACCGCAAAAATCTTTAAATGTCAAATACATTCCACAAAATGACTTAGTTAAAAGTAGGCAATTTCAAGTAAATGATTATGTATGGTTAAGATGGTTTATTAATAGAAAAGAAACCTGGGCACTGGGCACTATTGTACAAGTGATAGGCAATAGAATGTTTAAGCTATATGTAAACGATTTTGACGAATACTGTATACGCCATTTAGATCAGATAAGAAAGTACACCGGAGAACCGGTCAACCAGAGCGTGGCAGATGACCAAAGCCCGGGCGAGTCGGCCGAGGTCAATGAGTCATCTGCGACGCCGCCATCTCCGGCGCAACCCTCACAGCCTGACTCCCTCCCCGCGCAGCCGGAGCCGGCCCAGCCACACTGTTCACGACGGGAGCAGGATGATGAGGAGTGGGCGGAGGCGGCTGAAAGTATTGAGGCAGCAACGGGAGACAAAGACCTTGTCGGTAATGAGAACCAGCAGTTGGCTCAAACCGAGTCATTGCCTTCCCCATACCATAATGTGCTTAGACCTAGAACTAAAAACATAGATTATAAGAAATACTATTAGATTAATTATATAATTGCTTCTTTATTATTGTCATCAGGTTTCCAAATTAAGGGAAGAGAAATGGTGCGTATGTGTGCCTACTGCGGCCGCGCCGCTATACATGTGTGTGTGAGCTGTATTTCCTCGCCAGTAATAAACACGCGTTAGAACGTACCGGTTGTTTTACTGCATACATTCCAATAGGCCGGCCTGATGATGAACCTATTAAAAAATGGTTAGGCGTTAGAGCTTCATCATCCCTGTGATCCACCGAGACATGTGTCAAGGGTCTAGAATTAACTGTTAGTTCGGCCTCTGCCAGCAAAGTCAGCAGTACTTCTTCACGCGGCGCGCGTTCATTTAGAGTGGCTTTTAGTGCTCTTTTTATAGACTGGACTAAACGCTCCCATGCACCGCCCATATGTGCCGCTGTGGCTGGTATATAATGCCATTCCATTCCCCGTTGGGTTGCTTCTTCCTGAATGGCATCTTTATTCAGTTCTTTCCAGGCTTTTTTCAATTCTGCATCTGCTCCTTTAAAATTTGTGCCATTATCTGAGTACATAGCAGTTGGTGTACCTCTTCTGGCAATCAGTCTACGTAATGCCATAATCACTGAGTCAGACGTTAAGGCTCCTGCTAGTTCCATATGCACTGCACGAGTCACCATACAAGTAAACAACGCCCCATAGCGTTTTTCGCGCCGACGACCTATGGCGACTTCTACTGGGCCAAAATAGTCCAATCCACAATGTGTAAATGGCCTCTTGTGATGATCCAGTCTGCACAAAGGTAAGTCTCCCATAGGTGGCGCCACTGGAACTGCCTTCTTTATTTTACAGTATTGGCAGTGAAATGCTGATGATCGGACCGCTGATCTCAGGTGAGTAATCCAATACTTTTGCCTTATTTCATTAACTACTGTTTCGGTACTTTCATGATTATACATGACATGATAATGATGGATTAGCAATTTAGAATAAGGATGGTTACTGGTCAATATTATAGGCTGCTTCTGATTTACAGATATCTCCGGAGCCACTTGAATTCTACTTTTTACCACCATTATTCCATCATCATTCAGTATCGGGGTAAGTTTAGCTAATTTACTGTCTGCTGCTATCTTTTCATTTTTCTGTAAGCAAGATATTTCTTTTATAAAACTTTCTTCCTGTACTTCTTTTATCCACATCTCTTCTGCTTTATTTAAATATTCCACAGTAATAGCATTCCCTGGCTTCTTTAATAACTTGTCTACAAACAAAAGGATGTATGCCGTTGCACGAACCAATCTTGACCATGATGAGAATCTCTTAACATCAGGTAAGTTTCTTTTTTTATTTTTCATCATGGTTACAGCATGGACTTTCTCTTCACATACTGCACTTTCGCTTGGATTTCCAGGTACTTTTTCCCTCGGCCAGTTCAAATTAGGTTCTTTTAAAAAACCTGGACCCTTAAACCACCTGCTGTCCGGGGATAAATCAATTGGAGCACTGTCCCTGGTAGCAATGTCTGCTACATTGTCTGCTGTGGGAACCCACTTCCACTGTTTTACTTTAGTGAGCTCATCAATGGCAGCAAGCCTATGCCCAACAAATGCCTTATAATTCCTGGGGTCAGACCTCAGCCAGGCCAATGTAGTGATGGAGTCAGACCAATAAAACTTTTCATGGATTTCAAACTGGTGTTCTTCTATAACTGTATGTGCTAGTCTTGCTCCTAATAATGCTGCCTGCAATTCTAGCCTGGGGATAGAAACTGGCTTTAATGGAGTTACTCTGGCTTTTGCTGCAACTAATGACACAACAATGTCTCCATCTTTATATGTCATTTTAAAATAGCAGGCTGCAGCAAAGGCTTTTTCACTTGCATCACAGAATGTATGCAATTCTGTTGTAACTGGCCGTTCTTTTTTGTGGCTGTAACATCTGGGAATTTTGCAGGTTTCCACAGTCTTCAAATCCTGCATAAAGTTAGTCCATTTTAGATATTCTTTATCTTCCAGCTTCTCATCCCATTCTATTTTGCTACGCCAAGCTTCCTGGAGTAAAATCCTGCCTCTTACTGATAATGGTGATAATAAACCCATTGGGTCGAATAAACTCATTATGACCGATAACATCTGCCGTTTTGTTGGCCGGACTTGTCCTGTAACAATCTCTTTGGGAACTTTGGACATACAGAGGTTAAAACTCAACATGTCTTCTTCTGGCTGCCAATGCATACCTAAAGTTCTCTCACTGCTGGTTGCATCTGGTGTCAAAGAAATCTTGCCTGTAGTTCTTTTTTCTTCAGAAATTGTATCTAAAAGCTCTTGTGAGTTACTTGCCCAACCACAGATGTCAAATTTTCCTCGTTCATGGACTTCAATGACATCAGCCACAAGTTTTTTAGCTTCT
Source organism: Aethes cnicana (assembly GCA_963971205.1). Classification (NCBI taxonomy): domain Eukaryota; kingdom Metazoa; phylum Arthropoda; class Insecta; order Lepidoptera; family Tortricidae; genus Aethes; species Aethes cnicana. Next base: position 9,621,680 of record OZ020274.1, on the reverse strand, counting down.
TCAACTGAATGACTGCTATCTAAATAATCATCCATGTAGTGTTTCAGTTGAATGGCCTGAGCAGCTTCTGGGTACTCTTCTTGATTTTCTTTGGCATTAGCGTTCAGAGTAAATATAGCTGATGACGGTGAACAAGCTAAACCAAACACCATGGACACCATTTTGTACTGCTTAGGTGGAGCTGGATCTCCTGGCTCTCTCCAGAAGAATCTTTGATATTCTTGATCCTCATCTTTAATGCGAATCCTCAGGTACATATCCCGAATATCGGCCACAAAGGCAACTGGACCCTGCCTAAACCTCCATAAAACACCTAGTAAGGATTGAAGCAAATCAGGCCCTGTCAATAAATTATCATTCAGCGATAGACCCTTGAACCTAGCTGCAGCATCAAATACTATCCTAACTTTACCCGGCTTATTAACATTAGTTACTGGAAAGTGAGGCAACGTCCAACACTTCCCTGGCACGGGGGCTTCTGTACACAGAGTCGCATAACCTGACTGAAATAATTTGTTCATCTGTGCACTGTATGCTGCTGCTAATTTAGGATCACTTAATAACTTTTGCTCCAAATTAAAAAACCTTTTTAAGCTACTTGATGTATTGTCCGGCAAAACAATATCATCCTGACACCATAATAAACCTGTCTCCCAGCCACCGTAAACTTTTTTTGTAGTAGCCTCTAAAATTGATGTTGCTCTATCTAGGGAAGGGTTAGAACGCTGCTTAGTAGTTATCCCTATATTGTCCAATTCAAAACTTTCTCTAATCATGGTATCTAATTCGCCATCATTTGAGGAGTGAACCACATGAAATACTTGTGCTGGTGATACACCATTACTAGTGCCATGTACTATCCAACCTAGCAATGTTTTTGATAAAACTGGCTCATCATTGGTTCCAGTACGCAACTCCCTAGACACAATTAAAGGCCAATTGTCTTGTCCAATCAACAATTTTGGAGTTGCATTTTCATACCATGCAATCGAGTCACTCAAATCTGAAATATGCTTATATGAGATCAAAACATCTTTATTTACAGTTTGTGCATTTAAGTTCAATTTATTTATAGTCCGGCAGTTGATTCCATGAATATCATCAGAAGTTAGCAATTTTAATTTAACACATTTACTTTGTGTTTGCATGTTCATAGAACCAACTCCATTTACATGAAGCATGTCCAAAGGACCTTCAGCCCCCACTGCAGCAGCCAAATCAGCATCAATGAGCGATATAGTTGCACCTTCATCGAGTAGAGCATATGTATCTTCTACTCCTAGAGGACCCTGAACCCGAATAGGCACTACTTTTAATAAGGCACATTTTTGCTTACTAATTGGTTCAGAGTTATCTACACTATGCCCAACTTGAACGCTTTGAACAGTATTTTGCTGCTTTGGCTTATGCAATAGTCTATGGAGGTATTTAGAAAACTTACATGATTTAGCTGCATGATTAAAGTTTAAACACCTAAAACACTTTCTGCCTTTTTTCACTATGTCCCACCTTTCATCAACACTTAAACTTGAGAATTTTTCACACTTCGACAGTAAATGGTCTTTATTATCACAACATATACAAGGTTCACGCTCACCTGGAACTCGTACCGCATTCACCTGTACAGGCTGAGCCTGTGATGACAAAACAGCTTGCACTGGAGCGGAGCCCGTCGACCGCCCTGCCTGCGACAGAGCAGGCGTTGACTCGGCACTTATGTCTGGGAGGTACCGCATCGCACGTTCAGATTCGTTATTGAGAAACTCTCCTATGCACACCAATCTGCACTCATCACGGGCCTCCCACTTCTCCGCCCAGTCTAGCCATCTAAGCTTGAGGTGTGGTGACAATTTTGATACAATCTTTTCATACAATTCAATGTTGTATAAATACTCCTTCTTTTTCAGACCTTCTATTATCGCAATACAGTTGTTGACTTTACAAGAAAACACACATATATCTTCAACCTCTTCATTTAGCATAGGCAGTTTTGATACTATTTCTATCTGTTGTTTAATAATCTTATCAGGTCGACCAAATCTTAGAGAAAGACATCTGAAGATTGCCTCTGGGGACACAGCTGACTGTAATAAGGCTCCCACTGCTTCCTTAGCCTCACCTTTCAACGCCGCCCGCAGTTTTTTTACCTTTTCGGCAGGCGAGTCTGATAATGATTCAAAAGCTTCTTTGAAAGGGAGCCAATCCGTTGCTTTCCCGTCAAAAATAGGCAACTCTGTTCGGCTGTTACAAAGCACATTTTTTAGAGCTGTCGTTAGCTCACTAATTGGATCGAGTGCTCTTACGTCTCTCTCCTCTTTTATAGGCTTCGGCTCCGACGCCGGCGCCGGCGCGTTGAAAAATTGCGTCGGAGTTCTTGACGATTGCCTGTCAGCATCTTCGAGGCTCTGTAACTCTTTCTCGACATCGATACGTTCCCTTATTACTTTTTCTAATGCGGACAACTCATCTCGCCGCTGTAATAATTTTAGGCGAGCTACACTGTCGGCGGAGCTGCACTCCGACCGGGTCTCAAACGAAAAGGTTTTTTCCGTCGCACTCATACTGTTATTTCCACACACAGGTTCTTTACGTCGAAGGACCACATGAACAGAATTGGGAAAGTCTAACCAGAATGCACATTTAATTAATAAGAGAATTTATAAATCGAGGAGCACAATAAAAAACGTTTTACTTCGAACTGACGCCACAGACAACAACGCCATCCGTTTATTTTTTTTTAAAGTAGTTTGACAGCGCCTGTCTTAGGCTCATACACACTCATTACAATCTTTAAGGTACGCCTACACTTTGGACGAACAAATTGGTTGACAACACTATCTGTTAGCAACTGCATAATCCATCGTCACCTCTAAATGTAACTTGCTTCTATAGAAACCTATTGTTAAGTTTATTTTACATGTTAATTGATAGTAATCATTTAAGGAGTTCAAAAACAATAGAAAGACTATTGTTAATAATTAATCTGTTGACAAAGTCGCGTCTGGAATTTGAAAATTAAAAGAAACGATGAAGTCGAGGGAACTATAGATGATAATAATAAAATTACACATAACAACATAATTGCTGCATATTACCAATTATTGAAACTAACGCACGGCAGTTGATTACCCTGTAAAAAATATTTGGATTCCTCTTATAGTAAAAAAAAATCTTTTAGACAGTTCAAACTTGCAAAACGTAAAAGATTTTCATCACTAAGTACTCATATCCTTAGTCCGAACTTGCACAAGGCCTTAAGAGTTCCCAGTACGTACGGTGTTTCTCAACTTTTCATACAACCGTATAGTTTCCTTTTTATTTCCAAATTACTAAACAGATTGACTCGAAATTTGGTATACATAATAAAACTATTATTGTGAGTGTCCTAAATTAGTAGAAGTCGTGGTAAAATAAAACATAATTAAATTACAGCATTTACAGCCAAAAACTGAATTTTGAAGTTTGTATGGAGGAAACTAAAATGCTCCTAGTTTCCTTATTATTAAATTTATTACAATCAAAGTGTATTTTGGATACTAATATCTCTTCTCTACTATTACTTGTAAAATTTGGTGTCAATCTGATAAGTAGTTTGCGAAATAAAACGTAACTACGTTTGTATGGAGAACGGAGCGTACAGGGGACTCATAACCTCTACCTTATATTTTGTGACACTTACGTTTTCTCAGTGCTAAATCCAAACACGCGTAAGTACTTCACACGATATCATTACGAAATAGCACTGCCGGTGTGTTCATACTCGATATTCATTGATGACCGCGTAGTCACACGGTCCGGTCGTTCGTGAGATACTAATTATCAGCTGTCAGTGTAAAACTGTACAGACGCAAGCGCCTGTTTCTTGTGCTCCGATCCTGAGCCACCTATTGTTGTACTACCTATACAGTACCTATATTGCAACAAAGGTCAGTAATAGTCGATATTGCGTGAAATAAAAGAAATTGAAACAAAGGTCAGTAATAGTCGATATTACGTGAAATAACAGAAAAGGTGTTTTTTTTTAATTCTCCATGGTTGTTAAGTCGGAGAGATCGGTTAAATCAATCATTAGTTTCAATATGGTAATATTTTACCATCTATCGAATATTTTACCACCATTTGAGTAAAAAATTCAATATTTTCTGACATGATTTTAACCGTAAATTAATATGGCATTTTTATTAATTGACAACAGAAATTGCAATTGTTTTTAAACCGTACTTGATACTTTTTTTACATTGAACTCTTTAATTTATGATCAAGGAATATGTACACAGATTATAAAAAAATAATTTTGTTTTTGTCTAAAATGTGCGGCATTAACTGGATGTATTCAATATAGCAATTTATATATGTATACAATAGAGCAATATCGTCGCTATTTCAATTTGAATTTGCCACTGAGTTTTTCGGTGAAGGAAAACATCGTGAGGAAATCTGCACGCATCTGCGAAGTAATTCAAAGATGTGTGTGAAGTCCCCAATCCGCATTGGGCCCGTGTGGGGACTATCGCCCTCCCTCGTGATGAGAGGAGGCCTGTGCCCAGCCACCAGCAGTGGGACGCAAATAGGCTGTAGTAGTAGTACGTAGTAGTAGTTGCTAAGCTAATACATATTTTAATACTTTGGTGGAGTTCACAATATTATGTTTGTAAGTCCCTAAGTAATAACTTCAAGTAATATTTGCACTCACAACTATTCATAAATCGAACTGTTATGACCCTAGTGGAAAATACTATAAATACATGCGGTCATGCTGCAGACCAAGTCTTGTTTGATAAGTATCTATCAGTTAGAAATTAATAATAACATTCGCAGTTATTAATTTCTGATAATAAAATAGGTAATTCGAAGATGTTTATTTAATTCTCTTTATAATCAATCGGCATCATCTTAGGTATCGATATTACTTAAGTATACCATACCATCTCTTAAATTCATGATTGGATTCACCTTTTCTCACCATCGGTAATTGACCGGTCCTGCGGCTGAAGCGTGAAGATGTAACAGACGGACAGAGTTACTTTTGCATTTATAATATTAGTATGGTCTTGGTTACGAAAATCATCCCTATTTTGCTAACTTTTCATTTGCTTCCATGGTTCTGAGTCGAACTCGAAATATTGCGACATTTAGAGGTTTATGACTCAGAAGTCGCTGAAGCCATACTTACACATATTTCTGACGCGATTATTACTAATGTATTTAAATTTCGGCAGGCATTAGTGAAGATAGTGGAAGCACGACATTGAAATTAATCATAAGCCCTACAAAGCCATAATAGTTCGAATGAGCATTAGGTACGCCTTTAGTTCACCGTTTTGACCGGGAAGGACGGAGCCACACGAACTAGAGAGATATGTACGCTTACTTTTCACTTTACTCTATAGTGGTGTTCTCTGCTGTCACATTGGTCAACTGAAACAGTATGTTAGTCTGTTGTCAACGGTGTGTATGATTTCACACTATGGAGTGTGGAATGGGTCGTGCGCAATCTTATATGGCAAAACAGTTGAAAACGTGTCCAGCGGATTTGATAAGCAACAAAACAAAACACGCTCTCCTCACAACCGTTTTTGCTGCGTTTTCGCCTCTACAGCGCTATCTGAAGGCGCTATTGCAGACTATCCGCCTAGGTGGCTTGCCTGGAGTGGCGACCACAGCGCCCCAATCTACCCGATTTGGTGTTCACTTTTGGAATTATAAGGATTGCGCTCCTTTACTTCAACCCTCCATATTTCACGCGTTTAGCAAGTGACGGTCAAGGGAATGAGTGCTATTCGCTTTATCTGTCAAAACTGTAGTAAACATGTGGGTTTCGGAATCGTTATCAGGATCAACCTTCGAATAGATTATGATAATCGACATTAAATTACCCACCTAATCATTTGTGGAAAAATACCGTTCAATGAAATGTGTAAAATTCTTGAGAAAATGTGTGATATTATTTTATATTTAGTAGGTAGGTACCGTAAGTATCGTATATTTAATGTTCCTTTTTTATGTTGGTTCGTGCCTTTATGTCGAGAGTTACGTAAAAATTGGCTGTCTGTAAAGTAGGTTTACGGACGATAATTTTATACGTGATAACGTCACGTAACACTACAACGCTACGTAACACTACAACGCTACGTAACGCTACAACGCTACTAATGCGTCATGGTTTTTCGTGGAAGCAGCCAGCGTTCATCAACTTAATCAATCAATCGTGGTTAATGGCAGCAGAGATGCCTATGACAATGTCAGTTTAAGGCAGATGGGCGGTAGACGTATATTATTTGACTATGATAATAGAGTCAAGTTTTGAAGGTAGCAAGTATTTAAATTAAGAAAGAAACAAGTTTACGGGACCCGAAACTGCAATCTGAATCACTGTTAGAGTATTCATCAATTTAAAAGACGTGATGATGTCTAAAACGTCATGAAAAAAATCTTGCGTAATGTGTCAGACGTCACACGACATTATTTAACTCTGAAAAAATAAGAATAATAAATAATAAATAAATAAAAGTTTATTTATTTGACCAACTTAAAACAGTTTACAATTATACTTAAGTATAACATGCAACATGCTTATTAATAATAGATATATGTCGCGGCTGGTGCTTAATTTATGATAATCCTGTGCTGTGTGTGTGTTTAATAATTCATAATTATGCTTGTAAGTGATAATGTACCAATTTGACATGTAATACCTATTATTATCAATAAATGAGTATGAGTATGAGTATGAGTATAAACACCAAATAAAAAAAATGTTTTATAAGTAAATCTTCAACCAATCCATTTCAATATCCCCATCTTATTTTTCTTCAGCTTGCAATCATTTGCATATAGTCATAATATCACAAAATTAATTCAGTGCCCCTTACAATATACTCAACAGCAATGAAATCCTATATAAAGTGACCCGTTTTCTTTGCTGTTGAGTGTAATATGACACCAAGAAATTTTAGTGAATGCTAGTAGGTACTACATAATTGATGGAAAACTTACTGTAAGTATATTGTTTGGATTCCGGTAGTATTATAATTTACAATGATTTTGGGAAGGTCAACTTATCAAAATATAAGTAAAAAATACGGAATATTGTGTCAGAAATATGTACAAATATGTATGTGTTTGTTAGTGTCAGAGTTCAGTAGTGCTTGATAACGTACCTAATGAGTAAAAAACAAGAATTTCAGATCGCTATTACGTAGAGCGTGGCCGGGCTTTGACCGATAGCGATAATAATGTCATACATTGGCAGGAGTGCGTTTCCAATCCCTGAGTTTAAATTGAATTCCGTCAATATCATTGTTTTCTATTTATTTTGAATAATAATTGCCACTTAACAGAACACAATAATAACAGAACCAAAATGATACTACATTAATTGGTAATCACCCCCTTAGTTTGATAAAGACAAGTTAATTGAAACACGTACCTACCTAGGTATTAAGCTTTTGTCACAATGACGATAACAAAGAAAGCTAATTATTTGCATAGGTACTCTACCCATCGTAAGCGCCCACGTCTCGGAACCATAAGTCATCACTGGCAACACACACTGGTCGAAGACTTTCGACTTGAGACACTGCGGTAATTTGGACGAAAAGACACTGCGAAGCTTCCCGAACGCTCCCAAGCCGAGTCGGATTCGACGATTGACCTCTTCCTCGAAGTTGGACCTACCTAACTGGACTGTTTGTCCTAGGTATACATAATGGTCAACAACTTCGAGCGCAGAGCCTCCGATTATTACGGGAGTTGGCACAACATGGACATTAGACATAATTTTCGTCTTGTCCATGTTCATTTTAAGACCAACTCGATCGGAAACTGCTGAGGTCAGCGAGCATAATACTGAGGTCCTCCATGGTCTCAGCCATGACTACAATATCGTCGGCAAATCGAAGGTGAGAGATGTACTCGCCATTAACATTGATGCCTCGATCTTTCCAGTCCAGCACCTTGAAAGCATCCTCCAATGCAGCGGTGAACAGCTTCGGAGAGATCACGTCTCCTTGTCTGACTCCCCGCTGCAGTGGAATAGGCTTCGTGGTCTGGTCCTGTAGTCGGACGGACATGGTGGCATTTTCGTACAAACACTTCAACACTTCGATGTACCGGTAGTCAACTTGGCACCTCTGGAGAGACTGCAGCACAGCCCAAGTCTCGATCGAATCGAAGGCTTTCTCGTAGTCCACAAATGCAAGGCAAAGGGGGAGGTTATACTCTTCGGTCTTCTGTACAACCTGCCGCAACGCATGTATGTGGTCTACGGTACTATAGCCCTTTCGGAAACCGGCTTGTTCGGGAGGCTGGAATTCGTCAAACCTGCGCGCGAGACGGTTCGTAATGACTCTCGAAAACAGCTTGTAAACATGGCTCAGAAGTGAGATGGGTCTATAATTCTTCAACAAGGTGTTATCACCTTTTTTGAAGAAGAGCACCACCACACTTCTGTTCCATGCTCGCGGCGTTCTCCCTTCATGAATGACGGAATTAAACAGCTTCTGAAGGGCCTTAAGGACTGGTTTACCACCCGCCTTCAGGAGTTCGGCTGTAATTCCGTCGTCACCAGGGGCTTTGCCGTTCTTAAGCTGTTTGAGAGCCATACTAATCTCGTACAGGCTGACGTCCGGGATATCTTCGGTATAGTGTCGGGTAAACTAGATGAAATTAATCTAAGTCCTCAGAGTTGGTAACACGATAAAAATAAGCAAAACACGGATACGATTTCTACGTTTTTATTCGTATTTACATTTGTAGATATTAGGTATTTGAGATTAACTCAAGTCCATAGTGCTCACGACATGTATTCGAGATTCATCACAATTTTTTTATTGACTTTTAGATAACTGTAACGTTCGACCTTGCGACCGTAAAATAGGCATACCTTTTATCAGACACACCCTCATACAAAATGACGTTACAAAGTACTATTATAACTCGCGGGTAGTAACTGTCATCAGATGACTGTCTTTTTTCCTTGTAATCAATTTGAAATACTTTTCATCTGTTACAATATGTTCACGATTATTAGTCACTAGCTTCTGCCCGCAACTTTGTTCGCGTGGAATTCTGTAATAGCGTTCCCGCGGGAACTATGTGTTTTCCCGGTTAAAAAGTAGCCTATAGGTTGACCAGTGTTATAAAATAACCCAACACCAAATTTTGTTGCAATCCGAACAGTAGTTTTCGAGTTAAATCCGGACATACATACATCAACCAATTTTCTGAACATCTATTTTTTTTGTATTCAGTATCGTTTATAGATATAGGGTCAAGTAAAACGTTGTGAAATATTTTAACCACAGTATCAGTTAAAATTAAAAACCTAAAAAATATGCTTACAAGCGATAACTATCGTTAAAATATCGTCACAGCGTTTTGCTGGACCCTGTAAAGTCCCCTCGACTTGATCGTTTCTTTTAATAAGTATTTCAAGTTGCAGACGTGACTCCTTCTACAGACTTATTATTAGTAGTATTAAACAATAACATTATTTTTTTCTGTTTCAGATTCTTCGCTATCTTTGCTTGTGTGAACGCGGAGAAGAAAAGTTTATTTACTTATGAAGATATAACAGTTAATGGCTATGGAAAGTAACACATTAGTAACGACGCAACGCATTGAGAAGAGGGTAAAGTTAATACCGCCCGATGGGGGATGGGGATGGATGGTGTTGACGGGCACAGCTTTGTCAAATGTAAGTCTTTAAACTATTTAAATGGAGGTTGTTGGTACAGGCATCGGTACCGAACTTGAGCGGTGGCCTTGGATGTGCAAAATTCAAAAATAAGGTCTTGTTTGAGAGAGCGCTTTGTTGTGCGCGCAAGCTTATTATTGGCCCTTCAGTCGTAAACATGCGCAGAAATCCCCTCTACTTTTGCTCACCGCTCAAGATCCGTGCCACGACTTGTAATCTAGCACGTGATGGTAAGTGTTCACTGAGTCCGATAGACATAAGCCATCATATATATTTCGATTATGTTGCCAAGCCGAGGAACAATATTGAATTCCTCTATGCTGGTAATTCCACCGGCTTTTGTATCCTCTTACCTGAACACAACAGTGCGGGTACTGCTGGCAGTAGGTTAGTGAACAAGATGAATATAATTATGTGAGAAGACAATGTATACAATACAATAGGTACACATTATTCAAGACCATATATCCAAGGAACAGTACCTAATTAAACGTAATTACACAAAAAGTATGGCATACAGCAGGCGATCTTATCGCTGAATAGCGATCTCTACCTGACAACAATACAATACAATACAAATACACTTTATTGAACACCAAAAAACAATTACACAAGTAAATACAATTAACAAAGAAGAAGGGTGACAACAGGCGGTCTTATCGCTAAAGAGCGATCTCTTCCAGACAACCTTTGGATAGTGGAATGTGTGAAAAAAACGTAAAAGTAGGCAGGTGCTGCACATTAGAATTACATACCAACAACAACCTTTGGACAGTGGAGATAAAGAAAACAAACTACACTGTACAGCGATGAATTCGGATCACTTTGTATGGAAAATGATATACGAAGTGACCCGAATTCATTGCTGCTGAGTGTATGTTGGTAGGCTGCGTTCTGCACTAAAATGTGCAGAAGAAACCAAACACGCAATGTATTGTATGTATTATGTTATATATGTGGTTATTACATTATATATACATACTAGCTGACCCCGCGGACTTCGTACCGCCTTAAACCTCACGGAGCCCGAGACCTTTCCAACGAATGCAAAACCGTGGAAATCGGTTCGTGCGTTCTGGAGTTATAGCGTCAGGGAGGAAAACCCGACTTATTTTTATATAGTAGATGTATATTATGGATTTGAACACTTAAAGCCAATATGGTCAAACTTTTTCCGCTGATCCCTTCCGATAACTAAAACTAAAGCGAAAAGAGCAAATCGACTAACCTTTTTTTTAATAGACCTTTCAGACTCTCCATTAACCTATCGAACAATAAAAACTAAATCAAAATAGCTTAAGCCGTTGTGGAGATAAGACATTTTTTTTTGGGTTTTGAAGCTCAAAATGAATGAATGAATGATGATAATGATGAATCACATTAAATAGATAGATACTGTATCAATAACGTGTTAAACGCACTCGCAAGATGAAACAATAAAGACTTACATCTGTTTCTTAAGTCCCATAACATTAGTCGGCTCAGGAATGATTGGAAGACATTGAATCGTATTTACAAACAATCGACAATGTCTATAATAGACAGTTAACACTTAGGTCCATAATCCCACACAATGGTAGATAATTAAGATCACGTCATTTTTTAACCGACTAGACTTTCAATGGTCGCTTTTCATAGCTATGTTAATTACTATTATTTTAAGAACCTAATTATTGATCTTTTTTCATACAATAAAGACACGAAAATTGGATAACTTTATTTTTGACCGAATGCGCAAGAAAGAGGGTTGTTTTTCGTGTGTATGTATGTATGTTATATATATATTTCTTTGGCATGCTATGCAGCCTAAACAGTTTGATGGGTATTAGCATGTGAGGTGTCGTTAGATTCGTCTTGATTGTGAGATTGACACTGGGTATATCAAAAGTTTGTATGCAGTCGTTTTTTTTATTACGAGTTATTTAAGAACTGACTTATGTCTTTAGTTGATTCCGTTTAGTTAATTCTCAATTCCTCAGACTCTAGAAATGAGTAAGATAGGGCACTCATTTCTCATATCAATGATTTTTTAAACAGGTCTTGCTTATTTATGCGTACACTGAATCGTCCCCGTTTACTTGTCCGATAAAGTAAAGTAAATTATTGTTTTGTTGTCGAGCGCGATAAAGTCACGATTGATTTTGTTTATTCCGTGGTCTGTTTTGATGTTTTGACCAACAGCATATTTTTTCATTTTATCATATTATCCGGCCACATCGAAGGCCACCATATTGGCATTAGAGGCCTAATAACTCAGTATCATCTTATCAGTACTGATAAGTGTTGTATAAATTATTGTATCTTATAATAGGTTTGATCCTCGGCTTATTTGGGAAACAAAATGACTGTTCTTCGTGTGTGGTACATACGACTAATTGCAACACGTACCTACGGTTGGCTGTACGAGCTATTTATACTATAAGCTTCGTTTCTTATTGACTACCACCTATACCTACACTGCAGTAGGCTATGTACGCCCAACTACTGGCGCACACAGTAACCTCACGATGTTCTGAATTCGATGAATTGAATTCCGCCTAATAAAACTAAATATTAAAAGAAAACAACCTGTATCAATTTGAATACCTAAGACTTATTTTGTTCAAGCTTTCTCTTTAAAATTTACTTGCCTATTAATTATCGGACTTGCATCGGACAAACAAATCTTAACCTGAACAATATGACACATTTGTTATTTACCCTGTGTTGTCCGATGACATCAAATTGTGCTGTATTTTAACGCGTTTATCGTTGTTATTTTCACACTTATCACGAAACTTAGACACTTGTTGAAAAATAAATACGATTGTCTATCATATTCGACTACATTATCTTAGATGCTTTTCAGCAAATGAATTAAATCATTGTTGCTATAATTATGTACTAATAATTAGGTAAATATGCCGTCGTTATTAATAATTCTGGCAAATTTTCCACATGTTTTGTTTAAATAATATTTAGATAAACAGCTACGAATTTACTTCAATATTTTGATTGTTAACAATATTAAACCTTATAATTTATTTTCCTTTTCAGATATTCAATCAATCTATGCTGTCTTTATTTAGTTTACTATATGGAGATCACTTAGAAGCTATGGGTCATCAGACATCGGGAGCAGCCATTGTCTTAAGCACCATGTTATTCGTCACAAATCTGGGTGGCCCAATAGCTGGGGCGATAGTAAAGTTGTCATCGCCAAGGGTGGTGGCAGTTGCAGGCGCCGTTTCTTGCACTTTGGGAATATTTTTTAGTGGATTCTCCACCAATATTTACCATTTAATTCTCACATATGGAGTATTATTAGGTAAAATATGTATTTTTTTGTAATTGATTGTTGTGATGTATAAGCAATTACAAAATTATAACCGTTGATACTTTATTTCAGGATTGGGTCTGGGATTCATCCAGAACTCGTCATTTGTAGCGATAAACAGCTACTTTAAACTGAAAAAGAGCCGTGCAGTGGGCCTGGCCAACGTGGGCACAGGTGTGGGACAATCTTTAATGCCACATTTAGTGACCTATCTATTGCGAAATTACGGATTTCGAGGCGCGTGTCTACTACTGTCTGGGTTGAGCTTACACGGGGTAAAATCTTCTTGCAACTTTAAACTTCTCAACTGAAATAAAACTCGTAAAGAGCCATTTTAACTGAATGTATTTTTTTTAGATTGGTGGAACACTTTTAATACAACCGGTAGAATGGCATATGAAGAAAGTGGAGGAGGATGTGATTATTGACGAAAAACTGCAATTGTTACAAGGAAAACACAAAGATATAGTCATAAAGAAAGATGCTATCACGAAAAAAGAAATTTACAGCGGACTTAGACGTTCTACCGAACCAATTCTCAATGGAAAGGAAAACAAAACCGAATCAAACATGTTCAATAGTCATAAAAATTTAGCTATTTCCAACGGAGTCAAAACTGAGAATGCATTACATGGTAAGTATAAAATATGAAATACTTATATTTAATTATTTTAAAACATTAAGGGGTTCGGTGACGCATACTACGCTTGATCTTTCCCTTGAGACCAATGAGGGGGTTATCAGTTACGTAAAAATTACCAATATTCCTAATCAATTTTTTGTTTCTAAATTAATACATATAATAAAAATTACTGAGAAGTAGGTACAATTTATTAAGTTATTAAAATAACTACTATAATTTTACTAAATATCTAATACATAGGTATATTACTGTTTAGCCTTTGTATTGTAAGAACTGTTTAATCTAAGGTGGGGAGACTATGGTCGATTATATGATATATTGTTACAGTCATGTCAAATTATCTTGTTTTACACCATTGATAAATAGATAACATTCATGTTACGTAATTTGTAGAATGGAATAATCCAAAATAGGCAATGAGGGGCGAGATCAGCCGTATCAATCATACAAATTGAGTCAAATTATACCTATGTCAATTAACAAGGCTCATTACGAAGCAGTGGAGGTATATTTGTCAACTACGAACGTGATTGATATTTAATATTATTGCGTTTATTTGTGTTAGTAGGCTAAACAAGCAATACCTATCTACAATGAATATGGATAATACTTAGCATCACACTTTGTTACCATTTATCGTTTGTTTAGAGAAGTACAAGTCCACTTGTCTTGGAAAAATAATAATTGACGTCAATCAAGATAAAAGTGATGTTTTTATTTTATTTCAGAGCAAAATCGGAGAGTCCCAGATATAGAGCCAAAGAAGGGCATATTACAGAAGTTGTATGATTTATTCGACATCTCCCTCTTATCAAGCCCTCGTTTCCTAAATATCATAATCGGAACCGCTTTGGCTGTAACTTCGATACAAAATTTCAGTATGCTGTATCCATTTTTCTTACAGGTATGGTTACATCTTTTTTTATTTAAACATCGAGGTTACAATAAATTTAAAGGCTTAAAAACTGTCAGTTAAATCTAATGATGGGATGCCATTACTCAGGGGTATTCCTGCTCATGACGCCTAGCTGTCTGAGACATATGTTTAGTACCTAAAACATATTTAATTTTGTCATTCGATAACTTTGCATGAGATGCTTAAAATGTGGAGATATAAATTAGGCAAATGAATAATTATCTTCAAGTTGTGAAGACACATCAAGCACCCTATCTTGTACTTTAAACGCGCTTATATTGTATATATTTCTCTATTTATTTATACAAGCGATCTCAGAAACAGCTCGGACGATTTGGACGAAATTTGGAATATACGGGTTAACGGGGGCGATAAATTGATCTAGATATCTGAGAAAACTCGGTTTTAGCTATTTTCACCCTAGCAAAGCTCGTTCGCCCAGGTTATTCTAATGATGAAAAGAACAAATAATCGCACGTAGTTAAATATTTTGCGACAAGTTCACTGTCCAAGAAGCATCTAGAATTGTAACGTAGTGTTATTTTTTTATAAAAATATCTAAAGGTAAAATTATTTTATTCATCAAACGCCTTTCTAAAATATTGTAAAAATGTTGCAATCTTCTTTCAGAAAGTGGCAAATATGGATAAACCACAAACGGCGAGTTGTATGTCAGCTGTTGCCCTTGCTGACATTGCAGGAAGGTTGATTTTGCCAATTTTCCAGGACAAGTATAGAATAAAGGCTAGATGGATGCTTATTATGACTAGCGTGTGGCTCATTGTTGTCAGACAAAGTAAGTGAACACTGTTTTGCTGAGCCTTTCAATAATGAAGTAAGCTTCAAATATAATGTTCTCACAGCGAACCTTTATACTTTTAATAACCATAACCATAACTTATAATCCATATTAATATTATAAATGCGAAAGTAACTCTGTCTGTCTGTCTGTATGTTATCTCTTCACGTTTCAACCGCTGGACCGATTTGGATGAAATTTGGTACGGAGATAGTTAGAGTCCCGGGTAAGGACATAACCTACTTTCTATCTCGTAAAAACGCATAGTTCCCGCGGGAACGCGATAACCGTATTCCACGCGGGCGAAGTCGTGGGCAGAAGCTAGTCTGTAATAAAGTCTTTATAATATAAAATACAGTCAAGCGCAATGACATCGGGTTTTTTTTATGGAAAATCCCGTAAGTACAAAGTGACCAAATTTCATTGCGGTGGAGTACATGTTGAGTATATGTGCCATCAATTATCAATGACGTCACTCGATAGGTTACCAATCACTAACCGAGTATTTCTTTTACAGTATTGGCATATCAAACTGATGCACTGGTTCTTCTTGTTATGTCGAGCGTGTACGGCTTTGGTAGGAGCATGGTGATAGTTGCCAGGAACATAGCAATATCTGAACAAGTGCGGATGGACCAGGTCCCAGCTGCCGTAGGCCTGGGAATGTTGACCATGGGCATCATAGTCCCGCCCACAGGCTACTTCCTAGGCTGGATCAGAGACTACACAGGAAGCTTTATAATCAGTATTACGGCCCAGAACATACTGCTGATAATTCTTCTGATCACGTGGATTCCTGATATGATTTTGTTGACGATGCAAGAGAAAAGGCAGAAGAAGAAGGAACTGGAACAGATACAGATGACTTAAATGAAGACGCGGATCATATTGGATTAATCAAACAGATGGCGTCATGGATCGATGCGAAAGAAGAGAGACGGTTAATTAGCAAAGAAATATTGTAAATGATGATAGATAGTATAAAAATTGCCTTATAGTTATTGAATGAACCTGTGTCTTAGTAGTATAGGTAGGTATGAAAAATAATAAAGATTTGTGTATACAAATCATGTTCATGTATATGAACAACATTAGAATACGTGATTACGTATGATATGCGCGAATGAAATAAATATACGTGTTTTAAGAATTATTATAAGTTTTAAAGTTGCAAAGACATTTTAAAAATTGCGGCTGTGATAGAAGTCTGTTTTATTAAGTGATAGATAAGAAATAACTTAAAAATGATACCAGTAAGACTTTTATACAAAAGTGAAACATGAAGATGTAGGTATGAATTATAGATGTGCTGTTTATCTCTAGTCCAATAAATAATTGAACGCTAAGTAGTACAGAATAAGCTAACTTTGTTTTATTCACTTTCCCCATCATAGACTATTTAAAAAATCGATACCATTATCAGTCGGGAGATGTAATCTTCAATTTTATTTTATTTGTTACAAAACATTAACCGTACAATTTAACACATACCGTTAATCTCACCTGGCAGTAGGTAATTAAAGATGTCCAGTTGTCCACAATATGAAAAAAAAAACAACTGAATGTACAATTAAAATGTTTTCGAATGCTTTGTAATTTCAACAATTTAATTTAATTTTATTGTTGGTGGATTAATTAATTACAGTTGCACATCTGGTGGGATTACGCTGAGCACAGGGACTTAACGCGGCTAGCGGGCCTAAAGAGTTGAGTAAATGCTAAGCGTTATTTTTTATAAAATATACTTATGTTTGTTTCGTAAGAACGATCAAAAATAATAACGATAAAAAACCAAGTCTCATAATTTTCGTAGAGGTTGACTTGTATAAGTTGTTCAAAATAAGTAATCATAATGATCCGAAAACTATTTCTACAATAAATTTTCTGGTGATTTTCAGAGAAATAGCGTTTTAGTATAAAAATGTGTCTAATCTACTTATGCAAAAACTATTTTAACTAGCTTCTGCCAGCAACCGACGTGGAATTCGACTATCGCGTTCCCGCTGGAACTATGCGTTTTTTTGGGATAAAAAGTAGCATGGCCTTCCCGGGGACTCCAACTATATCTCTGAATCAGTCCAGTGGTTTAAGGGTGAAGAGGTAACAGAGATACGCTTATAATATGTATAACTATGGAATTACAGTATTGGTTGCGATGATTCCCCTCGAATCTTGTAAAGGAACCCTAGAAATGATTTGTAATCACGGAGAACTTCTATTACTCGCTGCGTAGCCTACAAATTGAGAGAGCAAATAGCACTAATTATAAATCGGTCAAAAGGTCGTACACGCGAAGAGCTCCACCAGACCAGCGGCTTTATTAGAGAAAACAGAGCGATACAGGGAATACTATCGCATTCTGAAATAGCTCTGAAACCATCAATAAATTCACGTTAACCGTTATATCGCTAGTTTAGCGCTGCTACTCTACGTATCATATCATTTAGTGCTTATGAAAAAAGTTCCAGTATTGTGGCGGCACCGTAAAATTTACAGTACCTACACAAAATGTACACACATGTGCAGGCAATGTTGCAGGTAAGGGATTCATGGTAGATAAGCATACGTACTACAAACACAAGCTATGATAAACTAAATGTTATGTCAGTTACTAAGTAAGTATCGACTTAAACAATTTGGTAAATGGACTGTCGTACACATTGTCTCAAACTTTTGCGATACACACTCATATTAAACACAATAAAACCTGTCTTCTCGTGACCACGGCCGTTGCATCGTGGCCGAAACGTCGAGGTAAAATATAATTAGTTTTTTTACGCGATTAA
The DNA here is from genome assembly GCA_963971205.1 of Aethes cnicana. Classification (NCBI taxonomy): domain Eukaryota; kingdom Metazoa; phylum Arthropoda; class Insecta; order Lepidoptera; family Tortricidae; genus Aethes; species Aethes cnicana. Next base: position 9,603,523 of record OZ020274.1, on the reverse strand, counting down.
GTCCCGGTTTTAGTGTGTTTATTAGGACTCTCGTATATTTAGCTACTCTTCTGTTACATTTATTACATACGTTTCTACTAATATTAATGTTTATATGCGTTTGAATTTATAAATTGAGATGCAAAAATAACTTTCCCTTCAGCAACTTTAAATTACCTAAACCGATATTAGTACCTATATTTGAATATGAAAATTTGCTCTGAATATCAAACATTTTCATTCCAGGAATAACTTCAGTACATCTAATAAATAAAACATACTTATCATCGTTAAGCTCTAACGATATTTTTCAGGGCTTCTGAAGTAATCACGAATTACAAACAAAGTAATTACTAAAACGAAAAGTAAAATACAGCAGATGTTAAAGTTTTAATTCGAGTTGTAAAGGTCTTATTGTAAATTAGTTTCAACCTCTGCGATGTGTATATTTTCAATTTCATTTCAAGTTCAGATCTTGTGAACAGAAGGGTGTATAATGATTTCTTTACTACCCAGCTTGTTAATAGCCAGTTGTAATTGTTTTGCAAGAGGTCTTCGGGATCTAAAAATCTGTTATAAAAATAGAATGAAGTTAACAAAAGCATTTTACTTTTTTTTTTTCAATCGATAGCATTTGGATAGTCTTATTTCGAAACATCGATTCATTTTATTCATGTTTGGATCATAATTACCAAAATTTTAGTAAATGCATATAACAATTAAAATAATTACTAAAATTTACATAAAATCAATGCATGACCAAAACATTACAGGCTTATAATTATTTCGTGGATTTGAACATCCAACTATGTACTTACGTTATATATGTAAATAATAAATAAAATGAACTTTAATATAATAAAATCCCCTACACCCATTAATCATTATTGGGGGTTTTGTAGGGCCATATGTGTGTCACATCGACCATGGCTGATCTTTTGTGACGGCCCTTTTGAGAGTTTGCTATATTTATAATTCACCTGAGATGCCCGTTGAGTCCAGGAATTTCCAGATTCTTTGCGCGGTGATATTTTGTATCTCATTTGGGTGTATGTATAATGTGCCTCCCTAGGTAGATCATTTTTGTATGACAGGTCACTCACAGAGGATAGGTAGGGGCGTTTCCTCTGCTTCATGGCAAAATCTGCACATCGTGTTTTCTTTCATTCCCATTCCCACTGACTGTGGGCTTCTGGTTACCGCACGCGTTTTATATCTTTTGAGACGAATAAGCTCTCTAGATAGTGTTTTCGTGTAGCCCTTTATCAGAGCTCGATAGTATTTGATTTGTACTAATTTTCAGGAATTTGGTACGCTCCTTGTTTAGTAACACTAACACCACAGAAAGGTTCGGGGCGGATGAAACCAACATTTCTTGGGTAGTGTTGGGAGCACTACTAAGAGAGGGTTTCCCAAAATTCCCAGTTAATGGTAGAAACAAGAGTTTCTGCACATACGAAGTCGCGGGCTAAAGTCACATACGTACCTACTTAATAACACGTAGACAAAAAAGCAGCCTTAAAAAAGAGAAAACAAATAATTCCATTATTAGTGTGCCGCATTGAGCGCGGCAGTATTGTGTTAGACGGAGGCGCACGAAATAAGCCGCAGTTAGTAAACAGTGGCAGGCACAATATTGTTTCTTCGCTAGCAATGCTAGACTAGGGAAGAATGAATTAGATAGGTATGCCAAAAAAAAATTACATTGGTTATTAAAACTACTAGTCAGATTGTAACCAAATTTAGGGGGTAGCTTATAACACTGGTAAACATATAGGCTACTTTTTATCCCGAAAAAACGCATAGTTCCCGAGGGAACGCTATTACCGAATTCCACGCGGGCGAAGTTGCGGGCAGAAGCTAGTAATAAATACTTGTACAAAATGTTTTCAGCAAATTAATTAACTATTTAATGTGCATTTCCGTTGTCCGTATGTCTGTTTATAACAGTAACATGTTTTATAAGCATTTAAATAACAGATCCAGAGTACCTACTTTCACTTGTTCCCGCTTTGAATTCAGACATATTGTTTCGAATTCGAATTGAAGTTGTTGAGAAAATCCGTTGATTGTTTTATAAAAGCGTGCATACTTTTATTATAACTTGGGCTTATTTAGTTTTACTCTATTTGTAGGTAGGTATAATGATAATTAAAACTATTTTGTTATTTCAGGCAATCAAATATACCTACATAGGAACAGTCATAAAAATACTGTAGGTACCTATTTATAGAAACCCCCAAAATTTAATGATTGATTGCGAATCGATTTCAGCAACTATTGCAATACCTGCTTCACAAATATTTCGCAACTCTGAAGCAACGGAAAGTAGGCAAGTACCTATCATGATTTTAACTTGAAACTTTTTGGTCTCTTTAATATGAGATTTATTCCGAAACGCGTGTTTATTGAAGACTAGCCGCCCGCAATTTCGACCGCGTGTAATTTGGCTATCGCGTTCCCTCGGGTTTTTCCGGGATAAGAAATAGCCTATTATGTTCTTCACCGGGCATTCCAACTATCTCCGTAACAAATTTAAACCAAATTGGTCCTGCGGCCGAAGCGTGAAGAGGTAACAGACAGACAAACAGACAGATAGTTCCTTTCACACTTATTATCATAGACGCAGCTGAAACGTTTCATGTTTCAAAAAAGTTTCATGTATTACAAGCACCTCAAAAGGAAAAATCGGAACCCTTATAGGATTACTCGTATATCTGCCTGTCCGTCGGTCACACACAATTAGCTCCGAAACTACTGGACCTTAATGTATACTAGATTTTAATAGAAGCGTTACAATACATTATAATCCGTTACACATTCAAAAACGTTACCTAAGTAACTTGTCAAGGAAAATAGGTACTCTGTTTACCCTCTGTTACATATAATAAGTGTCATATCATATCTCACCTATAAAGTCAGCAAAAGTGAAAAGAAATATGACACAGTCGTTTTATACAGAGGTCCCGAGCGTCTTTACATTTACCAAGGAAAATAAAAGCACAGTCAAAAAAACATCAAAATCTCATTAGTTCCCATTTCATGCCGTGACGACACTACGGAAACAGTATAACTAATGTACGGCAGTAAACAGAGAGGAGTGTCGTATTTCTTTTTATAACTTCACTGTTCCATTTTCTGATTTAAAAGGTACTTATCTGACGAGTGTCGAGGTGGAAATCAGTGTCAGCTATAAAGGTTAACGCTTACACGGATGGGAGTAGTGTTACATGCAATTTCATAGCGAACATATACACGTATATACATTATGACATTATCTGGAATACTCAAATAAAAATTAGTTTTTATATACACAATAGCTTCTGCCCGCGACTTCGCCAGCGTGGAATTCGGTTATCGCGCTCCCGCGGGAACTATGCGCTTTTCCGGGTTACAAAGTAGCCTATGTCCTTTCCCGGGACCCCAACTATATCTATTCCAAATTTCATCTCAATCGGTCCAGCGGTTGAGGCGTGAAGAGATAACAGACAGACAGACAGACAGAGCTACTTTCGCATTTATAATATTAGTATGGATTGTATGATATTCAGTAAATTATTTAATCCAATATAGTTCAAACTTCTTATTTAGTTAAAAATACGTCATTTGTATACGAATTATTTATATGACAGGATCAGAAATAAGGGAACCATTTTAACTTCAATATATTATACCCATACCCTACTTATTTAATATATAAAATTCTCGTGTCACAGTGTTAGTAACCAAACTCCTGTGAAGTGTATATTCAGTAGGTCTGAGAATAGGACGTAAGCTATTTCTCATATCAAAAAAACTTAGGCGGTACGCGGGGTCGCAGCTTGTAATTTATAAATGTGAAAGTTTGTTTCTTTGTCCTTCCTTCACATCGAAACGACTGTATTGATTTGAATGAAATTGGATAAGGAGATAGTTTGCGACCCTGTAAATAATATTGGATATTTTTAATCTCGATATTTTCTCGGAACCGGGTCAAACCAGTTTTCCAAGTTTCTTATAATAATCATCTAAATGTTATAGTAAGTATCATCGGGTACGCAAATCAGAAGTCTACGCGAGATGAAGTCGAGGGAAACGTAGGTATAGAATAAACCATTATTCATTCATGAAATGTTAAGGCCATGATAGTTCGTGTCTATCATGTTAGCCATTTGTAACGTTAGATGACACTGTAAGTTGGTACTTCTCCATGACAATTGGATTATGATATCGTTCTGAATAAATAACTCTAAACTTGGAAGAAAGGATAATCCCCAGTGCCTCATGAGAATAAATATTCGTTGTTTGCTAGGCTAGGTTAAGAGCTAGACATCTCGGTCAGGTAAATGGAATTCTCTTGCTCGGTCCGCGCGGGCGTTCTGTCTGTCTGTTTAAATTTTCATCACGGAGGCGGCCGCCCGCTATCGCCGGACTCTGCGAACTTTTCATTACTTTGGACAACTTGAGCATTCTTTTGTAATATGCACCGATCCGTGACCAGTCCCATTTAAGTTGTCGATGTGCCTACAACGAAGTACATCTCAGGTCATGCCCGACTTGAAACGGATAGGCGGCCCTTAAGAGGAAAAGGGAAATCTTTCTTTAGTGATGATTAAGCTTTATCGCAGTAACAATAATGAAACAGTATATTATAACAATTTGATTTGATTGGCAGTTTTGACCGAGCGAGCGAACCGAGCGGAGCGTCTCCGTTTCAACTTGGACAAAAAATGCTTTTCATATGTCGGTACCTCACAGTATTGCTCGCAGGACTGATGGCCGATGGGGCCGGAAAGTTCTCGAGTGGCGCCCGTGAACCGGGAGACGAGCTGTCGGTAGGCCTCCAACAAGATGGAGCGACGACCGCGTGAAGGTCGCGGGAAACCGGTGGAAGCAAGTAGCACAGGACCGGTCTGAGTGGCGAGCCTTGGGGGAGGCCTATGTCCAGCAGTGGACGTCTTTCGGCTGAAATGATGATGATGATGTCGGTACCTACACCTATAGAAATAACGAATAATAATAGAAATAACTCTTAATATCTATCTAAAAGAACTGTTTTTCTCCTGGTCATATTTATTAGGCATATTTAATGTTTAAATTACAACTTATGGTCATGATGTGTACATATATTTTTGGACTGTAATCTAGTCTTAAGTGTTTATCCTACCTATTTTATGTTAATTATGATTGCAGTCTGTTTTATGTACCTTTTGAAATAAATAAATAAATAAACGGACAGAGCCTTCAACTTAGTTATATCGTTTACTAGCTTCTGCCCGGGACTTCGTTCGCGTGGAATTCGGTTATAGCTATGCGTTTTTCCGGGATACCAAGAAGCATACCTAATGACCTTTCCTGGGACTCCAACTACCTGGATACCAAATTTCATCTTAATCGGTCCAGCGGTTTAAGTGTGAAGAGGTAACAGACAGACAATGTTACTTTCTACCACTACTACTACTACTACTACTACAACAGCCTATTTACGGCCCACTGCTGGGCACAGGCCTCCTCTCATCACGAGAGGGTTTGGGCTATAGTCCCCACGCGGGCCCAGTGCGGATTGGGGACTTCACACATATCTTTGAATTACTTCGCAGATGCGTGCAGGTTTCCTCACGATGTCCCACGATGTTTCTACCACTACTACAGCCTATTTGCGTCCCACCCCTGGGCACAGACCTCCTCCCATCACGAGAGGGTTACGAGTAGGTACTTTCGTATTTATAATATTAATATGGATTGTTCCGTAATTTTGTGAATGAGTAGGTAGATAATTTCCGAGATTATAATGATCGATAATGTTAAAAAAGTCCTAATATCATGTTGGTTTATCGAGAGAGAATCGGGTGTTCACGGCACCTCGGAGTTTAGATACTTATGTGCGACATTCAATTTAAATTAACAACTGGGCTTTTCGGTAAAGAAATCACCATAAAGAAGGGTGCACGCATGTAAAAAGTACCTAATTCAGATGTATGTGATGTCCCCAATCCTCAGTGGGCTCGCGTGGCGTGGAGACTAGACCAAAAACTTTCGTGATGAGCAGTGGAACGTAAACAGACTATTGTGGTGGATTTCAATGTCGAACTACTGCGAATATGTTTGCTATGCTTGTACTGAAACTAACTTGTTGCGATTTGATGGGATCTTAGAAAAAAAGACAAAGGCGCGACCTGAAAAGAATGCCACGTGGATTAATTACCTGATTTGTCTTTGTACTCTCCTTGTTTTTAGACAAAAGGCATTCCTGTGACAGAATCTTATAAAGATTTAATCGAATTGATTGGATCTTTATGGTTACAATTGCTGACAAAAAAACAACAGATGTATCTAAAGAATCGAAGGCATTGATAGGTAATAGCGTCGCAACAATTTTATTAAAATATGTTTAAATAGGTCAAATAGGGTTTTAAAAAAGGACTTGTACAACATATACAAATTAACATATCAGGGGCATCATCCGGGAAGCAAAGGTATTTTTATGGGATTCTATAGGGAACGTCAAAACGTCGTTCAAACTGAACTTCAAGTAAGAAGGTAACTATTTTTAAGTTCAGTTTGAGCACCGTTACGTTTAGCATCCTTTGAGCATCCCTATAATTATCTCAACTAAAGATCATACATAGAGTTTATCTACACTCATATCATAAACCCTCTATGATGCTTTCAAAAACCGCAAATTATGACCAGCATTAAGACAAACTGTTTAGTTAGAAAATGTTCTAATAGCTGTATCAAATTCCATCAAATTATCCATCAAATTCGATAGTCTAATAGCATTCATATTTCGAACATCTTCGAATAGCAATGCCCGCCTATATTCTTCAGTCAAACAGAGGGAAAGTTTGTTCCAAATTCAAATGTCGGCTTTACTTAGTCTATGCTTTTTGAAAATCGAATGTGAGACACTGACGTAGGTATTTGGATTTCCGCCATTGTTGGCCTATTATTAAAAATCTTAGAGGATTTATAAAATGAATGTAGATAAAGTTGTGTAAGCAACTGTACATAATTAGGCCTTAAAACACTCTGCGATATTATTATGAAACTAGCCTGGCGGCTCGTTTCATAAAAACCCACTCGTGTTTTAAGGACCTTTTTACATAAACTACTATTCGTTTCGGTATTCTTTTGATATTTTCATAAACGATATGATCGTTATAACTTTCTCTATAGCATCTATACATATCTGCGTCTTGAATTTTATAATTTTTTAAATAGTAATTAAGTAATTAATACTATGTCCATAATTTTATGTATAAGTAGGTACTTAGATCAGACATCGTCGCGGCATAAAACACGTTCATAAAAGTCCCCCTAGTCCAGCGTTCGGAACATATTTTAGATAAAAACTTTTGTTTAAAGACTAAAAAGTTGTTTCGTTAAAAACGGCTGATTGGATATCGGTTCGCGTGCCCTAGGTACCAGCGCTCGGCACAACACTGCGGTTAGCTGCGAGCTCCACAATATGCATCGCTTTTTATATCTTCCCGTTGTTTGTTCCTCGGTTAAGCGCTCATTTATTGAGGTACGAGCTCAGTTTCAACGCTTCTTTATGGGAAAGTAATTATTTTACATCCCGTACCCGCTGCGCGGAATCGCTTAATTGGTATGAATAACGGGACCAAACTTCGCTGCAAGGGCATTTTAGTTGCGTAATTAGATTCATTACGATTTTAGGTACCTACTAGAGACAATGTAATTAAGACTGTAAGACTGTCAAACTCCTTACATTACGGCGTACATCGGAAATAGCCAGGGAGCTTCAAATTTTCATACTTCGCCTGCACAGCGCCATCTATTAGTTGCTCATGGAGTTCAAATTTGTATGCAGGTATAGGTTGCCATCTGTTTGTATTTAGCAGGACATGTTTGGCTTTTTCGAGTTGAGTGTCCGGCCAATCTATCTATCTAAATATATAAAACTCAAAGGTGACTGACTGACTGACTGACATAGTGATCTATCAACGCACAGCCCAAACCACTGGACGGATCGGGCTGAAATTTGGCATGCAGGTAGATGTTATGACGTAGGCATCCGCTAAGAAAGGATTTTGCAAAATTCCCACGGGAACGGGTAAAATCGGGATTTTACTTTTTAATATTTCTGCGCATACGAAGTTGCAGGGAAAAGCTAGTTATTCATATGTCCGGCCTGTCCGGCTTTTGTTTAGCTTTTTGTTAGCGCCTCAAGCGAAGCAATCACCATCATCATCACTACTGTCAGTCATGACAGTACTGATCGAAGGAAGCTGAAATCTGCCATGTAGGTTCCTTGAGGAGTGTAAGGGAACTCTAGGGGAGGATTTCTCGCAATTCCCACGGGAACGGGAAATCATTTTTTCCCGTTCCCGTAACCTCATTAGGTTTAACGTTAAAAAAAGGTATGTTCGGCTTTATTTTGTTTGGCTTTTAGTTGCGGTGACGTCAGGCTTTTAGAGTAAAATGTCCGGCTTTTTTCTAGGCAGAGTCCGGCTTTTTCATTTTAGGAGATGTCAACCCTATGCAGGCTACCTAGGCAGCGACATCTATTATCGCATTTAACACTTATTTCGGGCGTACGGTGATTTGTTTGAAGGTCGTCGTTCTAAGTTTACCTTACTTCTTCTATGGCACCTACCTACTTAAATTATTTTATAGAAAATAAAAAAGTCCAAAATAAAAGCATAGCTAATTTAACATGTTTCTACGTTTCACAGTTCACGTTCGCCTAGGTCCTCGTTTCAGAGTTATTATTTTATTCTCACTAACCCCGCTTCACGCGAGAGCGCGAGCGTATTTTCTTGAATCAGTTCCAAAGACTAGGCGAAGCTGACCCAGAACTCCCAGAAGTCGACACTTAAAAGAAACCCGACACTTTTTCGCCGCTTTACAAAGAGATAAAGCTTGAAATAAGGCCCATTTAAATCGCTTTAAAACTTGCGGAAAGTTTCTTCGTGAACCGCTCGCGGGCGTTACCGGTGCAAATTTAAAGTGTGTATTAGGAGTGCTGCAAACCGTCAGCGGGCGAGCATGAGAATTCCATTACAACGGTTGGAGTGACACGGTTCAGTGTGCCTCGGTTATACTCAGGACCCGGTTATACAGTGGGACCTGGTTATGCCCGCCCGATAGCGTTCAGATTTATTTAAGGCGCATCTGCCCTGAATGCTTATTCTAGAAGCTGCAGTTAGATTGTACGAGTAAAATGAAGATTTTCCATGTAAGTCATTGTTTTGATCTTGAATATAGTGAGATGCAGGCAAGGGCTAGAGATAAGTGCTATTTAATCCATTTTTATGCCCTGTAACTTAGGTCGATAACCCTGAGCTACAACAAAACCTGAGTTTAGAAGCTAACCCGACATAGGGGCATGGCGCAGGTTGGCCTTGGGTAGGTACGTGTGTATTGTAGTAAAAATATACATTTATTACCCTGCATTTTATCAAGATTAATGATTATAAGTAACTAAGACTGGAGTACAAAACTTGAAACTTCGTCCAACAAAATACATATAAAATGTTGTAAGCTACATTTAGGTACAGCTTTGGTGAGGTATATCTGTAATTAAAACTTGGTCGCAAAAATGTTAGTTGGGATATGCAAAAATATTTTTGTTTAACATCATAGTTAATTAAACACAAAATAGAGAGATGAGAGTTACCTACACTTGAACTAAGTTGGAATGTAGTCCATATTCTAACTTTGTTAGTTATGCGTTCAATGGTTTGGATACGCTTAATAGGGCCTGATTGAAAACTGAAAATTTATATTATGAAATAAAAACTTAAAATATGTTCATACCAGCTTCTGCATGTGCCTGTTATCTAGTTCCCTCAGGGTCTATACGTTTTTCCGAGATAATTTGTAGCCTATGTATTCTCTCAGCCAACTATGGCTATATATCGGCTTACTTGAAAGTTCATGAAAGCGTGCGAAATACACTCAACCGCAATGAAATCGGGTCACTTTTGTATGGAAAACTTCGTGGACTTTTTTATTTATAATTTTCTAAACGGTTTCGTTGCAGGTTTATTCCGAATAGGTTTCCGACGTTCGCTTGGTAGCGTTGTGGCATTTGGTTGGTTTGGTTGAATGCGATTCTTCTTTTTATCAGTGAAGAATGTCTTTAGAACATGTTGCTTTTAACAAAGAATAATAAGGATTTACACTAGTTTCTATTTAAACTGTAAAAACTTAGATAAAATGGCTCCATTTTGTATGATACATGGGTACCTACTTTGTATTCGTGATTTATAAGTACCTACCTGGAAACCCTTCTTATGTTGATATACATTCATTTTAAGGGAACACTCTTCAGGCCTAATTAAGTTAATTTCTCAAAGAAACCAAGGTGCATGCTAATACCGTTCTTAAAATGTTCAAAATCTTAAGTCACTCACTCACTACCTATTACTTTCAACCGGTGTAAAATCTATTAAATATTTTATGCTTGTTATTTTTTTTATAATAAAGATTTTACAAATCTTCTTTGTGTATATCATCATCATCATCATCATTTCAGCCGAAAGACGTCCACTGCTGGACATAGGCCTCCCCCAAGGCTCGCCACTCCGACCGGTCCTGTGCTACTTGCTTCCACCACTTTGTGTATAAGTACTAACTAAAAATAATTTTAAAGGTATGAAAACAATGCATTTTATTCATTTTAGATGTCATATTTCATAGTAACATTTACTGCATAAGACCTATACACAATCGATATCTAAATATAAATACTACTACACTACTACTACAGCCTACATATTTACATCCCACTGCTGGGCACAGGCCTCCTCTCACCACGAGAGTGGTTTGGGCTATAGTCCCCACGCGGGCCCAGCACGCATTGGGGACCTCACACACATCTTTGAATTCCTTCGCAGATGCGTGCAGGTTATAAATAGATTTTCGTATGTCTTATAGTTTCAGACTTTTCCATACTGGCCGATCTAAATGTGCCACCCTGTATTTATGATTAATTTATTGAATAAAATTATGAAAGGCGTGGATTGTAACATCCTACACATATCTCTTTTCATACATAATTTATGAAACCATTAGCTGAAAAGATGCTCTGCAATATAGAATAAACGTATCAAAAACTCCCTAGACCCCCAATGAATAGAAAACACACATGGGTATTGGTTTTCGGAACAAACCTATGCATTCGCTGTTCGCGCAGGAACGACGTGGCGAGCTCATAAAATCTTATCTGGCCCCGTCTGTGGAGCGTTGACACCATTTCCGCTACTCGATTGCCAAAATTTACTTGAGCGAGTTACTAAACTACTAAATAAATAATAAATATCGCTGCTATAGGTTATTCGTACTTGGACTGTATACATTATGACTATGAAGTTTATTAATAAGATAGCTGTTGCGTACCTATGAGAAATTAAAAGGTTTTTGTAAAATTTTCACAAAAAATTTAATGTTAACCTTTTAATTTCTCATAGGTTGAGGTTTTATAGGAACAATTTTTTCCTCTCTTTATACCGGCTTTAATTTTGAATTCTCTCTTGTTTAACTCTAATTATTTATCCTAAAAAGTAGGTACCTTTAAGTTACCAGGTTCAAATTAAAATCTACGTATTAGTGTGCCTTTCAATAGTGCATTTAATAAATCATAGCGTTATGTGTACCTGTTTAAATATTTCAATTTGGTTAAACTTAACCCCATAGCATACAAATTCATTGAATTACTTGCTTATATCAATAAGTATAAAAAACCTAATGCCTTTGTAAACTTATGCCATTCTTATTACTTTTGAACTGAAATTATTCCTTAACATTGTCTAAATTAAAGATTCAGACAAAATTCATAATTTAATGTCGTTTTATGTTGCTTTTATAACCATTAATGTGAAAAAGTTGCTTTGAAAAAGTTCAATTTCTATTAAACATTATTTCAATTTATAGAATAAACTTTGTGTTTTTTTTTTATCAATCGTTTCTACTTCGAGAGGGTACAATTTCACATATTGCATATTGAACTTCAGTATCAAAATAGTAGTAACAAAAACTGATTCACCATCTGAAAGAAAAAGAAAAGTTTAAGGATATCTTATACTTTAATCGCACCCACCTTGTATTATTTTTCTGTTTATTTAATAAGGCAGTAGGGCTAGCTTGCAATATTTTTTCTGAAATAGTTAAATCATGTTTAATTCTTTGATACTTTTTGTGAATATCAAGACCTACACATTCAAAAAATAGTTACCGAAAATGACCAAACGATCATATTCAAACAATATATTTTCATCTGCAAAGGATTTTTTAATTGCCAGCTATATGTCGCTGTTGGGTGCAGTAAAAAATCCTTAGGTACCTAAACAGAGTGTTCTTTAAGGTTCCTTTTTTCATTTGTTTTTATTCAACAATATAACGCATTGTTTTTCAAGTTTAGCTACTGTTATAACCATTCGTACTCGTGTTCAAGCGCACTCGCCCGCACGAACGCGCGTCAGGCGCCCGGGATTGAAGTACCAGCAACAATGACGGTCTTTGCCTTTTGTAATACTTTATTATGTACCGGCGAAGATCCCCTGACAAAACTTTATTGAACATCGAGTATGAGCACTCCAAAGAGACAACAGTTATAATGTGACGTCGTTATGGGTAGGTAATACGCTATTGTGAAGGCGATTTTCTCTAAGTATTTACTTCAAAAATAGGATTATTACTTTATGTGGTGTGACGTTAAGCCATTTTCAATGTTAGTAAGTATATTTATATTAGGATCAAAAGTTATGCTTATTAAAATAATTCTGGATATATTTTGTCCTGAAAATAGGTTACTCGCGTCTTACTTATACGAGCTTATCCGCTATTGTTAGCTTTAGAAATACTTAGGTACAATACAATACCTAAGTAAGACTGTAAATCTATTATTGAAAAATTCTTACTTTCTAATATAAGCTATATTGCCTAAAACGTCCTAGGTAGGTACGTATAAAATTTGACCTTAACTCCCGCAGTTCATTGACAGGAAATTTACGTATTTTCTACTCGATGCTTAGAGTTCATTGCTGTTTTACTGAGAAGTCTTCATACAATAATCACACTACTTGAGTCTTTACAACCTGGTGCGTATTTGTAATTTTTTTTCTCTCGCCATTTGTACAATTTTTTTAGTGTTTGTCTTGAATTAAATTGTCAATTTTTACCTATTCAAGCAACATTTTTATAGTCCATTTAAAAACTAGAATTAAAAGTCCAAACGTGGGTCATCAAAAGAAAATAAATGAAAATATTTCCTTAAAAGGTTACGGAAATATTTCATTTGTTTTTTTTTCATTACAGCTGGTAAAACTACCTTGAGCTCAGCTTTTTAATTAATTAATTCATACGGCAAATGTGTTGAGACGATTTACGGACCTAAAGGAATTCAATTGCCGTAGCTACAACAGCCTGTTATTCGGACGTCCCACTGTTGGACACGGACTCCTCTCACCATGGTTCTGACATATCATCTACTAGCTTCTGCCCGCGACTTCGTACGTGAGGAATATAAAATTGCCAATAACTTTTCTTTCCGACATCCGATTTTAATCAAACATAGCTTATATGTTGCTCCAAATGATGCTCTATCTACCCTTGAAAACTGCATTCAAATCGGTTCAGTAGTTTCGGAGATTAACTCTAATAAACAGAGAGACAGACAGCCAGACAGACAGAAAATATTTCTAAAAATCGCTGTTTTGTGGTCTACGATACATCTTTAGACCCCCCGTTCCTTTTTTTGAACTTTTCTTTCAAAACTTTTTTTTTCTTTCTTACAGACACGCCGGGTTCTGCTCTTTTATTATAGTATATAGATAAGCTGGACCAGTGCCTATTACTGGGCAATTCAGGACCGTTTATGAATTACTTACCTACTCTCCGTTCAAACGCGTGCACTCGTGCAGGTTTCATTCGCCGAAAAGCTTAGTGGTACTTACTAATTAAATAAATAACATCTACTAGAAATGAACATTGTTACTTTTTTTAAGTTAATTAGAATGAACACTAACCCGATATTTCCTTAGGATTTAATACTTAAGTTAAAATATTTAAGATAGTTTACTTGCAACATTTAATTGTTATTGGTGGTTAACGGTGTGGTTAATTTTAAGTAATCTACATTGTAGCGATTGTTTGTTGACCTAAATAAATGAAAAATGAAAAAAAGACATGTGTTTTATGAAAATAGAAATAAGACTAAAATTTCAAAAATAAGCGCTCAAATTACGACTTTTTGGGATTTACCTATTTGAAGCAAAAAAAAACCGAATATCCACAACGTGCTTCGCGAAAATGAAACAAAAGTTAATAGGTATACCGACACAGAAATCTTCACTAAAAATTAATGAGGGCACCTAACTCCACCAGATGCTTTGTCAAAAAGCTACACAAATAATCATTACATAAAAAATATACCCATCTACTTACTCTCACCTCAGACTACACAAGAATTAACGCATTAAATTAAACCGAAAGGCCCATTAAAAAAAAACAACTAGACATTTTCGTTCCCTGAAGGTACCCTTCAAATGTACTTGAGTTTACTTCAAAATACCATGTAATGTGTAACCACCGGTTCGTCTACCCCCATAGAGTGGTCGTTCCACCGGGGCGGCGCCGGCCAGTCTCCGGCGATATAATATCACACTCCGCTGTGCAATACGAAAGGTTAGGTAAGTAATCACGCGACTTCTCATTCGACATTCACGCGTGAGCGCGACACGTATTACCTACAGTAGTACCGCTGATATATGAGTTACGTCAGTTTAACTGGAGTTTTAACCTTTTCTATGGTTTTGTCTTGATTTTATGACACGTAGACAAGAATCAAGACACCCTAAGCCTGTGGCTTCATAAGGCAAGTCCTCTTCCTCCTCCACAATCGTTCCCTCACTGCTGAGGATCGTGACTCCGGCATATACTCCTTGTGATGGTCTTCCATGTGCAGCGATCTTCGGCCTGGTGCTTCGCCGCATTTACCGGCGTGTCGAGTTGGTTGGCGACCTGGTCCGCCCATCTGTTCGGGCGCCTCTCTTAGGTTATTTTCCTTTCTGGCTTGCCTGTGAGCAAGTAGTCAGCTCGCAACTTATTTGCTAAATAAGTCCTCCGTTTAAGGGAAACAGGGGGAAATTGTTGTACCATGGACACTTCCTTTTTTTAGTGAGCCTATCCCTATCCAACATTAGTTAATAAACGAATCGTTTATAAGTTTACATTGGATAATGTAAATCGATAATGTAGGTAAGTTTAGATATTTGCGCATTGAGCAATTCCGAGGTCTTTTTTTAACCAAAAATAAATGAAAAAAAAGAGGCAGAACAGCTTCCGCTAAATAATCATCATCATGTCAGCCCAAAACGTCCACTGCTGGACATTGATGTTTCACAAATCGTATCAAAATTAATCCTAATACACTCAACAGCAATGAAAATTTTTATAGCAGTTTTTATACAAAGTGGTCCGTTTTAATTGCTGTCGAGTGTAGTTATATTCCCATTTTTTTACAGAAGTCACAAACTTCATGACGAAAACTCATCCATAAATTTCAAATGACGTAAAGTTTGCCGTTCATAGTCATTTAGATAGCTTATCAGAAACTAAAGTTATCCTGTGAAACCGGGCAGACGATATTATGATTGACGAGACGTTGTTATTTACTGCTAAGTTCCTTTGAAATGTATGATTATGTTGTTTATAGGAAAATACAAACGATTTTGAGGAGTATCCAAGTCAGCCATAGCTACATTTAGTTTACTGATGAAAGTTGTCGTTATTTCATATTTAAGGTGTATTCATTATTAAAAATCCAATTCCGCTCTACGCCAAAGCAGTACTTACATAAAGTTGTTTCATGAAATTAATAAGAAATGAGAGTAAATGTACTGATGTGTGCTGAGCTTTACAGCTCCAATAACTCATAATTCAGGAGCGTAATGTCCGTGAAATAGATTCTGCGCCCTCTCTCGGCAGAAAGAAGAAATGTTTAAATCCGGCGCCGGCTCGCTGGCTCGGAACGCTAAATTAGCCTGCCAAGCTGCCGCGACGTGTTGTTTGATATATTATGGGAAATGATATGAATATTTGCTACGAATAATTCATGTGAGATTTGCAGCGGTGAGTGGACGCTATTTGGTTTGTTGGTATTGCTTTTTGCTCACTGCGCGCTTGAACACTTTTTTAAAGCACTAGACTACTGGAATATGAAACCTTAATTTATTTAAAGATGTCTTTAAAAATGGTTTTTCGATTAATATAAACATGTGGTAATTACTTATTAATGCTTCTCGGGTCGTAATAGCATAAAACAATGTGCGTTTATTCACATCCAATTATTTACGCCTTCTTCCTTTGGGAGCGTTGTTTTTTAAACGTTAAGATGTTATGTGAGCAATTTATAACGATTTAATAACCTATTTTTTTAACTTTTTTTTAGTCAATTCCGTCCGTCGGTCTAGAATAAATACAGAAATTCTTGTTCTTCTTTATAGTTGACAAATTTGTTACAAACAACCGCAAGTTTTTTGATAATCCAAACACTGGATAGAGTCTCGGTTGCGAAACATTTTTGAATGCACTCAAAATCTAGAACGAGCCTAAGTAATATTCGGATGAAAATCGGCGCGACATTTTGGGGCTTGCATTTAATTTCCACTTGCGTAATGAGCTTGAGAAGTGCATATTTCACGGCGGCGGGCCGTTCACAGGCGTTAAGTGGGGTATTTTATTGGCTTATTATACAATATTCTAAGCTAAAAATCGTGGAAAGAGTACGTTTTTAATTGGGCAACGAGCTCGCGTGGCGCTGACGGGCGGATTATTCATTGCTGCTCCAGAGCCAACGCTCCGTCGCGCCGTTAATTCTGACTCGAGTTTTTTTATGACCCAGGACCTTTATTCGCATACTTTTAACTCCTCTTATATTAGGTATACTAGCCGTCTCCCGCGGTAAAACTTGAGTAGAACCCTTTTTAGGGTTCCGAAGTCCACTAGGAACCCTTATAGTTTCGCCATGTCCGTCCGTCTGTCCGCACTATTGCTCGGAGATGCTTAGTTCTAGAAAGCTGTAATTTGGCATGAATATACATATTAGTTACGGTGACAAAGTGGTACAATAAAATTTTGAAATATATTTGTTATAGGGTACCTCCCCTACTGGTAAAGCGGGGATGTAATTTTTTTTTCTTGCGTACCCCATGTGGTGGCATATCGTTGAATAGGTCTTGAAAAAAAATTGTGTTAAAACCATTTTTCGATTAAGTGATGCGTTTGTCAAATATTAAGCTTTAAACTACTATTTTTTGTTAGAGTCACGTGTCCCCCCCCCCCCTGCCAGCTAAATGGTGGTATTTGGATGGCTGAAAAAAATCACGGTTGTGGCGTATATAACGTAGTTGAAAGGAAAACTATCACAGCTAAGTAGGCTGTACAAATTTACGAGTCATTAGTCGACTTATGAAATGATTAAAAAACCAATGATTTTTCTCGAGCGGCAGGGGCGTCGGGCGGGCACGTCATACCACAGGCTAGCTAGATGCTAATAAGTCTTAGAAAGGTACTGTGGGCATCGTCAACTTCGGAACCCTATAATTTGCGCGTGGCCCGCGATTATTATTACGCACTTGGCCGGTTTTTTTCGCGTTCTGTGCAAAATTTCAGCTTGCTACAACCGACCAGTATATTCGGCTGTGCATTCTCTGTCAGTCAATCAGTCACTCAATCATTCAGTTAGTAACGGAAGACTTTTATAAATTATATTTTATTTGACTGTTGTTCGCTTACTTCTTATATTGATCGCCAACATGTCTTAATTCATCATTATCATCATATCAGCCGATAGACGTCCACTTCTGAACATAGGCCTCCCCCAAGGTTCACCACTCTGATCGGTCCTGTGCCGCTCGCATCCACCGACTTCCCGCGACCTTCACCAGGTCACCGCTCCACCTTGTTGGAGGCCTGCCGACAGCTCATCTTCCGGTACGGTTTAAAAGAACTTTGGAGAGAGAGAGAAATGTCTTCATAATTTTAAAATATAAAATTCATCAATTTTCATTTAAAATGTTGTAAGGTGAGTCTCTGCAATTAGGTATTATAGGAACCTAATCAACGAAAGTTATATAAACTACACTCAACCGCAATGAAATAGGGTCACTTTGTATAGGATTTCCCATACAAAGTGACCTGATTTCATTGCAGTTGAGTCTATATTGTTTTGAAAAAATCTATTAACTACCCGAGCTGATTTGAACGTGAAGGGACCAATAATGTTACCTATATAACCTACTACATTACCATCTACTACATATACTTAAGTATAAGTAGATCAATTACGACGAATCTTTACAAAAAGGCCTATTTTCTAACTCTCCAATAAACTAAAGCAGCTACCAGTGCAGAATGTTGTCCGGGCTTTAATAAAAGGTTCAACGGAAGCATTTTATCCTTTATTTAGGACAGAACAGACCACTTTCGTCAAATTTGACGTGAATTCGTCAAAAGTGTCTCGGATGTAGCCTTTTATGTATTTTACTATAAAAAATGAGCTAAAGGCTTTAATCGTTTTCTCTCATGACTTACTTATACCTACTTACTTACCTACATGTTACTAGACACTAAGTAGGTAGTCATTTACCTTTTAACTACTACTACTGCTGCCTATTTTGAGTCCCACTGCTGGGCACAGGCCTCCTCTCATCACGAGAGGGTTTGGGCTATAGTCCAAGTGTAGTAGTATAGGGTTTGGGCGGGCCCAGTGCGGATTGGGGACTTCACACACATCTTTGAATTAATTCGCAGTTGCGTGCAGGTTTCCTCACGATGTTTTCCTTCACCCTTTAACTACCACCACCGAAATAGCCTCCTACATTCCACTGCAGGGCACAGGTTTTGCGTCCCACTGCTGGGCACAGGCCTCCTCTCATCACGAGAGGGTTTGGGCTATAGTCCCCACGCGGGCCCAGTGCGGATGGGGGACTTCACACACATCTTTGAATTAATTCGCAGATGCGTGCAGGTTTCCTCAGGATGTTTTCCTTCACCTTTTAACTACCACCACCGAAATAGCCTCCTACATTCCACTGCAGGGCACAGACCTCCCGATGTTTTCCTTCACTGAAAAGCTCAGTGGTAACTTCAAATTGAATTTCGCACGTAAGTAAACTCAGAGGTGCGAGCTTTCGAACCCCCCACCATCTGCATGCGAGGCCGGAGGTTTAAAAAAAAACCGGCCAAGTGCGTGTCGGACCACGCGCAAAGTATAGGGTTCCGAAGTTGAGGATGCCCACAGTAGGTACCTTTCTAAGACTTATTAGCATCTAGCTAGACTGTGGTATGACGTGCCCGCCCGACGCCCCTGCCGCTCGAGAAAAATCATTGGTATTTTAATCATTTCATAAGTTGGTCGACTATTACTCGTAAGTTTGTACAGCCTACTTAGCTGTGATAGTTTTCCTTTCAACTACGTAATATATGCCACAACCGTGATTTTTTTCAGCCATCCAAATACCACCATTTATATGCCAGGGGGGGGGGGGACATGTGACTCTAACAAAAAATAGCACTTTAAAGCTTAATATTTCAGATGCAAACGCATCACTTAATCAAAAAATGGTTTTAACAAACCTACAATATTTTTTTAAGACCTATTCAACGATATGCCGCACCATGGAGTACGCAAGAAAAAAAAATTACATCCCCACTTTACGAGTAGGGGAGGTACCCTATAAAAAATATATTTCAAAATTTTATTGTACCACTTTGTCAGCGTAACTAATATGTATATTCATGCCAAATTACAGCTTTCTAGGACTAAGCATCTTTGAGCAATAGTGCGGACAGACGGACGGACGGACGGGCGGACGGACATGGCGAAACTATAAGGGTTCCTTGTGGACTTCGGAACCCTAAAAATCGGTGTTTCATAATATATATTACTTCTAAAATCCTTAATTCAAATTCAAATTAACAACAAATTTTAATCCGTAATTGGTATACCCAACTGTAACCGTTACAACAGAAACAAATAAACAGTAAGGTGTTTGTTTTCGTAAACTGCGCGCCACAAGTGGTTCGGCGTAAACAATCGGCTCACTGCAGCTTGTTATGATAAGTGATGGGAATACGTAAACTATTTGTGAGTAGGGTGACCATGCTCACTGAAATGTATTACGGTCAGTTTTTATTAGTAAAACAAGAGCTTTGACAGAATTCTATGGAATGGTAAGTCTATTTAATAGAATCATTTAGTTGCATTAATACCAGGCTAGGTCTTAAATTTACAGTATTCCGCCGCTTTAATCAACATGCATTTTTTATTCAGTACCTAGTCCTTTATCATTGGGTACTGATATAAGTTACTACTACTACTTTATTTACTATTATTTTACATACCAGTTTAAATATATATTTTTTTACTTTATGACTACTTAGTTCAACTAGAAACATTAAAATACATTAAGTAGGTACTTACCTACTCTAAAAGTCATCTTATACTAATAATAAGTCTGTGGAAGAAGTCGCGTCTGCAACTCGAAAATTAAAAGAAGAGGGGACTATAAAAACGATATTAAACACATTTTTTTTTAGAAAAATTGCATGTATGTATGTATGTGTGAATGTATGTATGTATCTATATCCGGATTTAACTAGAAAACTACTGGACGGATTGCAAAAAAATTTGGTATGGGGGTAGTTTATGACACATGGTTAACATATAGGCTACTTTTTATCCCAGAAAAACGCATAGTTCCCGCGGGGACTATTACCAAATTCCACGCGGATGAAGTCGCGGGCAGAAGCTAGTTAATAAATAAAAATAAACTGTGATTTTAACTACATCTGTCCGTATTGTCCGGTTATATTTGTAAAAATGTGGTCACCCTACTTGAAGGAACACATTACGGTTTCATTACGTGTTGACGGTTATGATAAGCGTGTGATTGCTTCTGTGCTAGTTTTTATGGATCCGTCCGTACCGAAGAGGCGACAAACGGACCCTATTTATGTGCCATCGATGTCTGTCTGTCTGGTCATCACAAGGTTTTATAATAATAATAATAATAATTACGTTTATTTCAGGCAGAGCCCATATCTCTTGAACGGAAATAATTAGAACCTGAAATTATCACTTACCCGAATTACATAAAATTAAGAGAAAACAAAATAGATATAGAAGCAGATTCACAAAATTTAGTGTGATACCGTTAAAACCCCCAAAATAAAATAGTACATTACAGACCTAGGGTGGTGAATTCGTAAATGTCCCAGATCGCAGGTTTCTGTGGCCCGAACCGAAGGTTAGAGCCATAAATATGCGATCTGGGGCTTTACGAATTACCGCCCGTGGTTTGTCAAAAGTTTTACGTCTTGCCTTGGCCAAGAAGTGAGATTTTCTTTCCGCGTAGCGGGCAGAAAATCCCACTTTATGGCCAAGGGTGATGTAAAAATACTTACAATGTTATCCTTCTCAGGTATGTACAAAACGTAAATCTTTTCTTTTTTTTCCACGTGGTAACTCTGGACCAGTTCCGATAAAAAATATGCAGATAATTTATACTTAATTTTTCATCGAAAAATAAATGAAAGAGTTTAGTTTATTTTTCTATGATTTTATGTGGCAAATTACCCCTTTAAGGGGTGAAATGAGTTATGGCAGTTCTTTAGAAATTCAAACCAGATGAAGTTGCGGGTGACGGCCATTTCACTTCTATTGCACTTAAAATTTAAAAGCGTCCGTAAATACGTAATGTTCTTTCTTGAATAGGAAGAGAAAATGCTAAACGTAAACTAGCAATCGGATTTCCCCCAAGCTGAGCAAGTTAAAGCGACTAAAGACAATTTCTCTAAAAGCCTATAATATCTTTTTAAGAGTGCTTATCGCAAAAGGGGTACTAAACCAGGCGCGTCGCGAACATTACTTAAAAAAAGGAAGCCACGGGAGTTTACTTGTTTTGAAATGCTTGCATGGGTCATATTTACAGTAGGTTAACAAAATGTAAAAATATCAATCGAAAATTTCATAGAGGCGTAGCCTAGCAATGACCACCTCTAAACGCAGAATTTCTGAATTGCAGAACTTAGAACAGAACGAAGCAGCGTCTTTGGGTGTTTTTTTTTATTGAAATCTAAATATTTATAATAAAAAAATGGACGTAGCTTTTTAAGGTCGTACTCTAAAGGTCGTGGCTGTGCTGAAAGTGGCCAGAATACGGTGGATGCAAGCGGCACTAGGCCGGTTTGAATGGGGACTATCGTTTCGTTGCTCACCAGTTGGCGCCACTGTTGACTAAGGTCCAGAGGTATAGCTTCAAAGGCGACTTTATAAGGTCGGCACCGAAACAAAGTTTTTAATCTTGAATTTCATTAAGTTTATTAATTATAAATAACTATAATCGTATGGAGTAGCTATGCTGCAATGTCTTGCAGTTCCGTTTTGTTGAGAAAAAAAAGTTTTTTTTTCAAGCGTTCACATTCATCGCCAAATAATTCATATTTGCGATAATTTCATGAAGGAGATCACTTTTCAACAGGTAAATTAAAGAAATTATGATTTATATCACGAAGCCCGCCAAAACCAGTGAAAACTGAATGTTATTGGACCTCACGCGACACTAGCGCCTCTAGTGGCAAATTCACACGCGATAGCCCCCATTGCAAACCTTAATAGAGGCCTATGTACACTGGTGAACGTCTTTCGGCTGAAAGATGTTGCAGAAACATAACGTTCGAACCCAGTATAATTTCAGGCCTACTGTCGCTACACAGCACTGGGAAAGGTCGTTGGGCCATCAGATAGCCCCAGATTTGCGGCCACTCCATTAACAAATTACCTCTTTAAAGCGCTTCTGTAAATAAATGTGCAGACTTCTTTATTTACACAAGATAATGGTTTTATTTTCACATGTGCTTGCGTGCCTGTAGGGAATGTGAAATAAAAGTCACTTTTGGTTACCTGATATTTAAATCCTTTTGATAACACTTTTTGTGAGATTAGTTGAACTCAAATTTACGTATGCAGAAGAAGTACCTACGTGAAAATTACCATTGCATTACAGGTACAGGTGTACCTACTTACCTAATTTGGATTTTTTTTACTTTTTTCAAATCACTAAAATAATCGTTGTTAAGAAGTGCCTAAGGCGTATTAGATACCTTTTTTAGGTGTAGAGAACATTTTTCAATATCCTTACGTATTTTTGTAAGTTAGCTAGTTGTTTTGATCAAAACGACCTGGCTAGCTTACAAATAGGTAACTGAAATCGTGATTAGGTAAGTACAACCTAAATTACGTGTCTAAAATACGTAAGGATATTGAAAAACCGGCCAAGTGCGTGTCGGGCCACGCGCAAATTATAGGGTTCCGAAGTTGACGATGCCCACAGTACCTTTCTAAGACTTATTAGCATCTAGCTAGCCTGTGGTGTGACGTGCCCGCCCGACTCCCCTGCTGCTCGAGAAAAATCATCATTATAAGTTGGTCGACTATTACTCGTAAGTTTGTACAGCCTACTTAGCTCTGATAGTTTTCCTTTCAACTACGTTATATATGCCACAACCGTGATTTTTTTCAGCCATCCAAATACCA
Organism: Aethes cnicana; assembly: GCA_963971205.1. Taxonomy (NCBI): domain Eukaryota; kingdom Metazoa; phylum Arthropoda; class Insecta; order Lepidoptera; family Tortricidae; genus Aethes; species Aethes cnicana. The sequence continues at coordinate 9,579,996 of OZ020274.1, read as the reverse complement.
CCATTTAGCTGGCAGGGGGGGGGGGGGGGCACGTGACTCTAACAAAAAATAGCACTTTAAAGCTTAATATTTCACAAACGCATCACTTAATCAAAAAATGGTTTTAACAAACCCACAATATTTTTTTGAGACCTATTCAACGATATGCCGCACCATGGGGTATGCAAGAAAAAAAAATTACATCCCCACTTTACGAGTAGGGGAGGTACCCTATAAAAAAATATATTTCAAAATTTTATTGTACCACTTTGTCAGCATAACTAATATGCATATTCATGCCAAATTACAGCTCTCTAGACCTAAGCATCTCCGAGCAATAGTGCAGACAGACGGACGGACATGGCGAAACTATAAGGGTTCCTTGTGGACTTCGGAACCCTAAAAATGTCGAGCTTCTGGTTAGTGAGATAGGCCCTCAAAGTAGCTGGGCTATGCCCTCACCGGCCAGTGCAGTGACTTCAAATTACGACAGGCAGCATCGGTAGTTCTTTACACAGGCTGCATCTGTAGCTTCAGTAGTCGTTGTTCTTTTGAGTTATTTATTTATTTGTTTCCGTTATATTTAGGTATAACTTACAGCTACTAGTGGCCAAAGCGTTATAAATTTAATGGAAATATTAAGTTAGGAGATTATAACATTTAAGTACTACTTTTAAGTAGTTTTGTGCTTCACGTTAGTGAGGCAGGACCTCAATGCCACGAGGCCCTCGCCGGTTAGCGGGGCGGCCTCAAGCACGACAGGTGGCCTCGGCAGCTCTGTGCGCAGGCGACGGATCTGAAGCATCAGGAGCGCCTCGTTGCGCATCTGACGGTACGCCAGGTCCATCTTGCTGAGTACCAGGATAAACTGGAATAGGGATAAAAGGTTGAGACTATAGAAAGATAATATGAAAAGTGCGGTCAAACATAAAAAAAATGATATTTTTAATACAGGTGCTCAAAAAGTAAACATTTCGATACCTTTTTAACGTGCCAAAAGTTTGTCATTTCCGAACAAGCGTTTTTTTGTTTTTCGACAGCTAATGAGCCTGCCAAAAGCTGGTTTTTTGAGATTCCTCCTATTCGTTTATTTCTTTATTCTTTTTTTTTTCGCAAGTATTAAAAAATGCCGTTTGATACACGTGCTAAATGGTCATTTTTACTCGTCCCTAGTGTTAACGCTCGCTTTCACTCGAGCGAACATAACAAGGAACTCGTGATAAAATGACGAACTTTTCGCACTTGCATCAAAATATATTCTTCTATTTAGAGCATAACAATTAATGATATAACACGATTTAAAAAGGAACTTACTCGTTATTATTTCTAAAAAATAATCCTCATATTATATATGACAGTACAGTCAGCAGCAGAAGTAGATAAGCTGTCCAGGTGTTCAAAATGACCTACACGCGACCTTATTCTTAAGACGTTAAGGGCGTGTGTAGGTCATTTTGAACACCTGGACAGCTTATCTACTTCTGCTGCTGACTGTACCAATTCTGTCTGCCTGTTTGTGACCTCTTCACGCTTCAATCGCTGGACCGATTTAGATGAGATTTGGTATGGAGATAGTTTGAATTTCGAGAAAGGACGAAGGCTAGGTAAGTAATTTTTGTCCCGAAAAAACGCATAGTTCCCGCGGGACCGCTATAACCATGCGATGTGAATGAAGTCCCAGTCAGAAGCTAGTTCGAAAATAAAAGAGTGTTTTTTTTAATGCGTACATACCTACCTTGGCATTTTGCAAAGACGGTTCCGACAGAAGAGTGTAAAACATCACTGCTGCCGCTGAGATCTGACAGAGATTTGACGTGTCCACGACGAATATCACCTGAGGGAAATATACAAGAAATAAATAAATAAAACCGTCCAAGTGCGTGTCGGGACACTCGAATGTAGGGTTCCGAAGTTAATGTACAAAAACTTAACTTACCAGAGTACTTCTTTTCAAGTTGGTCGGCTATTACTCATAAACTTGTACAGCCTACTTAGCTGTGCTAGTTTCCCTTTCAATTTCGTTATATATATACCTAATACTACCATGTTTTTTTTTCCAGACATCGTAAACAATGGTTTAGTTGGAACGGGGTGGGGAAACTTGTATTTAACAAAAAAATGCATTTTAAAGCTTAATCCCTAAATCAAAAAACGTTTTTGGCAAAACCACAATATTTTTAAAAGACCTATCCTCACATCATGGGGTACGCGAAAAAAAACCCACATTAGGATTTTTTTTTTTTATTTAAATTTAGTTAGGTATTTCTATATTCATTATATTCATGCCAAATCACAGCATTCTAGAACCAAGCAACTCCGAACTTTGCTGCGGACGGACGGAAAGACATGGCAAAACTATGTGTTGTGGCCTACGGAATCCTAAAAACCAGTAAGTGTTTGTTTCTTTACACAATGCCTACGACTTAGGGGCTAGGGCTAGGTTAACGATAGACAGGTATCTATGTGATCATTATTTCCACTGTAAATACTATCAAAACTGATTTGAAGACTGTACTAGTTGGGCTTATGATTTTGTCAGTCTATTCATAGTCACATTTTGCCAGAGAAACTGAAATTCGTTCATAACAGAACTAAAGTGTAACCTCACATAAAATTAAATTTATGTTAGTTATATTCGTTAAATTCATACCGCCACTCAGGCAGAGGGCCGGGGGTTCGATTCCGACTCGCACCTCTAAATTTACTTATGTGCGTAATTCATTGAATTCACCACTGAGCTTTTCGGTGAAGGAAAACATCGTGAGGAAACCTGCACGCATCTGCGAAGTAATTCAAAGATGTGTGTGAAGTTCCCAATCCGCACTGGGCCCGCGTGGGGACTATTAGCCCAAGCCCTCTCGTGACGAGAGGAGGCCTGTGCCCAGCAGTGGGACAAATAGGCTGTAGTAGTAGTAATAAATACACACTGCATTAAATATTAATGACAAAATAAACATGATGTTAAATTAAATAAGTGTACACATTCTGTCACAGTACTTAGGTATATAATGTAAAAAATGTAACAACTTTGCTGAAGTAAAAATGAAAAGACTTCTTGAAACATACTAGATAAGTTTATCTTACTGAAAAACAGTAATTGTAAGTAATTATTTTACGCGTCCCAGAAATCAACTGAAATTATAAATTGAATACATTATCATTTTAGTAAGTACTATGTAAGAATAGCCAGAGCGGACTGGCTACCAAATAAAAAATACTGGTAAAGAACACCGTACCTTCTCAATCCCTTCAAAATAATGACTCCACAGTGATGCCATCTCTCCGCCCACCTCTCTAATGCTTAGCATCTGCTTTTTTCCATTCTTATTTAAGTAGTGGATATCATAAATATTAGTTCCAATAGTTGGCACTGGACTGTACGTATTGTCTATGCCCTCTGCCTCTTGCAACTTTTTCAACAAGGTCGTTTTTCCAGAGCCCTTCGGCCCGAGGCAAATTACACTAATTTGTTTGTCTTGATCGTCCACTGTAGGGCGAAGAACGCTATTTTTCATTTTAGAAAAAATATGTTTACTTAACTTGGCAATTACGTGATAACAACTTGTTATTTCGATGCCCGTAGCACTTAGCAACAGTATAATATTCAGTAGCAACGAGCGCCTCCAACAATTTGACATATAGTTCAGTTAGCAATAGATGGCGCTGTCATTAAATAGGTACGTGGGAAAACCGCAAAGCATTCTTGCTGAAATAAAAAATAAATTTACTTTACGAAGGAACATTTTTAAAATATTTTCACCCCGGGTGTAAATTAAACTGTTTTGTGTGAGGTTATTTATTGGCACATTATTTTGAAATTCACTCTTATTTATTACGCTCCTCAAGATCCCGTGCTTGTTCCAGGCTTGTTCTACATTTATCACTGAAAGTGAATGAAGCAATTGGGAGTAATAAACAAGAGAATCTTGGGATTTTATAAATTACTTAGGTCTATTTAAAAACAAGTTGAGTTTCACTTGACTGTAAAAGTAAAAAGAAGACTATTTAGTGTGGCCTTATTAAAAAAAAAAACAGCTTATCAAGCTTTAAAATAATAAGATAATATAATTATTATAACTGAGAGGGAAGTTATAAAATTCAAAGTAAGTTTGCATTTTTTTCCATAAAGAAGTTACACTACTGGGACCTAACATACGACATCTAAAAATGTTCTAGTCCGAACTTAGAGGCGTCAATATTTACTTAATATCCGGGCAAAGATTCCACGCTCCACAAATTAACACCAATACCCTAATAGGGAACACATGCTGCTCCAAAATTCTTAACAAAAACAACTTTACGTCTATCGGGGCTTAATTACTTGCAGATTCTAATAACAATAATAAAACCTTTGTGAATCTCTCGTCTTATAAATTATGAAGATTTTAAACCTCAGGGATGGGTGAGAGAGCGTTACAAGGCGAACAAGGTTCTACGCTTCGAAGGAACTTCGCCCTCAAAGTTTCGACATGTGTCCCGCAAGACTTACTCTTACTCGTAGATAGAGCCTACACAATCGCGAACTCTCCTGAGCGCGTAGGTAGTCAGGTATCGACTTGAGTAAAAAATAAGCCACTGTTCGTATTTAGATTATAATATCCTGACCGATAATTAAGTACTTGATCATCATCGTGATTTCATGCAGCTGAAAGACGTCCACTGCTAGACGTGTCCCCAGTTTGGTTTATTTGTAAGTAGGTTTCTAAATTAAGAATTATGAAAATGAAGTGAAAATCTAGTCTTGTTTAATATCGTCTTAAGTATATAATAAGCAGGTAAGGTCTACCTTAGAATGACCTGTATAATGACACTGCCCTTCCGGAAAGCTTGTAAAACGGGTTTTTTCATTATCTAGCAACAACAACAACAACTACTACTCATCATCATCATCATTTCAGCCGATAGACGTCAACTGCTGGACATAGGCCTCCCCCAAGGCGCGCCACTCAGACCGGTCCTGTGCCACTCGCATCCTCCGAGTTCTACCGTCCGCGGCTACAGCCCTCAAACGGGCCCAGTGCGGATTGGGTACTTCACATACGTCTTTTGAATTTCTACGCAGATGCGTGCAGGTTTCTTCACGATGTTTTTCTTCAGCGAAAAGCTCAGTGGTAAATTCAAATTGAATTTCGCACTTAAGTAAACTTAGAGGTGCGAGCCGGAATCGAACCCTGCATGAGAGGCGGTAGGTCGAACCCTAGGCCACCACGGTACCCACAACCAAACGACGACCAGAACAAAAACTAATCTAGCAACAAAAGCGTATTAAAAGATTTAACAACAGCTAGTTCCGCTGGTACTCTAGAATCTCACGTGAAACGAAAGCGGCATTTATCATTAACAGTCTCATACATAAAACAGAAAGTTCAGGCTGCACTTGATTCAGTGTTTCCCGCCGTCCAACTCCAGATTGTGCCCGCAACGCCACAACTTCCGGCTTCCGGTGGCAACTATGCGCCTGCGCGGACAGACCGGACGTGACGTCATAGCTGTTTCCTCTCGAATCATGGATGATTGTTTAAAATTTTAATCTTAGGATTCGTTCAATGTACCTACAGATGAAACATGTCTACAAAATATTATACCTATTTTATTGATTGATATGATATTCATAATTGCCTTCCTGATCAAAACTGCGGAATTCGGATTTTTAGTCAATTTTATCCAAGAAAGGGAACGTGAAACTCACTGATACTTACCAACTTTTTACTCTATACGACTGAAAGAAACTGTTACCTGTTCATTAGCTGCAAAGCTGAAAATGACCTTACAAACGCTCGTATTTCCTAGGGGCCCACTTAATAGAATAGAATAGAATAATATAATATAAGGCCCACTTGCACTAAACCTGACATCATGTTATCCTCTTAACTTAGGTTTAGTACCTATCAACTTAACTTGCAGGTAGGTTAGTGCAAGAAGCCAAGGCCTAAGATACTATGGACTGCGCTGAGCTCATTGACTGCTTAGCTACTTCTGATGCTGACCACCACGTCATCAAATCATCATCATCATCAGTCGCCGCCGAAAGACGTCCACTGCTGGACATAGGCCTCCCTTAAGGCGCGCCACTCAGACCGGTTTCTATGCCACACGCATCCAACGTGTTCCCGCGACTTTCACCAGCCCGTTCCCCGGCTACTCGATTATCGTCATTACATTATCGCAAATTGTTTCTAAATCAGATCAATTTGTTTCGAAGAAAATCGAGAAATGTTAATACTTAATACCTACTTCCTGAATTAAAATTAATAAGTTTCTTTAAAAAAAAAGCGATCTACGAACTATTTGCAGTAATGTAGTGATGACGATCGAGTGGCAATGTAATAGCGTCCAAGATTATTTATTTTTTATTCAAACGAATCAAACTGCTGCACTCGATTTTCAAGGTCGGTTTAAAATATTTAGTATCTTTCCGCTTGACCCGTTTCAGCTTTTCGTTTTAATATTCAAAAATTAAAACTGGCTGCTTTTGGCTGAAAACTTGAGTAAATCTTCCTTTCCGGCCGCAAGGGTGCGGTGCGGTAGGTACTTCCCTAATCAAAAACGAACTCAGCAGGCATATTAATGGCGCACATAAATAGATGAACAAGTCCGAGTGCTTACATTGAATTTAGTTCTGGAATGTTGACAAAATAGGTAGGAATCGCACTACACAGATATCATTGGTAGGTATATCGAAACAATCAGCAAGACAACGTCAAATAAATAAAAAAGTCATTTGACGCAACAAACATGCACAGAATTTTGCCATCTTTTATTAAAAATACTTTTATTCCGATTATAAAACGTTCTCTTGGCACAACGAGGAGTATTTTGAATAAAGAAGTGCAGGAAAAAAATCCATTTTGTCTGGAACCTCTCGAGTACCAGAGCCATACCTTGAAGAAACATGACAACCCAAGGCGACAAAGACTTTATGACTTTGGTTTATACGTGGCAGCGTGCTTACCAAAATATGTACAGAAGATTCAATTACAGTTTTCTGGTGAACTGGAAATAATGGTTGCGCCTGAAGGTTTATACCCAGTTTGTAGCTTCTTATGTCACCATCAACATGCCTGTTTCAACACGTGTTCCGCAGTTACTGCATTAGACGTACCATCTCGAGAATACAGATTCGAAGTCATTTATTTCATACGCACTCTCCGGTTTGGCGAAATTGTTCAAGTGAAAACTTACACCGACGAGCTCACGCCTTTACATTCGACCTTTGATTTGTGGAAAGGCGTCAACTGGTACGAAAGAGAAGTCTATGATATGTTCGGCGTCGTCTTTACCCACCATCCGGATTTGAGAAGGATACTCACTGATTACGGTTTCACTGGTCACCCGTTGAGAAAAGATTTTCCCTCAGTGGGCTACATAGAAGTTCGCTACGATGATGAACTGAAAAAGATCGTGTACGAGCCGGTAGAATTTTCTCAAGAGAGTCGTAGATATAACTTGCGATCACCTTGGACTTACTACAGAAATTACCACGAGGGATACAACGATCCAATGCCACCACCGAAAAAGAGTTGAATAATTTTCGACTTGCTGTCCCAATTTATTTTCCTGACAATTAAATAAACGTTCTTACTCAATATTTCCACTTGTTTAATGTAGATTAACTTGTCAGTAATCTTTTTTCATCGTATAGCAGTGGATAACCGACATGCGGTCCCCTGGTCGGCCAGATGACGGCCTTTCTAAAACCTCAATTAATAACTTTGTAAATTAACGGCGAATGGCTAATTATTCTATCCCCATTTCATTAAATTAGGTGCCTAGTAAATAGCTTGGGTGAAGAAAATTATACATTTCGATGCGTCATTTATTATGCGGTAATTTTTATTTTTGGTTGTTGATCAGTGCATTTTCTGACAGTATTTAAACGAGCTCGCTGTTGTTTTCGGTACGATTTCATTATCCACCACCACTACCACCACCACCACAATAGCCTATTTACGCCCTGCTGGGCACAGGCCTCCTCTCATCGCAAAAGGGTTTGGGCTATAGTCCCCACGCGGGCCCAGCGGGTTTCGTCGGGGGTTTCATTCTCAATTTGCCTTTAGTAAGTTTTTTTTATCAGTTCAGCTTTTTAAGCATAGAGCGGGCACATTGAGCAATTTTGACATTATCGTCGTGTAATTTATCCATTTACACCTAAACAAATTACATACCCATATATATACCTAAATATTTAATTTTACTCTTTAAAATTAGATTAATTTCTATAAATAAAAATCTTAGTTTATTTTAAAAGTATACTGGTATGAAGAGCGAGACCTTCTGATACAAGTATACTATTACTTAATAGGAGATCTCAACCTCATCATATTGTAATACCTGTAAAGTTATGAAATGAACTATTTTCATTCTTCACTTTTAAATGTCTTGACGGTTTGCGTTACTTAGAAAGATGAGATCTGCTTCTATATGTCATAAATATATCCTCTCCGGATTTCTGTATTGTGTATTGCTGAGCAGAAAATTAGGCTATCCTGGCCAAACTCAGACTTGCTCAATTACCATATAGTGAGGTAAGTTAAGAGTGGGTGTGAAGTAAGTTGAACAAGGTGAGAATTGCATTTTGAAATAAATAATAATTGGTCATATTTATTTACTTTAGTCAAGAAACAACAACCAGTCTCATAATAACAAATATATTTCGTGCCCAACTTACCCAACTCTCGACATGCCCCGCTCTGCCCTTATTTAGTAGAGATCCTTTGAAATAATTCTAATTTTTGTTATGGTTATGAATTTCATAACTATAACGAAATTTAGAACTGGATCATCATTCATAATATGAATTTCCTAGTACGAGGTATATGATATCAGACTGTGTCTAAAATTCCGTAAAGAATAACGTTATATTTTAAAGGCTCATAACTGCTCCACAAATAAATGCGGTTTTGAGGTAATCTCCAGGTATGTATCTGGACTTTTAAGGCATTCACTGCCACCAACGCATATATGCGTTTTGCTGACTTTCCCGCAGTGCCTCGAACGCACATGTGCGTTGCAATGTTCCCTTAATGACAGATGTGGCACCTGGCGAAAGTTCGTAAAAAGAAGTGGCAGTGAATGCGTTAAATAACTTAATTGGAAATATAGATAACTATGAATAGAAAGTTCATAACTATTTGATGGTGACACTTAGTCGAACTTTTTTGAACAGTACTTTTGCTCAGCCATTCCTGCCAACCATAGGACTGTCATAATCATAACTTTCACGCAGATTCAGCTCCACCGGCACAAATCCTTCTGCCGAATTGCTATTGGCTTCATATCTCCAACGGACATCTGCGTAAGAATAACGGCTGAGCGGAGGACTGAATGAACAAGCGTCAGTGTGTGGCGCGCCCGTGCCGCGCTCGCCGTCCCCGCTCCCGCGCGACCGCCGACTGCTAACTTTGACTGAACTTTCGCCGAATCAGAACATACTGTAAAATTTGAAAATGGAATAAGGTTAGTGGTTTGTGTTTCTGTTACCTAAGTATTTTGAAAATAGAATGGCGTTACTTTTAATTTTCTTTTGTGGGCTGTTTTTTTTTCTGCATGGGAGTTTTCAGTTTGTACCTATAAAGGTTACTTAATTTGTAATTAAAGTAAAATGCATAAGATTATTCGATCATATATTTTATAAGTACATACGCGCTAGGTAAAAAAAATGTTGTTAACTTACTTGTTTTCAAAAGATACTTACTTATTTTGTCACTTTCACAAAGTAGGTAAATACACTAAAGGCCGATACCTATATCCACATAACGCCTTATTTTGCCTACGGATGGTTTAGATTTGTAAGATTCTCCATGGAGCTAAAGTGAAATTTGAAGTTAAGAAAAATATCGTGAAGAAATCTGCGCACATCTGCGAAATAATTCAACGCTATTAAGTCACCAATTTGCACTTGGCCACTGGTGGCCTGTGTCCAGCAGTGGGACGTAAAGGCCTTTGTGTTAAGTAGTACAATATTTAACTAGCCACTTACTGTATCGCTGTATGCTTCCTTTAGCAATCCTTTCCTTTCCTACCGGAAAGGATTCTTAAGTAATTAGCGTAATTCTCCCCGCAAGAACATTCCGAACTAATAGACGCTCAAATATCAGTTACCGGAAGTTAACTGGAGTTCAACACGTTTGCTGTTAAATTAAAAGCGTTTCGTCTAAGTGCGCTTACGCTGCCCAACGCCTTTTACGTATTTTGGTCAACCCTTAACCATTTTTTAACTTGATGTTACGTTCCCCTGTTATGAAATATTGCAAGCTTTGCAGTAGGTGCGAGGCGGCATGGTTACCTACTTTTGATTATTATTGCCGATTTTAACTTGATTTTTGGTAATTTTCCTAGACACAAGGAGATAATTTAATGAGCTATAATATTATTTCAAAGATAGCCTTGAATATCATGCAACTTTTTTTTGACTTAGCAAAAAAGCCGATACCACTTCTACTACTACTACAGCCTATTTGCGTCCCACTGCTGGGCACAGGCCTCCTCTCATCACGAGAGGGCTTGGGCTAATAGTCCCCACGCGGGCCCAGTGCGGATTGGGGACTTCACACACATCTTTGAAATCATACGCAGATGCGTGCAGGTTTCCTCACGATGTTTCCTTCACCGAAAAGCTCAGTGGTTAATTCAAATTGAATTTCGCACATAAGTAACTTAGAGGTGCGAGCCGGAATCGACCACTAGGCCACCACGGCTTCCACGGATACCACTGATTTATTATAAATTACTAGCTTCTGCCCGCGACTTCGTCCGCGTGGAATTCGGTAATGGCGTTCCCGCGAGAACTATACGTTTTTTCCGGGATGAAAAGTAGCCTAGATATGTTGACCAGTGTTATAAACTACCCCCATACCTAATGTTGTTGCAATCCGATCAGTAGTTTTCGAGTTGTATCCGGTATTTTTTTCTAATAATTTTTTTTTGTGTTCAGTATCATTTACATAGTCCCCTCGACTTGATCGTTTCTTTTAATTTTCAAGTTACATACACAACTTTTCTACAGGATTCATTATTATCATTTCATTATTATTAGTATAGATTTTTAGTTTTGAAGAAGCTGACGCTTTTCTGATAAAATACATTAAAGATATTTTATTTAATTATCTATAAATGGCACTCAATAAGTTTTTTTTTCGGTTAAAGAATGGTTAAAGGCTGACCAAATCCCGTAGGGTTGAGAATAAAAAAAAATATATATCCTATACACATAAAAAATATTTTATAAGAAATTAAGAACATTATTAACTGAATCCAATATTATTAAACGATCAATATTTGTAGTATGTATATATATTTGTAATCAAGTTCTTGAAAACGGCTCTAACGATTTCGACGAAATTTGGTATAGGGGGTGACAAATTGATAGGTCTCATCCCAATCCATTTTTAGCTGTTTTCACCCGAGTAAAGCTCGGTCACCCAGGTTCTTAATTCTCTTAAAATATTGGTGTGCAGTGTAACATTTCCGTATTCTACCGACGCAACTCCTTGTTGATTAACGATTACTTTTGATAAATATCCCGTCTGAAATTATTATTTTTATTCAAGAAAACATTCTTAACAAAAGTTTCTTTATTAAGTGACTAAGCAAGGAATCGTTCAATAATTGCGATTACCTATAAAAACCGCTTTAATGTTTTTGTTTTTCTAATAGGTATTATGTAGTTAAATGTTAACTTAATTGGTTTTTGTTTATAGCTTTAAACCAGAAACTGTTGTTTATTTTTACATCTCCACAGTATTAGAGACAAACTGCTTGGTAGATTCCGTACTGATTCAAACTAGTACTACTACGCTGGAACAAAAAATCATAGAATGACGGCCGCATGTGACAGCATAAAATGCTTCTCCAATGGCACACCCTATGTAATGGAAAAAAGACGGCCGCATTCTCGACTTAACTAGTCTAAGGCTGATTTTTCAATCGTCAGACAGTTTTTGCGAATAGTGCATACAAAATTAATTATTTTTTTCCGGAACGACTTGAAATTTTGTATGGAATTTTGTAATACTAGTACTACTACTACTATTACAGCCTATTTGCGTCCCACTGCTGGGCACAGGCCTCCTCTCATTACGAGAGGGTTTCGGCTATAGTCCCCACGTGGGCCCAGTGCGGATTGGGGACTTCACAGACATCTTTGAAATACTTCGCAGATGCGTGCAGGTTTCCTCACGATGTTTTCCTTCACCGAAAAGCTCAGTGGTAAATTCAAATTGTAATAATTTTGTAATTCTTTTTTGTCTTATGTTTGAAAAATCAGCCCTGAGTAATATAATATGTGCATTGCATACTCTTCTGAGTATGTCACTCAGCTGCAACAGAAGCTGAAGTGGCATTCTTCAAAGGCCGAGTTGAAACTTGACTCTCTCGCTTTCTCGGACCCCACCAGCAACAAACGGCCCTTTCGCTTATTTGACGGCAATTATACCAGTCTTTCCATACAGTCCACTCTTTCATCGAGCCATCCTAGGATCCTCCACCAGTAAAATATCATTCATAACAAGAAAACAGCCAAGAATATCACTAAAAACAGAACACAGATGATCAATGCCATCTTTTCTAAGCTTGCCATTTATCCCCTCAACCGACGGATGCCATGTATAACTTTATTTGAAATCCAGTTCTATAGGTATAAGAGTTATATACCTACAACGAGTTTACCGGTCGGTATGAAATTTCCGACGGCGTTTGTAAACTAAGTTTCCACGTCCAAGTTGCTCCCGCTCGAGACTCTAAGACAATGTACATCAATGCAGTGGAAAATAATGTTACTCTACCACTGTGATGTACTTAAGTTGCAGAAAATGTGTACAAATCCGATGTTCTCAGTATATTTAATACTAGCTTTTCCCCGCAACTTCGTATGCGCAGAAATATTAAAAGTAAAATCCCGATTTTTCCCGTTCCCGTGGGAATTTTGCAAAATCCTTTCTTAGCGGATGCCTACGTCGTAACATCTACCTGCATGCCAAATTTCAGCCCGATCTGTCCAGTGGTTTGGGCTGTGCGTTGATAGATCACTATGTCAGTCAGGCGGTATTGACCTTTGAGTTTTAAATATTTAGATATTTTCCAGCCTTTGAACTTACAAGACAATACTGCTTTAGAGAGTACATTTTATAGTCAAGAAATTTTTAAACTTGACTCTAAATATAAATTATAATGAAATTGATCGAGTTTCATATCTTGTAAGTTTGTGCGTTAACATAACAATGTTTTTAATGTTAACATGGAATTTAAAAACGAATTGTGCATGAATAAATGTATATTAGCTTTTTAAACCTTGCCAGCTTTAATTATAGTAAGTACTTGTTTAAAAACGAAATCCTGTTTTTTCATGAACGATAGAACCTTAGATTAGGTAATAATAAAATTGTTCACGTAATGCCAACAGAACAATTTCAGCTTTCAGTCCCTGTTGTCCGCGAGGTGAATGACGTTGACAAACAGACGGGCAGAATAGCCGAGGGGGCTGGGAAAACAAAACCATGGCGATATCTAACTCACACGGGATCTAGAAACGTTAAAACATAATTTTATAACAGACATTCTCAAAAAAAAATCGAAAAATATAAATAAGTATTTATTACTTACAAATTAATTTATATTTTTCGACTATTTTTTTTTCCACTTAAGTAGAAATCTGATCACAGTGATCACCTTTTCAGTTTATGTTTTGCTTGCCATCAGGTGGCGGCCTGTATGCGCATGTGCCAACCATTGCCATAAAAAAACTTCCACACAATACAATACAATACGTACATTTATTTTTTTCAAAATATTTGATTATTTCGATTTATAATTAAAAATATAAATTAGTACGTTGTTAAGTGATAAAGGAAATACTGGAAATGATTCATATACTTAACAATAATGTGAAATTCATATAACCGTAGATCAATCTTGCATTCTGATAAAAATAAAATGTTCTAGGCTCCTCCACTGCAAAATTAAATAAAACCTTGTTAAAGGTACTTAAGGGCTCATAAACAGAGTTGTCCCGAACCAGGTGTAATCTAATCCAGAGGAATAATACAAATTCAAAACTCCCCACCCAAATAAATCACTTGTCTATACAGTATACCGCATTCGCAGTGATTTTCAAAATTATTGGAACACTCCCGATCGAGTCCCAGGATTAGGCCTGATACCGCTGTCATGTAGTAAATTTTTATCGGATTTAATACTCTGCTTATGTTTAGGGTTGTCTCCGTTATTTTTCTGTTCTTTTGATCGAGGTACTCGTAATAAGATTGATTTAAAAACCTGAATGTTTTAAACTTTTTCACGCAATGTATAAATTATATTGAGCCCATTTATTTTTAATAAAGGTTAAATTGCTAAATGTTTTTGTTAGCTAAAGTGTTTTTAACTAGCTAAATTAATGATAATGAGGGTTACCGCAACTTGGTGGTGTTGCCCAAGACACCATTGGCCACTTTGCGCGGTTAGACAGTGACAGCTATACAACCTTCGAATTACCTCCTCGCACGTAGTCTCCAATGCCCGTAGCTCCCGATGTGAACAAAATATATACGGTAACGTTAGGGTTTACCTAATTAATTCTAATTAGACTAGATTAGACTGTTAATAAAATACTTTCAAACATAACTGTACGAATATAGCTCATTACACTCGACAGCGGGGCTGAAGATCCCTTTAAACATTTGTACTTATATTTCGGTATCACAAAAGATAAACCCATAAGTGCGAACGATACAAAATTCAATATACCGGTCACGGTTTTCATACGGCCGTTACTAAGCTTGGATTTTTTCTCAAGCATTATCGCACTTGTGCGGAAAAGTAGTTACCGGTGCGCTATCACATCCGCACACGTTTTTATACATTCACGGTCGGCACTCACCCTGTGTAATACGACGTGTGATACAAAGATGGCTGTCATATGGATATGTGGGGAATCATTATTGACTGATCGAATCGTGAAAATGTCGTGCGGAAGGGACCGGAATGGCTTTCCACGTGTCATGACATCGTACACACGCCTCTTAATTGCTGCGCGGGTTATACAGTATCTGTATTTTCAACGCGGTGACGCGGTGCCGCCGGCGTATGTACCTGCAATTTATGAAAGCGAGTAATGATCCCTTTGGGGTTTTCAACCCCACTTACGTCGCTGATTGAGAATCTAATGCGATACCAGAATCGTTTCGAAAGTGATTTTAACAGAAGTGATAACATGATATGACAGGGCCTGTATTCGAAGTCTTAAATAGGGATCTCGCTGTTCCCTATAAGATCGCTCACGCGTCAAGGTGAACTTTAAATCTGGCTGCTTAAAATAATTTACGGGACGTGTGAGATATCCTAAGGTAAAAGGCGAGATCCCTTCCTTTCTAATAGAGTCCCAGAGTGTCTTTACCTGTCATTTCAGAGCTTGAAATACCTATCTCAACCAAATTACCTGATTCTACCACCAACACTGGTCTATTTATATGGAAGTTTTTATACAATTCGCGACTGATTATACATATACCTAAGAATAAATGATACTTAATTTGTTACAGTTTGACAGACGGAAATATGCAGCCTTGGTGGTCCCTTTATCTGATGGCTGTTTTGATGCTGGGCCTGGATTCCAAATTAGTTGGTGAGTATAAAAAAGTACGGTATTGTTGTATCGCTAACAAAATCGATTCCCATCCCAAAAATAAAACCTCAAAAACATGCTTAGAGTCGATAGCATATACAGTGGGTGAAATAGCATGGCAACGTTTTGCTTGACCCAGTATACATGTAAGAAATGAAGATAACACGAAAACAGTTAGTATAACACGTTAAATATTTTTTAAAGAAAATCGGTGGATCTATTGCAAGTTGCAAGTATAGCATGACGCTACTTAGAAGGCGCGCAGATTAAGCAATAATATACTCAGCGTCAATGACTTAACTGCTTCTACTATTGTGCTATACAGTTAAATTAATATTCTTCGGCGGATTTAGACTAAGCCACTAACCTCTGAATAGCCTCTTAACACACGTCAATTAAAAAAAATGCGTTAAGCGGTTAACCCGAGGTTAGCGGCTTGGTGCAAAATACCAAGGGCTGTATTTTTATACAAAGACTCGATGATGAAATTGCGTGTTAACTACAAAAGGTACTTGCATTTTATTCCTCAGGACAGGCCTTTCAACCGGAGTTTGTTGAGCCCATAACGAATCTAACCATCCCCATTGGTCGGAACGCTACATTCAGATGCCTCGTCCAAAACCTCGGGGGATACAGGGTAAGATCCATGTTGTATCGCTAAAAGATCTATTTACCAATAGCACAAGGGAAGTGTTGATAGATAAGGTATCTACTTCTTTCATTTCTAAATTGATTGTAGGTACCCGCAATTTTACTGCGGATAATACTTATTTTTAAAGAAAAATACTTATCATACGTTCAAAATTCTTTTTATCATTGCAACTGCAAAGCAAACCAAACTTCATGATCCATGAAATATGCATGAAATTATGATTATAACAGTGATAACTGTTTTTTTGGCGCGTAGTTATTTGTAATGCTTTATTTTATATAATAAAATCACATCACGCGTTTTTCATGTCATTTATTTTTATTTATAAAAAATACATTTCTTTACTTTTATAACTGATTAAATTTCAATTTAATCACATGTAAATATGTTAACTAAAACAACAAATATGGCATAACTTCAGTTCTGCAACTTACGTAGGTACAGGCTTACAGTTAATTTATTAATTTAATGATCACAACATACTCGTAATGTCTCAAACTCAAAGTTATTAGAAAAATCTAATTAGTCATTAATAACAACTTTGAAACGCTTGTGCCTACTTTAGTTTTTATTATTATTATTTTATCATATATCGTTACTAAAAAGATATGATTTTACTGCCAGGTGGGATGGGTGAAAGCTGATACGAAGGCGATCCAAGCTATTCACGTACACGTTATAACTAACAACCATAGGGTAGGAGTGTCACACAATGGACAAACTGTATGGAACCTGCATATCAGACATGTTCAAGAAGAAGATCGGGGCCAGTACATGTGCCAGATCAATACGGACCCCATGAAGAGTCAGGTAAGTTTCAAACTGCAGTGCGCCAGGCGGAGTTAAAAAAGAGTAGAACAAATTGTATTGTACTTTAAGTAGCCGAAATTTTTGCAGGAACTTGGGCATTTTTCACGTTATTAATACGTGTTTCTGGTTTCAAATACGTGAATACATAACAATCAAAGTAGGAATTACCCAACACGTTCTTAATTATCTAAGGTGGAATAAGGGACAGGTTAAGGGATTGAATAAGGACAGGACAGGACAACGTAAGGAACAAAGCACAAAATTATTATTCAACACACGGTCTGTGGGACAAACTTAGGAAAAGGGCAAGGATCAGAACAAGAGACTAAGTTAGGAATAGGGTAAGGAATAGTAGGTAGGGAATAGAGCATGGGAACAAAGTAAGGAATTGAGTAAATAACAGAGTATGGGAATAAGTAAGGTATATGGTAAGGAAGAGTATGGGACTAAATAGGGCAAAGGGTGAGGAAAAGAACAAGGGGCTAAGTACCTAAGGAAATAAGTAACCTATCCATTACTTATTTCCTAAGGTACTTAGTCTCTTGTTCTTTTACTCACCCTTTGCCTTATAAACAAGGATTTTGAAGTGAAATACCATTGTATGAAAGCTATTCGCTTAATTATTCACCTGTTTTCAGTTAGATGTTGAGGCACTCCACTGTGATGTCTTATTTACCTCAGTAGACAACCGGTTGGAGTGTTCCTTTTTCTTTGCCACCTTTTTTTGCCTTTTCCTGTAATATCCATGTATTTTAACTTGCCTGTAAAGGAACTCCCTAGTCATTATTTCGGGTACAAACATATTTCTACTTTTAAGTAAAATATTATCAGCCGGGCCCCAACTTTTGTCTGGAATAAACAGATCCTTTAAGCGTTTTTCGTGATGGTATATTAAAACTTGAATTATAAAAGCAATCATTAAGATAAAAACGTAAACTCCTATTAGAACGTAAAAAAATAGGACGTCCACAAACATTTCTAAACTTTCAACCAGATGTGAATTATCGTATTCTCCTATGGCCAGGAACGTATATCTCGTGTAAAATAAGCAAAATACAAGAAGAGGATTAAGTATCCAAGCTATTTTCCAAAAGTAACTCGCCTTTATACCGAGCATGAAAATAATATCAACGTTATGTTTTTTATAACCATAAATCCAGTAAATCGAAAATGAAAACATGAAACTACCAAACAGTTGGATCAAGTCTATGACATCAAGGATAGCTGGAGATAAGTCAGAGCAGAAACAGGGATAAGCCGTTACTAACAAAGATATTATTATCATAAAAGTACTCGTTTTAGGGTGGGTTTGAGCCCATTCGCAACTATTCAAAACGATTTCTTTTAAATAACTAAATAAAAGCCATAATTGTATAAACATGCAACAAAATACAGACGAAAACCAAGCAAAGCTCCAAATAGGCATAGCATCAAAGTAAGTCATTATTTCACTAATAGAAGCAAACGGGGAAAAATAGTAATTATCTCCCAGCTCTATGACATTTTCCTCCTCTCCGTGATAATAAGACATTGTCTTTATGCCACTGAAGGCAATAAGGCTAAACATGAGAGTTATGAATATGGATAGTAATGGGGTGGTTATAGACGTCATTGTGGCCGGACTGCGGAAGGCGGCCTTGCGTGACAAGTACTTGATCATGCCCGTGCCCGTGCCCAGGCTGAGGAACGCTCTGGTCACTGTTACTAAACAATTATTCCAATTATAGCTCGGCCAACTTATTGTATTCTTAGACGCGTACCAAGTACCGTTAGTAGACAAAGCGACGCAAAACAAAACGAACGTTACCACAGCCACGTACATGAGCACAAGCTTCACACCCACCGCCAGAAACCTACGTTTCAACGTCAGTATGAACATCAGCAATCCTAAAGCGCATGAAATACACATTGTTTTAAATCCAGGCAAACATTTTGGCCAGATCAACGTTGAAAAGTTTCCAATTTCACGTTCAAAGAAACAGTGGCTAGCGGTTTTCATGCCACAATCTTCTCCGTATAAATTCTGAGTTTCAAGGCAATGTTGAAAAACAGATACGTTGACCCGTTTTATCATACAATTCGTTATATTCATATCGATGAACTCAGCACACGTAAACCAAGGCGGTGGATCCATTGCTGCGTGTATCGTGTATGTTAAGTACCATGTAGTCAAAATGATCATAAATATTGTTCTAAGTACAACTAAGTAGATTGAACCAAATCCTATGCAACGAAAGATTGGGAAAAACTTCCACAGTGTTATCGCAGTACAGTTGGTATATTGCGATAGACAAATTTCTGAATACAGCAATGGTATACCAATTAAGACTATAGAGAGAGAATGTAAAAATGCATGGACATAAAATCCACTGTGCGACAGTTCCGTGACGGCCCAAACCAGAGCCCCGTCGTTCAGCATCCATATTAATAATATGAGTTTATAATCACTGTAATTTTTCCAAAAGTTTGTAAAGTTTTGATTCTCATATTGTTTAAGTTCAAAGTCACTTTTCGTTTTAGCAAGCATTGTTGTAGAAAACATTGTAATACATTTGTGATTGTTTATTGGATGTCATGGCATGGCCCACGAGAAATTGACATTTTCGATAAATATAGTCTTTGGTAATAAGTAATACGGTAAATAATCAACGCAAATAACATAACTATTAAAAAAGTCCCATTTCACGTAATTGGATCAATTCCTTATCAGTTTTCACTTAACAAACGGTGAAGCTCGAATGAAATTGTGATTACAATAAACATTGGGCAGATAAAGTGAATTAAACTGCGGGCAGTGCGCAGCGGGTAATGATTCGTGCATGGTGCTCCTAAATTATGGGCCGCACCGTAATTTATACCCGAGGCTGATAACGGCATAAATCTCGCTGCAGCTGCAGCTTCGATGCCGTCCGCCCGGCGTGACGCCACTTGACGGAATGGACAAAAATTGTTTCACGCTGCTCCACGAACGCAATTCAATTTGTTGCTTATTACTTTGTTATATGTACCTATACCTAAGTATATATTGTTTTTCCTATTTAAAAATGAAACTTCATTGAATGCTGACGATCAATTCGGTTTTATATCATACATATTATTTCTTTTCAAGGATTCACACTATGCTAATCGTCGTAATTAGTAGCATTGTGATCGGTAAAGTATGCTAAATAATGCCATGCAAGGTCACCAACCATTCACTTCCACTAATTAAAAGGATAAGTAAAAGGGGCAAATCAGCAGACCAGCTGTTTGAAGGCATGTTATCATCGCGCAAGAACATGTATTGTGTAACACTAGAGGAGTCACTAATGCATTTTCGAGCATGATATAGCCCTCACCCACACTTGTCTTTGTAATAAATTCCCTCTTCCTGAGCCAACACGGTCCGGCGCATAGATGTCAAAGCAAAATCACTATGGGTGCTTGCTTCTGCAAATACCAAGGGGAGGTCTTTCCAATGCGAGCCCGCCCAAAGGGAGAAAGAATTGGATAAAGTTTTTGAGCGTTGACGTGAAATGTGGAACATAGATTAAACAAAATCACGCTTTCCGTACAGATGGGTTACCTCAACGTAGTGATCCCTCCAGACTTCGTCCCCGAGGAGACGTCGAGCGACGTGATGGTGCCAGAGGGCGGGACAGTGCGCGTGGCGTGCCGCGCTCGAGGCATCCCCGCCCCCGTGGTGGTATGGCGCCGGGAAGATGGCGCTGATATCGTGCTGAGGGACCAGCATGGCGGGAAAAATAAAGGTGATAGATGAAGCTACTATCAATGAATTGCCTAATTTGTAGTGTAGTGATGTTTTTTTTTAGCACGATTAACCCAAAAAAGAGGGGTGTTAAGTCGTCTGTATGCATGTATGTCTGTCTGTGGCTTTGTAGCGCCACAATAGATGGACCGCTGTTGATTTAGCTCTTTTTACGATTTTATTACTACTACTACTTCAGCCTATTTGCGTCCCACTGCTGGGCACAGGCCTCCTCTCATTACGAGAGGGTCCGGGGACTATCCCACGCGGGCCCAGTGCGGATTGGGGACTTCACACACATCTCTGAATTACTTCGCAGATGAGTGCAGGTGTTTTCCTCACGATGTTTTCCTTCACCGAAAAGCTCAGTGGTTAAATCAAATTGAATTTCGCACATAAGTAAACTTAGAAGTGCGAGCCGGAATCGAACCCCCGACCCTCTGCATAAGAGGCGGTAGGCCAAACCACTAGGCGACCACGGCACACTTCTCGTTAATGTATCATTTTGAAACTAGGCAAGTGTATGTAGATTAGGTGACAATGAATTAAAAAACGTAAGTTTGATACCACTGAGATGATCTGATGATGGAGCTTGCAGATGGGCACGGAAAAGTCAAAGCGTTGACTATTAATTTTTATCGTTTTATAGGTGACGTTAAATCGGAAGTGTTTGTCCGTGCCCTTTATCAGCTCTTTTTCTGAGTCGTTATTTTTTTAATTTTGATATTTTTTCACAGTGAACATGTATAAAGAGGAGGTGCTGACACTAAGCAAAGTGTCTCGGTCGGACATGGGCGCGTATCTCTGCATCGCCAGCAACGGAGTGCCCCCCACCGTGAGCAAGAGGATCTTGATCAAAGTGCACTGTATGTTTGACCCTTCCACCCTTGTTTGTAAATGTCATGAGTGATACGGTTTGCGCGCCGAAACGAAATCTCTGTTGTTACTTGGTAATTTTCTGTGGTGTCATGTTATCCAATTAATCAATAGATACGAGTATATTGAAAAAATACACTTAACCGGAATGATATTGGGTCACTTTGTGTTGGATTTTACGTATAAAATGACCCAAATGTAGGTAATAGTATCATGAAGGTACCTAAGCAAATTCTAAGCCTAATAATTTCCGCACAGTTCACCCCGTGATCCAAGTGCCGAACCAGCTGGTGGGTGCACCGCTCGGCACCGACGTCACCCTCGAGTGCTACGTCGAATCCTCGCCTAAGTCCATCAACTACTGGGTGAGAGACTCCAGTGAGTACTAAAATTAACATTTATTTGACGGTATATACTTAAGTAACTTGGGCTGTTTAATTTTCCCAACTTCTTTTTCTCTCGTGACTTTTGTTCACCGCACGGATAACTTGCCCTTGAAAAAATTACTTCAGCGGATATCATCCAATTGACAACATTTAATTTTAGTATTCGAAAACTATTTCTGTATCTTTGTCTAAAGGATTCAATAATGTTTTTTTTATCGATTCGTAGGCACCCTGAATAAAGAAAGAGATTATAATGTCAATATTGTAGAAGGGAGTTGTTGCTAGCTCGTAGAGACGATGTAGGCAGGCACGAAGATCAAAGTAGAAGCTGAAGACACGGCAACTCGCAGATTCGCAGGATAGTATGGTAAATTAATTTCTGACGTGTAAAAGTGCCCCTGAATGGCCAATTTCCTGAATAAATGATTGATTGATTGATTAATGTCTACTTCATAAAGTAAGCTTGATGGAAAGGTTGGTTATTCCTTACACAGGAACGAACTTAGTATTGTGTATTATATTCCAGACATATTTAGGGAAGTTAGCTAGGCGGTTCCTTGAAAGGGAAGGAAAGAAATGTGGAAGCAGGCCGAGCATAATCGGTGAGCTGACACATTTTCTTTCGAATTTAGATATTTTTAAGCGTAGAATGTCTAGATTGTTTTTATTTAGTATTTTGATAACTCTTGTGAAGCTAGGATCTCTGAATTGAATACAATATACAATGCAATGAATTCAACCAAAGTTTTATTATTTTATAATTAGGGAGATGATAGGGCAGTGTTAGGGCCAGTCAGTGTGTTTTAGCTTACTTTATCAGCTCTACGAGCTAGCAACAACCCCTCCTATCTACAAAATGTATACAAGTAGAACATACTCCAACTTGAATAGTCTTTTCAAAACTTCATGCATGAGCTAATGAGTGATTAGAGAAGCCGAAAAAATATGCTCGATGATCTAAGCAATACTTAGAAGACGTATTTTGATGTTTCCCTCATAAAACTTGGTAATTGGAAACAAGGTGGCATTTTAATGTCCGTAACATATTATTTACGTGATTTGTCATAGCACATCGAATATATATCCGCTATTCCATGTCAAACAGGGCACTGATTTTTTTCAAATCTGAAAATTAAATAACAAGAACAGAATAGAGGAATTCAGCAATAATGGTAATTTATTTATTTACCATCGGAATAGACCCTGAGTTTAGTTACAATGTGTCCCCCTGGGATCAAGTTGATGTGATTTAAACACGCGAACAGTCTCTTACTGCTCAACTTCAATCACACCATATCGCTGTGAGGTTTCTAAGAGATTTCTTAGAATGGTAATTAGGCTGTCTTCATTTTGGATCTCTTCAGCCAGATGATTTTTCCATTTTCTTAAGTTTATTGTGTAATTATTAGGATTACCATTCATACCTGCTACGATTTCTGATTTTTCATTTTAAGCCGAATAGAGTAAAATCATTCGAAAAATGATAGTTTTTGCATAAATTTTGGTGTATTAACATTTTTCAATAATGATGTCCTTTTATTCATACTGTGGGACTATGACCACGATGCGTTTTAAATTCAGTATGACAACAGTATTTTTTAAATATCTTTAAGTATAAATCTACGTATCTATACATTTATATAAAAAATGTATTGCCATGTTTTAGTCTGGCTAAGGCTCGAAAACTGCTGGACCGATTTGGGTGATTCTTTTTTATTGTATTCCTTGTAATGCAGGAATGGTTGATAAAGCCAAAAAAAAACGGAAAGTATTAAGGAGATAAAAAATTAAAAAATAACTCCGTATGGAAATCCGTGGTGATACGAAGTTCCGAGCCAACTAGTAATTAGTTGAAGTATACATATCCTGATGGCAGAGTTGAAAGTTTAACTGAAATAATTTGACGACCGGATTGGTCCAGTTGGTACTGATCCAGTTGGTGTGAAATGTCCCAAGATATTTAATTTCACTTTATTTATTTATAACTAGCTTTTCCCTGCAACTTCGTATGCGCAGAAATATTAAAAAGTAAAATCCCGACTTTTCCCGTTCCCGTGGGAATTTTGCAAAATTCTTTCTTAGCGGATGCCTACGTCATAACATCTACCTGCATGCCAAATTTCAGCCCGATCAGTCCAGTGATTTGGGCTGTGCGTTGATAGATCACTATGTCAGTCAGTCACCTTTGAGTTTTATATATTTAGACTAGATAAGTTCACGCGAACTTTACTGATAGTTTAAATTTAAATAATGATCACTAAAAACGTGCTGAAACAGTCATTTTTAAGCATAGCAATCGATTCGCAACGCAATCTACAATTCAAAACACGAACCAAAATTTCAAAAGCGGATAGTTACTTACTTGAGCGCATGCCTAATGAATAAAAGCCAGTATTCATTTACAAAAATATAAAAATCATTTACGCAGACAGCTCTCTCTCTCTTTTTTTTTTCATTTCAACAGTTGCGAATTATTTTCCAAAATGGCCGGCGGTTGGGGCGTGGTTATTCTGGCAAGTAATGAGATATTCAGTTTTAATTTACGAGTGCGTCGGGTTTAATTCTGAAGAAAATTGACCTATTGTGGTGAATAAGACAATGCGAATTAGTGCCGGCTGAGAGGACGTGGCGTTTATAACTGCTCCACAGAAGCGACAAAGGTTTTCTAATTTATCTACTGCGAACATTTCACATTGCATGCCTCGTTGAGTTAGTTACCTCTGCGCTATTATATGGTTCTCGAATAAAAATCTTCTTTTTTATAATACCTAATGTTGTAAGTACCAAAGTTCAAATTAATCTATCAAAATTATGTTAACTTTATACCGGATACTTGTTCTTATCCTTGTATTGTATCTTATCAAACCATCGAAGAAAGTATTTTTTTTGGGTTTTTATTAGGCGACGTAGCATACCACCATTATTACCACCTAATGGTAAGCGGTCACTACAGCCCATTACGGGATCTATGACAGACATAAGGTTACAATAAGATTTCTCATGAGTTACCAGAATTTTCACCGGCTGCCTAGGTAAGGAAGTTATCGGAACACAACTACGGGCACTGCTATTTTGCGGCAGCGAGTAAAACGGTAGTAGCTGTCCGGACAGACCTTGTATCAGTTCCTACCAGCAGCAATAAAGTTCGAACCCTATTCCTTCGGATATCCATTGAATTAGCGTTTATTGAGAAATTAAATAGGTAAGACCTATTCAAGTCAATTTGATTTAACCACTGAGCTTTTCGGTGGAAGGAAAACATCGTGAGGAAACCTGCACGCAAATTCATTCAAAGATGTGTGTGAAGTCCCCAATCCGCACTGGGCCCGCGTGAGGCCCTAACCCTCTCGTGGTGAGAGGCGGCCTTTGCCCAGCAGTGGGACGCAAATAGACTGTAATAGTAGAACCTATAGATACCTACCTACTATCATCAGGTACGAGGTTCTGAGCAAAGTTAAATGTATCCGGCAGCGTCCGAATGCGCCGTTCCGACGAGCAAACATTCCGGTAACTAAGTCAAGCTTTTGATTCCCCAAAGTTTCCGCTCCCACTGACTCGTATACTTAACTACTTGACTTCTGAATCTTGTATGCTGTCAGGTTACAAGTACTTATCTATTTATCTATGTATTGCATTGTAGAAATGCTGAGACCATTAATATATTTGACAAATAATTGCACACCATGATTTATGGAATTCGGATATTTTACTTGTTTTATAACTTTGTTTTCTTTTGTACTTGCGACTTCTCCCGCGTGGAATTCGGATATCGCGTTCCCGCGGGAACTATGCGTTTTTCCGGGATAAAAAAGACCTTAGGTCCTTTCTGGGGACCCCAACTATCGCCATGCCAAATTTCATCTCAATCGGTCCAGCGGTTGAAGCGTGAAGAGGTAACAGACAGACAGACAGAGTTACTTTCGCATTTATAATATTATATGGATATGGATTGGAAAATCTTTGCGACTAAGGTTTAAGTGTTTCAAAGGGGTTTGCTTTTAAATAATATTTACCGGGGTCGAAAAAATTACGATAAACATTACTTTGATTTGATACATCACGCGAACATAAAGTATCGTTGAATATGCTCCACAGCAACTCGATTTCCATAAAATAATATTTAAATATGTATAATAGTTATTTATTCACCAAGAGGAGTAAGGCATTGATTACTCAACGAGTGGCCATTTGAGGCCCGACGCGAAGCGGAGGGCCTTAAACAACACGAGTTGAGTAATCAATACTTACCCTCGAGGGATATATAATACTTTATACTACTCTTACGAGGAAAAAAAAAACAACTGTTAACGCGGCAACCTTTGGACCCCGGGCGTGCGACGTGCGGGGCTGCCTCGGCGCACCGTAGGCCTGCGCCCCCCTCCATACGACACTCTGCCACCGACCGCGCCCACGGCTAATCGCGTCATACATACAAATAAAATTGTACTTTTTACTTCATTATACAAGTTTAAAAGGATCCAGGAGTTTTGCTTGAAGAAGAACCCTATCCTGAGCTGTTCGTGAATAAATGTACTTCTCAGCATTGAATATATAGCCCACAGGCTGCTAGGCTTATATTTTGAAGACTTTTCACTAAAATAGGCTAGAAGAACATTTTCCGACAAAGAAGAAGCTTGCTTTTCAGTCTTCCACTGCATAAATTCTTCATACTGCTTCATGTATTTATTTTTTGATTTTTCCGGTAGAAGATTGTTAATTGCTTGTTGAGCATGAATTAATATTTCAGGTGGCGTTCCAATAATACTACCATCGCTACTTTCCTCATTTGTTGAAGACATTTCAAACACAAAAGCAAATTCAAAGTTATGACAATGAAACGAAAGGCGCGCGATATTCTTTTTTTTAAAGTGAAAACCGCGCCAACCTTTTTTTTTTTATTTGGGCGCGCCGCGTCTTTACAGCCAGTGACGACACAGATCATTACAAAACTTCTTGCGTGCAACCCGAAATATAAAATCATATTTAGTATAATTAATCAATGCATATGTTTCTTCAAACCATTTAACGATATTGTTATCGCATTTTCGAGTTTTTTTTTCCGAAAAACTTTTTTGATGTAGGTACATTCGTTTAGAACGTCTATATAGCTTGTGTAAAGTCGGCAGTGTCAAATAAAAAAAAGTATTAACTTACATGCATCCATGGCTCGTTTTGGAATTAAAAAAAAAACATAACTGTGGAATAATGGATTTTCATACAATATTACTACATGGGTAAAGTGTGTAATAATGGATTTGCATACAACATTATTAACCAGATTTTGAAGGAGGATTAATGAGCAACCCAAGTAACAATTTCTGGTTCTATAGTAGCCCATAGAACATTTCTCAAAACACCACCTTAGCCCTATAAAAGGCCATAGAAGGTTGAGTAACGCCGATCTGGCGCAGTTATATCTCCATTTAGTGATATAGTGGAACCGTAGCAGCTTTAGTTGTGACGTTTTAGGTCTGTAAAGGCGATGTAATGATGACTCGTATTACAATTTAGTGACATACGGGCCACAGTAACGCTAATGTAGTGCTTTTTTATACTGTAGTAGCGTTCGTTGATTCCCTTATAGTCCTATTTTAGTCTATAGTAGAATCCGTGATTCCTACTGAGGCGCTTTCTCGGCCAAGTTTGGTATTGTGTGTTTTTGCTGTGAACTTCATTGACTGACAGCAAAAATAATTCAATTACATAAAGGAGTAATATTCTATCGTGGTAAGTTTATGTTATCTTACTTAGACATTACATATTTCGATCAATGCTGCAAAAAGCACGTGCGACTAATGTTTTACTGATAGAATAGTATTTGATTTGCTTAGTATTTTCAATGCGCCCTCGATTAATTGAGTTTTGAATAAAATATATTGATATTATAAAATTAAATTCACAGACATTTCTACTTTAGAGCCATTAAGTACATCCGTGGGTCTTATCGGCTCACTATAGTACCACCGACTCCTGTCATGTCAAAGTTTGAGTATAAAAGTAACTGTTCACTTCCTTTATGTGCTTTTTTATCCTATGACCGATCTACAAACTCCATTATAGAACGTTTTGGCCATATAAAAGAGTCATAGTCACAACTATCGTACGAGCCTATAATAGGGATTCAAAAACAATTAGAACACTTTTAAGTACTATAAAAATGTCCTAAAAATCGATTATAAAACAAAACCGCTCTATTACGGCGTCATTATGGCTACTAAAGACCATGTACTATAGGAGTGATTTGTGGAACCACAATATCGCAAAAACCTTGTATAGTAGAACGTTCATCACTGCTAAAACGCAAGATTTATAGCGGTTATCCGGGAAACCTTATAGCGCAAATTAGATACATAATGGTGATTTCAATCACTTTTATACAGTAACATAGCTCTTTAGTGGCTATATTTGAAATTTTTATAGCACTTGACTATAATAGCTCTATAAAATGGTTCTATAAACCTTTACATCAACAATTTATAGGATAATTTGGCTCTTTAGCTTATAGAGCAAGAATGTGTTCCCAAACGCCTTTATACAACTGGTAGTCACCGCTAAGACCTTTATACGACGTTTACTCGACCTTTTAGTGATGATAACCCAAGTTATAGGGCCAAAATGTTACTTGGGAACTTTCTCCCCAATTAATAGGTTAGTTTGAATTGACTTTCCGAGTAAGTGTAGTATAAATATATTTATTTATTTATTTAAAAAAATTTGCACTATAAAGCAAATATCTACAAATGGTGAACTTAATGCCCAATGGCATTCTCTACCAGTCAACCAAAGGGGAAAACAGAGAATGTGTCGGTGCTCTTAACAAAGCAATATATTTAGATAGAAAAAACATCTTAAACACACAATAATTATATCTTTATTATGGTGCCCGAAAATTGCGCAAACATTGTAGTTAAATAGACCTAAATGATATTTTTTTACACTTTATGAATACTAAAGTATTCAGGCATGCAATGTTCCTTTGTTTAACTGATGAGGATGAATCCATATTTTATTCATATCGTCGTATGAGGTGAGGGTTCGCGGTAGATGTGTTGATTCCGGTTACTTTTCATACAAAATTGAAATGGAACCTTGACATAAGAAATGATATAAGTTCATATTATTAAAATAAAGTGAAAAATAGATGAAGGTAGATTATATAAATTTCACATCCATGGTTTTTATTTATTTAAAATGTTCATTATTATATGATTTTTTAAATAATTCAAATAATGAGGTACCTACATAAAAGACAATAACTAACAGCTCTAAACGAATTAAAATCTATTTATAACAATAACTACCTACAGTAAAAAAATAGAACAAGTATATAAATCATTTTAGTAAAGTGTATTTTCTGTTTCTACGGAGAATGGTGGTTGGGCCCGCCAGCTCCACTCGGTCCATCCGGGGTGGTACCACCGTCTTTCCCCACTACCCTGCCGCCAAATAACACTGCTCGCACTGGTTGTGTTCCGGTAGGGGGTTAAGGCAGCCGGTGAAATTACTGGCACAGAGGCATTCCATCTTAGGCTTCAGGGTGGGCAACGCATTCGAGATCTCATGGTTTCTTAATAAAAAATCAAAAGATATCGGTATCCATGGGCCGCAGTGACCGCTTACCATCAGGTGGCCTGTGTGCTCGTTTGCCTACGAATGACATAAAAAAGACCTTTTTTATTTTTTTCGATTCGGATGCTTTCAAGCGTGTGAATAAATAAATTAATAAATGGCAGTAAATAAATTTATTATAATATTTCTACTCTTATATAGAGAGACTGATGTCGAAATTTCAGCAGAGTTTATTGCAATGGAGTTCAATACGAGGGCGGTCACGAAAACGGCAGCTCGTAACCCGCTTCGTTCAACTGAAACCTGCTCCAATAACACTGAAAAATACCCCGCATGCAAATACGTACTAAGGAATCATAATAAAAGTCACCGTGATATGCTCAGTGAAAAATCCATTAACACTTATTCGCGCGTAAAATAAACCAAAGTAAGTTACGTAATAAAATAACACATTCTCCCCGCTATTCCCTCATAGCAGGGAATGTCGGCGTAACGTACCAGCGCCAAATCACGGCATTACGTATTCAAGGAGAATGACAATATCTCAGCGTGGTGCATTTGTTAGCGCAGAGTGTGGAAATTGAAAAAAGCAGGGAAAATCTAAAGAACTCTCGGCAACTACAAATAACGCAGTATATCGAGCTAACTACTTATATTGTGATTGTAAAGGCAAAACCACACACTCCGGTATTTTCTTGCGCGCTGATTGACTACTGTTTTTATTCCTCAAAAGAAACAACAGAACTAAGAAAAGGAGGAACAAAATTAAATGTTCTATCCCAGATTGTCCCTCCATAAATTAATTAGATATTCCTAAAACTTCTAATTGATGCAAGTGATATCGCTATTTGAAGCTGCGATAAACTGGTTCATTAATAATTTTTCCATCTGAAATGAATAGTAAACATTCTCATTTTTGCATTGAAACAGTACCTACTATTTTAGTGAATATTTGAATTAAAAATGCTCCATATTTACTTCGCTGTGCACAGCCGACGGCGGTTTTGCAAACTTCCACTCGGCACGGCAGTTGTCGCCAGAAATTTACGGGTTAATTTACAATGGGAACGGGTTTCGAGCTTCTGAACATTTTTGAGATGCACATTATATTTCACGCTCATCTGTGAAACTGCGTTGCAGAAATAATGATGTTGTTGTTGTTCGTAGGTAGTTATTTAACTTTGAGAAGCATGACATGAAGCCATGCTAGTTACTAAAAACTAGATGCTTGTTATGCACACTCGTAAAATGAAAGCAGATAATATTAATCTTTGTTAGATATAGTTTTTTATGTACATGGCAAAAAATGACAGTGTTAGGCAACTATAGTCCGCTCACTCGAGCAGCGCGCGTTAATTATTAAAGTGCATTAAGGTCCCAACTTGTCTGGCTGTGATAGGAGCGTGTATTATGGGCCGTCGATCAAGCCTTTGTTCACCAACTCGCGCAGTGACGAGCGCTTTCTCGGCCCATTCCCAAAATCAACCCGAAAGAGCGAGCGGGATCGTCATTTTCATTTGTCATCAATCTATGTTAGGGCCGCTGACATGTAAGTGTTAATTAAGCAGGCCTCACTCGAGCGTAATTAAGAGTGTTACACTGTTATTTTAGACATTAATTGAGATGAAATTTCTTGTTATAATGAAACGGGCGGACCCGCGTTAGGCGAGTAATTTCGCGCGAAGGTCAGCATGCTGAAAGTCAATTCGGTACGGAGTAAACAAACTCGTGTTTCGATCGAAATAAGGATTCGAAAAGGCGTGACCGGTGTTATCGTTTCCTTGTAAAGTTACTGGAGGATAAGAAATTTGCGTTTTGTTCCGAGATACAAATATTGCGTTGGGAGTTTATTTGGTGTTATCTTTGAGCAGAAATAGGGAATTTTAAATTTTGCGGGATGAGAATGTTTTCAGTCGTTGAGTATTTCGTTGGATGCATTTAGTATTTGGAGACGAAGCTAGTCACTTTATCATTTGCGAGCAACAAACACTTGGAGCTTAGGGGGCTCGGGGGCCCCGAAGACACTACGTTCGGAAGGATTGTTTGGGCGACTAAAGGCTACAAGGAAATGTCGCCACTTTACTGTTGCTTGAAAAATAACATTTTCTTACGGAGATAAATAGTAAACGGCCCCTCCGAGACTTTGCTTCAAATACAGAATCGTAAATTGGGTTTCCGTTCTTTACTTAAATGGAACATTGTGCTTACTTAAATACGAAATTCAATGCCTACAAGTGTATGTAAGATTTAAAAAGAATTAGGCACGGTTCCTAAATCCACAGAACGCCTTATTTTGCCTACGGCTGGTTATAAATTGACATTTGCTCTATAGAGTAAGTACCTACCTTAATATCTACAATTTAAAAAAAAAACGAGAATCTGTCAAATTTTACCCGCCCGTACCCAAAACAAAGCGTTTTGCTTATGAACCCGGCGTTAGCTAACGAAAATGTTTGAATTACAATACAGGTAGGTATGAAGGATTTTTATGCCTACGTAGACTAAGTCTCGTAGAAGTACTACACTTATTGTAGCGCAGTATGGTGCTACGTGTTACGGACATTTCGTAGCAAGCAAGATAAATCGCACTAAGTGTGCGATTATCTATAATAAACGGGCTTACGAGTCGGTAACTCAACATTTGACGGACTGATTAGGTAGGTATATGAAGCACTTTTGTATTTCTTCAGGGTCCATATTGACTGACATAACGTCGAAGTTCCGATTTTCACAAGTCATTATGTTTTGGGTAATAATTATTGTAAGTCATAATGCCGTTAGTAAAAATATAAAAAGCCATAAAAACGAATTATCTAATTTCGTAAGGCATAATAATCGTGGGTCAGAACTATCATTAGTCATACCAATCAGTACCCAGAACTATCATTGGTCATAATGTAATTGATCCTACAATTTTCTGACATAACGTTTGATGTGAATTTTTACATTAGTCATAAAACTTATTAGCGATAATTATTCATAGCGTAGAAATATATTACCATAATAGTCATTAATAATAGTAGAAGTACTATTATTTGCTATCATCAATTCGTTTCTGTAAATATTCATACTCTAACCAAACCTAACCTAAATGTTTCGTCTGTCGCAGCATTTAGTTTCTGTAAATATTCCTAATCTAACCTAACCCAACCTAAATGTTTCGTCTGTCGCAGTATTTTATTCAAATGAATATTATTTTAATCTAATAAAGTCGTTATGACTACCAATAAAAAGCCCAGTGCATATAAGGCTATAAAACAATATGATCTAAAACAGTTATGACTTAAAAGCTTATGATTTATTAAGTTTCTGATAATAAACAAGTATGTCTTCAGATATTATGGATATCAATATTATGACTAAACGATGTGTATTACACTTGATATTATGACTCCTGAACGTTAGGAGTATCTCAAGTTATGTTTATGATTATTATGACTAACGGTACTTATTTCCATAAATTTTATGACTAACATTTTCTGACTAACGAAATTAGGCCCTACAATTTTATGGGAAACAAGGGGATCCCATTTCTTCATCATCATCATCATTCAATTCAATTCAATTCAATTCAAAATAATTTATTACATAAGCACACATTATTACTTGAATAACTCCTTCCTCAGATGAAATGGTGATTTCGTCCAACAAATACGAGGTGGTGAACACAGCGCTCAGTTCGTTCGAGAGTCGCATGGGGCTGACGGTGCGGCGGCTCTCAGCGGCGGACCTCGGCGGGTATCGCTGCGTGGCCAAGAACTCCCTTGGAGAGGTGGACAGTGTCATCAGATTGTATGGTAAGTCTTAAAACACACTAGTCGCATTTAGGCTTTTTTTGTAATTGGTACACTGAGGCAAAAGATGGAATGCCTCTGTGCTAGTAATTTCACCGGTAGAGTGTGAGCATTGCTATTTGGCGGCAGGTTAGTGGGTAAGACGGTAGTATTCACCCGGACCCGGACGGACCTATAGTACCAGGCTCTACCAACCCCGAAAACTTACTAGTACTATTTAGTACTATTTAACATTAACGTATATACATTTTTCAAGTATTTATACCGTTAACTAGCACCTGAGCACCCATAGTGTAGTTTGCTTAGATTGAGCCTATCTATGTGGGATGAACGAGGAACGAGGTTTGTATCAACGTGCACTTGCATTTTTTTAACTTGGTTACGTACCTTTGGACATAACTGATATGAGTATACGTAGTTATTATTGTCATATTTTGTTATAGTGCATATTGCGTTTATGATTACAATATTTTGATAGCTTAGCAATGATCTAATACCAAGCCATCTAAATAGCTCGCATTAGATCATTACCCAAGCTTAATAGCTTGTAACAATCCAGTCATTAATAGTAACAATAGCTATAACACGTAGTAATAAACCTGAATGTTATACTCCAATCTTGTGACCACTTCAGGGTAGGTACTAAAATGTGACCGTCCTTGTAAAATATACTTTGTAATTAGGGCAAACAAGTTGGCGTTGGGGTTCTGAAAAATAGGTGAAAAAATAAGCTAGCTCTCAAAATTGTCTTTGTGGAGTATTAAATAAATAAAATTAAATAAAACAATGATTGTTATAAGTCTTGGTTTCTTAGCTCTTTCTAGTTTTTCTTTTAAAACACTGTACTAAATGTAACAAACCTAATCTTTTATCTGCCATTATTAGTTAAAAATTGTGATACATTCACAAATTACAAAAACAATGATTTCTCCCGCGTATTTCCTTCTACCTAAGCGCCACTAGTGGATATTTAACTTACAATAACGCTCTAGTGTATTTTTTCCCCAGAAATTCCTGGGCCAGCGGCTCGCAACACCAGCCCGATGATAAGGAAAGAAGAATTCAAGTATTCCACTCCCATGGAAGGGCCGGATGAGCAATTCGGCTCGGCCGAGCGATCTGACGACGACGAGGACAAAGATCTTTCCGACGCAACCGAAAAATCACAAAATATCCATACCTTAGAAAACAGCACAAAGAATAGATCCTTCTTACTTACCTCAAGCAACACAGTGAAACAAAAACTTAGCAATAAAGTTAGCAAAATATTAAACCAATTAGAACAAGACGACTCAGATTTCGAACTAAATAAATGCAGTAATATAAAAACATTATTTTCGTTCATCTTTAGTTTCGTTTGCTTAGTTTTCCAAGCAATAAACATACATACCTACTCTTAAGTGTAGTCAAAGTTATTTTAGGTATGATAATAAATCTAATATTATATCACAATTTTTATCACGAAGACTTAAATATTTTTTTGGTAGATAGGAATCAAGTTACTATTAATAAGAAATGTAAACTTAATGTTAAGAGGTATTTGGGAAAAGTTTCATTTAAGTACTTTAGACAATATTTACATTGTTATAATATTTATTGATTTCTCGTGTACGTACCTAATTATTTTCTTATTCAATACTAGTCTACTCCCTATGAATTAATTAACGAATTAATAATTACAGAATGTAGTGAAAATGAATAGCCAATCAAATGTGGTTAGAAGTATACAAGTGTGTATGATAAAAAGCCCTTATGATTATCTGTTTTTTTTAGATTCCAGATTTATTTACAAAATGGAATGAAGTTTTGAAACATAAACGTTTGATAAACCTACTAGTTATAGGATGAGACGATGATTTTCTGTTTTATTTTATCAGCGAATTCATTGCTAAAGCTTTATATTATAAGTGCTTGTATTGTTATTATCTGATTAATTTTATGATCTCATTTAACTAATCTTCTTATTCAGCTTTATAAAGTACCTCCTTACCTACATTATCTGTTACACATGTCATGTTTGTTGTGATATAAATACACGTTTAACTTAATATGTCCGGACCGAATAGATAGACAAAATTTTACTATCCGCTTCCAAATGACTATAATACCTAACCAATAACAATATGTTTTCTTGCTAAATATACATTTTAACTGTTGTCTACTACTAGGACTAGGACTAAAGCAATTCCTGTCAATATATTATGTATTTTAAAGAAAGACTTTGATGTGGTAATTATTTTACATTATTTACCTACTTAACAAATGAGCTGTAAAAGGTCGCTTGTTATCACGTGAGAGTGACTTTACTCATAAAGTTAATTAATTAGGCATTTTGAAGTGGATGCAAATTAAT
Organism: Aethes cnicana; assembly: GCA_963971205.1. Lineage (NCBI taxonomy): Eukaryota > Metazoa > Arthropoda > Insecta > Lepidoptera > Tortricidae > Aethes > Aethes cnicana. The sequence continues at coordinate 9,544,213 of OZ020274.1, read as the reverse complement.
ATTGATGAAAGAGCTATGGCCTTTGGTAACAGCCTGCATGAGTCTACATTACTATCATAGATATAGGTAACTCGTGTTTCAGATTAATAATACTTTTAGGTACTTATTATATGAAGCATATGATAAGAATTGTATACAGTAATTGTAAATGACCTAAATATTATGTGTCCAGAAATACAACTGTAAGTCTCAGAACGGCACGATAGAATTGAACGACTAGGCGATGGTGTTGTGTATACTGTACATAAAATAATAAATACAATAATACTTCATTCTAAACACTTCTGTATTATAAAATTTTCAAGTACCTATCAGTAAATATTACAAATAAATTATTACTTATTGTTTAATGCTGTATCACCTCACAACAATATTATACCTTCTAATGTATGTAATTTAAAAATATAAAACAATAAAATTATTAAACAAGAAGATTGGGTTTTTTTTAATAAATAAAATCGTTTTCGTTAACCAATTGTGGAAAAGTCAAAAACCCTAATTCAAGTTCATAAATAGGATAACGATTCATTATAATTTAATGAGCTGTTCGAGGAAACGGATAATTATTAAGAAATTTGGGATAAGTAATATTCCTGCGCTAAATAGGGAGATAGTATTAATTGAGGTTACAATTCAGGGATATGGGAATTCCCTATAACTCGAATGACAACCCTGGTTCATGACAGTCTCTCCAATTGACGTTCGTAAAAAAAAGCGTTAGCCAGAATATGCATTCACTCTGCACAGAGCTAGCATTTTACATAATAAAATGACGCACACGAAAATAATTACTCACAAGTAGGTGAACAAAAATTCTTAGATAACATCGAGGACAAACTAACAAAGCCCCAACTGAACCTCGCAACTTTGCTCCAATCTTCGAGTCAAAGGAAAATTGGTGTGAAGTGTAACGCAGGGAATAAGTCAACTAGGTAACAAGTAAACTTCGGAGCCACGCTCGCGGTTTGTTCCAAGTTGCTGGGGATTATTCGCAACATACACTCATCTTCATTATGCGAGGAACTTCGCCATTTTCACACGCCTACCCTCCACATGTTTCACTGTATGCAAATCAACCCGAGTTGCCAACAAATAGACTTTTTGTGTTTATTGTTGTTAATTAACTTCAGTTCCCAATAGGTCGCAGCGTTTAACACAGTTGATGAAATTAATTTAACCTGAGTTCTGTAGAAGTTTCGAATGTTACCTAAGTATCCGACCCCTAAAAAGACTAAAAATACCCCTGCATACATTTTAGCCTTAGAGTCAATTCTTAGCTATAAATGAAAGTACATACTGTATAAAATAATATAAAAGCAAAGGAGAAGCAAATTGTTGGTCCAAAAGCTGGCATTTGTAGCTGGTAGAGTACGATTAGGTACTTACAGGTAAGAAGGGCTGACTCAGTCAAGCAGACAGGAGGCCGCAGTGTCTTACAGTGTCCACCACCTATTTACCACAACAGCCTATTTACGTATCCCACTGCTGGGCATAGGCCTCCTCTCTTGACGAAATTGTTTTGGGCAAAGTCAGTGCGGATTGGGGACGTCACACACAATACACACCCCCTTGCATTACTTCGGAGATGCGTGCCGGTTTCCTCACGATGTCTTCCTTCACCGAGAAGCTTAGTGGGGTATATTCAAATTGCATTTCACACATAAGTAAACTCAGAGGTGTGAGCCGGATTCGAACCCCCGACCTTCTGCATACGAGGTCCGACTCGCGTGAGGTCGAAACACTAGGCCAACACGGCTTCTACAGTCAGTGTCACAGTGACATCCAATGGAGGCTAGCAATATGTCCGATGAACCAAGGAAGTTAAAGCAGGTAAAGTTCATCATCATTATCATCATTTCAGCCGAAAGACGTCCACTGCTGGACATAGGCCTCCCCCAAGGCTCGCCACTCAGACCGGTCCTGTGCTACTTGCTTCCACCGGTTTCCCGCGACCTTCACGAGGTCGTCGCTCCATCCCAACCGAACCGGGAGACGAGCTGTCGGTAGGCCTCCAACAAGGTAAAGTTAGGAAGATATTAAATGAAGAGTACATGGAAATAATATTTGTTAGGTTACTTTTTTAAATGAGATTTGATGTTCAAAATGTAGAGCTCACTAATATACACTCAACAGCAATAAAAATGGGTCACTTTGTATAGGATTTTCCATACATAGTGACCCGTTTTCATTGCTGTTGAGTGTATTTATTTTGCCACTAAATACCAATAAAAAGTAGGTTCATGTTTTCTTTTCATAATTTACCAAGCATCGGGGTTCTAGGTTTGCATGAAAAATATGCATCAAAGAGAATAAAGAGATTTTTCATACTGAAAATGAAAAAAAAAGATCAGCTCAGGCTATTGCTATGTTTTACACTTTGACACAAAATAATAAATGAGCATAGCTCTTAATTTACCTACTAAACGTCAACTCACTAATTCAAATTGTAGAGTGAAATGAAAAATATGCTGCTCAGTAAGTGAGTCCACGTCATTCGGCGTGCCCTGGTAGGTTTGGATTTCAAAGTCCAACATGATTTTTCACTGACGTACTTATTAGTCATCTTTGTTTTCTGTAATCCGGGTGATTGCTTAATGTTTAATTCATCAAAAAAGCAGTTAATAATTGAAAAAGGCAACGCAACTTTCTATATAAACGCCACAACATTTTCATACGGTATTTTCTAACCGCTTCTCGTTTTAGATTCTCATAAAGCGAAGGAGCGAGAAAATACTCGTACCCATCCACCCCATGATGTACAATGTACACTGTTCGTACTTTACGCTGCTATCTACACCACAATGGTCGTCATAAGCTCATATTGCTGTGTATTCGAGATACTTGGACGCGTTAAATGGTTTGACGCTGATAGTCCGACTTTTCGAAGAATCGAGAGCACTGCTTGGAATATTCAAGACCTCTCAATAGTAACTTCAAATGTTTGCTTCATATTTATGTAATAACTTCTGCCCGCGACTTCATCATCATCATCATTTCAGCCGATAGACGTCCACTGCTGGACATAGGCCTCCCCCAAGGCGCGCCACTCAGGCCGGTCCCGTGCCACTCGCATCCACCGCGTTCCCGCGACCTTTACAAGGTCGTCACTCCATCTTGTTGGAGGCCTACCGACAGCTCGTCTACCGGTTCGCGGACGCCACTCCAGGACTTTCTTGTTCCATCGGCCATCAGTCTTGCGAGCAATGTGCCCCGCTACTTCACCTGCGTTTTATTTCATAGGAGACATCTCAGCTTTAGTAGCGATGATTTCTGCGGTACAAAGTAGGCTATATCAATCTCATTTCTCACTTCCATGGGTAAGTAAGTATTTTATTTACCTACTAATAAGTGTAGACTTGATGGGCCTCATAAGAAGGCTCAAAGTCACCCAGAGGGCAATGGAGAGCGCCGTACTCGGGGTTTCTCTGCGTGATAGAATCAGAAATGTGAATATTCGCAGTAGAACTATGGTCACAGACATAACCTGAAGAATTTGCGAACCTTAATTGGCAGTGGGCGGGGCACATTGCTCATAAGACTGATGGCCGATGGCGCGAGATAGTTCGGGAGTGGCGTCCGCGAATCGGGAGACGAGCTGTCGATAGGCCTCCAACAAGAGATGGAGTGAAGACCATGTAAAGCTTGCGGGAACGCGATGGATGCGAGTGGCACAGGACCGGTCAGAGTGGCGCGCCTTGGGGGAGGCCAATGGCCAGCAGTGGACATCTTTCGGCTGGTATGATGATGATGAAGTGTAGACTTAAGTCAGACAAAAGTCGCATTTGTATTTTATGCATGTCCGATTACAAATCCAAAGCAATTTGACGGGATTGCCACGACATTTAATACATGTACCTTAATATCGTTCAACATAATTTATATGTTGAATATTATAGGGTACTACGCGTATTTATTCGCGAACTAAGTCACGGGTAACAGCTAGTTCTGAATAAGTACCTATTGATGCAATAGTAGGTAAACCCATCTAAATAAATGTTCAGTAGGTAACCAAGTAGGTACAAGACATTGGCTTGACATAATGACTAATTTGATCGATTTTTTTTTAATTTTTAAGACCCTCATACATCCTCATTATTGGAAAACAGAATATTAACGTTTTTCAGAAATTTACATGGAAATCCACATCCAAACAATGCACTACTTCCATAACTACATCAGAATATAAGTAAATAACATTGATGCGGCTTGCTACGGGGCAACGGGAAGGTTAATTAAAACGCGTTTGAATTCCCGGTTGTAAATTTCCCCGTTTTTCGGTTTTTTACGAACTTTTCGACGAAGCATCCAGTTTTCTGTTTATTTATGAGCTTTGGCTAGCGGCGGATGGACGGGCGGCTTGACCAACAATATTTTCACATTAATGTTTGCTGTTTTTTGCAATACCATTTAAGGCGCGTAAATAAATACCCATACAGTGCACATGGATAGCCATTGTTTTGGCCGGGTGGTATTCAAATAATGTTTGTCTGACACGACACAATGACCATTTTGAAGTAATTTTGGTTTTATCTAGGTAATAAATTGATTTTAATTATACTAGTAGTAGTCACAAGTATACATTTTTACGGTTCCGAAGTCCACAAGGAACCCTTATAGTTTCGCCATGTCCGTCCGTCCGTCCGTCCGTCCGTCCGTCCGTCCGTCCGTCCGTCCGTCCGTCCGTCCGTCTGCCGCACTATTGCTCGGAGATGCTTAGTTCTAGAAAGCTGTAGTTACGCTGACAAAGTGGTACAATAAAATTTTGAAATATATTTTTATTTTTATAGGGTACCTCCCCTACTCGTAAAGTAGGGATGTTTTTTTTTCTTGCGTACCCCATGGTGCGGCATATCATTGAATAGGTCTTAAAAAAAAATATTGTGGGTTTGTTAAAACCATTTTTTGATTAAGTGATGCGTTTGTGAAATATTAAGCTTTAAAGTGCAATTTTTTGTTAGGGTCACGTGTCCCCCCCTGCCAGCTAAATTGTGGTATTTGGATGACTGAAAATAAATCATGTTTGTGGCATATATAACGTAGTTGAAAGGAAAACTATCACAGCCAAGTAGGCTGTACAAACTTACGAGTAATAGTCGACCAACTAATGATGATGATTTTTCTCGAGCGGCAGAGGCGTCGGGCGGGCACGTCATACCTACCATAGGCTAGCTAGATGCTAATAAGTCTTAGAAAGGTACTGTGGGCATCGTCAACTTCGGAACCCTATACTTTGCGCGTGGCCCGACACGCATTTGGCCGGTTTTTATGTAATTTTTTTTCAAATTAAATATATCTATTGGTAATGATTCATGTATCAATATTGAACCATAGTGTTTATTGTTGGTCGCTACTTATATTGTTTAGGTACACTCGTAATGCGGTTGAGCTTCAAATTAAGAAAAAAATTAAACAAATAAAAGAAACTTAAGTGACTTTTAAACTCCGCATTTTTGGGTAGCGCAGTTTTTTTGTGACTAGCATATTTTTTTCGGAGTTGCGGATTATAGGTACCCTAACTGGTCCACGTAACAAACAATAAATAAAAACTGCACCATGCATGCGATTTCAAGTAATTTAGATTGCTAAACAAAATAAACATTAAGATAACGCATCTGAATGAATAGGTTAGGTACCACCCTTGTGTTGTAGTTTGTGTCATCAGCTAGTTCTGCCATTTTTGCCGTATTTACAAGCAATCATTTGTATACACATTGTGATAGAAAACAAAGCACGACACGGTCGGAGTAACGAGAAAATAATCAATCTCCCAAGTCCACTTGGAAGCAATCAACGGTCTGTTATTGCGTCCATCCAATCCGATAAAGAGCCGATACATCAAAGATGTCTGGCTTCAATTACTAGCCAATATACTCTTAGATACAGTAAATCGAAAATAGTGCAGCCATCGCAGATGGGCTATGTCACCTACAGCGATGCAATGTCCCGGAGAATCGATAGTAAAGCGGTGAACCGGTGAAACTCTTGACTCCGTTCCGTCAACTGTCACACGTAACATTAATCACAGACGGTAGATTGAGGACTCCTTTAATCAATTTGCTACTTTCTTTCCTTTGGCACATGTGGTGACCTTTTGTAATTGATAACACATTTAGTTATTAAAAATGCACACGGAAACAAAACAGTGAAACTAAAATTATGAGGTAAGTAAATAAATTTTAAAAGTTTTTATTTTTAATTAACACTACGCTAAACTATGTCAAACTATAGCTAGAATAAGGCCCAATAGCACCAACGCTGCTGACCACGGTTTATCTCCTAACTCAAGCTTAGTTGATACAACTATACCTGAGTTAAGCCTAGGCCCACTTGGACCTAGCCCCTTGCCGCCAAATAGCAGTGCTCGCACTGTTGTGTTCCGGTAAGGGGTTAAGGCATTCCATCTTGGGCCTCAGGGTAGGCAATACATTTGAGATCTTATGGTTTCTTAATGGGGGCTCATAGAATATCGGTGTCCATGGTCCGCAGTGACCACTTACCATCACGTGAGCTCGTTTGCCTATAACAAGGACATAAAAAAACCGCAGGTTTAGTTGAATCACCTTAATCAGGCATTAAGTCCGCCTTTTGTACACTAAGTTTTCTTTATGTGCAATAAAGTTTAAATAAATAAATAAACTTAACACAAGTTAGAAGATAACCAGAGGTTAGCGGCGTTGATGCAAGTCGGCCTTAAAAGGTCAACCCTAGATTGTAGTGGCTTAGTGTATTGGCTTTGAAAGCAAATAAAGAATTTTGTAAAGTAAAACTAACTGGGCTCATAACTATATGGACTGTGGTCCACAACTCAGAAGGTCACGAGATGAAGACGTTATAAGCTGTTGTGTGTTGTGATTACCTATATATATATATATATGCTGTTGGTGTAGTTGAAATGGTTTTTAAATTAATACGAAACTTAAAAAATTCAAATAGCTAACAGTTTTCGCTTCTCGCAAAAGTAAAAAAAAAACTGCTTTAAAAGTCTGTAAACCAACAACAGAGGTACTGAGTTGGATTAAAGTGAACATGCACTCAAAGAATTTAATTACTTGATTGACTTCACAGCAACTCGAGAACACTTTACTCGAACCTAACTCTCTCTTTTTTATCCAGATTGGAATAAAAAAATAATACAACCGTGTGTGGAATGGTACTTACATGTAATTTTTCTCCTTCACTCGCGGAAATCGACTGATATATGATTTGACAAGTGGAATATGTTTAGTAGCCACCACCACCAGCACCGAACCACATTCGAAGCCCCGCGACTCTCTGCATGAGAGGCGGTAGGTGAAGCCAGTAGGCTACCACGGCTTAAAGTACAGTAGGTAATCACCGGATCATATTATTATAATATTTTTAATAATGCTGAATAAGGACTTTTTTACTATATTTTTATGATTATTTTTTATCATATTACACACACCTACATCATCACCATCGTCATTATGTCTTTATCAGTGATCGACTGATCGTCAAGATAGCGTACACCGGTAACGATATCCAGGATCTGATTATGCAAATAAATAGTACCCAAATAGTACCTACGGAATATCTAAGTTAAAAAAATCCCTTGAACTTTTCGGAATATAGGGCCTGTTCACGGTGTACGCTACCGAGAGATACGTTACATTTTAACATCTGACATAATGACCAGTTTCCAAAACCCTCTTCAAAGAACACAACGTTAACACGATTATGGTCATTGGCATGTGAACGAAAAATAATAACAGCTCGCGGAGTGAACACGTAGGCTTATCTAATTTCGTAGGTAGGTGTCATACGTTGGGACGCATTAAAGCAATTACGTGTTAAAAGCCCGTCTAGTGCCCGAGGCGTCAGTCGCAAAGCAAGGATACACCCATCTCGTTACACTAGGATCTATATAAAGCTGATATTAATTTGCTAACTTGGACGTTAGCAGCTGAAACCCTTCGGTTTTTTACAACAATTTTATTAGGTCGTCTTGTAGCCAACACATCCACTTCTAGCTAAATTGTATCATGATGAAACTTGGCAAGTACCTATGAGTTTGGATGACAATGCAATAATATGGTACCACCGAGAGATTATTAAATTATTAATTACTAGCCGATGCCCTCGACTTCTTCCCGCGTAGACTAAGAATTTGCGTACCCGATGATATTATACATATATAGATGGTTATAGTTACATAAGTACTGAAAAACTAGTTTGACCCGTGGAAAACCCGTTCCCGTCTAAATGTCGAGATAAAAAGTATCCTATGTTATTTCCGGGGTCTCAAACTCTCTCCATACCAATTTTCACCCAAATGTCCAGTCGTTTCGTTTCGAAGGACTAACAAACAAACACAAGTTCACATTTATATTTAGTAAGGAAGTAAGTATTTGTTCTAGAAGGAATAAACCGATTACGAATGGATTTTTTTGGTAAGGCCGATTTGCACCAACGCCGCTAACCGAAGGTTAACCCCACAAGTCAGCATACGCCCGGCTCCTATATATCCACAATGATTAAAGTTTGACAGATTCTCTATGCCGCAAATGTCAGTTTAACCATTCGTAGTGAAAAGCAGGAGATTTGTGGATTCTTAGCTAAATATGTTTTAAAATAATCAGTTCAGCTGTTTGAAGACTAATAGCTCTTTTCATGGCTCAATTGACATATAGGGCAATTACTTTTGGCGTTACACTTTTTACAAACATTGCTTTAGTATAGTCATAGTAATTTTATGACAAAATATCAGAAAGGTTTCTACGAGTGCATGTACATTTTTCGTAAATTTCGCACACATTTGAGCTTGACTTGAAACCTTCAATATTATTCTAAAATTCAACTACTATCCTCCATAATTCTTTTATGCTATCTTCATTGTATATCTTGGCGACAATGTGTGCGCTTTAGGTACTACTCATAATGGTAATATCAACTCTGTATAAATTTTATCTCGATACAGCGAAGATTGTAAGGTTCGTAAAGATTTATTCAAAAATTAAATGAAGTATGCTCGCTTTCAGTTGCCTTCTAGATTAAACCTGTTAATAAGGTTTCGCGCTGCGGCAAATTGTTTCACTGTACTTAAACACCTTTCAACGGAAATGGTTCATAATTTAGACGAAATTAATTTTATATTACATTGAATTCTTCATTAAGCTTCATAAAACATATTGAAGTCAACTTATTTAGGTGAATTCTTGATACAAAACAAAATAGTTATGGGCCCAATGCCCTATTAATAGGCTAAAAAATATAATAAGACCGTCATTTACATTACCAAAAAATACTTGACCCGTATTTTGCTTTCGTTGCGTAAACCAAAATTAATGAAGATATCTACGACGCTTTTGAATTTCACAATACGTCACGGTTTACTTACTTTATTAACTTACTTGCTTTTAGAATGAATTTTAATTTTAAATTATTTCAATTCTGACATCACCAGCTCGAGTATTGACTCGTTCTTTATTTGTCAATATACATAAAAAATACATGTCCGTTGTTTATCAATTAGGACTCTAAAAACGTCGGACTACATAGGTTGGCAATTCATTGATGCTGTCATGTACACTAATAATAAGTTTGGTATGGGGGTAGTTTATAACACTGGTCAACATATAGGCTACTTATTATCCCGGAAAAACGCATAGTTCCCGCGGGAAAGCTATTACCAAATTCTACGCGGGCAGATGCTATCATGTCTATTAGAGAGAGGCGCGGGACTTTAGATAGTAGAAGATCTCTACGCTTCGGAGAGTCGCACGCCTAAGGTAGTATCTACCTACCTATGTAGTACTACATAGGTAGTATATGTAGTACTACATAAGTAGTACCTAATAAATTAAAAGAGACCGCTATTAAGCGATAAGACCGCCTGCTGTATGCCATACCTTTTGTGTAATTACATTATGTCTGTACTGTTCCTTGAATGTGTGGTGTTCAATAAAGTATATTGTATTGTATTGTACTGTACATTTTTATTTTATAAAATAATTAAAATCAAGTTTAGAATTGGTTTCCCGGCAATGTCGAGGAACAATATATGAAACACTTCACGTGCTGGATATTTCCTTACACGTCATTTACACCGGTGTTTTGAAATTTTAAAAACCACTTTTACATAAAGAACCTATTACTAATAATGGTAATCATACCGTTCACTATTACCGTACTACCTATTATTCATAATATTCTCCTCATTAATCAGCACATTCTCATCAAATGGCGATGGAAATGAAAGTGCCGCTTCTTTCTTAGTAATGACCAATGATTACTACAGCCGTTATAACCGAGAACAATTGATGTAAAACAAATGACGACAATCAGTGAAAATGCTCTATGATTGCGTAGTAATAACGTGTACTTTATCATTCAATACATTGTAGTGTTTTTCTATTTATTGCTTAACAAAAATAAATAGGCATTTATATCATTCATATACTTGAATAATTGCTCATTATCTATTTTATTACAGTTCGTATCTAGTACGTACGAGTAATATTTGATCATCGAATAAATTATGGAAGTTAATTTCCTATTAGAAAACCCTTCTTTAGAGAATTATTTTTCAGAACTTTTCAGCAAGCAAACTGAAACACAACTAGAGCAATTTTTTCATGTAATGTTCTTGTGTAAAACGGTGTCTCAGTTATGGCAGAGGCCTGATGACGATACATTGGATTGGATGCATGGACTGACCATGCAGCACACAGTCCAGCTAACGTCAACTTCCAGCAATTACATACAAGTACCAGCCTTCGAAAACAGTCTGAAATATCGCATCACCAAACTTCATACGCAAAGTTATGCATTTCCAAATATTGTCCCGTAAACAGTGGCAACCCCCAACCGTTCTCGAAGTGGCCCAATTCATCGGGATTGAACTAATGTGAGAAACAGAGCGGATCCTAGCTGCGGCCCAAACGAGCTTCACGACTGTTTGCCTAAATCTGACAGCTGTACGTAATTCGAAATGTACTCCACTAAATACAGAAGTGCAATACTGCAACTCGCTCTATTTCGATGTAGCACCCGGTTCCGTCAAATTTATTTGCGCTTTCAATTTATGCTTTAACATCGGCTCTTGTTGGAGATTAGTTAGATTTAAGTATAAGTAAAATTACCTAAAGGGTTTATTTTTAAATGCCGGAGAAAAAAAGATATATATGGGACTACGCGTAATTCTCGTTTATCCTTCATAAAGCATACCCACTTAATGTTCCTAAGAATAGCTTAGTATTAGAAACCTGAAGCTATCCGGTAATAGGTACGATACTAAAGAATGACAAATCTTGATTTTTTGTTAATCCAGATAAGAATTATAGGTACACTGCCGTGAAATGCCTTAACTTTTTCTGTTTGTCCAAACCTTGCTTGGACAATATCTTGATAACATCTTAATTTTATACAAATTATGATTCTAAAACTGACAAAATTTTCAATAAAATAAATAGACGTTTATCTTTGGAGCGACGACCTCTTGAAAGTCGCGAGAAACTGGTGGAAACGAGTAGCTCAGAACCGGTCTGAGTGGATAGCCTTGGGGGAGGTATCTGTCCAGCAGTAGACGTCTTTCGACTAAAATGATGATATGACGTTGATTTGTATTTCTTTATTTTTTATCACAGTAAAGTTTTGGACTTCTGACAAAGTTAAAGCCGGTAATGAAAGTTGCACCTTTGAAAATACATTTTAAACTTTGACCTTTGCTAATGTAAGTACATTTGTTATTGGCAGGGATCTTTATTTTTGTGGAGCATCATCATCAAAACGTACCAACATAAATGTATTCATGCATCGTAAATTGGTTGCACCAGGTTTCGTCCCTGTGATGTCAAAGCGCGCTTCGAAACCATAATGGTGCGTTTACGCGAGGCCGTCTGCACGTCGATAATTAAATTCCCATTGTGACACAGTCAAAAGCCTGAACATCTAAATATATAAAACTCAAAGGTGACTGACTGACTGACTGACTGACTGACATAGTGATCTATCAACGCACAGCCCAAACCACTGGACGGATCGGGCTGAAATTTGGCATGCAGGTAGATGTTATGACGTAGGCATCCGCTAAGAAAGGATTTCCCGAAATTCCCACGGGAACGGGAAACAACGGGATTTTTCATTTTAATATTTCTGCGCATACGAAGTTGCGGGGAAAAGCTAGTGTTCCATACATGTCAAGACCATGAAACAATTACGAATGTGAACCGGATCCGTTGCGTACGTGCCAAAAAGCCAGAGAATCCATCGGCGCCCGACCACGTCTGTTATTGCGCCTGACAATATTTTATACAGCTGTGAAAATTGCAACCGCGCGCCCAACTTTAACAATTTACACGCCGCCGTGGCTGCATATTACTGCGCTTACAATCGTGCAGGGTGCACGTTCTTTTGCGGAATGTACCTAAGTGGGTAATGTGATAAGAGCATGACCTGAATGAGGGGACGAGCTATTGTGCTGTTTTACCGTGAACGTCTTTTGAAACTGGAATAGGCTGCGGATCTTCGATAAAATGTTTAATTATTACCCCCCCAAGAAAAACCGGAGAGTTGTTGTATGTATATAGCGCAGTATTTATCGATATCAATCCTCGCAAACGCCCATGTTGTCAGGTCTATGGAGTGTGGGATGTGTCTTGGTAAGGAGCGCAATCTTATATGGCAAAACAGTTGAAAACGTGTCCAGCGGATTTGATAAGCAACAAAACAAAACACACTCTCCTCACAACAGTTTTTGCTGCGTTTTCGCCTCAGCAGCGCCATCTGAAGGCGCTACTGCAGACTATCCGCCTAGGTGGCTTGACTCGAGTGGCGACCGCAGCGCCCCCAACCTACCCGATTTGGTCTCCACCTTTGTTACTATAAAGATTGCGCTCCTTTACTTCAACCCTCCATAGTCAGGTCCCTTGAGAAAAGTTTACATCCAAGTTTACAACTTGGACAGCTCAAAAAATATATCAAAAATAGTGCAAAGTTTCATCAGATACGATAATTAAAAGTGGGTTAAATTAAACTTGCAAGATTCCTTATACATAGTCTTATTACTTAGTTGCAGAATTACCTAATAAAAGCGTAAAAAATAGGAATTCAATGATTAACAGCTTTTAATTAAATAAAACATAACACATTCCTACAGCCAGATTCCAAAGCACTTACGACGAGAGTATTTTGAATGCAAGGGAACGGGTGGTAATAAACAGGGTTATTTTTTAACCCAACAAATGTTTTATTTTTCTCTTTTATCCATTTAATCCGGAGTGTTACAGAATGCACGTACGGTGTTATTAGCATGTGGGGAAACAAATCCAATCTGCCAAACACTTGGTAACAAGACGCTCTAACTTTGCCAGACTGTCACGTATACGTGAATCCGAGCTTGTATGAGAAACATTCACACACTTTTCCCAACAGCTTTATGTCTATAAGTTTAAGATCTAGATTCGTTGGGGCTTTGCAGACTGCGCTCAATGGAATTAGAGTATTGTTTTTATTTCACACACGTAAATCACTTAGGAAAACTAACACAAATGCAGATAATAGGATACTATTTCAGGTTGCAGAAGTTTGACATAGCTAGATGTAAAGTTAGCTCATGTTTCTAATGTGGCTGCGCTGGTTCGTTAAATAGATTAGGTAATACCTCTAAGGTAGTAGATATTGAACTTTTATTTACGAGTATGTATTCACGAGTAATTAAATAAATAAATAGACTATGACTTATGATAGAGATCATGTATTTTGATGGGCAGCATCAACATGGGCAAATCACTACATAGTATAAAACAAAGTCGCTTCGCTGTCTGTCTGTCGGTCCCTATGTACCCGAACGCTATAATCGAATTCTACGCGGACGATATCGCGGGCAGAAGCTAGTAAAAAATAAACTGTAAACGTTATGTCAAGCTATATAATATCAGAAATATAGGAAAACAATACAACTAATCAGCTCTTAGAGCTATGTAAACCTAGTCCATTTTTAGGGTTCCGAAGTCCACAAGGAACCCTAAAATAGTCCGTCCGTCTATGCGCAATGCTTAGTTCTACAAAGCTGTAATTTGGTATGAATATACAAAATATTAGTTACGGCGACAAAGACTACCTTTTTTTTTAAGATAAGTGTAGGGGTACTCGTAAAGTAGGGATGTATTTTTTTTTCTTGCGTACCCCATGATATGGGGTATTATTTAATACCTATATAAATATTAAAAATATTTATAAAACATATTGTGGCCATTTTTTTATTAAAGTATGCGTTTGTGAAATAGCTTTAAAGTGCTTATAGTGCTAATTTTTTCTGTTGGTTTTTAGCAATAGGTATATTATGTTTTGTAAGGTACCCTCTAACGGCAAATTGGTATACTGCATACTTATCTCTGCCTGCATGTATGGCTGGCTGGCCTAGGTAGATACGTTTACGAAAATCAGCGCCATCTATAACGGCAGAGAAGCTTTACGGCCCCTATCTGTCTTCTCTCTTAGCGCAACGCTATCACGACATCTAGTGAATATCCTACAAAGCTCAACAAGGGGTGATACTTGAAGCTTATGGAGAATTTTCAGCCACACGTACTGAAGTACAGATGGCGTTAATATGAATTTACCGTGCCAAGCAGTTTCACGGAGGGTTCGAATGAGGATTTCCTTTATTTTCTCCGGCGCCGAGCCGGTTGTCGGGTCTAAAAGATGTCATATGTATGGAATGTCAGGTCTAATCTAATATTTCCACGAATTTTCGTAAAGTGATACAAGAGAAACTCACATTAGGTATACTTACTTAGTTTGTGAAAAAACTTCAGAACTGAATTAGATCGGCCGTACATTATGAGAAATTTCTGAGAAAATTTTTGATGTTCGACGGAAGGGACTCGGTGCATAGGTACATTTTGTATTAGATACCGCACACTCCACTGCTGGACATAGGCCTCCCCCAAGGCGCGCCACTCAGGCCGGTCCCGTGCCACTCGCATCCACCGCGTTCCCGCGACCTTTACAAGGTCGTCACTCCATCTTGTTGGAGGCCTACCGACAGCTCGTCTACCGGTTCGCGGACGCCACTCCAGGACTTTCTTGTTCCATCGGCCATCAGTCTTGCGAGCAATGTGCCCCGCTACTTCACCTGCGTTTTATTTCATAGGAGACATCTCAGCTTTAGTAGCGATGATTTCTGCGGTACAAAGTAGGCTATATCAATCTCATTTCTCACTTCCATGGGTAAGTAAGTATTTTATTTACCTACTAATAAGTGTAGACTTGATGGGCCTCATAAGAAGGCTCAAAGTCACCCAGAGGGCAATGGAGAGCGCCGTACTCGGGGTTTCTCTGCGTGATAGAATCAGAAATGTGAATATTCGCAGTAGAACTATGGTCACAGACATAACCTGAAGAATTTGCGAACCTTAATTGGCAGTGGGCGGGGCACATTGCTCATAAGACTGATGGCCGATGGCGCGAGATAGTTCGGGAGTGGCGTCCGCGAATCGGGAGACGAGCTGTCGATAGGCCTCCAACAAGAGATGGAGTGAAGACCATGTAAAGCTTGCGGGAACGCGATGGATGCGAGTGGCACAGGACCGGTCAGAGTGGCGCGCCTTGGGGGAGGCCAATGGCCAGCAGTGGACATCTTTCGGCTGGTATGATGATGATGAAGTGTAGACTTAAGTCAGACAAAAGTCGCATTTGTATTTTATGCATGTCCGATTACAAATCCAAAGCAATTTGACGGGATTGCCACGACATTTAATACATGTACCTTAATATCGTTCAACATAATTTATATGTTGAATATTATAGGGTACTACGCGTATTTATTCGCGAACTAAGTCACGGGTAACAGCTAGTTCTGAATAAGTACCTATTGATGCAATAGTAGGTAAACCCATCTAAATAAATGTTCAGTAGGTAACCAAGTAGGTACAAGACATTGGCTTGACATAATGACTAATTTGATCGATTTTTTTTTAATTTTTAAGACCCTCATACATCCTCATTATTGGAAAACAGAATATTAACGTTTTTCAGAAATTTACATGGAAATCCACATCCAAACAATGCACTACTTCCATAACTACATCAGAATATAAGTAAATAACATTGATGCGGCTTGCTACGGGGCAACGGGAAGGTTAATTAAAACGCGTTTGAATTCCCGGTTGTAAATTTCCCCGTTTTTCGGTTTTTTACGAACTTTTCGACGAAGCATCCAGTTTTCTGTTTATTTATGAGCTTTGGCTAGCGGCGGATGGACGGGCGGCTTGACCAACAATATTTTCACATTAATGTTTGCTGTTTTTTGCAATACCATTTAAGGCGCGTAAATAAATACCCATACAGTGCACATGGATAGCCATTGTTTTGGCCGGGTGGTATTCAAATAATGTTTGTCTGACACGACACAATGACCATTTTGAAGTAATTTTGGTTTTATCTAGGTAATAAATTGATTTTAATTATACTAGTAGTAGTCACAAGTATACATTTTTACGGTTCCGAAGTCCACAAGGAACCCTTATAGTTTCGCCATGTCCGTCCGTCCGTCCGTCCGTCCGTCCGTCCGTCCGTCCGTCCGTCCGTCCGTCCGTCCGTCTGCCGCACTATTGCTCGGAGATGCTTAGTTCTAGAAAGCTGTAGTTACGCTGACAAAGTGGTACAATAAAATTTTGAAATATATTTTTATTTTTATAGGGTACCTCCCCTACTCGTAAAGTAGGGATGTTTTTTTTTCTTGCGTACCCCATGGTGCGGCATATCATTGAATAGGTCTTAAAAAAAAATATTGTGGGTTTGTTAAAACCATTTTTTGATTAAGTGATGCGTTTGTGAAATATTAAGCTTTAAAGTGCAATTTTTTGTTAGGGTCACGTGTCCCCCCCTGCCAGCTAAATTGTGGTATTTGGATGACTGAAAATAAATCATGTTTGTGGCATATATAACGTAGTTGAAAGGAAAACTATCACAGCCAAGTAGGCTGTACAAACTTACGAGTAATAGTCGACCAACTAATGATGATGATTTTTCTCGAGCGGCAGAGGCGTCGGGCGGGCACGTCATACCTACCATAGGCTAGCTAGATGCTAATAAGTCTTAGAAAGGTACTGTGGGCATCGTCAACTTCGGAACCCTATACTTTGCGCGTGGCCCGACACGCATTTGGCCGGTTTTTATGTAATTTTTTTTCAAATTAAATATATCTATTGGTAATGATTCATGTATCAATATTGAACCATAGTGTTTATTGTTGGTCGCTACTTATATTGTTTAGGTACACTCGTAATGCGGTTGAGCTTCAAATTAAGAAAAAAATTAAACAAATAAAAGAAACTTAAGTGACTTTTAAACTCCGCATTTTTGGGTAGCGCAGTTTTTTTGTGACTAGCATATTTTTTTCGGAGTTGCGGATTATAGGTACCCTAACTGGTCCACGTAACAAACAATAAATAAAAACTGCACCATGCATGCGATTTCAAGTAATTTAGATTGCTAAACAAAATAAACATTAAGATAACGCATCTGAATGAATAGGTTAGGTACCACCCTTGTGTTGTAGTTTGTGTCATCAGCTAGTTCTGCCATTTTTGCCGTATTTACAAGCAATCATTTGTATACACATTGTGATAGAAAACAAAGCACGACACGGTCGGAGTAACGAGAAAATAATCAATCTCCCAAGTCCACTTGGAAGCAATCAACGGTCTGTTATTGCGTCCATCCAATCCGATAAAGAGCCGATACATCAAAGATGTCTGGCTTCAATTACTAGCCAATATACTCTTAGATACAGTAAATCGAAAATAGTGCAGCCATCGCAGATGGGCTATGTCACCTACAGCGATGCAATGTCCCGGAGAATCGATAGTAAAGCGGTGAACCGGTGAAACTCTTGACTCCGTTCCGTCAACTGTCACACGTAACATTAATCACAGACGGTAGATTGAGGACTCCTTTAATCAATTTGCTACTTTCTTTCCTTTGGCACATGTGGTGACCTTTTGTAATTGATAACACATTTAGTTATTAAAAATGCACACGGAAACAAAACAGTGAAACTAAAATTATGAGGTAAGTAAATAAATTTTAAAAGTTTTTATTTTTAATTAACACTACGCTAAACTATGTCAAACTATAGCTAGAATAAGGCCCAATAGCACCAACGCTGCTGACCACGGTTTATCTCCTAACTCAAGCTTAGTTGATACAACTATACCTGAGTTAAGCCTAGGCCCACTTGGACCTAGCCCCTTGCCGCCAAATAGCAGTGCTCGCACTGTTGTGTTCCGGTAAGGGGTTAAGGCATTCCATCTTGGGCCTCAGGGTAGGCAATACATTTGAGATCTTATGGTTTCTTAATGGGGGCTCATAGAATATCGGTGTCCATGGTCCGCAGTGACCACTTACCATCACGTGAGCTCGTTTGCCTATAACAAGGACATAAAAAAACCGCAGGTTTAGTTGAATCACCTTAATCAGGCATTAAGTCCGCCTTTTGTACACTAAGTTTTCTTTATGTGCAATAAAGTTTAAATAAATAAATAAACTTAACACAAGTTAGAAGATAACCAGAGGTTAGCGGCGTTGATGCAAGTCGGCCTTAAAAGGTCAACCCTAGATTGTAGTGGCTTAGTGTATTGGCTTTGAAAGCAAATAAAGAATTTTGTAAAGTAAAACTAACTGGGCTCATAACTATATGGACTGTGGTCCACAACTCAGAAGGTCACGAGATGAAGACGTTATAAGCTGTTGTGTGTTGTGATTACCTATATATATATATATATGCTGTTGGTGTAGTTGAAATGGTTTTTAAATTAATACGAAACTTAAAAAATTCAAATAGCTAACAGTTTTCGCTTCTCGCAAAAGTAAAAAAAAAACTGCTTTAAAAGTCTGTAAACCAACAACAGAGGTACTGAGTTGGATTAAAGTGAACATGCACTCAAAGAATTTAATTACTTGATTGACTTCACAGCAACTCGAGAACACTTTACTCGAACCTAACTCTCTCTTTTTTATCCAGATTGGAATAAAAAAATAATACAACCGTGTGTGGAATGGTACTTACATGTAATTTTTCTCCTTCACTCGCGGAAATCGACTGATATATGATTTGACAAGTGGAATATGTTTAGTAGCCACCACCACCAGCACCGAACCACATTCGAAGCCCCGCGACTCTCTGCATGAGAGGCGGTAGGTGAAGCCAGTAGGCTACCACGGCTTAAAGTACAGTAGGTAATCACCGGATCATATTATTATAATATTTTTAATAATGCTGAATAAGGACTTTTTTACTATATTTTTATGATTATTTTTTACCATATTACACACACCTACATCATCACCATCGTCATTATGTCTTTATCAGTGATCGACTGATCGTCAAGATAGCGTACACCGGTAACGATATCCAGGATCTGATTATGCAAATAAATAGTACCCAAATAGTACCTACGGAATATCTAAGTTAAAAAAATCCCTTGAACTTTTCGGAATATAGGGCCTGTTCACGGTGTACGCTACCGAGAGATACGTTACATTTTAACATCTGACATAATGACCAGTTTCCAAAACCCTCTTCAAAGAACACAACGTTAACACGATTATGGTCATTGGCATGTGAACGAAAAATAATAACAGCTCGCGGAGTGAACACGTAGGCTTATCTAATTTCGTAGGTAGGTGTCATACGTTGGGACGCATTAAAGCAATTACGTGTTAAAAGCCCGTCTAGTGCCCGAGGCGTCAGTCGCAAAGCAAGGATACACCCATCTCGTTACACTAGGATCTATATAAAGCTGATATTAATTTGCTAACTTGGACGTTAGCAGCTGAAACCCTTCGGTTTTTTACAACAATTTTATTAGGTCGTCTTGTAGCCAACACATCCACTTCTAGCTAAATTGTATCATGATGAAACTTGGCAAGTACCTATGAGTTTGGATGACAATGCAATAATATGGTACCACCGAGAGATTATTAAATTATTAATTACTAGCCGATGCCCTCGACTTCTTCCCGCGTAGACTAAGAATTTGCGTACCCGATGATATTATACATATATAGATGGTTATAGTTACATAAGTACTGAAAAACTAGTTTGACCCGTGGAAAACCCGTTCCCGTCTAAATGTCGAGATAAAAAGTATCCTATGTTATTTCCGGGGTCTCAAACTCTCTCCATACCAATTTTCACCCAAATGTCCAGTCGTTTCGTTTCGAAGGACTAACAAACAAACACAAGTTCACATTTATATTTAGTAAGGAAGTAAGTATTTGTTCTAGAAGGAATAAACCGATTACGAATGGATTTTTTTGGTAAGGCCGATTTGCACCAACGCCGCTAACCGAAGGTTAACCCCACAAGTCAGCATACGCCCGGCTCCTATATATCCACAATGATTAAAGTTTGACAGATTCTCTATGCCGCAAATGTCAGTTTAACCATTCGTAGTGAAAAGCAGGAGATTTGTGGATTCTTAGCTAAATATGTTTTAAAATAATCAGTTCAGCTGTTTGAAGACTAATAGCTCTTTTCATGGCTCAATTGACATATAGGGCAATTACTTTTGGCGTTACACTTTTTACAAACATTGCTTTAGTATAGTCATAGTAATTTTATGACAAAATATCAGAAAGGTTTCTACGAGTGCATGTACATTTTTCGTAAATTTCGCACACATTTGAGCTTGACTTGAAACCTTCAATATTATTCTAAAATTCAACTACTATCCTCCATAATTCTTTTATGCTATCTTCATTGTATATCTTGGCGACAATGTGTGCGCTTTAGGTACTACTCATAATGGTAATATCAACTCTGTATAAATTTTATCTCGATACAGCGAAGATTGTAAGGTTCGTAAAGATTTATTCAAAAATTAAATGAAGTATGCTCGCTTTCAGTTGCCTTCTAGATTAAACCTGTTAATAAGGTTTCGCGCTGCGGCAAATTGTTTCACTGTACTTAAACACCTTTCAACGGAAATGGTTCATAATTTAGACGAAATTAATTTTATATTACATTGAATTCTTCATTAAGCTTCATAAAACATATTGAAGTCAACTTATTTAGGTGAATTCTTGATACAAAACAAAATAGTTATGGGCCCAATGCCCTATTAATAGGCTAAAAAATATAATAAGACCGTCATTTACATTACCAAAAAATACTTGACCCGTATTTTGCTTTCGTTGCGTAAACCAAAATTAATGAAGATATCTACGACGCTTTTGAATTTCACAATACGTCACGGTTTACTTACTTTATTAACTTACTTGCTTTTAGAATGAATTTTAATTTTAAATTATTTCAATTCTGACATCACCAGCTCGAGTATTGACTCGTTCTTTATTTGTCAATATACATAAAAAATACATGTCCGTTGTTTATCAATTAGGACTCTAAAAACGTCGGACTACATAGGTTGGCAATTCATTGATGCTGTCATGTACACTAATAATAAGTTTGGTATGGGGGTAGTTTATAACACTGGTCAACATATAGGCTACTTATTATCCCGGAAAAACGCATAGTTCCCGCGGGAAAGCTATTACCAAATTCTACGCGGGCAGATGCTATCATGTCTATTAGAGAGAGGCGCGGGACTTTAGATAGTAGAAGATCTCTACGCTTCGGAGAGTCGCACGCCTAAGGTAGTATCTACCTACCTATGTAGTACTACATAGGTAGTATATGTAGTACTACATAAGTAGTACCTAATAAATTAAAAGAGACCGCTATTAAGCGATAAGACCGCCTGCTGTATGCCATACCTTTTGTGTAATTACATTATGTCTGTACTGTTCCTTGAATGTGTGGTGTTCAATAAAGTATATTGTATTGTATTGTACTGTACATTTTTATTTTATAAAATAATTAAAATCAAGTTTAGAATTGGTTTCCCGGCAATGTCGAGGAACAATATATGAAACACTTCACGTGCTGGATATTTCCTTACACGTCATTTACACCGGTGTTTTGAAATTTTAAAAACCACTTTTACATAAAGAACCTATTACTAATAATGGTAATCATACCGTTCACTATTACCGTACTACCTATTATTCATAATATTCTCCTCATTAATCAGCACATTCTCATCAAATGGCGATGGAAATGAAAGTGCCGCTTCTTTCTTAGTAATGACCAATGATTACTACAGCCGTTATAACCGAGAACAATTGATGTAAAACAAATGACGACAATCAGTGAAAATGCTCTATGATTGCGTAGTAATAACGTGTACTTTATCATTCAATACATTGTAGTGTTTTTCTATTTATTGCTTAACAAAAATAAATAGGCATTTATATCATTCATATACTTGAATAATTGCTCATTATCTATTTTATTACAGTTCGTATCTAGTACGTACGAGTAATATTTGATCATCGAATAAATTATGGAAGTTAATTTCCTATTAGAAAACCCTTCTTTAGAGAATTATTTTTCAGAACTTTTCAGCAAGCAAACTGAAACACAACTAGAGCAATTTTTTCATGTAATGTTCTTGTGTAAAACGGTGTCTCAGTTATGGCAGAGGCCTGATGACGATACATTGGATTGGATGCATGGACTGACCATGCAGCACACAGTCCAGCTAACGTCAACTTCCAGCAATTACATACAAGTACCAGCCTTCGAAAACAGTCTGAAATATCGCATCACCAAACTTCATACGCAAAGTTATGCATTTCCAAATATTGTCCCGTAAACAGTGGCAACCCCCAACCGTTCTCGAAGTGGCCCAATTCATCGGGATTGAACTAATGTGAGAAACAGAGCGGATCCTAGCTGCGGCCCAAACGAGCTTCACGACTGTTTGCCTAAATCTGACAGCTGTACGTAATTCGAAATGTACTCCACTAAATACAGAAGTGCAATACTGCAACTCGCTCTATTTCGATGTAGCACCCGGTTCCGTCAAATTTATTTGCGCTTTCAATTTATGCTTTAACATCGGCTCTTGTTGGAGATTAGTTAGATTTAAGTATAAGTAAAATTACCTAAAGGGTTTATTTTTAAATGCCGGAGAAAAAAATATATATATGGGACTACGCGTAATTCTCGTTTATCCTTCATAAAGCATACCCACTTAATGTTCCTAAGAATAGCTTAGTATTAGAAACCTGAAGCTATCCGGTAATAGGTACGATACTAAAGAATGACAAATCTTGATTTTTTGTTAATCCAGATAAGAATTATAGGTACACTGCCGTGAAATGCCTTAACTTTTTCTGTTTGTCCAAACCTTGCTTGGACAATATCTTGATAACATCTTAATTTTATACAAATTATGATTCTAAAACTGACAAAATTTTCAATAAAATAAATAGACGTTTATCTTTGGAGCGACGACCTCTTGAAAGTCGCGAGAAACTGGTGGAAACGAGTAGCTCAGAACCGGTCTGAGTGGATAGCCTTGGGGGAGGTATCTGTCCAGCAGTAGACGTCTTTCGACTAAAATGATGATATGACGTTGATTTGTATTTCTTTATTTTTTATCACAGTAAAGTTTTGGACTTCTGACAAAGTTAAAGCCGGTAATGAAAGTTGCACCTTTGAAAATACATTTTAAACTTTGACCTTTGCTAATGTAAGTACATTTGTTATTGGCAGGGATCTTTATTTTTGTGGAGCATCATCATCAAAACGTACCAACATAAATGTATTCATGCATCGTAAATTGGTTGCACCAGGTTTCGTCCCTGTGATGTCAAAGCGCGCTTCGAAACCATAATGGTGCGTTTACGCGAGGCCGTCTGCACGTCGATAATTAAATTCCCATTGTGACACAGTCAAAAGCCTGAACATCTAAATATATAAAACTCAAAGGTGACTGACTGACTGACTGACTGACTGACATAGTGATCTATCAACGCACAGCCCAAACCACTGGACGGATCGGGCTGAAATTTGGCATGCAGGTAGATGTTATGACGTAGGCATCCGCTAAGAAAGGATTTCCCGAAATTCCCACGGGAACGGGAAACAACGGGATTTTTCATTTTAATATTTCTGCGCATACGAAGTTGCGGGGAAAAGCTAGTGTTCCATACATGTCAAGACCATGAAACAATTACGAATGTGAACCGGATCCGTTGCGTACGTGCCAAAAAGCCAGAGAATCCATCGGCGCCCGACCACGTCTGTTATTGCGCCTGACAATATTTTATACAGCTGTGAAAATTGCAACCGCGCGCCCAACTTTAACAATTTACACGCCGCCGTGGCTGCATATTACTGCGCTTACAATCGTGCAGGGTGCACGTTCTTTTGCGGAATGTACCTAAGTGGGTAATGTGATAAGAGCATGACCTGAATGAGGGGACGAGCTATTGTGCTGTTTTACCGTGAACGTCTTTTGAAACTGGAATAGGCTGCGGATCTTCGATAAAATGTTTAATTATTACCCCCCCAAGAAAAACCGGAGAGTTGTTGTATGTATATAGCGCAGTATTTATCGATATCAATCCTCGCAAACGCCCATGTTGTCAGGTCTATGGAGTGTGGGATGTGTCTTGGTAAGGAGCGCAATCTTATATGGCAAAACAGTTGAAAACGTGTCCAGCGGATTTGATAAGCAACAAAACAAAACACACTCTCCTCACAACAGTTTTTGCTGCGTTTTCGCCTCAGCAGCGCCATCTGAAGGCGCTACTGCAGACTATCCGCCTAGGTGGCTTGACTCGAGTGGCGACCGCAGCGCCCCCAACCTACCCGATTTGGTCTCCACCTTTGTTACTATAAAGATTGCGCTCCTTTACTTCAACCCTCCATAGTCAGGTCCCTTGAGAAAAGTTTACATCCAAGTTTACAACTTGGACAGCTCAAAAAATATATCAAAAATAGTGCAAAGTTTCATCAGATACGATAATTAAAAGTGGGTTAAATTAAACTTGCAAGATTCCTTATACATAGTCTTATTACTTAGTTGCAGAATTACCTAATAAAAGCGTAAAAAATAGGAATTCAATGATTAACAGCTTTTAATTAAATAAAACATAACACATTCCTACAGCCAGATTCCAAAGCACTTACGACGAGAGTATTTTGAATGCAAGGGAACGGGTGGTAATAAACAGGGTTATTTTTTAACCCAACAAATGTTTTATTTTTCTCTTTTATCCATTTAATCCGGAGTGTTACAGAATGCACGTACGGTGTTATTAGCATGTGGGGAAACAAATCCAATCTGCCAAACACTTGGTAACAAGACGCTCTAACTTTGCCAGACTGTCACGTATACGTGAATCCGAGCTTGTATGAGAAACATTCACACACTTTTCCCAACAGCTTTATGTCTATAAGTTTAAGATCTAGATTCGTTGGGGCTTTGCAGACTGCGCTCAATGGAATTAGAGTATTGTTTTTATTTCACACACGTAAATCACTTAGGAAAACTAACACAAATGCAGATAATAGGATACTATTTCAGGTTGCAGAAGTTTGACATAGCTAGATGTAAAGTTAGCTCATGTTTCTAATGTGGCTGCGCTGGTTCGTTAAATAGATTAGGTAATACCTCTAAGGTAGTAGATATTGAACTTTTATTTACGAGTATGTATTCACGAGTAATTAAATAAATAAATAGACTATGACTTATGATAGAGATCATGTATTTTGATGGGCAGCATCAACATGGGCAAATCACTACATAGTATAAAACAAAGTCGCTTCGCTGTCTGTCTGTCGGTCCCTATGTACCCGAACGCTATAATCGAATTCTACGCGGACGATATCGCGGGCAGAAGCTAGTAAAAAATAAACTGTAAACGTTATGTCAAGCTATATAATATCAGAAATATAGGAAAACAATACAACTAATCAGCTCTTAGAGCTATGTAAACCTAGTCCATTTTTAGGGTTCCGAAGTCCACAAGGAACCCTAAAATAGTCCGTCCGTCTATGCGCAATGCTTAGTTCTACAAAGCTGTAATTTGGTATGAATATACAAAATATTAGTTACGGCGACAAAGACTACCTTTTTTTTTAAGATAAGTGTAGGGGTACTCGTAAAGTAGGGATGTATTTTTTTTTCTTGCGTACCCCATGATATGGGGTATTATTTAATACCTATATAAATATTAAAAATATTTATAAAACATATTGTGGCCATTTTTTTATTAAAGTATGCGTTTGTGAAATAGCTTTAAAGTGCTTATAGTGCTAATTTTTTCTGTTGGTTTTTAGCAATAGGTATATTATGTTTTGTAAGGTACCCTCTAACGGCAAATTGGTATACTGCATACTTATCTCTGCCTGCATGTATGGCTGGCTGGCCTAGGTAGATACGTTTACGAAAATCAGCGCCATCTATAACGGCAGAGAAGCTTTACGGCCCCTATCTGTCTTCTCTCTTAGCGCAACGCTATCACGACATCTAGTGAATATCCTACAAAGCTCAACAAGGGGTGATACTTGAAGCTTATGGAGAATTTTCAGCCACACGTACTGAAGTACAGATGGCGTTAATATGAATTTACCGTGCCAAGCAGTTTCACGGAGGGTTCGAATGAGGATTTCCTTTATTTTCTCCGGCGCCGAGCCGGTTGTCGGGTCTAAAAGATGTCATATGTATGGAATGTCAGGTCTAATCTAATATTTCCACGAATTTTCGTAAAGTGATACAAGAGAAACTCACATTAGGTATACTTACTTAGTTTGTGAAAAAACTTCAGAACTGAATTAGATCGGCCGTACATTATGAGAAATTTCTGAGAAAATTTTTGATGTTCGACGGAAGGGACTCGGTGCATAGGTACATTTTGTATTAGATACCGCACACTGATAGAAAAATTCTAATGGATTGATTTTCTAACGGATTTCTCAATCTCTCGGTGCTCTCTTCTCCTCTCCTCAAGATGTAGCCAAAGTATTCATTTCCCTCATTCGAATCAAGTGCGATTATAATGCAATTTTTTCACCCTTTTCTTGAGTAGGTATTTAATTTTAATTGAAAATTCAGAATCACAAACTCCCTATCTTAATTCCTTACATATTTAATTCAGTTCATCAGTTAAATTGTGAAAAGATAGCATTCATTTTATTGACCTGTAGATTTACAATGGTACAACAATTAACTCGAAAAATATCTGAAACTATATTATCGTATCACAAATGCGACATTTTGTTAGCCGTGGTGAAATGCGCAAGTTAAATTATTCGCAATAGGAAGTGCAGCGGAGACGCGGCTCGCCGCTCTGTAATATACTAATGGAATAAACTGCTGATTTAATAATCATGAGCCTGATATTTGCTGCGGAGTTATGAATTTCAGGGTTCTTTATAAGGAAAGAATTTAGTAGTAGTAAGTTAGTAGTAGTATTAACTGAGACTGATAGTACATATCACGGTTGTAGGTAAATAAAACAGAAAAAGGTAATTTTTGAGAAAGAAAGGTGCATTATCTGGCGCATATTTATTATCTAATGCGAAAAGAATGTAACCTGCTGTAACATATCATCATAATATTTTGATGTGTTGCAGCAGGTTATAACTACTTATCCTGGTGAAAATACACGGCCGCAGACTACCAAGCCGACGTCGATATTCCTATCCGGGCTAAGCACAAAATCTTTGTTCCGTGGGACAGTCTCCAAGGTCATAATAACCCTTATGATCGCTAACCTCCGTTACGTGAACTAGCATTCCAAATTCCGGGTCACACCGAATGCTTACGGCGTGTCTGCAGCTCGCCTGCATCTGCATCGCCGCCTATCTCGCAAGCGGTGTGAGTCTTACGAGAACTAGTGCTAGGCAGCCGGTGAAATTTCTGGCGCAGAGGCATTCCATGTTAGGCCTGAGGGTAGGCAACGCTTTCGAGATCTTATGGTTTCTTTAGGATTTCGGTACCTATCCATGGGCTGCAGTGACCACTTACCATCAGGTGGGCTGTGCGCTCGTTTGCCTATACCATTTACATAAAAAGGTCTTCATAAAACTCAGGCTTAAACGTAAGGAGTTTTTGTGGCATCGGTTGGCAAACGAGCACATTGCTCACCTGATGGCATGTAAGTGGTCACTGTGTCCCATGGACATAATTTGTTTGTAAGTAGATACTTATGTAGGAAGTATCGCATGAGCTAGTTTTAAATAAAACAATAATGTGCATGCTTTTTTAGGGTCTCTTAGCCAAATAACAAATAAGTCATTTGGTAATGTCGCTGGGATTGGGAGATTCCCAGTCCCCAAGGTAGTGGAACGTGTGAGGTATGTAGACTAATTTTAAACCAACTGCTCTATAAGGGTTAGTAATGATTTAATAAATGGAAAATTAAATCAGAACTGAATACTTCATAGTGATCACAAATAATAGGGACCCTTTGTGACCAGTATGAAGTATTCAGATTTTATAGATAAAATCCGCGTTTCGAATATTACTATAATAATTTAATATAATGAGATACGAAAACATACTGACCTCTCCGTGAAGTGAAGATACCCGATAAGATCTTAACAAGTAAAGTTGAAGATAAAGAGAAGTATTAAAATTCCCAATGCATCCGGCTAAATGAACCAAGTTTTTACAGATCTCTGAATCCGGAGCCAGTGGAGTCGAAAGTTGGTGGTGCTATAAAAAGTTTTTATTATGAAGAGATGGATATTTTGGAACTGATCAACATTCAACGTATAGAATATTGCGTTGAAGAATATTGTTATTGTATTTCTTTTTTGCAAAAAAAAAATGGAATCAATTCATTTATTATTTAAAACAAATCAATTTGGTTAAATTAGAATATTAAAAAAAGTGAACATTGGGAACTGGAAAAAACATTGTTTTATGAAAACGGGAACAGCTGTAAATTTTAAAACTCTAAATATTTCCTTGTTTTAACTTACATCAGTAACTTCATGATAAGTTGTTACTAAATAGAAAATTTACGGCTGCAAAACAGGTTTTAATGATGTAAGTTTGTTCAAGTTGCGACTCCACGCCGTCTTTGTTATCGGTACGAGAAAATGCGCCGAGAACAAGAGCTCCGACTGAACTTCTGATTAGGTTTGTTTTTTATGTTTACTTGACAACCATAACATTAACATTACCTACCTTTACATGATAATAATCTAGTACAGTTTTCACCTGGACAAACAAATAGTTTTCTTTAATATTTTTTTTAACATGAACGCTATGGATATTATATTATAGTATACTATCATTTTAAATCGAGATTTCGAGATCAGTATCATAATACCATACAGAAAATTTACATCAAACATAATGTATATATTACCATTATTATACTTAGTATCACAGTATCAACATCTACATAATTTCTATTGAATTCCATGTCGCAATGCAAAATTAATTCTTCAATTAGTTCCAAGAATTCTCGCCTCGTTCTCCGTGGCGCGGCGTATTAACTGTAACTTGGAGTTAATAACTTTGTCACCACACCACTATGCAGACCTTTCAATTCATGAAGACGGAACATTTTCCAAGAAAAGACTTTACTGGCTTAATAATATGAACCAAGATAGCTGTCATCGATAATTGGATGCCGCATGTGAGAGTTGTAGGAGTATTATGAAGACTCGCTAAACGATTTTGTCGCGGACGCTATTGTATAAGACGCTATGTTATAAGTTACGAATATATCAGATTTTATTAAGTTTAGTACGGGTTGTCACTCATACACATGATAGGTAGTAAGATTAAATCGCTACAACATCCAAGGTTGTAAAGAGGCATAAGGCATGTTACAATCAACTTGAATTTACTGTAGTAACTTTAACTTAGATTGAAAACACTTTCATAGACAAACGATATGGGCAGATTGAGTTCTTTCTTTATTTTATCCAACTTTAGATCTCTCTATAAAGTTCTCTATCCAAGATATCGATAAATCGTCCCAGGGGACTTCGTAGCACTGTCTTACCTCTACGATTTTTCGTCTGCACAAAATAACAGCGGAAGCGGAACTGCATGGGTCATGGATGATGGAGGTATCTAATTGAGTTTTGAGTAAAGGCTGAATAATGAAACATCACTTACTAGGTATTCATAGTTACCTACCATACCTTCCGAGATGTAAAATGGTGAAAACTGCTGAAAAAAGGCAACCAACCAAATGCATAGCGGGTTCCCTCGATCTCACAGTCAGTTGTCACTCCACCTTATCGGATACGTACAGGCAGAGCGTCATCTGTTATGAGGACGCAATTCGAGAACTTTCTGGCTCCATCAGCCCTCCGGTCGGTTCTGAAATATTGGCAGAGGTATATGCATGGTATCTACGATTTTTGAAGTTTCTTCTATCTTTGAACTCCTTCAAAACGAACTAAATGATGCAATGACGCCGTCTTATTTTCTCCCCATACACCGCCGCTGAACGTTTGCAGCGCACGCCCCGTCACAACTTATGTTCCCCGAGTGTTAATTTTACGTCGTCTGACAAATTTGCCCGGGGCGCGCTCCGCACCGCTCTAATGGCCATCGAATCTTATCCAGCCAGACATTCTTTCAGCGTTTTAAGTTATTTCGCAAGCAGTGTTGGTTGATGCATTTTGTCTAGTCGCGTCCTGACACTTTTTAACCGACTTCAAAAAAAAGGAGGTTCTCAGTTTGACCCGTATGTTTGCATGTATGTTTGTCCGCGATTATCTCACGTTTGGCTGAACCGATTTTGATGCGGTTTTCACAAATAGATAGAGTGGTTCCCGAGGAAGGTTTTTGTATATAATTTGTTATGTGTTTTTGTAAATTGCATGTAAAGCCAGGATAATAGTTCAAGATGGCACTGACTTCAAAAAACAAGCCCTAAAGACTGGATAAGAATAGGGTGGAGTATATCAAAAATATTTTTCACTTCTCATGCTCTTAAAATGTTACTTTAGTCTCTGCACACCGGGACTTAAGCTCTTTTTTAGTCTCTAGAGACTAAAGTATTTTTTTTAATTTACATTGGAAACCCGCCTAAACAGCCAACCACAGAGTTTGTGTAAGGAGGATTGTCCCCATTTCCAGTGAACCTAGACAATTTATAGGGCGTGAAAAAACGATTTAATTTCGTGAAACACGATTTAATACGAATACCTATGAATATTCTTTTATTTAAAGTGAATTCATTTAATAATGCATGACCCAATTAGTTTTAAAATATATTAATGGTTTTCAAGTTTGAATCTGTTGGCTAAATATCATTCAAAACGTCACGTGATAAAAAACCGGTCAAGTGCGAGTTGGACTCGCGCACTGAGGGTTCCGTACCTACAAACTTGATGATGCAAATTTAACAATACAAACTTATTATTTGCGGTTGGTGAAGCAGACGCGGCTACTGCGCCAACCGCAAATGATATTGATAAGTTTGTACGAGTACCTACATTGCCTTTTTTTTGCATCAAAATATATACCTAATATTTACGTTTATAAGATTTATTCCTGTACGTGTGCTGTAAGACCTTGCTTCTGGCCAAATTTCATGATTCTAGGTCATCGGGAAGTAGCCGGTTATCTTCTTTGTTATAATAAATATTGTAATTTTGTATGGAAGGTCGTTTTTTTTCTCGCATTTGAAGTGAAAAGCAGAGTATTTAACGCATAACTAAACAACCATAATGACACTCGAACTATAGCGACCATCGCTCTGCTCGGGTGGCTAAACATCTCGTGTCATAATGGCTTGTTTTAGTCCCTTGGGAAACAATCTACTATTGTGATTTTCAGTGGGTTCGTTTTTTGAAGGCGGTTCCCTTTTTTTAAATAAATTAAATTTAGGTTAACATTTTAGTTAATTTTATTTTTTTAATAGCGCGTCTCTATTGTTTGTGTTTTTGACTTGCAACGTATTTAAAATCACAACGAAACACCGGCACAAGTCAGGAAAGTGGAATGTCACATTTCGTCACGAATTGCGCGATCCCAGGTTACTTAATAACTACAAAACCATTAGTCTTAGACAGGGGTTTTCATGTCATTGACACAGCCCCACTCTTTTTTTTTCAAATTATATACTTACCTAATGCTAGAAATAATCTGAATGCACTCTATTATTAGAGTGGCAGACAAAGACGGTGGAAGAACGAGGATTTGCTCCTTAGGATATAATGTATACATCTGGTATTGACTATATCTAACATCGAACCCTTTTGTTATTTTTATGTTTCACAGATAAGTAATAGTGATTCATTATTGCGGCAGTATATCGGATACTGATTTAGCATAGCATGTCCATGATACTAAGACAGATGTCGATGATATTGTCAGAAGTCATAACAATGTCTAACAGTCAGCCGTCCAGTGGAATTACTCAATCCACCGCGATAACAGACAGGCCGACTATGTCATTATCACATTCATACATTCTCCCTTGTGCAATTTTAAATCAAGTCCATAACTCAGAGTCTTTGTTGGGTCATAAATAAAATATTTAGTTAAATGTGGTCGCATGTGTGAAGCTGCTATAGTATTATCTATCGAGATAGTTTACACGCCTTTGTTCACGAAACTGTCCGTCTTAAAAATGCATGTTGGTTCGTTATTTTGAGTCTTCTACTGTTGGTTGTTTGGTTTGGTTTTGGTTGGGCGGTTGATGAAGTTAGAGTGAAGGTTTAAAGCAGCGGAGTGTTGCGTGCTCCCGTGGCGTAGGAACGTAGGACTGAATAAGTAAATGCCTCGAATAAATCAAGTTAATTGCGCCGGAGCACCTCCTCGTATGAACCAGCAGCCCTCGAGTACAGTTTTCGATAGTACTTGCAGTTCGCTTCCGGAACCTATCTGTTAGGTTCTTCGATAGTTAATGTTTGTACTAAGAACATGTGGATGGATAGTAAGTGCCATACATACGAGATAGTTGAATCTATTATAACTTGCATACTATTTTGGTTGATCTATGTATTTTAACTTACTTAATTCAAGTACGTAGGTAGTCATAGTTATACTTACATATAGTATTTTTCATATTAATTTATGTTTACATTAAGGCAACAGAGTACCTAGGTAGCCGTGGTAGCCTAGTGGTTCGACCTACCGCCTCTCATGCAGAGGGTCGGGGGTTCGATTCCGGCTCGCACCTCTAAGTTTACTTATGTGCGAAATTCAATTTGAATTGACCACTGCGCTTTTCGGTGAAGTAAAACATCGTGAGTGTAGTATATAGGTATAAATGTGGGTAGATTAAGGATTTTGCATGTGGGTACTTTCTCAATAAATCAGTTCGAGTCGCGAATTGGCGTTTGCTTGTGTCTCCTCTTCTAAAAAACCTATAAAATATCACTGGCGACGAGTTAAATTATCTTTAAATACGTTAATTCAACGCGTAATTGTGTGTTTATTCAGTGTGGTAAAATGCCGATTGGAAAAATTGAACAGTTTGATCTCTCGAGTAAAAAGTGGTCGGCGTACATTAGACGCGTGGAACAGTTTATTGCTTTGAATGAGATTAAACCGGAATTAAAAGTGGCAACCTTGGTGACACTAGTGGGTGAAGCAACATACGGTTTAATGTGCGACTTATGTGCACCTAACAACCCGGAGACTAAGTCATTCGACGCGCTGATTAAGATCGTCGGCGACCATCTCGAACCGAAGCTCTCGGAAATAGCCGAGCGTCATTTATTTCGTCAGCGCCGTCAAAAAGTAGGCGAACCTCTCAGCGAATATTTACAAGCTTTGAAACATCTAGCGAGCACCTGCAACTTCAATAATAATCTCGAAGAGAATATTAGAGATCAGTTCGTGTCAGGTCTCTGCAGTGATGAGATGAGATCTCGTTTGTTCGCGGAGCCGAC